>CM053577.1:106414289-106584764 GCA_028646485.1 Cryptoprocta ferox
CTTTTGGCCCAAAGAGGGAGCCGTGGAGGGACTTTAATTTGCAATGCCCTGTTCCATTACTGAGAAGTTTGCCTCCCTGGGCTCTGCAGACCCCTGGGGGCAGGTGGTATATGTGTGTCCCCAGTACAGCATGCTCCCTCCATCACCGAGGCGAGCTGCCCTCCAAGCTAGGAGGGAAAGAAGCATCATGCTCTGCAGAAGGCACAGCCTTCTCCACAGCTCTGCATTTCCCTTTTCGTAATGGAAATGCCATTATGTCTTCTGCTCTCAGTAATACCACAGCAGAGGCAGCTGGCAGCCCCGTGAGGCAATATCCTCTTTTCCCCACACTGCCAGTCACGGCAGATCCACAAGGAAAACCACACAGTCTCAAACCTCTCTGGTGGTCTCCTCCCCAGCCAAGGCACCTGGGGTAGGGAGGTGCTCCAGGCCTCTGTGCCCCATCCCTCTGTGAGGAGGGATTAGGCGGATCCTGAGGGTCTGGTACTGGGGGCACAAACAAAAGAGGCTCCAGAGCTTTATAAAAGCCTGGGGTTTGAAAGGAAACCTAGGTCAAACCTGCTCATTATATACAGGACACCGGATCCCTAGAGGGACACCCAACAGGCTCACAATCATCCACTCATTAAGTGCCCGGGGCTGTTCTGACCATTCTACTTATGGTAACACTATCAGGTGTGGGGAAGCATTTTCCCTGCACACCCGATGAGGAAACTGAGGCACAGAGCACTCAAGCTCACACAGCCACGTGGTGGTAGAGGTGGTACTGAGACTCAAGTCAAAGTCAGTGTCTGTTCTCCCAGCTGCTGTACTCCGCCGTCTGTGGCCATGCCAGCAATGTGACCCTGGCCCTTGGCCCCGGTGATCTTTTTACATCGAGGGAGACTTGCCAGGTGTGAAGCATCCCAGCGTCTGTCCTTTGCTGGTTATCTCCCAGCATCCCAGACAGGTGATGGAGACGCGAGGGGAGGAGTGAGGATGATTCGCTTCTGGTCACAGTGGGGAAACTGAGTCAGGAATCACTGCACGCCCAGTGAACAGGGCAGGGGCCACACTCAAACTAAGACCCCGGCTCCCCACACTCATCCAAAGCCTCTCTACCTGACACAGAAGTTTAGATTGCCACTTATTCTCTGCTCCAGACACAAAGACACGCCAGGCAATTACCCTGGGCTCCCCAGCACCACAGGCCTGAATCCCGAGCTAACAAAGGGGGTGAGGTCTGGGGGAAAAGGAGATCTGTGCTATGGGGGCTAGGCCTCCCCGTCTGAACCCTGCTTTGTTCACCACTGTCTCCCCAGCTCCCAGAACAACACCTGGCACGTAGTGGGTACTCAGGGGGTACTTACTGAGTACATGCATGAACTGAAACTGGGAGCTCCCCAAGGCTGCTGAAGGTGGCTGTTTTCTCCACTACCGAGAACTCTCCATCCTTATTTATTTCTCTGTTTGCCAAACAGTTAGTAGTGGCTCACACACTGAGCCCCTGTCAGTGGCTGTCAGGGAAGAAACATCAAGATGATTAAAGTTGGGAAAACAGTACCTCTGGGGCAGTGTTGACAGGATGGGGGTCAGTGACCCCTGAAAAGAGAGGGCAGCCTCGGTGTTCTGGTTAGGAAGGCTTGAGATATCTGTGGCTAACAGCTGTTCGTCAGCGTGTGTCCCCTGAAATCCGGCCCGGGGCAGGCAGGGTAGAGGAGAGGGGGGAGGTTAACTCTACAGGAGTTTGGGGCTGGTGGGGGGTGGAGCGAGGATGTGGCTGTCAGCTGCCCGGTGTCCATAGAGAAGAACTCCCAACCGTAGGGAGTGTGCACAGGGCAGGAGCGGAATGAGGTGCCCATCTTGGATGCACAATTAAAGGGGATGCTACAGGTAATTGAGATAAATGATCTTTTAATGCAATATTTCTAAAAAGAAAAAAAAATCAATGCAAAAGCTTATGTCAAACAAGAAAAGACAGGATCTAAAACTAAGCTTGCATGACTGATGTCACACCGTCCTGCTAGCCCAGTCCTGAACTGAACAGAAGGGAGTCAGGGAATGGGGTGGGGGGGGCATGGTATGGGTGGGGTTGCCAAGAGGAGACCTGTGGGTCTGAGACAGGTGTGGTTGGGGGTGGGGGGCGGGAACTTAATTGGGTGAGGAGAGGACTGGGTTATAGGGAGTGGGGCGTGAGGATGGGAGGCACAGGCAGTGGGAGAATATGGCGGCCATTGTGCCAAGAAAGGAGAGAAGGAAGGCTATGGATGCGAGGGCTATGGATGCGAGGGCTTCTTTTCCTAAGCCAGGCAGTTCCTCCACTTAACTGGCCTCATTCACACTGGGTGCAGGAATCCTGAGCCCAGGTGGGGGCGCTCTCCTCTGGACTGAGTCCCAGGGAAGCGGGTGTGGGTGGCTGGGAGCCATGTGGAAGGAAGCCTGGGAGTAGGGGAGCCTGTTCCCAGGGGCTTCCCATCCATCATGGCTGCCAGCACCAACCCCTTTTCCTCCCCTCCCCCCTGGATGGTAGCCCCTCACTTCCTGTCCCTCCCCAGAGCACTGAATGCCCAGGCTCGAATAATAGTTTCTCCAGTTTCACCTTCTCAGAATAGCTGAGAAAAGAACTGGAAGAGGCAGCCCCTCCCTCTTAGCACCCAAGGCACAGAATAGAGAGGGTGTATGTGTTTGGGGCAGGGGGGGTTCCTGGGGGTTTCTTCTATCCATAGTCCTCAAGCCTGAGCAGGGTGGCACTGGAGCCATGGGGAAGATGATAGAGCACAGGGGAAAGGGCTCCATGGGCCTGCAGGCCCCCATCAATCTTTGGAGGTCTTGGGGTCTCATATTTGCAGCTTGAGGGTGGAAGGAGTCGGGGTGGGTAGGGGGCCCTGGCCTCTGCCCCACGACTTCTGACGTCCACCCATCTTTAACACTGAGGAAATCTCCCTTGTTCCTAATTCTAGGCCAAGGCTTTGGGGGCTGGACAGCAGCATGGCGCCAGGTCTCTGTCTCCCAGTGGAGCTTGTGGCCACATGGAGAGGCGGCCCACCCCCAGAGACAGGAAGCCACCCCATCATGTTTGGTTCAGGAGCAGGGGAGAGGTGAAGACAGTGGGAGTTTAATGGGGGTTGGAGGGGTCAGGGATGCTTCCTGGAGGAGGAGGCTCTCAGCTCCACTGGCAGCCCCCTCAGTGCCCGTGGCACTTGCTCCTTGGGAGCTGGGGATTTCCTTGTTCGAGGTTCCACTCTTGAGTCTCTTTCAAACCACATTTGGTGGCAACATGTGCCTGGTATCTGTGGCTATGCTCTGGCTGAGGCCCACGAGGGAGGGGGCGCGTGCCCAGAGACTGATTCTACTAGGTCCTACTGGATTCATTCCATAGATATTCCTAAAGACCTAGTATGTGCCAGACGCTGTTCTCAGTGTTCTGGTTACTACCCTCATGGACCTTGTATATCTAGGGCGATCTGCCTCTGCTGCCTGCTTCAGACTATGCTAGAAGGTTCCCTAACAATAGCAGTCTTTTACGGTAGTACGCTCCGAAACCTTGGAAGCCATTAAACAGAGACTGAGAAACCACCATGTCAGATCTTGTGGGTCCAAATTCCAGCTCTGCTATGTTCTAGCTTCATAATCTTGGCCTGTTTTTTTTTTTTTAATTATTTTACTGTTTATTTATTTTTGAGAGGTGGGGAGGGGCAGAGAGAGAGGGAGACACAGAATCCGAAGCAGGCTCCAGGCTCTGAGCTGTCAGCACAGAGCCCGACGCGGGGCTTGAACCCACGAACTGCGAGCTCACGACCTGAGCCGAAGTCGCACGCTTAATCAATTGAGCCACCCAGGGGCCCCAATCTTGGCCTGTTTTAAACTCTGTGCCTCAGATTCCTCAGCTGGGAAATAGGAATAATGATAATATCTCCCTTCTAGTGTTGTTGTGAGGTTTGAGTTTGGACATGTAATGCCGTGAACCAGGGCCTGGCACGTGGTAAATACTCAATAAATGATGCTTTTACACTAACAGTAGTAATTGTGCGATTACCCCCTTTGCCTAGGGGTGAGGTGAGATTCACAGGCTCAGAGACTCCACCCAGGCTGAGTCACGGGCCTCTTAGCTGCTCTCCGTCTGGCGGGGGCTTCCCCTGGGAGGCCTCTTTCTCACTCCTCAGTGGGAACTGCAGTCAGAGGACAGAGTCCCGCCAGCCCTCCTGCCCCCCGGGACAGGTCTTGAGTTTCCCCAGCTATTACCTATATCCCTGGGATTCCCCAGCCAACACCATGCTCCCCACCCCCACCCACCCCCATCTGCTCTGTTCCTCCATGTCTCCACTGTGGACCTAGCCCTCAGTCTCCTCACTCTTGGCCTGTCCTTTCATTTACATAACTCGGTGAGCTGAGGAAAAATCCATCTGCTCCCTAGTCCTCATTCTATTTAGTTCTGGACACATAGACGGTCACACACGGATCTTGGGGAACAGTTAACATGTATGTAATGCAGGTCCTGGATTTCTCTTAGGGGAAGGCAGTGACTTTGATTCTTCTGACTACAGACTCCATGAAAGTAGAGGTTATTTCTCCCCCCTCAGACTGGGCTCCCTGAGGGCAGGGCTGTGTCTCCTCCCTCAGACTGGGCTCCCTGAGGGCGGGACTGTGTCTCCCCCTCAGTCTGGGGCTCCCTGAGGGCAGGGCTGTGACTCCCCCTCAGACTGGGGTCCCTGAGGGCAGGGCTGTGTCTCCCCTCAGACTGGGGTCCCTGAGGGCAGAGCTGTGTCTCCCCTCAGACTGGGCGTTCTTGAAGGACCTGACTCTCTAGACTCTTGCCCAGGCTCCTCCCCTCCTCCCCGAGAGCCCTCCCAGGTCTCTTGCCTGCGTTGCCTTGCTTGAAGAGAAGCCTCCCGTGACTGGTCACATGCAGCTGGCTCCTGACCTCAGACTCCTTTATTTCCGTCTCCTCACCTGACTCTTGCATCCTGGGCCCACACAGCATCTTTCTAATGTCCCTACTCGGGCCAGACCCGTCTGCTTCTACATCGCTGAGCCAGCTGCAAAACCGGGTCACCCTCCTTCTCCTTGTCTTTCTTGTCCTCTTTCCCTAATCGAATTATTTTTCTTCTGCATTGTGCATGAAGCTTCGACCGACGTGGGTTCTCTGCACTCACTGGAAACATCGCGTCCAGGGATGAGCAGGGTTTAATCAGAGTGCTGATGCCTAATCAGCAACCTCCCCTCCCCACCCCCTCCTCCTGGCCTGCACCTCTAGCAGTGCTGAGTAACAGTGCTCAGAGTGGGTCTGTGGGAGAGCAGGGGGGTGGCAGCATACTCACACTCCTGACACACGCTAATGGGGCGACCGGATGGGGGACGACGGGTCCAGGTGGGTCATGGAGCCGTGCACATCAGAGCCCACGCCTCCTGGGCTGCGCGGTGGCATGTTTCCTGACCTCAGGCGGCTCCTGTCTGTCCTGGGGCTCCAGTGCAGTGGCGGGGATGGTCCGGGCCCTGTCCCTGTCTCCTCTTTGGAACTTTGGGTCCAGGTCACAGCCTGGCATTCAGGCTACCCTAAGCGGTTCCTGAGCAGTCAGGACACAGCTGCCCGCCTATTACTCTGGGTGGACAATCATAATGGTCATGATAATGATAATGACACTAATCATGCAGCCTGGTTGTAACTGCTTTGAACACGTCCCAAAGGGCATTCCCTTCCATCATCTCATTTGACAGGCAGGCAGGGTGGCCGAGACTTAGAGACATCAAGAGGTTTGTTTATGACCGCAGAGCAAGGCAGCAGCACCGAGGCCCCCTTTTCTTTGGTTCCATCTTGCTTTCTGGGGAGACTCTGAACCCCAAGGCCTGACTCATGGCTCCCCAAGGGACTAGAGTGGTAATTAGAAACCTGGGACAGGGTGCCTGGTGGCTCACTTGGTTGAGTGAAGTCAGACGACTTCGGCTCAGGTCATGACCTTGAAGTTTGTGGGTTCGAGCCCCACGTCGGGCTCTGTGCTGACAGCTCAGAGCCTGGAGCCTGCTTCAAATCCTGTGTCTCCCTCTCTCTGCTCCTCCCCCACTCGTGCTCTGTCTCTCTCTGTCTCTCTCTCAAAAATAAATAAACATAAAGAAAAAAGAAACCTGGGCTTTGGAGTCAGAAGACCTCAGTCCAAATCCCAGCCTGGCCCTTCTCACTAGTGGGCCTTGGGCAAGTTGCCCCATCGCCCCAAGCCTCAGGTACCCCATACCCCATCTGTGAAATGGGATGATGGTACCTCTAGCCCAGGGATTTTTAGAAGACATGTAAAGGGCACCCTCTTGGTAAGTGCTCAGCGGGTAACATCTGTCTTGTTCTTGCCTGAGAGTAGAATTGTCCCTTCCTTTTCCCCTTCCTCAGACTGATCTGGCAAGGCAGGGGCTTGTGTCCAGGGGCCCGAGGGGAGTGAGCACAGAGGGGAGTCCAGACAATAGCTATAGCAATTCCCAATGTGCACTAGTCTCTTACTCCCCCCAGACACTGTCCTAAGCTCTTTACATGCAGACTTTCAGTAAATTTTCATAAAATCTTTATGAAGTATCTAGAATTAATGAAGCTTGCTTTCCAGGAGGGGAAACTGAGGCACGGGGAAGTTACATAGTTGGCTTCAGAGCTTGCCCATTTCAAGTGACTTACCCAGGGGCCGCAGGACCCAGGTAACAGAGCTAAGACCGGGCCCCAGGGCTCCCAAGTCCCCTCGAAGTTTTGGAAAGTGGTCTGAGCACAGGCTGTGCAGTTCAGACTGCCTGGCCCACCGTTTACTGGCTCTGTTACCGTGGGGAAGCTCCTTCGTCCCTCTGCGCCTCCATTTTCTCACCCGGAAAATGGGGATCATAGTTGTAAGAATACTTATGACATGAGAATTCAGTGAGCTAGTCCATACATAAAGCAGCACCTGTCAAATTCTAAGTGCCTAGAGGATGTGGGCATTCATCACACTAATGTAGTAATATTAGTGTAATTATGCCTTGCTGCTCCTGCATCTACCTTTCCTTCTCTCTCCTTCTTTCTTCTCTCCTTCCTCAATCCAGGCCACTCTGAGCGCCACACCCCGGCTTCCAATACCCCCTTTCCTTCCTTATGATTTTGCAACCCAAGTTTTTTGCAGATGGACTCTTTGTTCACCAAGTCTGCTCTGTCAGGATATCAGGTACCACATCTAGGGTCTGTGTCTGCCCGTTGTGTTTTGTCCCAGGAAGGGATGTTCTGTGATCTGCTCCTGGGCCTTTGGTGGGGGCTGCCCAGGGGTCAGGGAGTTGCACCCGGCCTCAGTGGGGGTGAGGGGTGGGAGCCTGAGGATTTTTTTCTATCAATAATAAGTGACAGAAAAGATGATTTGAGAGTCCTTTAAGGAAAAGGAAATCTGATCTCTCTCCCTGTGTGTGTGTGTGTGTGTTTCAAGCAAGAGAGCAGTAAAGGAGAAAACATCCCACTCACATACTTTTTAGAGCAGGGAACAGATAAAAAAAATTCAGTTGGTACAACACGTAATAGAAAATGTATTTTGGTTCTGGATTTTGTATTTTGTCCAGTGAAGGGAATGAGAAAGAAGGGACAAGGCGATGGGAGAAAAGGCGAGAAAGAGAAGGAGGGGGGGATTGGGAGAGACCGAGAGGGAGACTGAACGAAACCAGATAGAGAGCCACTGGATGAACCTAGCGAATGGTCTCTGGGACACCCCCAGAGGCACCGAGGAACGTCCTCAGCCTGAGAGAGTTCAAGTCTCTGCCACCAAAGCCCTTTAAACGTTCTGTTGCATTTTTACAACCATAGGCAGCCTGTCATCTCATGGTACTTGACCTGCAGTCCGGGTGAATTAAGCCAAGGACTGGATTAAGCCTAAAGACAGGAGGCCTTCATTATTGTCTTGCTGTTACTATTTCTGTGTTGTGCTCAACACCCACCTGCCTGGGGCTCAAGGTACAAAATTGACAGGGTTCCGCCCTTAATGAGCTCCCTGCCCCTTCGGAGAGGTAGACATGTAAATAACGATCATAATAAAAGTCAGGCTGCTATAATTACTATAATAAAAGTTCAGATGAAGTGCACGGAGGAGAGATTAATTAATTCTGACTGGGAAATCCGGAACTGCTTCGTGGGGAATAATGAGGCATCTTGGGGGAGGTACAGGATTTCTGTAGGCAGAGCAGGCGGAGGGAGTGGTGGTGGGATAGGTTTTGCATCAGACAACGTGGATGCCATCTCTCACTGGGCCACTTCCTAGCTGTGCGCCTTCGGGCAGGTGACTTAACCTCTCTGTGCCTGTTGTTCATCTATGAGATGAGAATAACGGGTTATATCTCATAAGGTTCTTACATCAAGAGATAAAGCGTGTGCAGCCTGTAAGATCATAAATGGCAACCAAATGTAAAAAAATAGCATTGGAGTTCTTGGTTTCCATAAGGGAACTCTGACCACAGGATACTTGCTATAATATAAGAATACAAGCCTGAAGGTGCCACAGAGCTGAAGGCTTGGTGGCAAGGCTGAAGGCCAGCTTTCCTGGCCCTCAGGCTTCCAGAGTGAGGAACAGAGTGAGGATCCTCTCTGGCTCTTTGAAAAAAGCCCAAACTGGCCCTTTGGTGGCAGGCAGGGATCTTTAGGTAGCTGTGGCCACTTGGATGTTTTGAGGGGGTGTGTGTCAGCCTCTGTCCTGGAGGATCTGGGCACACACTCTAAATCAGTCCTATTAGGATGGATGTGCCCTGTCCTGGCGGTGGCCAGGTGACCCGGTCCCTCCCTCCTTGCCACTTGAGAGTGACTACGAGGCAGTCTTATTCCATCCTTGTGTGAACATGGTGAGCTGCCGTGAAGGGGGGGTCCATCCCCACCACCTTTGGGATCTGCTGACCCCGAGTAGGACTGGACGACCCCCTGCCTAAAACCGTCCCACGGCAGGGAAAGGATTTCAGGCACAGGGGAAGGCCCTTCCCAAATGGCTGGCGGACACTAATACTTGAGCTGCTCCAGGGACGCACCGTGGGCGGCTATCCACTGGCATGGGCTCCCGAGGGGGAGGTGGGGCCAGAATGAGAACTGCATCATCTCAGGTGTATAAGCACAGATACGTGGCAGGAGCCTCGCCGGTGCTGTTCAGAGAGACATGCCCCTGTCCTCAGTGTGTTCAGATTCGGGCTTGGTGACTCTGCTTTAGGCTCCCGGGGGTGGGGGGTGCTGTGGGTTCTGGAGCAGAAAGTGGCCCTGATGGGTGTGTGTGAGGCATCCTGCTGAGCCGTGGAGGACCCAGTGGGGGAGGATGGCTGGGACAGTCTCCGAAGGAAGCCTGTGATATGTGATGGCCCAGAGAGGACACCAGGAGGGCAGAGTAAGGCACAGGCAGTGGGGCTGGAGAGGAGGGGAGGCATTAAAATCCCACTGCACAGGTAGAACCCGCAGGACCAGTAGTGCCTGGGAAGCAGTTTCATAAACAAAACAAAACAAAAACTAGCGCACAGATGAGACAGCTGTTAATGCTCCTTGGAGAGCAGGGAGGAGGGAGGAGCCAAACGCAGCTCCAAGGGCGACTGCAGTTCTCCCGTGCGGCTGCAGGAAGGATTTGCTGGGACAGACCCGCAGAAAACCGCCGGTAGCATTGACCGCAGCTGTCTATCCGCCCATGCCTGGGCCCCGGGAACTCCCGCCTCGCGGCACACGCCCCAGAAACACGCCCGAAAGATGTGTCCTCGGATGTTCGCTGGCAGCCCCCGGTCTTCACAATATGGCCCCAAGTGGACAGCACCCAATGCTCACCAGCAGCGGGTGGGACACCGGACAGCAAAGCAGGGACAGTCTGAAGTTCCATCGCGCCCTGTGTGAGAACCTCCCGGACGCGGCCTCCTGACCGAGGGAAAAAGCCAGACAGGAGTGAATTCAGACTGCGGGATTCCATTTGTGCGAACTGCAGAAATAGATGCCCGATCAGAGGTCCCCATGGTAGCTACCCTTGTGGGAGGGACTGGGCAGGGGCAAGAGGGGCTCCTAGTGGGGGTGGGGATGGGTCTGTGTCTTGATCTGAGTGCTGGTTCCATGTGTGTGTGTATTTGGGCGAAATGGGTTGAGCTTGTGATATGTGGACTTTCCTCTATGTGTCTTGGATTCTAGCAAACATTCCTCTTCTCTGCACTCCCCACCCCCACCACCAAAAGGAGTGAGGATTGGAGCAACCTTGCAAACAGTGACGAGGGTAACCCATGCTGGGAACTCAAAGGTAGCAGCAAGGAGGAAGCAGAATTTAGTGGGGGTTGGGCAGTCGGGAGCAGATGTGAACGGGCTACTGGGAGCGTGCACTGGGGCTAGGACCGGGTGAGCAGTGGCGGGCTGTCAGTCTGCCTGGTGTGGGGAAATAGGGCTGGTCACCCGGGGGTGGGGGTGGGGGGGTACAGACAGTAATAGAACAGCCTTTAGAGGGTGGGGTCCTGGGAAGCACCAGAGTTCAAGGGCAAGCAGAGGCGGGTGATCAGGAGAGGATAAAACCTCAGAGGAGGAGGTTTCATGGAGAGCATTGTCAAGGTCAAGGTCACATGTTGCAGAGAGGCCAAGCATCCTCATTGTGACCATCACACCCACCACTTTCTTCCAGGGCTTTCCTCTCATCCCAAGCTACTGTCCAGTCACCCTCTACCGTTCCAAACCTCACGGCCTGCCCTCACCCCCACGCTAACCGGGGCCCTTTTTCATTTCTGGAACTGCTCCTGAGCCAGGGCTCCCCTGTCCTATTCCTGTGCACTTGATTGTTGCACCCCAAATGTAGAACTTCACATTTATCCCTGTTAGACTCCGCCTGTCTGTGTAAGCCACGGGGGCAGGTGAAGAAAGGGGAGGCTTCTGGGTTTGTGTTCAGGTGGCCCAGAGTCCAGGGTCCGGGTGGGGCAGGCAGCTGGCGCCCCATAGAGAGAGACCATCTCTGCCTCAGTTCCTTCTGTATCAACTACCCCTGGGCCTGCCAGTTCCTCGTGTTACAGCATGCATGTTTCCTGTCACATTCACCCACAGGGACCACATGTAACTTCTAACCAGGGAAATAAGGGAAGATTTGCAAGCAAATGAAAATCTATGCTTCTATTCGGGTATCTGTGGTATGAAATTAGGAAGTTCATAGAAACAATAAGAATCCTTTGAGTTAGAGTAATAATAATAGCTACCCTTTATTGAAACTCGCTGTGTGCCACACATGCACATAGGTGATATGATTGAATTGTCACATCTACCCTGTGGGGGGGCGTCCAATTATTACTCCCATTTTATGGCTGGGGATATTGAGACACAGAGAGGTTCACTACCTTACCCAAAGTCACTCAGCTAGTCAGTGGCAGAGCTGGAATGGGAGCCCAGACAGCTCAAACTCCCCACCACCTTTCATGAAATATCGTTAGTGAGGTGAACGTAGGGAGCAGGGGCAGAAACTATGCATAATGTAAATCCATCAGGCCCTTTATTTTGGGTTTAAAATGTACAACTTGATGGCTTGGGAGCAGATTTATTTCCTTTCTAGATTCCATTTGGTTTAAACAAATATTAAAATGAGTTACATTTCCCTTAAGCCCACATTGACCAACTCCGGGAAAAATGTGGATAGATGGGCCCACAAATTTAGGTGGGCAATAAATATCACACTTTATTTCTGCTGACATAAATCTGACCCTGAGCCCCTCCACCCCCCCCCCCCCCCGCCAACACACTGATGTGGGAATTTCTGTCTCTGTCATGATTGGGACTTTCCATTCCTATTCTGCCCAGGGTTGTGCAAAGGTCCTGGGGTCCTTTGAAGTGTCAACTGACTTCTCCCCTCTTTTCAGTGCCTTCAAGTTGCTCTGCTCTGCGTCCCTCCCCCCTTCAGAGAACTGCAAATAATTTCATCATGAAGTTCACACTTTTTTTCCTAAAAAAAAAGATAAAAAGGGCAGTGACCTCAGCATCTTTTATTTTGCATCCCAAGAACATCCCTGAGGCCTGGAAAAAAGAAAAAGGGGAGAGGGAAATTCAAGACAAATTAGTAGGTGTATGCCCACAGGGAGCTCCTGCTAACTAGAGGAGCAGGAGCCATCCATGCAGTGCCTTCCCCAGACATGTAAATGAACGGAGCCCAGAATATGTCCTGGGGGTGGTGGGAATGGGGGTAGGGGTGCAACTGGTTGGGACAACCATTTTAGGAGGCTTCCTGGAGAATCCACAGGTGAGAATTCCTGGAGAGAGGATGAGACAGCTCAAAAGACTCTGCCTGCCCCTTGGAAGACGGTGAGCCCAGGGCCCTCGGCCTCTGGAGTGAGCTGTGCATCCTGGCTTTGATGGGGTTCCACCTTGGCTCCCCAGTACAGCAGCAGCAGGACAGATGGGAGGTATCTCCTTCCCCACAGAGGGGTTCCCAGACAAAGCAAGGAAGACAGAAGCACTGTCTCCCAGGATCTGAGCACTAGAGGGCTTTAGAGTCAGCCAGCCCAGGGGCACTTGGATGGCTCAGTCTGTTGAGCGTCCAACTTCAGCTCAGGTCATGATCTCACAGTTCGAGGGTTCCAGCCCCTGCATCGGGCTCTCTGCTGTCAGTGCAGAGCCTGCTTCAGATCCTCTGCACCCCACCTCTGTCCCCCGTCCCTCCATCCTCTGCCTCCCTGGCCCCCTCCTCCCACTCCCTCCTCCTAGCACATGTGTGCTCTCTCTCTCTCTCTCTCTCTCAAAAATAAATAAACATAAAAATAAGTTTAGAGTAGGGGCGCCTGGGTGGCTCAGTCGGTTAAGCGTCTGACTTCAGCTCAGGTCATGATCTCAGTTTGTGAACTGGTACCCCACATCGGGCTCTGTGCTAACAGCTCAGAGCCTGGAGGCTGCTTCAGAATCTGTGTCTCCCTCTCTCTCTGACCCTCCCCTGCTCACACTCTGTCTCTCTCTGTCTCTCAAAAATAAATAAACATTAAAAAAAATAAGTTTAGAGTCAGCTAGTCCGGCTTCCTTCTCACTTCTGCCTTGAAGGGCTGGGAAACGTGCGCCTTCCTATCTGGGCCCTCATGACCCCAGCGCATCAGGGGTCCCAGTGTTTTCATGCCTTCCTGCATTCACCTGCTCTGCCTAGCGCCGCTGTGTGGCTCCACCTCGGCAAGACGGGGCTGGAACTGCCACCCAGGATCTTTGTCACTTTCGAGTTCGAGGGTTGGCAATAGGAAATTAAAAGTGTTCATTAAGATACCTCTTTAAAAGTTTTTTTGTTTTTGTTTTTGTTTTTGTTTTACGAAGCTAAGCTATGATGTAGGGGTTACTTGAGATCTGGGACCAGAGAAGACTGGATTTCCACCCCAGCTTTTGTCCTAACCCAGCTGTGTGACCTTGGGCTGGGCAGGCACCTCTCTGACACTCCATTTTCTCCTCCGTGGATGGGAGTAACAGTCACTTCATAGGATTATGAGCTCGTGTGTTTAAAACACTTGCAGTTAGTATCTGCATATGGTAGCTATTATAGTTATGATTATCATTATGCCTGGTGGCAGGAGGTTCCTCGATCTCCTTTATGTGACCCAAACTACAAGCTGGACTCGGCCCAAAATCTAGACTCTAACTATGTAGTTTCAAATGCCTCAAGGTGTTTTTGTTTTAATTATTTAAAAAATAGCATCATTAAGCAATCATTAATGGGTAGAATAATTTATAGCATAAGATCTTCAAACTCTCCTCAAGTACAATAGGGTACATTTTTCTTTACTCACTTACATATTCACTATCTGCAGCCAGGTGTATATTGGTTCTCTTTCTAAATGATGTGGAAATTGAGCTTCCTATTCTTATTTCAGATTGGCACATCATCTGTAGTGGCTCTGACCTTTTCCTTCCGTACCTAGAGGCTTTGGGTCCTGGAAGGAGTCCAGTTTGTGGTTAGAAAGATCTGATTCCAAATTCTGCCTCTGCTATGTGCTATCTGTGTGGCTTTAGATAAATTTCTTAACCTCTCTGGGCCTCTTTATCTCCCTGCGCATAACAGTATATCACATCATAGATGATGGGGTCAATCAAATAAAATGAAATTTGCAGACCTCCAGTTTAGAATAAACATCAATGGACGTGGATGTTGAAAGACGTTGGCATCTTTCTTTTCATTTTTCTCCTATCCTCATACCTTTGGCTGTTCTGGAATATTGCCTTGTTGGACAAAAGGCTGAAAAAGAAGTCTTAGCTTGACTGCAGTTCTAGACTCTTCCTTCAGGCAGCTTCTAAAGAACTGCTCTCTGATACAGAGGAGGTCAGCTTTCATTTTACTTTTACTTCCAAAGGAATTCCTATAATATGACAAGCTACAACTGGTCCTGTATTCAGGGGCCCTTTCCTTAGCCACCACTGGTATCACAGCCTCGTCTCCCTGAGCTTCTGCTGAAAAATCCAAGTTTCGCCCTCATCGGAACAAAGCATTGAATACAAAACACTGGATGAAAGTTTGTTTTTGATATCGCTTGATGGAGACATTCGGCCTTCATCAGAACTGTGCTCACCTCCCCTTCCTGCAGCCCCTCCTTGCCAGCAACACATAACCCAATGCTGCTGTTGACAGAACAGGGACCTGGCTGCCCCGCAGACCACTTGGACTGCGTTCTTGCCTTAGGTTCCTGCTTTGGGAAAATGTGGGCTCTCAGAGATCATTCCTGTGGGAGAGGAATGCCAGCTCTTTAATGGTGGGATACAAGGCAGTGAGAACCACAGATTAGGGAAGATAGGAGGGTATGTCCTTCTCAGCCCTTTTCAGGTCCTCCAGCCTAGGCCTTGACTGATCCTGTCTACAGATGGACCTGGTGCTGGACAGACCTGGACTTGAACCTGGCCATACCCTCTCCTGGGTACATGATGCTGTGAACACTACTTTCACCTCCCGGGGTGGGCAATCTGCCAACCCCCTAGTGCAGGGTAAACATCGGCCGATGCCAGTCTCTTTCTTGGCCCCGTGTATCACATTGTATTGATCTCATCTGTAAAGCATGGGCTAAGAATGGTTCCTGAAGCTTGGGGTTGAGGACACAGTGGGTGTGCAGGGACAAGAGGGCTAGGGGTCTTCTGGTCCAGTCATTCGACACGTCTTTGGAGTGCTGGGTGTTCCGGGGGCTGTTGATGACATGGGAGGAGCAGGCCTTGACCTCATAGTAGACAGGAGAGGTCAGATGGGGGAAGGTAAATGATGTGATGGGGGGGTGCTGGGGCTGGGGGCTCAGGAACGGGGCAGAGAGCCTTAGCCAGTGTGAAGAACAGGTGTGCTAAAGACGAGTCGGTTATGATATCCGCTCAAGATGCCTTCCTGGGAGGGCAGGCTGGAGAAGGCTGTTGTATTCTGTCTTTGTTAGGTTTGTTCTGTGGCCCCTTTGAGTACTATAAAAGGGTTTTAAGTTGGCTTCCATGGCTTGGAATGACCTTTTCTGCTCTCTGGGAAAAGGCCATACCGTGGTTTTGAGACTAACCCTGGGCCGCACTGCCTGGATTCAAGCCCCCTTTCCCCCGCCTCGCACCTGCGTGGTAGGTGACCTCTCTGAAGAAGGCCCTTCCCTCCTCTGCACCATGGGCTGACGGCAGCATCCTCCGTGCAAAGACTATTCTACATGCGGGGCTCAGAAAAGCGCCCAGCTTACAGTGATGGAAACATGGCTGTTAAACTGGGAGCATCTTGAGGCCTGGGGCCCTGATCCCTTCCCTCTTCCCAGCAGGGGCCCTGTGCCTACATGCTCAGTATCCTTGTGGATTTCAGATGGTGACTTTTAGCTGGTCCTTGGAGGGGTAAATTTCAACACACAGAGATGGAGAGGAGACAGATGGCTGGCAGGACAGGTGGAGCGTGTGGGGGGCGGTCTCAGGGACAAAGGTCCAGGGCCAAAGAAAGGCAAGACTGTGCAGGAGGTAACAGCAAGGTGGAGGTCTGACAGTGTAGGAAGCCTGGGAGAGCAGGTGGGCTTCCTGGAGGAGGTGAGAGGGGTCAACTGGCATAAGAGAAAAGTAAGAGGAAGGTGTGGAAAGAGGAAGGAGGCACCAGAAGAGCCAAGGGGCAAAGGGTGGGTACAGAGTGTGTGTAAATCTCAGTTCCCTCTGCTCATAAAGTTGTGCAGATGCATTTTTCTGTCAGTTTTATATTAACATTTACATAACAAGTAGATTGAGAGATGGCATTATTTACATATATATGGAGGCCGGCTGGAACTGGGGATCCTCACGCCTGTACATGACGTTTTATTGATTAATAAATTAGGCATTTACAGATCAGGCACAAATCAAATGCATACATTTCAGACGCCCATCAGGTGCAAATGAATGTAAATTGGCGGCCTCATTTGCATACGGAAAGCAAACCACTTAGCTGTCATTTGTCATAGGCACCCTGGAGAGGCTGTAATTTGCCTAGTGGAGCCAGACTGAAACAGGGCCACCCCTGTGCTCTGGGTGCTTTTAGAGACTGGCAGGAGGTGGCCCATGGAATGCTCCTGTCTTCAGCTCCCCCTCCCCAGTCGTCAGCATGGTCCCAGAGGAGGACAGTGGAACCTCACTGGGGCCCTTGCCTTGTCACAGAATCAGAGTCCGGGTGGCTTGAACCGGAAGAAATCTTGAAGTCCATCTACACCAGTCCTGTATTTTACAGATGATGAGCTGAAGTACAGAGAGGGGAAGTGACTTGCCTAAGGTCACATAGCAATGTGGGCACAGTGTCAAGACTGTGTCAGAACCCAGTTCTCCTTACAGCAAGTGCAGTACTTTATCTGTGATGCCATTATGGTTCCTGGTTCCTCCTCACAGGAAAGAGAAGCACAGAGTCTGCAGCTTCTAGAACCGTTGGCTCCTGATTCCATTTCCTGGAGCAGCACCTGGGCCGTGGGGGGTTCAGGAGACAGATGAGCTGCTGCTCTCAGGCTGCCGATGCCCGATTTCAGGGCGCCTGGAAGCCCCTCACCCCTGACAGTACCTCCCCCACCATGCTCTGACTCCCCACACTCTTTTACTGACAGAAAGGGCATTTCATTAGGTAAGAAAAGATGGTTTAAAGGCTGGCTGTGCTGGGGAAAGAGAGTGAGCAGGAGGGCCTTGGTCCCCCGCCTGGGTGACAGTCAGGCCACCAAGAATGATGGAAAAGGCACAAAAGGGGGGCAGGCACCAGAGGCGGCTGACCTGCGAGGCCAGTTACCAATGTACCCGAGGAGTGAGTGGGCCAGAGCAGGCATCCAGCTCATCTGTCCTGTAATGGGACACCTGTTGGAGGCAGGGGGATGGCTGAGTTGACCCCCAATGGGATTTTTCTTTGTATTTAAATCTGCATGTGTTTTTGGCAGATTAGGGTATCAAGGTTTGGAGGTGGTTTTATTTAAAAAAATTTTCTCTCTCCTGTGTGGTAAGAAAACAGGTGAATGGGGACATTTTCCTCAGGTTTCCTGTACCCGTCACTCACAATTACGAGGAAAACGGTGTATGATTTTCTTAGAACTTCTGGGAAGTGACACACGACTTGGGCTGACCTTCCCAGCCCCTTTTCCTGTCCCTCATAGCCTTTATTCTACAAAGCAATGGGAAGGAGCAGCCTAGAGGCCCAGTTTGTGTCTAACCAGCTCTGTGACCTGGGGCCAGGCAACTCACCTTTCCATGCTGTCCATGGAGAGAGAAGGTACTAGAATTTATTCAAGGCCTCAGGATTTGCATTCCTGCCCTGTTGTGGGCGGGGCTTGGCCCAGTGATTTTCTGTGGCCTTGGGCATCTTACTTGATGTCTCCACCATACTCCATGGGCTCTAGGAAACAGGGCTGGTGGTAGAACTTAGCTCTCACGGTCCTGTGTCCCAGTGCCCGGTCCCAGCCTGGCACACAGTTGGTGCTGCATGGACTGAATGATTATTCAGTGTCTCTGGTAGAAGACAGTCTTGTTATGCTGACTCCTCCTGAGGGCTATTGGTGATAAAGCACCCAAAGACCCTTCAGTAGCTGAAAGCACTGAAAACAGGGAGGCGGTGTAGGGGGACGGGAGGGTGGCATCAGTTTGGTGACTCCGTATGATTGTCCTTCCCTAACCTGGAACAGTAGGTCTGAGGCCCAGGGTTAAGGTGCCTCCTGAGCCCTTGGCAGACACACTGGTGGGGAGTTCAGTGGGCAATGCCCGTCTAGGGGCTCCATGAAGAAACAAAACCAGAGGTCGGCGTCCTCACTGGCCATTCAGAGGGAGGATGAGGACGGGTTCACATTCCAGATACAGAGAGCTTATTGAGCACCTACTGTGTGCCAGGCTACATTCACAGGTCTTATCATATTTGTTCGCGTTGGCCTTCCAAGGGCCCCTGGAGCCTCTGAAGCAGTAAAGGCCACAGTAACAAAAGTGGTAAAAGGTGTGTAAAAGGTTATCGGTGCGGGGACTCGCCGGGTCCCAGTGCCCTTGGACATGCTTGGTCTCCCGCTCAGAGGGCAGCCCAGTGCTGTGCCTGCTCTCCCCTGGGCCGTTCCAGACCATGAGGTGCACATTCAGTGGGGCCCCACGCTGGACACTTCTAGCCCTTTGCACAAAGCCAAGAGAAGCAGACAGGAGGCAGGACTTAGGGAACGCATCCTAGGCTCCCACCCATGATTCTGTTTCCTCTAAACACTGTGGGTTGCCCCGTAGATGCTGCTACCTTCTAAGCCAGCAGTTTTCGAACTGTAGTGCCCGGAAGATTCCTGGGCCCCCACCCACAAGAGCTCTGAAGCAGCGAAGACCAGGGGCCCAGGAGTTCCCACGCAGGTACACCTGACCTTCACAAGGCCCCCTGCTCGCAGGCTTGCTTGGCTTGCACCCCAGCTTCCTGCGGTGAAGTGGGTCAGCCGGAGCTTCAGGGGGAGGGGAGGGCAGGTGCCTGGCGCTGTGGGTCTCCTAGGGCTCTGTGCAGCCTGGACCTCCCTGTTTCATCCCACTCCCCACGGGAGCACGCACTCACACATCTCTACTCTGCTTCAGGTGACAGGCTGGCGCCCATGGCCTTCTCTTCCGGCAATGGTTGGACTCGGCCTTCTGCTCCGTCTGCTCCCTCTCCGAGCACCGGATTCCCTTGGTCGTTGCCCATACAATTCACCTTCCTGGGCACCCTCTAGGCCCCGCCTGACTTGTGCCCTCCTCGCAGACTGGGCAGGTGGCCCTCCGGTACCATTTAGTTTCCCCGTGTTTCTTTCTCTAGCAGTGGGTTTGGCTGAGCCTCCGCCCCAGCAGGATCTCCCAGCATGCCTTGAGGCTGGCGACCGCCCCCACCCCCCACCTCCCACGGCTCCCTCTGCCGAGAGGACCCATCTGCTCTGGAGGCGCCTTGATTTTCCTGGGCCTCCATTGACTGAGGAGCACCACAGGACCCCCTAAAGAGTTCCTCCTTTCCTTCTGGTCTTGGGGGATCTTCATCCCCAAGATACTCAACATTCACTTCAGCTAGCCCATTTCACAGATGAAAAACCAAGGCTCAGCGAGAATGGAACACACCCTTTGTCTCCCAGTGGGGCTCTGTCTGGAAAGTGGTGGAGCTTTGCCAGCAGGAGCAAGGAGGGGGGATGCGAGCTGAGTCCCAGCTTCCCCAGCCCAGGGGCGCCCTCCCTTCTCCAACAGTGTATTCTGTTCCTTCCCTGATGTAAGAAATTGAAAGGAGGTGGGTCAAAGTGAACCAGGCCCTTGATTCAGCTGTGTGCTGGACACACCTCTGTGCACCCCGCCCTCCTTGCCATGACACCCCAGCCTCAACGTCCCTCAAGGGCATAGTCCCGAGCATCTTGTTGCTGTTTTGTGAATCTCGAATGATAATTATATGTATAAAATTCGACTGCTTAAACCGTTCAGGATTAATCTGCACCAACACACAGAAATGCGCCTTGCCTGTAATTAGCGATTCCCTGGCAAATGCATTTTGCAAAATAGCACTTGATTTTAATAACAGGCTGTTAGTATTAGAACACTGTGCCCATTTTATTTCAAATTGTCAAAGCAGCCCCCTCTCTCTGGCCCCAGCCTCCCCACCCTCAGGTGCCTGAGATCCTGGTTGGGGGCCTGGCGCCCCCTGGGAAGGGTGTCTAGGTGATGTCCTCCTCTGCACCCCTATAAATGGCTCCACCCCCAATAGGGCCCCCCCAGTCACAGCTGATGCTGGTTGGTGTGAGTGTCTCAGCCCCAGTCTTGGCGATTCTTCCCCTCCCCCTCTCCTCCATGAGCACTTGCACTTCTGCTGCCCCTTTTTCTCTCTTTCCCATCCCTCTGGCTCCAAGGTCCTCTCTGGCTCCAGTTCTGTCTCTCTCCTGCGACAGTGGCTCCACATCTTTGAAGGCCTATGTGTGGGTCCCCTACCTGCCACCCTCCACTCCTCACTGCTTCTCTAATTCCTTCTCCCTTCCCGGCTCTGTTGCCTTCCATGCATGTGGCAGGCCTCCCCTGCCTTGGCCAGAACTGGGGAGGATACCTGGGCCTCTGGTGGCTGATCCCTGCCCCTCTGAGGATGCACCATGCTGGGGGGGGTGGGGGTGGGGGGCGGAGGGGGGGCTCAGAGCTGGCAGCCAAGCATCTGCCAGGAAGACCTGGTCACACCAGGCCAAGGATGGGCAGAGGGGGCAGGCTTAGCTGCAGCTGCTGCCTGCCCCTCCCCCTCCTGCTGCCACCCTGCCCCAGCCTCCAGAGGCCCCCACCCCCGTCCTTGCTGGCACCCCTGTGTCAGCACAAAACCAGCTACTTGTCCTAGAAGTACAGGGACAGCCGTGACCGAGGGACCTTACTTAGGAGGGTGAGGAGTGAAAGGACAGGAAGGCCAAAGTGCCTCTGGGTGGCTCAGACAGAAGGCTGGGTGGCAGGGTGGGCCCCAAGGCCGCAAGGAAAGGGGGCCCCTCCAGTGTGAGCATGATCCCAGGTTTTCCTTTCTCCCCCACCCCCAACCACACAACTGACCCTCTTCCCATATTCCCATAACCACCCAGTTGCCCAGGCTAGAGACCAGGGCATGCTCCCTGCCCCTCCTCCTCAGCCCATACCCAAAGCTGCCACTCTCCCTCTGCACTCCCTTCTCCATCCCCTTTACCGTGGCTGTCAGTTAGCAATGTGTCAGCATCTCCTCTTGGCTGGCCTTCCTGCTTCCTGCTAACCAGTCCTCGAGGCCCCCAGAAGGTTCTGGCTAAAGCCAAAGCTAGGTCTCATTGCCACACTACTCAAAATCCCTCCATGGGTCTCTGTCACCTCAGCATAAGGCCCAAACTCCTATACCTGGCCCGCCTGCCCTTGGAACCTCATCTCCTCACCTGCCCCTTTCTATCCGGGCACACCAGACTGTCCCCAGGACTGCCATGCCTTTGTGTATGCTCTTCCTTCTGCCTAGAATGCCCTTCTCTGTCCCTTCTCCTCTGAAAAATCCCAGTACCCAGAACAGTGCTTGAAACACAGTATGTGCTCAGTTAGTGCATTTCGAATGAATGATAGACTTTACCCATCATCTAGCCCCAGTTCAAATGTCTCCTCCTCCAAGCCTTTACCTGCATCTCCTCTGTGCTATCTGGACATGTCTTATGGGTCGCTTTTCTGCCTGAAATGAAAACAGACCTGTTGTATTTGCCAGCTATTGCTGAGTAAAAAATACTCAAACCCAGTGGCAGAAAGCAGCGACGTTGAGCTTGGCTTGACAGAGAGGCTGGGCCAGGGTAGCTCTGCTCCCTGTCCCTCTTCCTGCACCTGGGACCCATGGGCTAGCCCAAGTACACTCTTGTCATGGCAGTGGCAGAAACAAGAAGGCAAGAGGAATTTGAAGGCTTCTTAATGCCATGCCTTGAGGCTGACGCATCATTCTGCCTTATTCTATTGGCCAAAGCAAGCCTCACGGCCAGATCCAAAGCTAAAGATGGGGCAACATACTTGCCCCTTTATGGGAGGCACTTGAAAGTTTTCCAGCAAAGAACATGAATGCAGGTGGGTGAGCAGATTTGGGTCCCCACCAGGGCTTGAATCCCCATCTCCCTGCTTGCTCATGTAGAGAGTTGTTTCACCTCTCAGAACTTTATTTTTCAAGGACTGTCATGGGAATTAGAATAATGCATTCATTCCCGCAGTGCATATTTCTTGAGCACCTACTATGTGTCAGACGCTGTCCTAAGTACTGAAAATATAGCAATGAACAAGACTGATACATGTAGAATGATACATGTAGAATGCTGAGTCTAGCCCAGAGAGCGAGCTCCCTTCCCTCTCTCATGCCCTGCAGAGGCAGTACCGGTGCCCTGATTGGTACCCTGATTGGTTCCCCATGGTCAGGCCTTGCCCACACCTCCACCTGCATCCCGCTACTCTTTCCCCTGGAACTGCTCAGGGCAGCACCCCCTGAGGGTGCTGGACTCTGCTCCTCCCGGGCTCTCCACTTCCACTCCCTCTGCCTGCAATACCCTCACCCCCCTTCACCTACCCCTGCCCACTCCCTGGCCTCAGCTGGGGCACCACTTCTATTGAGAAATGCTCGCCACGCTGTGCTGTAACACGGTAAACCTTCCAAGGCAGACCAGCTCAGCTTCAGGTCCTCGAGCCTGGAACACAGCAGGCACTCAGTGCCAGTACTGGGGGAAGGAGAGACTAAATGGATGGTGTATCCTGAATCGCCTTGTGTCTTGTAGGCTTACGGAGGGTGGCTTGTGGAGCCAGCAGGGAAAGACAGAAAATGATGCCAGCTGCCTGTCCTTGAGCATTTCCTAAGCGCTTGCCCTAGACTGTGCTCGGGAATGTGTCGGACCAAGACACTGCCGCTGTTTGACATGTGCGCTCAGTAGACCATCCAGGGAAGGCAGCTGAGTGTGGGGATGCTGCTCTAGAATCAGACTGCCCAGATTCTGATTCATTCCCTTACCCAATGTCAGTGTCTCCCTTTGGAAAGTGGGATTATAACAGAACTCGCTTCATAAGGGTGTTGGAAGAATTCACTGAGCAAAACATTTATTGGTCACCAACTAGGTACCAGGCACTGGAGAGTGCAGGGAACAAAATGGGATCTTAGCACCAGGCTGAGTTCATGGCACACAGTCTGCATTCACCATGGTTCCTGCCATCACCTGGTCCTGTCCTGTCTTTTGACAGAGGAAGAAACAGAGGCCCAGAGGGTGAGGCATTGACCCAAGGTCACACAGCAAATTAAGGATGGGACTGGTCATAGAAACCAATGCCCGAGCTGGGCTCTTGGTACTTTACCTCCCTTTTCTCCTTGGAAAGGAGACAGCTGGGAGATGAGGAGTCTACAAATAGGGGACGGGAGGCAAGAGGAAGACTGGCCTGTCTGCCCTTGCTCCCTCTCAGCACTAGTGGACCTTGATTGAGTGATTCAATTTCTGTTGTCATCGCCCAATTGTCCGCACTAATGGAGCAGAGATAATCCCGAAGTGCAGCTAATCCCATAACCCGTTCTTCCCGACTCTGCCGCACATACGCCCGGCCATCCTGTGTGTGCCGCTGACCGGTGTGTGTGTGTGAGGGGAGCTGGTGAACTGACCCCCTAACGAGGCTTTGTACAGATTGATATTGAAATGAGTCTGCGCTCCTGTGAGTACATCTGCTCAGGTGGTTGGGAGGCGTCCTGGGCAGGAGATTCTGGTTGGGATGAAGGTGCCTGGAGATGAGCAGAGAAATCCACACGCAGAGTTGCCGCCCAGGTGGAAGGGGGTTTAAGAACCTCCTCTCCCCTTGTCCAGGGTCTGTGTCAGAGAGCAGGGCCCGATGCCCTTCCCGGTGTGAAACACACGCGGAGCAGCGTGATTTTTGTCATAAACATCTGAGATTGGATTCGTGGGGAAGTGTGCGTTTTAGGAGCCCACCCTGAACTTTCTCTGTCTTGTAGACCTTGGTCCTCCACTCAGAACCGCTTCGTTCCCCTCTGCATCACAGGGCAGGGCTAACACATTCTCGCCGCCTGATAACACGTCTTCGACTTGACAGGAGGCCTTTTGGAGACCACGTGTCAATTCAGTTGAATGGATTCAGGCCGGGATTTGGGGCACTCGTAATCTGGCCGTGGGGAGGGAGGGAGAGGTGTCACAGCTGTGGATGAGAGGAGCCGGCTGGTTGGCTCTTTACCTGGGTGACACAGGCAAAGAGCTGTCCTTTCCTGCAGGTGCTGATTTCTAGATCTAGAACGTATGTACTGCCTGAGCAGGGACTTTTTTCTGGTTTATACCCCCGTGTATCCCAAGCACCCAGAAGTGGGGCTGGTACAAAGCAGTCACACAATGACCACGGTTGGGGAAGAAGTGAAGTCCCCATCACAGAAGACGGTGCTCCTAGCCCCAGGGTCCTTAAGTCCCTGCCCTTTTCTTAAATGAGGAGCTCCAGAGAGCTGCGAGTGTCTTCCCGAGATGACTCAGTGAGCAAGGCTCATCGCTGACCTCTCAGTGGGGACTGTGCCTCTCCTGGCCACCCCATAGTCCTGCAGGAACCTAAAGACCTGAGTGGGAACAGGCCAATACCAGCGTGTAGGGTGCATGAGTGGCAACTGTAAGTGAGAGAGGTCAGCAAGACCTCCATCTGGCAGATGCTAAGGGGAGAAACCCTTTGGTGGGTTATTGCCTAATAAGGAAAACAGGTGGCATGACCATGATGCCTGCCAGTTAGATCAGGTGCGCCTGGGTGGCTCAGTCGGTTAAGTGTCCGGCTTCGGCTCAGGTCACGATCTCACGGTTCGTGGGTTCGAGCCCCGCGTCAGGCTCTGTGCTGACAGCTAGCTCGGAGCCTGGAACCTGCTTCAGATTCTGTATCTCCCTCTCTCTCTGACCTTCCCCTGCTCACGCTATCTCTCTCTCTCAAAAATAAATTTAAAAAAAACATAAAAAAATTAAAATAAAATAAAAAGTAAAATAAAAAATCAGGTGATCCCCTTCATGCCTACCGATTAAATCAGGTATGTGTGTTTAAATCTTCTTCGGCTGCCTCCTGACAGCTGAAATATGCCTCTTTTCTCTCAGCCATTGTCCTTGTTTCTGAGTCTTTGTGGATATTTTAGTCCCTGTGAAGTCTGCTAGGTGACCCTCCCAGGCTTGACTTGGAATAAATTATTTTGGTGCAGACACTAACCAGGGCTGAGGTTTACTCAGCATCTGTGGGGACCTCCTTAACCCTCAGAATGACCGGATGGAGCAGGGTCATACGCCTTCTCTCATGAAGGGTGGGGGAAGCAGACACTCAGACAGACCTTGCTAAGTCATCATTTCTGGCTCCCCCAGCCCAGAGGTGCCCCCACCGGGTTTCTGAGTTAGGCTTCCCATGGAAGCAGACCTGGAGACCAGGATTTGAGTGTAAGCAGTTTATTTGGGAGGTTGACTTGGGGCACACTGATGGATGGGGACGGAAGGATGGGAAGGAAGGGAGGGAGGGATGGGAGGCAGGACAGGAAGCATAGCCAATAAAGGCTGGGTTTTCAAGTCACTTACCCCGGGTGGCAAATGCAGCTTAATTCCACTGGGGACCCCTGGGATTCAGTGTAGTCTCAGAATTGTGCCACCTGAGAGGGTGAGTGGGCTGGGGAATTTATACCTACTCGGGGGCGGGGGCATTGGTGAACACGCCTTGTGCTGGGGAGTGCTGATTCCCCGGCACTTTGGGCCCAACATGAGGGCAAGCAAAGTGGCTCCAGTAAGAAGCCTTCAGGTAGAAAGATGCAGGTGCTGGCAGCCGGAGCCAGGCACATCATGGAAAAGGTGAGGTTTATGGCCAGAGAAGCCCCAACGTCTGCCACACAGGGCTTCAGACCTTGGCAAGTGCGACCCTCAAGCTCACCCGTTTCGCACCAAATCTCACATTCTGCTCATTTTTCTTCGGCGGCTACTGTTTCCAGGCACCAGATCAGCAGCATGGTTTCCAATCTGGAGGTGTTTCCAACATGCAGTTGAGGAAGGAGGCAGTAGCCACAATGCATGCGAAATTCCCCAGCCGGCTTCCCCAAGCATCTCCCTGAGTCCCCTTCCCCCCACTTCACTCAGTATGTTTCGAAAAAGCAAGCTCTTTTTAGCATGTGGTGAGTGAGGCCAAATTAGGAAGGTAAGGCTGAAGTAAAAATAAACTCACTTAAGCATGCCCAAAATAAATGGCTTTTGGATTATCTGCCGATTTGGATTATGCCATCCCCATGAAGAGTGACCAGGAGTGCTGGGTTCACCTGTGGGAGGCTGGGGCTGCCAGGTGGTTGGGCAGAGTGGGCTGCTGCTGAGGAGGCCTAGAGATGGGGCCTCTAGCCGGGGACAGGATGGGGGCAGGGACTGCATATGGGAAAAGAGAGGGGCTTGGGAAATGGGGACCGATTAGCGGCTTTTCCCTCAGTCTCTGCTTCTCCAGGAAGTTCATGGGTATATGAGGGTCTGAGGAGAGAGAAATGAAAGAGCCGTGTGATCAGGTTTGAAAAATGCCAGAATTGATAAAGGTGCATGTTTATTTACTACAGGACTTCTCAGGTCCTTTATCATGCAGATCAGCATGGTGATTTTCCATAAGAGGAATATGAGCCTGCAGGTACACGGGTATA
The DNA here is from genome assembly GCA_028646485.1 of Cryptoprocta ferox. Lineage (NCBI taxonomy): Eukaryota > Metazoa > Chordata > Mammalia > Carnivora > Eupleridae > Cryptoprocta > Cryptoprocta ferox. Next base: position 106,440,740 of record CM053577.1, read on the forward strand.
TACTTGCGAGTATGTGTATGTATATTTTGTTTTTTGCCAAAACCGTTTGGATAATGGAACCCTTTCCTTCATGTAGAGTTCTTAGCTCTTGGTGTGAGTACTCTGTGGAATGTTCTTTGGGAATGCCATTTGGCATTTTTCCAGAACTTTCTCATACCCAGTTCTTGTCAGATCCTATTAAAAGCAGAAAACAGAAACTCATCACTTCTCAGCTTCGGATCTTCAAGTTTCCCCAGGCCCTTCGGACGATGCTCAGACTCCCTTAGCCTGGCACGCTGGCCTCCCATGACCTGGCCAGGTCCGTTTCTCCTGGTGGCTCCCCTGGGAGCCCCGAGCTTCCAGACCTGTGGACTTTTGCATACCTGCTCTCTCTTGGGAAGGTCCTCCCTCTAACCCCTTCAGCTTGGTGAGCTCCTGTTCATGTTTCAAACCTCAGCCCAGACATCGCTTCGGGGAAGTTTTCCTTCATCTTAACTGCCACCTAATGAGCCTTCCTGACCCCTCTTAAAATTGCAACCCCTGACCCCAGGGCTCCCTGTTCCCCTCCCCTGCTTTATTTCTCTTCTTGGCGCTCAGCACTTCTGCACCATATCTGTCTTGTTTCTCAATGGTGGTCTGTCTCCTGCCTCTAGAATGTTGGCTCCATGAGGACAGGGAGGACTGTCCATGCTGTTCTCTGTTTGCAGGGCCTGGCACACAGTAGGTGCTCCAAAATATTCATTAAATTAGAGGCTATGGTACATACTTCCTCAGCTGTTCTGCTTTGATATCTTTTTTAAAAAATATTTATTTAATTTAGAGAGAGAAGGAGGGCATTGACAGAGAGAGAGAGAGAGACAGAGGATCTGAAGCGGGCTCGGCACTGACAGCAGTGAGCCCGAAGCGGGGCTCGAACACAGGAACCTTGAGATCTCTGACCTGAGCTGAAGTTAGACGCTCTGGTGCCCTGTCTCTCAGACACACTGGCTTCTCCAGGGCACCTGCGCTGGGCCCCTCCTCTGGGTTCCCAGCAGTTGATAAGTCCCTGACACTAAGGACATGCATGGTAAACAAATGCCCCTTACAAGCACCAGTCACAATGTTTATAAACAGAGAAGCCAGCCCTCCTCCTGGCTAAGGTGGGGACAGGGGACTGCATTTTGCAGACCCCGACCCCGTCCGGCCCAGGGGCATCTCTTTTTACTTCTCTCTCATCTCCCAGCTGACAGTTGTCCCACCACATGGGGATGTTGGCTGGAGTTGATTTCTTCCCACGCAGAAAAATGGGGAGGCTTTTCTCTCCCCATTTTCTCTTGTCATGAAGGCAGGGCACTGGCTTCCTCTCAGTGGGTCTTCTTGTCCCAAGGTAGCCCAGAAAATGGGTCCAGAAAGCTGTGGAGCCATGGTGGGCTCTCAGAAGGAATCTGGGTTCTGCTGTGTTCATTTTCAGTGTGGCTGAATCTGAATCTTTCGAGGGGGAGAAACGAACAGAGCTGTATAGGGCCCAGAGGCCCTCAGGCTAGAATCTTACAAGCCAGGAGGGCAGGGCCCGGCCGGCCTGGGGCGCAGATGGACAGTCAGTGTCTGCTCCCAGGGTGTGTCTGAGATACTGAACGGGCTACTACAATATTTCATTGCATCTAAGGCTCCTCTGATTAAAAGATGGGCTGTTATTTTTTGTGTTCTTAGGAAAGAAACATTGCTGCTGATTAAACTTTGACATGGCATTGACTGTAAGGTGTATCCCAATTTCGGAGATGTTCTGTAAGCATTTTAGGATTGATGGAATGTGGCCTTGTTATCGCAGGAAGTGGAGGACAGCGGGAAGTTAAGTACCCCCCCCCCCCAGGGCACAGGACACAGAGCAGCACAGACTTGTTCTCTGCTGCCCATAAGTAAAGTGTGCAGAGAGTCGGGTCTCCTGGTGAGAGCTTGGACACTCTGGTCAGTGTGCACAGGGAACTGGGCTGGGGTGGGGAGTTCCCTGCTTTAATGATCTGCGTCCTAAGATCTAGAAATCTGACTTCAGTTAGAATCCTCTTCCCTTAGGAGCTCTATTTTTTTTTAAGTCTATCTATTTATTTTGAGAGAGAGCGAGAGAGCAGGAGAGGGGCAGAGAGAGAGGGAGAAAGAGAATCTCAGGCAGACGCCATGCTCGGCACAGAGCCTGACGCAGGGCTCGAACCCAAGAACCATGAGATCATGACCTGAGCTGAAATCCAAAGTCAGGCGCCCAACCGACTGAGTCATCCAAGAGGCCCCAGGAGCTCTTTTGGCTTAGCAGTTCTGAAATGCCACTTGTGACTGCTCACCCACCTGCTTTGCCCACTTCTGCATGGAGCCTCCCTCCTTATCCCCCTCTCCCCTGTCTTTCCCTTCCTTCCTTGTCCTTTCTCTGTGTCTTCACTTGCACTCCCTTCTTGCCAGGGACAACTGTGTTTATTGAAAACTACACCCCTTGTGTTTCTCCTTTTTTTAAATTTTTTTTCTAATGTTTTATTTATTTTTTTGAGAGAGAGAGAGAGACAGCATGAGCAAGGGAGGGTCAGAGAGAGAGGGAGATACAGAATCTTAAGCAGGCTCCAGGCTCTGACTGTCAGCACAGAGCCTGACGCGGGGTTTGAAACCACGAACCTTAAGATCATGACCTGAGCTGAAGCCAGATGCTCAACTGACTGAGCCACCCAGGCGCCCCTGCATTTCTCCTTTAAAAAGATCCTGCAGGGGCACCTGGGTGGCTCAGTCGGTTAAGTATCCAACTTCAGCTCAGGTCAGGAACTCTCAGTCTGTGGGTTCAAGCCCCATGTCGGGCTCTGTGCTGACAGCTCAGAGCCTGGAGCCTGCTTCGGATTCTGTGTCTCCCTCTCTCTCTGACCCTCCCCTGCTCTCACTCTCTCTCTCTCTCTCTCTCTCTCTCAAAAATAAACAGTAAAAAAAAATTATTTTTTAAAGACCCTGCATTTCTCCTTTAAAAAGACCCTGCCTATTCCTGGGAAACCTTGGATTGTGGTAGCCTAAACCCTTTCTTCTCCCTCGTCCCCATCCCCCTCCACCTGGACTAACGGCCACTTCACCACCCCACGCCTGGTTCTCAGTCACCCTGTTGGTAGCTTCTCCCTCTCCAGTTTGCCCCACATGTTCCCGAAACACCTGTCATGCCTCTTCTCAGAAACCTTCTGCGCCTCTCTCTGCCCTGGCATCTCACAGACAGGCTGATGCGAGACACAGCACTCGCCCCGGAGGCACGGGCCTGGGATCGGATCCCCTCGCCCACTACCAGCTGTGTGATGGGGCAAGTTACGAACCCTCCCGCTGGCCCAGCTCCCTGTGGGTAGCAAGGCCAGGTCCCCTTGATTCCAAGATCCTTATTTCAACATCTCTGAAACTGGGATGCCTCCTGCAATCTATGGCATGTCGAAGTTTAATTAGCAGTGACCTTCCTTTCTCAGGGATATCAAAACAGTCTATCTCCTAATCTATAGAGCCTTAGATCTGATGAAATGTTATAATGTCTACCTCAAAGGTTGTGAGTGCTAAAGGAGCTAACTGGAAAAGTTCTGTGCACGGTCCCTGGCACGCAGTGGGGGCCTCATAAATGTTGTTATTACTGTTGACACAAGAGTAAACTCTGTCTGACCTTCATGTCTCCTCAGAGTCTTCCTTCGTTGTCCCCACTAGTGGGCTTGGTGACTGCGCTCTGTGCCCTCCTGCATCTGGCGCCCTTTGGCCTTTCTCCCTCTGGTCTTTCCCGTCCCCCTCCACTGGACCCCCTGTTTACCCACAGTGCTCTCTGCCCTTCCTTTTTGCCAGCAGGGGTGCCTGGCCACATTCTGATGGCCCTTCCAGATCTGTAGTTAGCTCCGCTCCATCCAACACTGACCTGGGTGTCTGTATAGTTTTCCTCCATTTCTGCTGCGTAACTCATCTTCCCGATGCTCCTTGGAACATCTGCCAGCCACTGGGCTCACCAGGAAAGGGCCATCAAAGCGGCCACCCAATCTGAAAGAACAACCCAGTCTGCCCTTGACCCTGCTCTCATTGCCTCCAGTGCATTACCCATACCCCTCCAGTGCATTATGTATCCTCTGGTCTATTGTTGGCTTCCCATGTGAGAATGCAGACTCCCTGGGACCACAGCCTGATGGTCTCACTCATCACCGTGCCCCAGCAGGGAGCCCAAGCCAAGGACAGGCATGATGTAGGTGCTCAATTAGTGTTTGTGGGATTCCTGTGAATGTTCTTACTCACCAACTGGTTTGTGGACCAACGGAGGGCACAGGGTTTTGGATGGTGGTGGAGGAGTGGCTCAGCTTTTCACAGACCGAAGCTCAACGATCAGGAAAGAGACAGGGATTCCAGACAACCAAGGGGAGGCACCAACTGGGTGGGGTCCCTGGCTTTGCCTGGCTTGATGGTACAGAAGGAAACTTGGGCCCAAGAAGTCAAATTTTGTGCTCTAAGTATGTGGCTTTCAAACTTCCTTGACAAAGTTCCACGGTGACACGTGCGGTTCACCTCACACACACACACATGAACACTCCCCCCTTACTCTGAGCGGCACGCTTTATTTTCTGTGTCATTTTATTCCACTCCCTGCTCTTTCATTATGTTTTAATGCCAGACATGACCCACTACACTGAGTTTATAACCCACAAATGGGTGTCCCAGAGCCGCTGAGTGTGGAAGGTGACTGTCACCTCAAGTTTGCTGGACGCGAAGCCCGTGTTCTTTCCGGTGAGCGGTCCTGCCTGGGAGGACAGCTACAGAAGCTCACGTGTATTAAGAGAACAAGATTATTCTGGGAAATTAAGTGGGAGTTTCAGTCGGAGCTCAGGAAGGAAGTTCTGTGGGCGTGTCATTCCTGGCTGGGTCATTCAGGAAGAGGGAGCCCACTTCGCCTGTGGTAGGCACTCCACAAGGTTTGTGGGCCAAATGGGGGAGTGGGGGGGCGAATGAATGAATAACCCCCTCTCCCACACACCTCCAGCACAGCCCCTGCAGGTGAGGGAGAGTACGCCGCACTGGTTACCACGGTCCTGAGAAGGAAGGGATGTCACACTCCTGCTATCATTGCACAGATGTGGGCACTGAGGTCCAGAGAGGAGACGTGGTGTATCCGAGATCACGCTGTGGTCACTAGAGGAGCCGGGCGGGCCTGCCGTGTGCTGGCTCCCAGGCCAGTGCTGCATCCAGGCTTTGGGGTCCCGAACACAGTGCTTCTGCCATGAATATTAATGGTAGTTATAGCAGCGTCTTTGGGCATTTCTGGAGAGCTAAGTTCATGACAAGCAGGGCGTCAAGTGTCTAACGTGTACTAAGTCATTTATTCCTCGCGCAAACCCTGTAAAGTAGGCGCCTTTATCGACTCCATTTTCTGGAGAGGAAACTGAGGCACAGACAAGGAAAGCCACTTGCTCAAGATTGTGGTAGAGCAGGGATTTGACTCTAAATGGGCTCTCAAGCCGTGCTGCTGGAGGCTTGGTTGGGGGGAAACAGAGGCTCTCTGGGCACAGGCAAAAGAGCCAGGTCCTCTCAGGTGGATGGTTGGCCCCCCCGTGGTTCAGGCCCCTCGGGAAACCCCCATACCTCCTGCCTGGCTGGTGGTGCAGCTGACAGTTGGGGGCTGTGGGGTGGGGACAGGCTGAGGGGGCGCTGTCAAGGAGGGCAGGACAGGATGGATGGAGAGGAGGCTGAGCTGGCTCTGCCCTGTCCCTGTGGCATGTCCTTGGGCAGGAGAAACCATCGCTGTTAACCATTATGAAATGGTAGTAGGTGCCAGCACTGGGCATGGGTGATCAGATCTAAGCCTGGGAGGAAGTGGGGGTTGAGCGGGGAGGTGACTAGCCCAAGGTGACAGCTGGGGAAGGGAGAGAGCCAGGCATGGGTGCCAACTGGACCTAACTGCAGAGCCCTGCTCTCACCCCTGCACTGTACTGCGGGGAATGGCCTTCTCCATGCCTCAGTTTCCTCACCTTTCCAATGGAAAGAGAGGCCCCCACCTTGAATGTTACAATAATGGTCAGGTATCTGACTCTTAAAAGACACACACGTTTGTTAGCTATTATTTTAAAAAGTTTTATTATTATTTTAATTTTGAGAAAGAGAGAGAGAGGGAGAAAGAGAGAGAGAACGAGTGGGGGAGGGGCATAGAGAGAGGGAGACACATGAGCCGAAGCAGGCTCCAGGCTGTCAGCACAGAGCCTGACACGGGGCTCGAACTCGCAGACTGGGAGATCATGACCTGAGCCAAAGTCAGATGCTTAACCGACTGAGCCACCCAGGTGTCCCTTTAGCTGTTATTCGTCTCATTGTCGCGGCCTCAGAATCACAATGCCTGACTCCGAGTTGTGACTTAGGGTTAAACAGATTCAGATGGAATGGGAAACTTTTCAGGGCCAGGGGCCTGAGCACTATGTGAGCAGATCATTCAGAATCCACTAGAGGCCTGACAAAAAGACGAGTCAACACAAAACAAGATGTCACCAGCATTTCTTGGCACTTGCGATGTGCCAGGCACTGGACAAGGCATTTTCTCCTTTATGTCCTAACATTCCATCAAAACAATAAGTCAGAAACATCAACTTTGCCCAGTCTTCAGATGAGAAAACTAAGGTTGTTCAGAAGGTCTCAAGAAACTGCTCACCCTTAAGAGACACCGTTTGGCATTGAGGCCGAAAGCAGGGACTCTTCACCGACCCCACCCTCAGTCGGCCTCAGTTCTGGAAGCTGGAGCCTGTCTCAGCAAGCCAGTGTGAAGATTAAATGAGATACTGGGTGTTCAGGATTTAGCGTGTGTCTGACACAGGCTAGGCACTCAATAAGTGATAGACATTGAAATCCCATCTGTGTTTTGTTAGAGTACAGAGGACAGGGAATAAATCCCTCTTTGGATCATGAACTAAACCAGGGCAATATTAGTCTGGCTTGGGGAATAGTTGGGGACATCAGTGAGCGTTTATGAAGAACTTACTATGTGCAAGAAGAGTCCAGGCTCTTTCGGTGCAGCAGAGACTCTGAGTGGAGCCATGGAGGCGTCAAGCTCCAGCTTGTGACTCCCAAGTTCAGGGCTCACAGAGTTGACATAGAATCAGTACCATTTAGGCACCCTTACCTGGATTATCAGTGTGACGCTTTCTAAGTTAATGGCGGTCCTTGATCTGCGCAGGGCTTTATAATTTGTGAACAATGTTCTCTCTTTATAGGATAAGACTTAGAAATTCTGTGGTCTTTTCCTTTCAGCTTCCATCCCTGCCGGGCAAATTAGGGACAGATAGTCCCATCTGGCATCTGACAGAGCTGAGGCTCAGAGAGTGGAAGTGAGTGGCCCGAGTAGTTGAGACTGGGTGCTGGGAGTGTGGGGGCTCGAACTCTGATCTCCTGATCAAAGAATTCTCTCCACCCCATCCTGGGCTCCTTCTCTGAGGGAGACATGGCTGACCCCAGTTTTGGGGACAGTGACATGTTGGACGCTGGGCTGGGATGGCACGGCTCAACAGTTGGGGGCCAACGGTCCAATTTGCAAGGCATGCAGAAATGCACACGGGGAGCTTCCAGCACACTGGCGCTTTCCCAGGGTCCAGACACAGTCTCAACTTGAAATCCCAAACACCAGCTGAACGAAATACCCGTTAAGCTTGGAGAGTAGTTTCGGGCTGTACTCCTGCCCTAGCTACATAATTTTAGAATATGCAGGATGCAGGTTTGGCTCCAGTGTGCACTGTTTCTGGGGGTATTTTTTTTTAAATAGTTCCATTCATGCTTCAGAGAGCTAGGAGATTCATTCTGGTCAGAACTCTGCCTTCAGTCCAAGCTCCTGTGTCTCCACGGGAGCAGAGAACAAAAATGCACCTGGCTGGTTCTTATTCGTGTTGGCAGTTGTCTGGATAAAACCATAGTGGACCACCACATGGTGCAGAAGACGTCTTATCCTCTGACAGAGGAGGCTGGGTGTCCACAGCCATTCTTCTGCCCATTCCTTGAGTGGCCTTGAATCGGGTAACTTGCCTCCATCCCGCATCTGCACAGGGCGGGTGTTGGACTAAGATGTACTTTGGCCTTGGTTTTGTAGAAATGGATACAATTGCAAGCAGTGCCCAAGCTCCTAGAAAGATCTGGGTCCCTCATTAGGGCCTTTCAGGCCCAGCCTTCAAGATCCTGGATACTGAGATGGGAAACAACTTGGGGCCATTTGCGCCAATGGCCTCTTGGCCACAACCTTTAGAGTCTGGGTCATTTGGGCCCCAGACCCTCTTTTTTTGTTTAATTTAATGTTTACTTTATTTATTTATTGTTGAGAGAGAGAGAGACAGAGCAGGGGAGGAGCAGAGAGAGAGGGAGACACAGAATCCGAAGCAGGCTCCAGGCTCTGAGGTGTCAGCACAGACCCCGATGCAGGGTTCGAACCCACGAACTGTGACATCATGACCTGAGCTGAAGTCAGATGCTTAACCAACTGAGCCACCCAGGCGCCCCGGGCCCCAGACCCTCTTACCTAGCTATGCATCTCAGGGCTCTACCTGACCCGTTGGCAGAGATGGCCATGCTGAGGAGGCCCATCCTGGAGAGTCACAGCTGCAACCCCCAATCCCAGCTAGAAGGCTTGAAATCAAGATGGGAGTTGGGGAGAGTTAGGCCATCCCTGTGCTGGGTGAAGTCCCAAAGCCACCTCCATTGAGGCCACCCTAGAGACCACTGGCACAGACTGGCCAGTGGTTCCAAACCAGCGCTCTGTCAGCCAGGGCCCCCGGGGGTGCGAGACTCTCTTCCCCCTTCCCACCCAGCCAAGGGGAGGCTTTTGTGTGGCAACTTCCTGATTTCACATTTTAATTTTCAGAAAGGAAATAAATTCTCTCCAGCCGTAGTAGCTGTAATTGACTTTGGAGTTGTGACTTTATCATGCAAATGGTTATTTGTGGACTTTTAGAAGCCTGCGTCACTGAGCAAAATTATATACTTAGAGACTTCCGAAGCCATGGATTGTGGTCCCAACAGATCCTAATGATTCTCCGGGTGCCATTAGGGTATAGCATGGAAATGCATATTTAGAGGATGATTAAAAAGCAAACAAGCACACAGAGTGAAATTCCTTGTGGAAAGTGGTGATTAGATCCACGGCAAGACTCTTTTCTCATATTAGGGACCTCACTGACCACCCTCCACCCTCCGCCCCTTGCCCCTACAGAGCCCCAGGGACCCTGCTGACAGGTTGTAAGCGATCACAGACCCAGACCTGAAGGAGGAGGAAGAGACAAACCCTCACACACCTGCCCCCTTGCAGAGGGAGCCCGCAGGCTGCTTTGCTGCAGCCACCAGCGGGATTCAGGACTGTCCTCTCCGAAGATCTAGGTGCATTTTCTGCACCACCACCCCCAACCTGGGCCACCATCATGTCACATACCCTGGAAACAGTTCAGTGTGAAATCCCTTTAGCAGTAAGTGAGGGGCTCTCCCTCCCAGGTAGGTAGGGAGCACGGTTTATAAGGACAGGAGCTATAGTCTTAGGTAGGGTTTGAGAGCCAGGTTTCAGACTCAGCGCTGCTATTTGAATATTGCCAGTGTGCCTTTGGTCACTGTAACTCACATGCCCGTGAAGGAGATACTAATATCAAATGTGATTCTGTACATCAAAGAGTTTAAAAATCGTAAATGGGGGCACCTGGGTGGCTCAGTTGGTTAAGCATCTGTCTTCGGCTCAGGTCATCATCTCATGGTTCGTGGGTTTAAGCCCCGCGTCGGGCTCTGTGCTGACATCTCAGAGCCTGGAACCTGCTTCGGATTCTGTGTTTCCCTCTCTCTCTGCCCCTCCCCTGCTCGCTCTCTCTCTCTCCCCATCAAAAAGAAACATTTAAAAAATCGTAAAGGGCTGAGGGATGAGGCTTGTTATGACTTCCCTCCATGTCTGTTTCTTGGTCTTGCTGAAAGCAGGTGCTTTCTGCCTGGGCTCCAGGTTGAACCCCTGCAAGGTGTCAGTCCATCACCCTTTCTGACCTGTTTCCTTCCTACCTTTACTGTCCTTAGCTCAAGTGAATTTCCACGGGAAGAAGGCTTTCAGTTACCCATAGCTCCACAATGTCCTTCTGACCTCATTCCTATCCCCACTCTCATAAGGGGTCACCCCCATCCTGGTTTCCCCAGAAGCCCACTCTTTCTGTATGACAGTGAATTGGTTAGAGACACACTTTATAGAACACTTAGGAACGTGCCAGGCACTGTGCTAAACACACACTATGTCTTTTGTCTCATTTCATATTTACCACAGCCCCACAATTTTTCCAATTTACAGATGAAGAAACTAAAGTCCAGAAAACTTGAATCACTTGCCTAAGGCCACACAGCTAAGTGACCAAATCTAGGACTGATCTCAACTTCAAGGTTTTTAACTTTTAAAGTTATAGGCATCTCACTTGGGTCAGATGCAACAGCCAGCTTTGTGGTGTGTTTCTCTCTGGGTCTTTCTTGTTGTGTGTACATCCAGCCTTTCCTGGGAGAGGCCCCTCCCCCAGCCCCCAGCACACTCATCCTTGGGCCTGAACCCCTTCTTCCCTCTAACAGTTTTCCCATCTTTCTCTACCTCTGCACACACATCTTAGAGTTGATTCTCTTTTCTGCCTCCTTCCTTTGACTCCTTCACCCGTTTGAATCACCTTTCACTCTACCGTCCAACAAAATGGCTCTTTCTAGCATCACCAGTGGCTGCTGCATCTCTAAATCTAATGGGCTGGCTTCTCAAAAGCATTGACTCAAGAGCCCACTCCATCCTTTCCTGGCACACCTTCTTCCCTTACCTCCAGTGACATGCCCTGCCTGCCCAGAGTTCCTCTTGAATCTCTGGCCATGTCTCTACAGACTCACTGGTGTTGGGGCTCTGCAAGGCCAGGGCCTGTGCTGTCTCCCTCGGCGATCTCATCCATGCACAGCCTTCATCTTCTGTCCACATGTGGACTATCTACAAATGCGTGTCCCTACCAAGGCCACTGTTGAGCCCCACACCTGTATATTCAACTGCCTATTCAACATCTCTTGTATGTCTCAAAGATATCCCATCTTTGGTTAGGTTTATTCCTAGGTATTTTATGAAGAAAGTCAGATACCATATGTTTTCACTCATATGTGGATGAGGAGAAACTTAACAGAGGACCATGGGGGAGGGGAAGGGGAAAAATAGTTAAGGAGAGGGAGGGAGGCAAACCATAAGAGACTCTTAAATACTGAGGACAAACTGAGGGTTGATGGGGGTGGGGGAGAGGGGAAAATGGGTGATGGGCATGGAGGAGGGCACTTGTTGGGATGAGCACTGGATGTCATATGGAAACCAACTTGACAATAAACTATATTTAAAAAAAGAAAAGAAAAGAATAAAAAAGATATCCCAAACCCCACCTGTCCCCAGCAGAACTTGTGACCTTCCCCAACAATGGTAACCTTCTTCCAGTGTTCTATCATAGCCTGTGGCACCGCTACACAAGGAAGGAGCTAAAGGTCATTGTTGGGAAATCTTTTCACTCCTGCTTACAGTCAGTGCGTCATGGCGATCGGTCGATTTTATCTCGCAATTAGCTGTTGGATTCATGCACTTCTGTCCTGCTCCTCCACTCGTTCCCCTGACTGGTTAATCCACCTCCCACACCGCAACTCCAATCATGTCATACACAGCCTACCCTTACCCTTACCCCACCGAAAACACCCTTTGTTTTCTGTTGCTTTTGAAATCATTTCCCAAACGCGTGACATGGCCCTTAAGGGCTGCATGGCTGGCTATGTCCTCCCTCCAGCCTTCTCGCCCATCCTCCTCCCCTTCTTACTCTCTGGGCTCCAGCCCCCAGGCTTGGCTTTTTTGTTCTTTTCTCTGATACAACCATGGACCTGCCTACAGCACAGTCTGTAAGCCTCACCTATTAGTTGTGTACCTGGACTATTTCTGTCGCCCCTGCTGGCCTCTCAGCTCCATGGGATCAGACACCATGTCTGGCACTCCTAAACCATCCCAGTACCAGGCACAGCATGTTCAGTACCTCCCTCAGTCCATGGATGCTTCCAGAGGGCCACTGTGCTCTAGCCACTGTTCTGGGCTCTGGGGGACATGAGGGTGAGCAGATCAGACATGCGGTTGGGCTCTAAGATCACTCGACAGGTGTGAATGAGTGTTCCCCTTTTGTGCCTCCCTTTCCAGAAGTTCCCTCCCCTCTCCCTTCTGGGAAGGACAGAAGTCTGGAGACTCCAGACAGAGGGACACAAAGGACAAGTGCCTGCTTCCCCCTGTGCACCTGGGCCCATATTTCCCAAGGGCTTGTAATGGCAGCTCTCCTTCCCTGCCTCACCCTGACGGCCCAGCAGCCTTCCAGTTGGCCTCTGACATTCCTCCCCTCCTTCGAGGCCCCTCTGAAGCCACACCCCATGGCTCTCCAGGTTGATGCTCTGTGGTGCCTCGAAGTGCAGGCTGGTCCTGAGGGACTCCCTGGAGCTCCCCGGGCTTCAGCCTCCTCATCATGGGGCTGATGATGCTCACCTGTGGGGTTGCAGTGGGAATTAAGTGAAGTCATGTGGGTGAGGGTGCTCGGAGCCCATAGGGCCCTAGACAGATGGAAGTGTATTGTCACTTGACACCGTAGGGCCGTTTCCCTTTGCAAGTGGTACATCCTGTCTCCTGAGCAGGTCACACCCACTCTGGATCTCCACTGGGTTCAGCAAAGGGTAAAGATGTAGAGTCAAGATGTGCTGGGTGAAGGACTGAGGCTAAAACATGCATAAATGAGGCAGAAAGTTCAGATTATTCGGGGCCTCCCCTTCTCTCCGACCCCACACCCCTCAGTTACCCAGCCTCATCTTTCCAATGGAGGGGACCCCCAGGCCAGAGTATCAGGGGCAGAAAGAGGCACATTGGCACAGGGCTGAGTCCCCACCCTGGAGTATTTTGGCCTAACGTGTCCCAGATACTCCCAATTAAATTTTTTTAATTTGATTACTTAAAAAACCAATGTTATTTTAAAAAACTTAGAAAATGTTGTTAGGTGTAAACAATTATCCATCATCCCATCATCCCTAGATAACTTCTGTTAACATTTTGTGCTTCCTGTCAGTCTTTTTTATTTTTATTTTTTATTTTATCTATTTGAGAGAGAGAAAGAGAGAGAGAGAGAGAGAGAGAGAGAGAGAGAGTTAGCAAGCGCATGCACTCGAGTGGGGGAAGGGCAGGGATAGAGGGACAGAGAGAGAATCCCAGCAAGAAGCCCAATTCGGGGCTTGAACTCCTGAACTGTGAGATAGTGACTTGAGCCAAACCCAAAAGTCAGATACTTAACGACTGAGCCACCCAGGTGCCCCCCAAATACATCATTTTTGATAGTTGCACCTGTACTATCAAAACTTCTTTCTAATTAAAAGAATGATTTTTGCTTAGAGCAGAGAATGCAAAACAAAACTACACAGAAGTATACAAAGGGAAAAATCACCACCACCCATAACACATATTCAAGGATAACCCAGTCGACATTTTGGGGTATGTCTTTCCTCTACACTCTCTTTCCAAACCTGCACATATTATTTTTGATGGTTTCAAGTTGTCCACAGTCTTTGAGGCAATGCTGGTTTCCTTGGAGGTGTGGAGTGAGTAGTCTCCAGTATTGGTGGATATCCTTGCTCTTGTCCTTGTGCTTAATAGCTTCAGGCCAGTGCCCTGTCTGGATGATGCACCCAATGCCTGACAGTTGGACCTGTAGGTCCCTTCCACTCTCTGTCGTTAGAACCAACACTGTGGTGGACATCTTTGCATGGATGCCTTTATGTACAGCCATGATTCTTTCCTCGTACACTGCTGTGCTCAGTCCCTTCCAGAATATTTAAGGGGGGAACTGTTTCCAAAGGTGTGGGCACAGTGGACAGAGTGAGCAAGGATGTTGGCTTGCCCAAAGACCAGCTGGGAAGCCATGAGCTACCTACCCCGGGCCTGAAGTGATGATAAGGTGAGGAAACAGAAGTGAGGCGCCAAAGCCAGAGGAAGCGTGAACGGAAATATCCAACTTCAAGCTTCCCTGCCTTCTGACCTTCCGCTGGTACCTGCCAATGGCCAAACCCAATGGGAGGCGAGAGAGCTAGGGGGCCTGAGGGATGCAGTCTACACAGGCCAGCCTCGTGGAGCACGGAGTGAGGAGCTGGAGGGGCAGCTGTGTGTGGGGGGTGGGCTGCAGGGCAAGGGGGCTCACCCTCCATTCACCTCATAAGCAGGGAGCTGGATGCCACATGTCTGGAGATAAGGGGTGTGGATAAGGACAGGGAGCCTGACCAGAGCCAACATGCTCTGAGGACTTGCCAGGACCCCCTCTGAGGGAAATCTACACGGTAGCCTAATACAGAATGATAGACCTGTTTAATCCTCACGACAGCCCGGGGTAGGTGGCATTTTCCCCCATTTTACAGATGAAGAAACTGAGGCACAGAGAGCTTTTAAAAACTTGCTCGCACAGCTAGCAGAAGGCAGAGCTGGTGTCCAGACCTGGGACCAGCCTGGATCACCAGCCGCTATAGGGTCTCCCGTTACTGGCCTCATGCGGGGACTGACCCTAGGCCAGGCATGCCAATCTCCCGTCTGCCCACTCTCCGCTGCCACTCTCCAGCTGGAGAAAACAGAGAAACCACACGCAAACCAAAGAGGAGCCCCGCAAAGCCCTAAATCCACTCCAATTGTATTTTCTCTCTATCCCTTGGAAAATAAAAATTGCCGAGCGCCTGCTATTTTCCCCGAAACTATGTAGCAGAAATCTTCTCCTGGGCTGTGACCCTGGGAGTCAGCTTTCCGCCCAAAGCACATTTTTACAGCCAAGTTATTTCTGATTCTTTAAAAGCAAAAGCAAGAGCAAAAAAAAAAAAAAACAGTGTCTGGAAGGAGCAGACTCTGTTGTAATGTAATGTCTCAGCAAAAATCCCTGGCCGCTGGGCGCACGCTTGGCTCCTGTCCTGACCACAGGAGGCTGGGAGGCGTCCTAGGCAGCATGGGGTGAACACGAGGCTGCAGGCAGCCCTTGGCATTTTAATTATTGCAGGGACATGATAGCGAGGAGTGGAGATGATGGGGCATTGAAAGAAGAGGAACGCACAGTCAGGGAAAGGAACGGACGATTTACAGATCTGGCTTTGAACTTGGAGGGGCCCCACTCCTCATTCTAAGTGAGCTGCTTCCTGGGGCATGATAAAAACGCTTTGACTTTGGGTTTCTATTCAAAATCATCAAGAGCCATGCACGCTTCTGCACGTGAGGTTGTCAGGCCTGTTTGTGAATGTGCCTTCGTGGGTCATCACAAGGGCAGGAACCACATTGGTCTTGCTCACCTTGTATATCTCCAGCACCAAGCATGCTTCCTGGAGCAAAGCAGGTGCTCATTAAATGTTTGTTCAGAGTCTCTTGGAGTGCCTGCACATGCGTGAATGAGTCTGTGTGCAGGGGTCAGAGGGGACTCTCCTGTGCATCCCTGTGCATGCACCATCAGAATATCATCTCCCAAGGGCAGAGATCTTGGTCAGCTCCCTACATTGGCATACCCCAGGTGCCGAACGCAGTGCTGGTGTGCGGCTGCATGCCCATGGGGGCATCCCAGAGCTGGCCTGGGTGTGAGCGTGAGCTTATGTGCACAGTGTGTGAGAGCTCATGTGTGAGAACCGATGCCCTTGGATAGTGTGGTGCCTGGGAATATCGGGGTTCAGGGTATCTGCATTTGGGAGCAAGCGTACATGCTTGCTTGTTAAGAAATGGGTAAAGACATGTGTAGACAAGGTCAGTGACTGGAAGCAGAAACAACAGAGATATATCTAGAAATATCTCCATAAATATGTCAGGATTCTTTCCTGCAGGCTCTGGCTTCTCTACCCATGGTCCTGGCGTGTTTAGATTTGGGTCTTAATTGTAGACCCTTCAACCATGAATGCAGCATAGATTCAATTATTAGGAAGAGCCTGAGGGCGGAAGACTGGACTTTTTGACACAGACACTCATTACTCACTTCTAGCTCTAGAAGACCCTTCAGCTGCCTCCCATCTCCCATTTACACTTGCAATGCCATTTTTTCTCCCAGTCAGTCTCTCCAGGCTTCTCTGCTGGTGACAGAGCCTTCAGTATGGTCATGCCATCAGTGTCCCCTGCAGATGCTCTGGATCTCGTCTCCCTTGCTTTGTTCCCACAGTCTGCACCCTGCCCTCCATGGTCCTAGTTCCTCGACACCCCTGCAGCCACCCCCATAAGTGAATCTCTCCTTCCTCAAGGTCAGCTCTGTCTCAGGACTGCTCCCCAACAGTAAAGATGATAAATGGCTATTATGGTCTGAGACTGAGGAGGTGACATTTCTCTAGCCTTCCAAGAATCCCCTGTGTGCTTGCTGTTGTTGTCCTGATCTGGGTTTTTTGATCATCTTCGCTTCCTGGGGAGCCCAGGGCCCTCTCTGCAAAGGCCATGCATCAATCCTGGGGAAGACAGGAAGGCAGGGCAGTGGGGTGGGGGGAGGATGGTGTGTTGTGGAAAATCTAGGGCATCTGCAC
Organism: Cryptoprocta ferox; assembly: GCA_028646485.1. NCBI lineage: Eukaryota > Metazoa > Chordata > Mammalia > Carnivora > Eupleridae > Cryptoprocta > Cryptoprocta ferox. The sequence continues at coordinate 106,457,240 of CM053577.1, forward strand.
TGCATAGCCTCCTCCATGCAGCTGTGGAAACTGAGGCATTGTCAGGCACTCAGCTTTCTCCCCTCACCCCATCCTTCTTCTATTGTAAGCGCATGCTTTTCTGTCTCACGTGATATCACCGTGCATTCTGTGTGGCACAGGGACTTAGTAGATGCTGATGTGGTTATGGGGGACTCCCAGAAAAGGAGAAAAGAGTGCTTAGCCAGCCTCTGCTGGGAAACAAACCACAGGACAGGTTTGGAGGTAGGTGTCTGGGTGGGGGTAGGGTGGGGGGAGGCTAGACTGAGGATGGGGCAGAAAAGATGAGAAGGGTCCCTGGGACAAGCAGAGATTGACAGGGCAATGGACTGGGCCTGGCAGCCTTGGAGGAGACACTGGAAGAAAGGGATGCTGGAGTCCTCAAAGGGTGAGAGCCAGGTAGTGGTCTGCTGGTCAGGGTCAAGGCTAGGAACACCCAGAGCAATGCAGAAGGGGGCTCTCTGAGGTTGAATCAAGGAACAGAGGCAACGGTGATAACGAAGAATAGGCTTCTGAGCTAGACAGGCAGGTGGGAATGGGGCCTATACACACCTCTCCTTTTCTGCAGAGTCAGGTAGGGGTTGAAGCCTTTGCATCGTGCTTTACAGATTGCAAAGCTCTAGCACATCCAACAACCTTGTACCAGCCCCTGGAGGCACATAGATATTAGAACTCCTGTCATAGATCAGGAAGGTACAGAGGGATCAACTGGCTTTTCAATGTCGTCAACAAGGAACTGGAGGTCTAGGACCATTAAGTCTACCTAATAAGCACCTACTGTGTGCCAGGCGCTTTTTAGGTACTGGGATTAGAGTCAGAACCCTGCCCTCAAACATCTTCTATTCTCATGGGAGGAGGCAGAGAATCACACACGTATGCATCAGCAAGATGCTTTTCAGTAGCTGTGGAGAAGATAAAACAGGTTATGGAAAGTAGTGACAGACGGTGGGGCTCAGGGACGGGCCCTTTGACCAGGTGGTAAGGGGTGCTTCTCAGGGGAAATGACACGTAAAGTGAGATCTGAATGATGAAGGTAGAATGTGAAGGTAGGGGCAGGGTGGGGGGAGGCACTGGGGAAAGCAGGTTCTGAGCAGAAGGAATGATGAGTGTAAAGTCTCTGGGGCTGAAATGAGCTACAGTCAGGGTGTCTGGAGCTTCCTGCCCGAGGACAGAGCTGGGGAAGAATGAGGCTGGAGGGGTCGCCAGGGGCTGAATCACGCAGGGCCTGCAGGCCACCATGAGAAGCTCTGTTTTGATCCTCAGTACAGCAGGAGCCTCGGCAAGGTTTTCAAACAGTACACTGACCTGACCTGATTGCGGTTTAGATAGGTCCCTCTGGCTGCTCGGTGGAGGACAGATTGGAGGCGGGCCAGAATTATAGGAAGGACATAAATTAGGGGACTAATGTTGTAGTCCAGGTGAGAGGTGATGGTCGCTTGGGACAGGCAGTAGCAGTGAGGTGGTGGGAACGGATTGGATCCAGGATAGATTCTGGGAGAAGAGCTGAGAAAGGTAGTGAGGGGTGGGATATTTGGGATGAGGGAGTGTGCGGAGTCAGGAGCACAAGGATGGGTGGCTGGCAGGGCGTTTTGGAGACGGGAACGGCTCCGAAGGAGGCAGATATGGAACAAGGAGAGGGAATTCATTGTTCTCTGTTGGTTCAAGATGCCCAGTGGTCATCCAAATAGAGATGGGAAATTGGTAGCTGGATGTGCAATTCTGACAAAGTCCAGGGGAAATATCTGGGCTGGAAATAGAATTTTAAGAGTCTTCATCAGACACAAGGATACCACTCAAAATGATCAGCCGGGAAGAGACTGTAGAGGCGGGAGAGGAGGCCTGGAGGACACTGGAGGACAGTGTTGGGGGCAATATGGCGGTAGAGGTCTGGGAGCTGGCACAGGAGGCTGAGAAGGAGTGACCTGTGAGGTTGGGGGCAAATCAAGGGAGCGTGATGCTAGAACACCATTTTAGAAAGAAGATAGGATCGTCAGATGCCCTGGGAACATCGGGGAAGGAGAAAACAGAGAATTGGCATTTGGGTTTGAGATGTTAGGAAGTCGTTGTTGACCTTGATCAAAGCCTTTGCCATGGAGAGGTGGGGATGAAGCCGCAGAGATGGGACAAACCAGCAAATCTTTTGCTGGGGGCAGGGGTGGGTCAAGGAAATCAAGAGGCTGGAAGGTAATGTGGGGTCAAGGGAAAGATTTTTTTTTCTTTTACAGTGTGAACCACCAAGGCACGTTTGTCAAGGGGAATGGGTGACCCAGAGAGAGAGAGAGAGAGAGAGAGTGGTGATGCAGAGGACAGAGGGAATCATTGCAGGAGAAAGTCCCTGAAAAGATGACAGGAGACAGAATCCTGTTCACAAGTGGAGGGCTTGGTCTTAGAAAGTGACGGGGACGCTTTTTGCCCCCCCCCCCCCTTTCAACAGAAAAGAGGTCAGAGAATGCGAGAACAGATGCAGGTAGGTGGGTGACCTAGGGGTGGGAAGAAGAGACACGTTTCTGATTCCATTGATTTCTCTGTGAAGTGAGCATCAAAGCTGTCATCCGGTGATGGGGAAGTGGGGAGGGGGGAGGAGGGACAAGCAGAGAAAATGGTAATTTGAAGAATGAGGGAAAATTCTGAAATAATTTTCATAGAGCGTTAGAAAGTGAATTTACTAGGCAAGTACTGAAATATTACCTGGCAGCGTTCAAAGGCAGGCCTCATCATAAACTTGAACGAGTCCATGAGGCAGGGTGATGTTCTCTCCAGGGTCCTGGAGAACAGTCAGCTGACAGGGTGCAGGTGCCAAGTAAGTGGATGGTTGGGTTTAACCAGGGTTGGGGTTTTTCCAGGTGATTGTGAAGGAGGGAGAGGGGGCCAAGGGCATCCAGGGTGCTAGGAAGGGCATGGTTTGGGGGCTGGTCTGTGAAATCTGGGCTGAGAAATGAAGGAACATAAGAACTGTGTTTGGTGGATAGTGACCAAGGTGAATGTGCACAAAGGAGTCTCAGCATTTGGGAGAATTATGAGTGCAGGAGTGCTAGAGTCCTGGAGGGGAAGTCAGACAGGGGGTCCTTGAAGTCGAAACTCTATTTATGTATTTATTTTGAGGTGGAGAATTTAGAGGAGAGGTTGTTATTGGTGATGATGAGCTCTAGGGTGTGGCCATTTGCAGGGAAGGGTGAGAAGGGCAGGAAACGATCTTTGGTGATAAGGGAGGTGGTCAATGAGTCAAGGGTCCAGGGTCTTGGACAGATCACCTGCAGGGACACTAAAGATGTTGAGAATGATGGCCAGAATATTGGGAGAGAAAGAGAGAGAGACTGCAGACACCAAGTGCCGAGGTCATCAATTGATGACTAATCTTTAATTCTTAGAATTTCAAAGTCATCCATCCAGTAAAGTGGTTTTAAAAGGCTTTGGAAGACTCTCACCTCTTGTTTGCTGGAAGCACTTTGGGGCACCTCCGACAAATAGCAGAAGTTCAAGTATTGCTACTGTTTGGAAATCGGGTGGGGGAGATTCAGCCCCTTCCTCTCACATCCAGCCTCAAGGCTGGGGTAGGGAGGCTTTGAGAAGGCTCCGTGGAACCATCCACAGCATACAGTTAGAAAACCACCGATGGAATCCCGCGGCCCTCGTTTTGTGTATAAGGAGCAAGAGTGCTATTTATTCAAGAGCAGAGCCAAGAACAGAGCTGGGTGTCGTGCCTCCCACTGGACCTGGGCTCCATCACCCCTGCAAACCTGCCTTCCCATTCTCTGCTGCTTTTCCCTGAGGTTTCCAACATTGCTTGTAAACACAGGACTGACCACAGCATTAGCAGGATGCTCCTCCCCAGCCCATCCCTAGGGCTTTCCCAGAACTATAGGATGACACTGTCCCATCATCAGAAGGGGCCATGCTCAGATGAAAGCCATGAAGAGATGGCCGAGAGACACCCAGCTACAAAGTCTGTCCTGGGGTGGAAGGGTGGGGCAGATCTGGGTCCAGAGGTGAACTGCAAGCAGGGACTTGGCCATGACCTGACTCCTAGAGCCTGGGCTGGACATGTGTGGGGCAGGATGGACCCACAGGCTAGAAGTCAGTGAGTAGGGGCGAGGCCAGCACCCAGCTAAGTGGACTGCCCAAGCAAGACATCAGTGTGGCCAAGAGACAGCAGCCCTCTGCAAGGCACTGGGACAAAAACCAGATTAGGAGATGGAAGGATTGGAAGGAGGTGGGGAGACAGAGTTGGAGGGTTTCCAGAGGTGCTGCAGAGCACAGGGGCTTTTTATAGGTCTCATTGGGCCTCACCTATGATAAGGAAGGTGCTAGACAGACTCTGTATGGGGGAGCATGTCCAGACCAGCAGGTCAAGCTTTCAGTAATGGGGGACATGGAGGCAGAGGGCAGTACTCATTGCCAGTTGGACATCTCTTCATGGTTTTGAGCCATCTTCCCATGGACAGGGGAACCTCATCCAAGCTGGTATATAGGAAATAGTATTGTGTCCACAGGAAAGGGCTGGTAAGTGTCACACAGATCTCATTGTGTCAGCCAGATGAGCTGGAACACAAGTCAGGACTCTTCAGCATAGCAGCATACTGGCAGGGAAACTGAGGCAGAAGGCCGGGATGGGCGGACAGGGGTAGGGGGCTCACTTCCCATCCCTGACCCCGCCTCAGTTCTGGCCCCAGTGCACAGAGGATTCCAGGCTGTCCCCTCTGTCCCGAAGCCCTTCCGCCTCACCCCTGATGTCAGCAAACTCAGCTTTCTCACATGTCCCTTCCTAGGACAGACCTTCCCTGACTGGCCTGTCCACAGAGCCCCCCGTGCCTCACCCCTCATTCCCTTCCAAGTCTTTAACCGGCTTTATGTTTCCTGGAAGCACTCATTACTTACTACCTCACATCTTAGAATGTGTGCATTGACTTGTTACTGTCCACTTTCCATGCTAGCACTAGCCTGGAATTCAGTTTCCCTGTCCTTCCAGATCGGCTCCACTCGTCCCCCAGCAGAGGAGGGGGCGCTGGATGCCTCGCTGCTGGGCTGTGATGCTCACCCCCTCCCTGTTGCAGGCTCCCGGGGCTGGTGACCGGTGCCGGGCCCCTGGAAACCCCAGACCAGTTGTATCAAGGCCGATAAGCTTCAGTAAGTGGCTCTAAAGATAATCAATTGTTTTCATTCCGAGTGAAACAACCAGCACCAAGGAACCTCTATTTAAAAACCACACACATACGCCAGATCCATCTTTTGTTAAATTGTTGCACATGCTGATCTGATTTGACCTGGCAGGTTTAATGTGCTTCCTGCTCAGCGCCAGAGAGGGGGCTGGGAGGGGATGGGGGGATGGGGATGGGGGGAGGGGATGCTGCAGGGGAGGGTGCAGCCAGGGGTGGGGGGATGGGGGGTAGGGGGATGGGGGGTGGTGGCAGCTGAGCAGGAGGGAGAGGAGGATCTGGAGCTGACAAGGAGGAGGGAACCTCACCTCCTGGCTTTACCCACCTTTGGGACTCAGGTGAGGGCTCCCCTCTCCTGTGGGAAATCCTGCCCTAATCTTCCTCTCTCTCTTCCTCCCTCTTCTGTCGCCTCCTCCTTCACCTCCTCCATTGATCCAAGAGAATTAGTGACCTGGCTGGAAAGGACCTTAGACTGCAGGGTCCAAACCCTTGATTTTCCAGGGAGGAAAACAGAAACTCAGAGAGGGTAAGCCACTTAGCCAAAGTCACACAGCAAAATAGTGGCAGAGTGGAGCCAGGGCCTGGGACGCCAGAGGTCCACCTAGGAGTCCTTCTAGGAGCTACTGGGGAGAGACTCTTATCTCTTCCACAAGCAGGAGGCCTTGACAAGGTCAGGGGCACATCTTTCTCCTTCCCTGCCTTGCAGGCACTCTCTGAGACAGACACCCAGTGAACTGGATGTCTTGTTAAGTGAGTGAAGGGAGGGGTCCATGGGGTCCCAGGGAGGGGGAGGAGATAGATCTGCTGGACAGGAAATGGAGCAGCTTGGGCAGACCAGGCCCTAGAGAACACAGGAGCAACAGTTTTGAAAATATAAGGCAGGTCATGCCCTCCCTCTGCTCCAGATCCTGCACTGGCTCCCAGTTCGCTCAGAATAAAAGCCCAAGCCCTAAGGATGGACTGCACGGCCCTGTGTGATCCCACCCTACTCTCTCGTTGCTACTCCCCTCCCTTCCGGTCACCCTGGTTACCTCGCTGTCCCTCCTGCATCAGACCAGGTTCCCGGAGTTTACAGGTGAGCAGCATAGACTCTGAAGGAGTCAAGGACGTGAAGGGTCACAGGGGGCTGAGTGAGGTGGCAGCCGGGGAAGCTGGGAGGTCAGGCAGGAGGGCAGGACAGGCAGGTAATGGAGGCGGGGAAGGCCAGGGGCTGCCTCACCCCAGACATGTGGGCAGCAGAGGGAGCCTGATGCCCATGCCTGAGCCTGGGAGCAGGTCTGCAGCAGCGGCAGGTCCTCTGATGTTCCTGTCCTGGCAGACCTGGGCACAGTGGGGGGCTGCCTAAGGACCCCGCAGCACCAGCCTGGTGCACTCCAGAAAGAGGGCAGGGAAGACACTCGCTGGGGTGTCAGGGAAGACACTGAGGACAGCCGCAACAGCAATTCCCTCATGGACAGCTGGGAGTGACTCGAGACTCAGCCCCAGGGAGGAGCACTCCCAGGAGCTGCAGGTGATGGGGGCCCTGTGATGAGGGCTGCAGTCCGGTGGGCTCTTCCTCTCTCCCAGGCCCCCACCCTGCCACTGCCACTCCACGCCTCCTCTGCCTCTCCACACCCCTGCTGGCCTGAGGCACGGACATGGCCATAAATAATAGTAATAAAGAGAGAGCCTGTGCCAAGTGAAATGATTTTATGAAATTACATTTTCGAAAAGGTTAATTCTTCCATCTCCCCACTTGTACTCCAATCTGGAGAGGCAAATGTGGATTAATTGGTCCCATTTCCTCCCCGGCCTCCGCGGGACACCGACAAGATGTTTGCTTGCACCCAGGCCTGACTTGTCCATCAGGCTTGCCGGAAGCAGCTGGCCTGGGCCCTCCTCCCCCCTGGAGCTGGCTGGCCTCCCTCCCTGTCAGGCTCAGGGCCAGCGGGAGCCCTCCCAACCCGGGCCTAGGGAGTCCTGGCAGATGGAGGGTCAGACAGAAGGGGCAGGGGAAGGGGCCCCCAGAGAGATTTCTGGAAGTGGCTGTGGAGGGCAGGACGCAGGAGGAGCAGATGTGGGTGAGGGGGTCCCAGTGGGAAGCCTGGCGCTGGAAGCCCCCAGGCACATGCAGGGAGTGGGCATGGTGGGTGAGTCAGACAGGAGAAGGGAGTGGAGACAGATGGACAGACAGACGTGAGGGAGGAGCCAGGAGCCAGTGGGTAGACCTTCTTTCTGGTCTCTACTTTCTACCTTTTCATTGTTATTTTTTCCCAAATCAGGCAAAGGAAGTCCAGGGAAGACAATCCCTGGGGGAAGGCATTTATCTCAAAGGGCAGCTAAGAAAATGGGGGAGGAGTGTTTTCTGGGAGCCCCGAGGGTGACCTGTGTCCTCTTGCACTTCTCTCCTAACCAAGCTGGCCCTCCTTGCGTCCCCAGGGCCCCCCTGGGCTGCCCAGTTCTCCTCCCCTCCCTCACCATCTTGGATGCCCAGTCCCCCTCCTCCAGGTGAATCTGGGGTGCTGTCCGCAGCTCCGCCTTGTGTCCCCGACTGCCACTGTTAGCTGTGCCACCTCACACAGGGACTGCCCCACTCTGGGCCTTAGTTTCCTCATCTGTGAAGCGAAGAGGCTGGACAAGCTTGTTCGAAGTTCCTTACAGCACCCAGGTGTGGAGAGTGCTGGGTGCTGAGAGGAAAGGGGTGCTCTGGTGTTTAGCTGTGTGATGACTTTATTTCGGTAGGCGATCATCACCGGTTTTTAAGTACAATAAAGTGGACCAGTAGGGAAACAGAGAGGCAGTGAGATGGAGGCAGGCTGTGTGGGGGTGTCCGTCTGTCTGTGTCTCTGTGCCTCTCTGTGTTGCGAGGGGGACATGGGAAATATGCCAGCAGGTGCTCTTGTGTGGCTGCGTCCGTCCCCTCCTTGGGTTGGCTCCTCACATGTCCCGCTCCCCAGGGTGAGCCCGCATCCCAGTCCTGACCTAGGCCACCAGCCTGAAGCCTTGGGAGATACAGAAGTGGACCTGCTCTCAAGGAGACAGAGGAGGTGAGACTCCATACCGGGAGTGTTTCACCTTCAGACCAGACCCAGGGTCTTGTGCCATAACTGGAATTACCCCTGATGCGCAATGGGTACAGAGAGGAAGCATCCATTCTACCTGAGGGTTGTAGGGATCAAGGGGGGCTTCCTGGAGGAGGAGACATTTGAAATATAGATTGATTATACGCTCTGGGCCATGGGAAGCTGGGCAAGTGGCTCAGTCAAGGGACAGAGAGGCAGGCAGGTGCCCAGGGTGTGTGGGGACAGGTAGAGAGTTGATCTGTCCTATGGCTGTGCCTCACTCAGGTATGGGAAGCGAGAGGCATAGAAAGTGCTCTCACAGGAAATGAGGCTGAGAGGTGGCTTTGCTTCAGTGGAGCAGAGGCAGAGGGAATGGCAGGCAGGGCATGGGTGGGGAGAGGACAGGCAGGCGACCCTCAGACGGGGTCCTTGCTGCCTGGTGGCCCCAGAGAAGCAAGGGGTGTGCTGGAGAGAAGATTCAGCCTCCCTGGCACCTCCTCTCTCCCTGTGGCTCCTGACGGGGCCAAGCCACCTATTTCCCGCCTTGGGTCCCATCCTGACAGGCGCTCTCCCTGTTTATTCCTGTTCAAAGAGTGGGGAAGACCTATTTCCCTCCCAAGAGCCCATTTATTCTGCTTTTTCATTTTCCAATCCAGTGACTTTACAGCTTATTTTCGTTTGGCTTCATCTTCCCAACAAGAGGAACTTTCCCTCTCCTTCTCAACCCCCGGCTGGGAAGGAACTGGAGCCGCTGCTCTGCCTGGGAGGCCTGGGGGTCCCACTCTCCATTCCGGGCCACGCGAGGCTGGGCCACTTCACCTCTCACTGCCCTGCAGCCCCAGGGCCATGGAGAAGAAGTGGGGTTTGGATGAGACGGGGAGAGGACCTGAGGCAGAGAGAGAAGCAGGGAGCTGGGGAAGCGGGGAGGCTCCCAGTCTGGCAATGGATGGTGGGCTTGGGGCCCCCTTTGGTTTGTTCCTATCATCCATCTTTCCCCACTTTTGAGGGCGACCCCTAATCCCAGCCATCCCCCCATCCCACCACCCTTGGATTTGCTGATGAAACCAACTGATGGCTTACCGCCTAGGTCACGGTTCCTTGGGTTTCTGACCGTCCCTTCTCACCTTCATCTTTCCAAAAGTAAGCGGTCCTACACCTTTCACAGCTATCTGCCTACCTCCCCTCCCTTCCATTGACCTCAGGACACTTTGTAGAGGTGGAAGGACAGACTCACTGGGGCTGCCATTTCCTGAGATGAGGAAGACCACAGAGGCTTGGGAGTGGGGCTGGGGACAGGAACTCGGACTCATCAGCATACAATGGTGTTTCCCCCAGGGAAAGGGAATAAATAGATAGAAAAGAAAAGAGAGCGCCCAGAAGGGCCTGGAACTGGACAATGTTTTGTTGAAAGAACGAGCAAAAGAGACTGCTCAGGACTGGCCAAAGGGGAAGGGGAAACCGGGAACCTATGGCGTCTCTGTCTTCTGTTTCCAGTGTCTTCCTAATGTGGCTGGTCCCTGGTGGTCTTTGGGACCCTTCACACATCGGGCTCATATCCACAGGGAACAGACCAGACGGAACACAGACTGAATCAGAATCTCAGCCCCACTCCCAGCTATGTGGCCTTGAGCAACTTACTCCACCCCACTGAACCACATTTCCTCATTGTGCATGCAGAAAATTCAACAAAACCCATGTGACACCTGGCACCTAGTAGCCACTCCATAAATGTCAGTTCTCCGTCCCCTCCTCACTCTCCCTAAAATAAACCACCGTGGTATGCATCATCTCAGAAGGAAGTCCTGTAGAGTTTGAGATATTTGTCTTTAAATACACTATCTTACACTTGCCCACACCGAATCTCATCTGTCACTTTTCTGCCCACTCACACACACCCTTGTGGGATTCTGTAGTGTGTATCCCCATTGGCTTGACATTTCACTTCCCCCAAAAAACTTAGTGCCATTTGCAGATTTCCAGCTCTCGCTGTGTACTCCGTCTTCCAGATGATTTATTAAAATTGCAATTGAGGTGCTCCGTCCTGACCACGGGGCATCTCTGTTGGCTGTTCTCCACCCAGAGAGGTGCCTGGCACGTCTCCAGCATCCTGCTCATTTCTGACCCAGGCACAGTGCCGCTGAGCTGCCCGCCATCCCAGAGGCCCCCCGCAAGCCTGAATGAAGCCCCCAGGAGGCCCTACCACCCACTGAGTTCCCCAGAAAGTCCCTGTGCTTTGGGGCCCCGGGGGTCCCACCCTTTTCAGAGACACCTGCATTCTTCTCGCTTGCCTCAGAAAGTGAAACTCTTTAGTCCATGGGTCTCAGGTCTCCTCCAAGATTACTCTTGTGGGGGTGGTAGTCCCACTAGGTCTACTTACCTCCTTGGCTCCGCCATTTTGGTTCACGCCTGCTCCCAGTGCCCCTCTCCCCTTGCATCTGTGGCTTGAAAGCCTTCTCTGGCCACTGGTGCACTCTCTGCCCAGCCAGGTACACAGGCCGGCAGTGCTGGAGAATTTCACTGGGAGAGCACCTCTCAAACACTGATCGATGGGCCCTTCCATCCCTTACTCCGCAGCAGGGAGAACGCAGACATGGATCCTATACAGTCACCCAGAGGTCCCAGCGGGACTGAGCTTCCATTACCCACCATTGTAGTGGGCTTGAGAACACACATTTTATTAGCTGCCATCTCCTTCCCACCTCACCTCCCCTACGCCCCTCCTGTGTTTTCAGGGACCACCTCCACAGGAAACTATGTGCCCTTGATTCCTTATCTCAGGGTCTCCTCCTGGGAGAACCTAACCCAAGACACCCCGGCTCATGGGCCCATGATAACCAAGGGTCCTTGAGCTGCAGATGGCCCGATTCGCCCCGTGTTCTCTTGGGGACTTGAAGTCCAGCCCCTGGGAATATGCCACATCAAGAGTTCTCCCCAGCCCTGGTCAGCAGCCTTCCCTACTTCAAGACCGCGTCAGGTGCTGGGCCAGACTTCTCTTCCGGGACAGGGCATTTCTGAGCGTCGCTGTCGATGTGGGAAGAGTTTATCTTGTCACTGGCTGCATTGTCTGCTGATTTATCTCTATCCAGGGGAGTGGGACCCAGCTGCAGACAGCAAACATATTGAGTAAATTCCTAATGAACTGATTACTCAGCTTAGCATTTTAACTGCGGCATTAAGCATTCTCTCACCCTCATAAACATGTTGAACTACTGAAGGGATTATGGCTTCCAGGCTGGCCACTCTGTCACTGGGAAAAATTAATCTCGAGATTTAATCAAAGCCAAGACCGCAAACTGAAGTAGGGAAGGGCCTTTTTCTTTCCATGATGCCCTGGAGATGGCAAGGAATCCATAGCTTCCTCTGACTTGTGAGTGACCTTGAGATGTCCTCTGGTCCATCCTCCTATGTCTGTGTGCACACAGACCCTCATGGCCTGATGGCTGGAACCTTTTCTAGACATGATCCAGCTGAGAAATACCCTTTTGTAGATAGAAGGGGAAGATAGAAGGGTAAACCCAAGAGGATGTAGGTTAACGAACAAGTTTGGAATGCAATGTAGAATGCAAATGCAGGGTCTTACCTATTCTTAGCCTCTTCTGTTAGGGATTCACTGTGACCCTCAGATCTTCATCTGGTGGCTTTTGCAGTAACCAAGACTCCATTTGGACGCTCTGTGTGTCTTCCCCGAGCTTCCCCATCTCTCCTGACCTCTGTCAGCTTCTGTGTGATCAGGCTGACAAGTGAGTGTGGATGGCAGAGCCTGTCTGTGTGGCGCTTACCTGGGCACGTGTGTCAGTGTGTGAGGCCAGAGGGGTCTTCAAGGATTGCAGCCTCCAAGGAAGGAACCAGATATTGGATTCTGTGGCTCAAAGCTCGTGGTCTTAGTTCGAACGTGCTCACGGTAGGCCTGTGTGACTAGTAAGCAGCAGCTAAGAACTGTCCGGTGTCTGCTTCCTGAAGAAGAAGACCCAGGTGACCATGTGTGGCTCCAGAGAGTCCTCAAGCCTAGATTCTCAAAGTATAGTCCTAAGGGGCAGTCCTGGGTCACCTGGGTTCTCACTTCCTGCAAATAGTGCCCAGGCAGCTAGCAATGCAGCATCTGAGGCCTCACTCAGACCTCCTGGATCAAGATCTTTTTTTCTAGAGTCCCCAGGTGGTTTGTGTGTGCCTCTAAATGCGAGCGGTGCTGGCCCAGCCATCCAGAGACACTGCTCTAAACTCAGTGGTGGGGGCGGATCCAGCGAGGAGCTGTCCCTCCTCAGTTAGGGCCCGTGGTGGAGCAGCTGAGAATCAGAGCGACCAATAGCCAGGGACAGAGAAACACTGATGAGCAGTGACCAGGCAGAGGCCTCCAGAGATGAGAGCTCTCGGCCAGCTCTGTCCCTCAACCTGTCACCACACTCTGTCCCTGTCAGGGTCTGCTGTCTGTCTGCTAGTAAGTCCTCACTCCTGGAACACGGTCGTTTCCTTGGCAGTGGGGAAACCCTTGCCCCAGGCTCTCTGCTTGGGAAGGGGAGGTGAAAGGGGTAGCCGGCCCCTGGCCTCCAGGAGCTGGCATGGGCAGCAGGAAGCCTCTCACTGAAACCCTGGGGACAGGTTGTGAGGAAGGAGATGGAGAGCTGTGTGCCCACTGCACATGCCAAGACAGCCCCACGTCTGGCAGGCAGAGTGGACGAGAGACAGCCATCCCTTCTGAGTCAGGCACCTTGTTAGACTCCAGAGGCAGGTGGAGGGAGAGACTCTGGGGGTCACCTTGCACGTGGATCAAGAATGCTCCTTGTGAGTGTTCGTGGTATCATGGCAGAACCTGTCTCGAAGCTAACTGAGCCCTGAGAACAGAAAGGAAGCCCCAGCCTCCGAGCTGCTAGGCCTCCTCCTCCCCCTCCCCCTCCCCCACTCTCATGTCCCTCACACGTCATCACAGAATCGCTGTCACGGAATCGCTGCCCCTCATTTCCTGCCACTTCTTGTTTTTTTTTTTAGATGCAAAATCAGGGATGGCAATAGTAAGTGTCTCATGGGGTGATGTGACAATTAAATGAGCTGATTTACCCAAAGCTCCTCAAATAGAGTCCAGCACTTTGTAAGTGCTCAATAAATGCTGTCGCTTGCCATCACTGTTGTTCTTGTGCTCCACTGGCTCCCCATCAGAGGCCAGGGCTGTCCCTTCTGGAGGCCAAGCATCTCCCATCCCCCTTCCCCAAGAAGCCCTGTGACCCCAGGAAGGATGGAGGCCAGGCCATGAGGGTGCTGCTGTCCTTGCTGGCAGCATTCGCAGTAAAGCCTGGGGAGGCAGGAATGGAGAAGATACAGGGCAGGGAGGGCGGTGGAGAATTGAGAGAAACAAATGGTGCAATGAATGGGAAGCAGAGAGATGGGAAGGAGTGTCCCCCCAGCATCTATCGTGTCTCTGGTTTCCACACGCAGCTTCTCATTTATGCCCCACAGCAACCCTTAACGTAAGTCTTAGTCACCCATTTTGTGGATGGGGAAAGTGAGGCTCTGCGAGGTGAAATAACTTACCCCAGGGTCAAGCTAACCAGTTTTGACAGGTTCTTTCTTCTCAACCACCCTGGAGCCTTCTAGGCTTGGGAGGAAGAGGAGAGAGCTCCAGAGGATAGAGGAGAAGGTTCCAGCAGGGACAGGGAGCTGGCAGTGGAGTTCACACGGCCCCTTGAGCAGCTCAGGCATGTCCAGGCACCCCTGGCAGGCCCGTGCCATGCGGGAGCTCATTACTGTCACTTCCCCGCCTGTGTGCCAGGTTCCTCTGAAGTGCTCCTCCACCCAAGCCTGGCCAGGAGGAACGGGAGGCTGGGCCCAGGGAACTGTGAGGGCAGGCGGAGGTGGGGTGCAGATACGGGCAGGGCGAGGGTCTGGCAGGGCGGGGGCGCAGGGGGGAGGCTGCCAAGGCCGCTGGAGGTGGCTGAGTGCTGACTTCAGACAAGCTGGCAGGTGTCGCCATGGCAACCACAGACCAGTGACATCTTTGAAAAAGAAAAAGGACAACAAGTTTGAAGATTTTATTTGCTGTTTTTGCACTCTTTGCCAAGAGGAGAAGGCTGGGAGGACAGGTGGGGTGGGGGTGTCAGAGGAAGGCCTCCAGAGTCACACTGCCGGGCTCTGCAGCTAGCTGGGCAAGCTAGTTAACAACTGTGCCTCGGTTTCCCCACTGTGGGGCTGGGTCAATAATAATATCAACCTCACTGGGTTGTGGGCCTGAGTTCCCACCCCCAGCACAGGGACCTCTCCTATCTGGGCACCGCCGCCTTGATCTCACCCAGAGAGCCTCCAACACACTTGCCTGGTATCTGGAAGGGAGAGGAGGAGGGTCCCATCTCCTTCGGTCTGCGTTTCCAGGCTGCTCTGGGCCCGCATGCACAGATGGAGTCCCTGGGCCTCAGCTTGGTCAAGCTGCTTTCCATCCCTGAAATTTCTAAGATTCTGAGCAAGAAAAATGCACACACACACACACACACACACACACACGTGTGCACACACACATGCATACTGATTTCAATCCTCGGAGGAGGACCTGTCTGCATTGAGGACAGTGTGAACCAGAGGCTGCTTTTCGATAAGTAGTTTCCCTCCTTCCAGACCCAAGCCCACAGAAGATCTGTCTTCCTGAACAGACCCAGACACTTGTCAGGGACCCATCAGCAAGGGGTGACTCACTCAAATTAGCCTGGCCGTTGCAAATAACATGTAAGTGCTCTAGAAAGGTTCTCTAGAAAAATTCCCAGAATTTTTTTAACCTTCTCTGTAGATGTAGATAGCTGATATTGTTTTAGGCTCCATCCTAATCGCTATGAATTTCAGAGGAATGAGGTTTGGCCGGAGATGCCCAATCAGCAGGGTGCTATGCCTCTAACTCCACGTAAGAACTACCACTTAGCCAGTGCTTGTAGGTCCTACCGGGCCCCCTCTGAGAGTTGATGGTCTGTGGGATCCATAATTCCTAGTTACAGCTCTGCAGGATAGACTGTCTTCTCCTTATTTCCAGGGGGAGGCATGAGGGGCCCGGAGGTCATGGACTGATTCAAGATCACACAGTGAGCCAGTCAAAGAGTCAGGCCTCAAATTCTAAGATTGCCCGGCACTAGACGTGATCCCTGACTTACAGGGCAGCCTACATGGTGATTAAGAGCCTGGGCTCCTGACCAGACAGGCAGGGCCGAATCCCAGCTTTCCCAGCATCTAGCTGTAGGAAACCACCTTTCAGGCCTCCATTTCTTCATGTGAAACTCAGGGAGAAAACTTCTAACCTGGTGCTGTTAAAAAAGTCAATGAGTGATTATATATGCCAATTTCTTAGAACAAAGCCAGGTACACAGCAAGTGCTCAATCAGTGTTTGATTTCAACCTTCCTACGAGGCCATGAGCATTCATGGCTCTGGAGAAGGGGAGTAGATACGTGTCTCTACCCCAACATCAATTCTCAAGGGACCTTGAAATTTTCCTAGAGATAGGCCTTTAAAAAAAAACCACGGGTTTTAAGCCAAAAATTTTTTCCCCAACGTATCTCTCAGCTGCATGGATTCTCAGGGCTGGCAGGACCTCCCACGGTCGAGAGAAGAAAGAGCGTGCAGCCAGATGGACCAGCATTAGAATTCGGGCTCCACCCTTCACACAGTGTGACCCCCGGCACATTCTTCAACCTGCCTGGGTCCCGAGGTCGGCTCCGTGATCAGGACTGAGCCAGCAGCCTGCAGCCCCAGGCCAGTCTTACCATGAACTTGATGGGTTCTTGCTCTTGGGTCTCAGCCTCCTTCCCTTAAGATGAAGAGCTCATTCCACATGGTGCTAACAGCACAGGCTTGGATACTTGGCACCCCCCCGCAAAGTGCCCCCACCCCTAAAGTGCCCCTCAGAGTCCTGGGTAACAGCACCAGATGCTCACGGCAGGAAGGAGATAGAAGAGAGACTCCTAGCAATTCTAGAAAATGAGGGCCAGAGGAGGTTACGTGGTACACTCCCGGTTTTATAGATGAGAAAACTGAGGCCATGGTCAGGGGGCGGGGAGAGTGCCCTGTCCAACGTCAGAGCTGGGACTGGATTCCATGTATTCTGCCTTGTAGTCCCAGGGCCCTTGACACTGTGTCAGCTCACGAGTGTGAAGCCTGGCACCCCTCCTCTGCGTTTTTACCACTTGGCAGCTTGAGGAAATCGAATCATCCCAAGTGCGTTTCAGCACAAAGATTGCGAGACGCACTTCTTATTAATTGTAATGGTGATGATGATGACAGTAGCTCTAATTCATTGAGGGCTATGTGTCAGATGTGGTTCTAAGTGCTTTTTATTCATTTAATCCGGTCGAGTGGGAACCGTTCTCCTCTGCCTTTACAATGAAAGGACTGAGGCACAGAGAAGTTAAGCAACCAGCCCAAGGTTTCCCAGCCGGTAAGTGCAGGAACGTGATCTTGAGCCACACAAAATTCTAAAGCCTGCCCTTCAACTGCGTGTCCACGCTGACTCCTTGGAGCGTAATTTTTCTGCGTCTCCAGTCCGCAGAAGCCCAGGGAAGGGCTGGATTCAATTCAGTTTAACTCCATTAGTATATTTGTCGAGACCTCTGCTGTATGATCTGTTGGGCAGCCAAAAACAGTGGCAGCTTCCAAACTAAATGTATCCAGATAAAATAGGTTTCTGTGTGCATGTGCACACATATGCATACACACACACGCACTCATACAGAGAGAGAGAGAGAGAGAGAGAGAGAGAGCGCCAAGAGTGTGATCAAGCAAAGAGTAGAATGAATTCAGAGAACCACAACACCTAATTCAAGCCCCAGCCCTGTTGCCATCCAGCTAGAGGCTGCCTGGTGGGTTAATTTTTCTGCTCTGTGAGGGATGGGGCTGCATCTATACTATTTGCCCCCAGATTTACAGTTGTTCCCCCTCAGCAAATGAATAGGGGACTATTTCCTCACTTCGGTTTTCTAGCTGTGTGACTTTGGGCAAGTTACTCAGCCTCTCTGTTCCTCAATTTCTCCCATCTGTAAAATAATGATAATAATTGTACCTACTCATGGGGCTGTTTGTTGTAAGGATTAAATAAATTGCCCTGTGTAAAGCCCTTAGTGCTCCGACACAGAGTAAATATGCACCGATGTTAACCATGATGGTGGGGATTACACTGACAATCTCATTACTGTAAAATGGGCCAGTAATAGCATGTACATCTTAGGGTTATTCTAAAGACCAAATAAGATAATAGCTAGCATGGAGTATGGGCTCAGTCCCCCACGCACATCACAGGTCAGGGACAGAGGAAGGAAGGGTGTGCAGAATATGGGGACACACTGCCACTCTGTCCATGAGGACAAGGGAGGTGGGCAGCATGGGCCCTGGCCTGGAGCCTGTCATGGAAGTAGCAGACGGGGCATTTCTTCCCCTTGTGTCAGTTATTTCTGTGACTTCCCACCCCAAAGCTGCCACTTTGCACGTGTGACCCAAACTGTCTCTTTAATGATCCCCCGGAGAAGAAGCTGCAAACAGGCTTAAGACACCACGGTTTGCCGCGTTGTGTTACACCCCACGTGTGTGTAAACAACATCTTGTGGCATTGTCTAATAAATGAAACATCTCTCCTTCCTGAGCTCATAGAGGAGCATCGGGTGCCCCAAGAGGGGCACGAGCAATTCAGCTCCTCCGCCGCTGAAGAGTTTCGCACGGAGCCCCTAGACCTAAAAGCTTCGGGAGGGTCGGAGAGTGGAAAGGGCCAGCCTCCGCTCTTGCGTGGTCTGTTTCCCTAGGAGGTGCCCGAAGCCAGCACGGAGACCAGGCTGGGATTCGTTATCGGGGAGCGCGAACACCTTGGCAGACCCAGATGCTGGGAGAGTGTGCTTCTCAGCATCACACTGCCCCCAAGTCTCCTTGTCCCCTAGAACGCGAGCCCCTCTGTCCCAGCCCACCACCAAGTCCTGACTTATCAGTTCCGCTCTGCCATCCGCTGTGTGATCTTGTGACAGACACTCAACCTCTCTGGGTCTTGTTTTTCTCCTGGGCCCATGGACGATGAGGGTAATCTTGTCAAAGGCAGGTGGCCGGATCACACTGTCCCTAGCTGTCCCGTGAGCTCTAAGAGCCATGAGCCTCTTCCCAGCCAGCCTCCAAGGAGATCTCTTGTCTCAGAAAATGAGCCAAAACAAAGACATCCTGAGAACAAAGGAAAGACAGCTTTGATGAGAAAACCCACCACTCTTCCGTCCCACTGATAGTTAGAAATCACCCAAAAAAGCTTTTTTTAAATGACCCAAAATACCAACGCTGGGGCAATTCCCAACATTTCTGACACAATCGTTTTTCGGGAAGCTCAGGCTTTGGCGTTTTGCAAAACTTCCTGTCAGTCTAACATGCAGCCAGGGTTGAGAACCACTGACCTAAATAATCCATTCCCTGTTAATTAAGAATTGAAGGTGATTTTAATTAATAAAGACGATGGGAATAGATTCTGGGGAACCAGACGTCTAGGTCTTTGGGCAGCCTGACCTGAAATGTTCCTCGGGGTCCAGCACACACAGGCTGGAAAAGGGACGCCGCCCCGGATTCTTCTCCCCACTGAGTGTGGGCTGGGTCCGGGATGGAGTGTGTCGATGGGCCACCGGCGACTCCGAGGCCCCGGGCTGGGAACTGTGGAGAACAGGCAAGGGGAGAGATGGGATCTGCCTGGAAAGGTAAAGGAGGGCTTCTCAAGGTAGGAGGCTCTAACTGAGGCTTTGAAGGAGGCATACAAATTTGCCAGGTGGGAAGCAGGAGATGCAAGATTTCCAAGCAGGGAATGGGAAGCAGCAAGCACTTCAGTGCATGTGACCTAGGGGCTGTCCTGCTAACTCAGCACTCATCGGGCTTCCCATGTACCCAGCTCCTTACCAGCCTTTGCTGGTGTGGGCGGAAGGCTGGAGCACGGGAGAGCATGGGCCCCGCCCTTCAGGCTTATAGTGAGGCTGGGAGACACCAGGTTCAAAGGGAATTTCAAGGTGGTTCCATACAAAGTGAATTCCTAGTGAGGGGCCTGTATCATTAGGAAGTTGCTTAGAGGAGGTGAGTCTGGAGAAATGCGTAGTCATACAAGAGGCAGGTGACATCTCAGGGGACTGTGTAAGAAAAAGCCCTGCTTATCTGATGAGTCAGCCCCTGCCATGGCCTGGGGCAAGGGCAGGGCAGGGAGCCCCGTGTGACTTTGGTACAAGAGGGAGATGGCCTGAGCACAGCAGCACCAGGCCAGGCTGGGGCCCGGCGGTAAGGGGCCTCCAAAACTACACTGGGTTGCTTGGGCCCATTCTGAATTTGGGGGGTTGAAGAAGACATTTTAGTTTTTAACCTAGTCTGGGTTATGTTCCTCTTTTTTACCAATGCAATTGTAAAATATAATTTTTAACCTCTTCTTACAAAGGACGGAGCCCACAAAGGCAAACATACGCAGAGCCAAGGAAAATGATATCACCTTGAGGCCGCCCAGTTGGCTGGGATTCTAAATCCCTGGACGCTCTTCTGAGCCCACCTTTAATTAGCTGGGTATTTGGGGGCAAGTCACCAAGCCTCATGGAACCTCAGTTTCCCCTTCTGTAACCTGGGAGCAGTAAGCCTTCCCAGAGACAGCACCCCCCAGGGGGCGCCGTCCACCTGGGTTACCTGGAGAACAGTGCCCATTGAATGTGCAAAGGACCAAAGGGCCCTCGAGAGTGAGGAGTGGACGAAATAGTAACCATGCAACCACTTTTCTTTTTAAGTTTATTTATTTATTTTGAGAGAGAGTCAGCAAGTAGAGGAGGGCAGAGAGAGAGGGAGAGAGAATCCCAAGCAGGTTCGGCACTGCTAGTGCAGAGCCTGACGCGGGGTTCAAACTCATGAACCGTGAGCTCATGACCTGAGCCAATGTCGGATGCTTAACTGACTGAGCCACCCAGGTGCCCCAAAACCACATTTTAAAAAGCAGCTTCAAGGAGACCCTTGGTCTGAGCACTTGGGGAAGGGGATCGGGGCTCCTCACACAGCCTCACTGTCCCAGTTCCCATACCTCCCATCAAATCTTCCCACTGAAGGAAAGAGTATCTCTGGGATGCCAATGCTGATGAAACCCTTTGTGGGAACAGCCTGCGGCACTCCCTGTGCACCCCACCTGTGCATGCCCCTGGCTCCTTCAAGACACCCACCGGCCCCTGAGGCCTGGGACCCCGTTTTGTCCATTGCCAACCTGCCGACCCCAGCACAAAACTCAGCTTCATCCAGGAACAGGTGCTGTCAGAGCACGGGCCATGCTGGTCTGTGGTGCTGAGCCCAATCCCCAAGCCCCAACCCCCCTGGGCTTACCTCCAGGTCCCTGTCCCCTGGGATGCTCAGTCCAGCTGTCATCCGCAGAATAGCTGCAATCAATCTTGGTTCCGGTGCTAGGGTCCCCAGCCCAGCTCAGGCTACACACTGGCTTCTCACGCACTCTGGGGGCCATGCCGACCTCTGGTGGCTCCTCTTCCACTTGGCTGTTCCCTCAGGAAGCTCCAGTCCCTGGCAACCATGAGAGTAATGGCAGCTTTGGTGGGACCCTCTCCATCCTGCTGCAAGGTGGTGGACGGGTGCAATGCCATCTTCCTGGGAGACCCAGAAAAGCACAGGGTCTTCTAGCATCATCCTCTCAAAAAGTTTTAAGCAGCAGCAGCTGGGCCCAAAATAGCGTGTAGTGGGTTGAATGGTGGCCCTCGGAAGATAAATGCATGCACAACCTCAGAACGTGGCCTTACATGGAACGAGGATCTCCAGATGACATTAGCCTGTATTGTATTTAAGCAGGGCCCTCACCCCAGGATGGGTGTCCTCATGAGAGACAAAAAAGAAAAAGATGCCGAGAAGCACAAAGACAGCCATATGACGACTGAGGCAGAGACTGGAATGACACATTCACAAGCTGAAGGATGCCAGGGGTTGCAGGGAACCAGCAGAAGCCGGATGAGGAATAAAGCCCTCAGAGGGAGCACGGCCCTGCTGACATCCTGATTTCAGACTTCTGGCCCCCAGACCATGCAAGGATCTATATCTGTTGTTTCAAACCACCCAGTTTGTGGCAATTTGTTACAGCAGCCCCAGAAAATGCATGCAGAAGGGGCATGATCTCCCTGAAAGTGCCCCTCTCTTCCTTTCCCGGGTTGATAGTTTCCCCTCATTGCATCCATTCCATCCACTGGCTTGGCCAAACACCCCACGTCTGAATTACCAACAACGGCAAGGCCATCTTGCATTTACGGAATGCCTGCTATGTGCCAGGGACTGGGTCTTTGCAGCCCACTGAGCGTGCAGGGCAAGTGTGACAGGCGGCGTGTGACAGTGATTCAGGGCACGGAGGATGTAGATGGCCACTCTCTACTTCTGTATTCCTGGGCAGCAAGTTAACCACTCACTACCTGTTTCCTTATCAGTAAAATAGGGATGATCGTAGTAATGCCCACCTTCTGGGTTGCCGTGAGGATTGTGTGGGTTAACCTGACGCCTGTGGAACCACAACCGGGACTCTGCGGGCATTGACCGCCATCCTTTCCCCACGGCTCAGGTGAGGAAACAGAGGCTCAGGTGGAATATGTCACTTTCCCGGCACAGCTAGCAGATGGCTGGGCTGGAGCTGCATCCCAAGTTTTTCTGACTTTAAAGCAGAAGCACTTTCTAGTCTGACACACACGGTCTCCTTTCCAGGAGCTTCCCAGAGACTTGACATTTAAGCTGTGAGGAGGTATGATGTTACCTGAGATGCTTAACAGGGCTTCTCGCCCAGGGGTGGCAGCCGGGGGCTGCTTGTAAGTTCACAAGCACCACCCTCGGCCACCAGCTGGCAGAGAGCAGAGCCCCCCGGAGTTGGGATGGGCCCAGGAGGTCACCTTTCTGAAGGAGAACGAAGACAGAGGAGGAGACCCAGAGGCGTGGCACTGGGATAGTGAGGTGTGAGCCGGTCTGGGGGAGCGAGGAGGAGGCTAGACACAGAGGGAGTGGGGGTGGCCTGGCATGTGCGTCTTCCGGTGGCTCAGGGAGGGCCTCTGTCCCAGCATCTCACCCAGCGAGACCCATTTCTGTAACAGCGCGAGAAACAGGTGCTTAAGGAGCTGCCGAACGACGCAGCCCGGAGGGAACGAGGGTGTGAACGCCAAGGTGGAAGGAGACAGGAGACTGTGGGCCAAGGAGAATCGCAGTCATGGGAAGATGGAAGCCAGTGAAAATGAGGTTTGGGGAATGACACGGTTCTTGCCTGTCAGCCTATCAAGGGGACCTGAAGGTGGGGGTTGTGGCCACAGGCGGGAGAGAGGCAGGGGAAAAACCGATATCGTTGTGACAAACAATGCTCAGGGTCACGACACACCCAGGGTTCCCCACTTGATCTCCCAGGCACCACAGCCCGCCGTTTCTTACATGATTTGTGACAACACCAGCGTGGGGGGAGGGGCATGTATATATGCCTGGAAGGAAGTGCCTATGTGTGCCAGGCTTTGGAGGGTCAAGGCTGTGAGTGCATCGCAGGGAAATCTGGAAACTGTGTGGGGAGAGTGGGGGACTTCACAGACCACTCCCGAAGGACATTTGGCAGGACCTCCCCCACCCCAGGAATCCTTATTAGGCTAAAAATGACCACACTGGCCCTTCTGCTCCCCACAAATCCTGTCTCTTCTGTCGAGTCAGCGCTATGGCTGACATCTGGGGTCTTCGGACACCAGCTCAGCCAGCAGAAGAGTGAAAAGTTTAGGCAGACAATGAGTGGTTCTCACACTGCAAGAAGTCCCCAAATTTCCTGGTTTTCACCAAGACCCACCTGAGTTGGTGGAATCGACCAGTTGTTTTAACCTAAAGGCACCTATCCACCCCTGGGGAGGAAACAAGACAAGAAAAACAGGAGGGGCTGGAGTGAGGGCAGAGGGAAGATGGGCAGAGGTGGGTCAGATTCAGGGTTTTTCATAGCACAACCTGAATTTCTTTCTCCTCTGTGCACATACACTGGGCAACTTCCCTTTTTTTCAAAAATTTTTAAGTTTATTTTTGATGGAAAGAGAGCAAAAGCAGGGTAGAAACAGAGAGAGAGAGAGAGAGCAGGGGAGAGAGAGAATCACAAGCAGGTTCTGCGCTGTCAGCGCAGAGCTCGACATGGGGGTTGATCTCATGAACCGCAAAATCATGACCTGAGCGAAAATCAAGCATCAGATGCTTAACCGACTTAGCCACCCAGGCTCCCCAGAAGTTTATCTTCAAGCCTCCACATGTGGGGGGGGGCATCTGTTTGTCCCAGTTATTGAGTCCCTGTGACCACGCCCAGCAGCACGTGGGATGCCCCGGGGGCACCAGAGTCACTAAGTGTGAACAAGTAGGTCTCACCATTTCTAGGCACTCGGGCATCCTCCTAAGGGGCTTGCCTTGCAGGGACGGGGTTCTGTTCACCTTCTTCCTTCAGGCAAGTGTATTCTGGCTGAGGGTGTGGGACAAGTCATCATACACAGCGCATCTCTCTCAGTGTAATCGGTCATGGAATCCTCTCTGGTTGGTCTGGAGGACGGTCCCCACCAGCCCGAGTGGCAATTTTGGCAGTGCTACCAGAAAGAGTGAGCCTGAACTGTAACGATGATAGCGAGCACTTAACCTGTTACCTGCAGTATTAACTCTTTCCGTCTCTGCAGCAGCCCAGGGAAGGGGAGACTGTTATCTTCATCCCCATTTCACGGCAGGGGGCCTCAGTGAGCTGTCCCAGCCCACACTGCTCATCAATAACAGGGCAGGGATTGGAACCAGGGCCAACTGGCCCCTCTCTGTGCTCTTGACTCTACACACAGCACCTCTCACAGCATTAGGGAGAGATTTTAGCAGTCAGAGTAATACGTCCTTTACAGAGCGCTCCATGACAGCATCCCTGAATCGTGATGGTCCGGCCTTCACTTGAATATATCCAATGACGGGTGGCTCATTACTTTGCCAGGAGACCAGATCCAATTTTCAACAGTTTGGGTTTTTGTAAAAGTCATTTGGATGGTGAACCCCAAACTTGCATGCCCTTCTGCCCTGCTGCCCTGGTTCCGTTTCTGGAGCCACTGAAAACAAGTCCATTCCTTCTGCCTGATACCCCTCAGATATTTATCCCTGGGACTGCAGACTTGGATTTCACAAGCATGGGGTCCCCTAGCCCCCAGGTCCTACCTCCTTCCTTGCCGTAAGCTCCCACACCCCTTGCCTGTCAGGCCCAGACCTGCTGGCCATCCTCTCATTTGCCAACATCCTTCTCAGCCTCAGATGCTCTCCATCCTTTAGGCTTGGAGGCTTGGAGACACCCGCTGTGGCCCTGCCACTCCTGGTCTTTGGCCTCATGGGTAGGGCAAGGGGCTGGCTCAGGAGCTCTGACATTTTTCCAGCTCTGACATTCTGGGTTGTATCTGGGGTGCAGCGCCACCTGCCTCTGTCCTGTCCCTGGTCCCTCGTGCTCCACTTCTGTCCCTGGCGCCCTCCTGGAGGTGGGCCTCAGGCCCATCAGAGCTGAACAGTGACAGCAACAGCAGATGCTGCAGGGGCCAAGGCCAGAGGATGCTGCAGGTGCTGAGACTCGGGGAGTAGGAATGGGTGGGAGAGTCACAGGCACCACCCCCCCCCCCGCCCCCAGCTGCTGGCTGCCTGGCCTTCTGAATTTCTCACTTTCTTTCCCTCTCTCTCCCTCTCTCTCTCTCTCTCTCCCTCCCTCGGGGAATCCCTCTAAGCTGCAGACAGGAAACAGCCTCTTAAGTTGTTATTAAATGGAAAACACTTGGCACCTTTTCACTGTTGGTTTCCGTTGCATGGGAGAGGGGGAGGGAGGACATTGTATATCCCTAGATGTACTGTCCCAAGCCTCCATGCCCCAGGGACCAAGCTGGCTGGGGCAGGGAAGTCCCAGGTGGGGTCCTGCAGGGAAGATGGGTGGGTGGGGGTGTGTACATGTGACAGGTGAGGAAATGGAGACCTAGACAAAGAATAAAGGAATTCAGGTGTCCACGGGTCTGCGATCACCCTGTTTGATTGTCGAGGAAGAAAACTCTGCCAGCTGTGGGGACATGCCTGGTGAGAATTCAGAAGGAAGGGACAGGCTCTGGGGTCCCCAGTCTGTCGGGCAGGTGGACGCCGTGGCTGGCAGGGGCCCGGCTGCAAGTGGGTGACTAAACGCCAGCGCTGACCAAGGGGCTTGGTCGCCCTGACCACTACGGGGCAGGAAGCAGGTGCCACCAAGCTTCTGCAGAGCAAGGGGCGGGAGCAGGGTGCTACTGAGAGCTTCATCCATAGGGAGCAGCTGGGAGCCATGGCAGGGTGCTGGAAGAGATTCCCCCACCCCACCTCCAGTCTTCTGTGGGCGCCTCCCATTGACCAAACGCAAGAACGGCACTGGGAAGGGAGGGGAGTCAGAGAAACGCCAGGGTCAGAGCATATAGGGAAGAGGGTGCCCTCAGGGAGCAGCAGGAACACCAGGGTGCTGATGGTGTTGCCTTCCTGGGGCAGCTGTAACAAATGACCGCATACTGGGGCTGCAAACCACAGCCATCTGCCCTCAACAGTTCTGGAGGCCGGAGGACTGAGTTCCAGGCGATGGTGTGGCAGGCCTCCCAGCTCATCGCTGTGGGACTCCAGTCTCTGCCTCCGTCTCCATGCGCCCTCTTCCCTGGGTCTCTGTATCTTCTCATCTGTCTCTTCTAAGGACACTTTCCGTTGGGTTCCGGGCTTACCTGGCTAATCCAGAGTGGTTCTGTCGCCTTCACTGAATTACATCCCCAAAGACTCTTGTTCCAAATAAGAACACATTCACCGGTTTCCGGGGATTAGGACAGGGACATGTCTTTCTTTGGGGAGGGACACCCTTCCACGCATTATAATGGTTATCCGGATGAACCCCTGTCCCTCTTCTAGGTCACCTATACATGTCACTTCAGCACACTTCAAAGCTGGCCTGGAAGGAGGAAAGGGCCCACACTGTGTCCATTTTACAGAGAAAGCTGGAGAGGAGAAAAGATGTGTCAGAAAGGGCAGGGTGTAGCTCTCCTGTCGCCCCCCCCCCCGGTCCCCCCCACCATGCTCCTCAGCATTGTGCCTACTTCTTTGCTGGTATTGTTTTCACTGGGTGGGTTTTCCTCTTTGGACTTCAGGCACCTGGACCTGGTTCTCCTGTTTCATTGGTCTTATATGACCCACTTTTATTTGGATATTTAGTTTTCTTTAGTAATGGAATAAGTATGCACACCAAAAAAACCCCCCAAAAAACAGCTTGAATGTCACCTACATCTAAGTTTGACCCACCCCATCCCACACCCCTGCCCCCCAAATCTGGACCTGCCCTCCCTCCCCTCTCATCCATCCCATCCAGCCCACCTCTCCGTTTGGACCACCACTGGGCTTCCCCTCGGCTCTGGGAATGAGAGGGCAACGCTTGAGCCTCCAGCTTCCTATGAATTGGATCATCTTGGGAACTTAATTGCCCCAGAGATCCTGAAGCTGTCAGATATCAGATATGGCCAAATCATAGGTGGGTCAGGAGAGCCCAGGTGTTTTTGGTCAGACATCTCTCTAGTCCCTCCAACTCATTAGTATCTTATTGTTGGGTTCCTCCAGAAACAAACGAAAGCGAGGGTCTGAGGTAGGTAGTTTATTTGGGGGTGACCTTAGGAGGCGCTGGTAGAGAAGCAGGGAAGTGAGAACAGGAACTGCAGGAAGCCAATCTGAATCCCCCTTTGCCGCGTAACCTAACATATTCCCAGAGGGTTAGGGTGTGGGTACACTGGGATACTTATCCACCAGCTCCCATCCAAGATTGGTTGCAAGGGGAGGTAATTCTCAGCATTTCCAGTCTGCCCACTTGAGCCCAGTGAGTTCCTGTGTGCAGAGAAAGCCATTAGGCACAGTCGCAGATGCTTGGAGCAAGAAGCCATCAGTATGCGTAGAGATGCTGAGCACTGAGGAATATGGGCAGCTCACCAATGGGGTCTGCTGCAATTAATTAATCTATTTATTCATCAGAAATTGAACATCTGGTTAGACCGGGTCTTTACCAGGTCCTGGTGAGAGAGTGATGAAATAGACACTAGTCCTTGCTCTGAAGCCTCTCACAGTCTAGCGGAGGGGACAGACTTGTCTGAGATCATTATAATGCAGTGTTGTTAAGTGTAGCAGAGAGACCTGAGCTGGGAGTTTACACAGTCTGGAGTGGGCATAAGGGGAAGATCTGGGAAGGAGTCTTGCAGTGTAAAGCCCGAGTTAACACTGAAGGACGTTTAGGAGTTGGCTAGATGACAAGGGCAGGCCATTGTTCTGGGCAGAGGACATGGCATGAGCAAATAAACACACCTTGGCAAGAAGTAGTGTGAGGCAGGCAGGGAGTGTGGAGTGGAGTAAGTAGCCTGGCTTCAAACTCTGGGCAGGGAAGGGTTTCCTACACAGCTAGGCAGAGGCGTGGGCCTGGGGCACTAGCGCCCACGAGAAGCCGCCTCCACCCCTGTCCTTGGGCCAAGCCAGGGTTAACACTCATGGCTTTGGCCCTCTTTCTCTCTTCATTGGCAAATAAAATCATTTCTTGGTTTAAGCCGAGGTACCCTCCGCTCTTTATAGTAATTATTGCTCGATCAGTAAATGGAAAGGTTTTAATTTCACAAGGGTATGTGCAAACTGCACATTTTGCATTTACTCAGCCTTAATCGATACTGGAACAGGATTAAGAGGCCCCAGCAAGTCTTGCGATCTTACCTAAGCTAATAAAAAACGAGCCTACAGATCTACAGACAAGACTTTAGCGAATGTACTTGTAGATAGCTGGTGACCACATTTTTCTGTCTTGTATCAAATTTTCTCTAGTTTATTCAGGCATTGTCCAGAAAAGTGTGTTTCTTAGAGGTAGGGGCAGTCTATCATTGTTACTGTAGTTTAAGATTGCATGTCATCTTCTTTCAAGTCACCCAATTACCTTAAGTCTCGATCTCAAGCCTGATCCTCAGCAATCTCCATCTGCTCTCCTGCTTTATTTTTCTCCTTAGCACTTGCCACCTTCTACTATACTCTTTATTTTATTTACCTCATTCGTTCTGTCTTTCCAAACTAGAATGTGGGCTCTGTCAAGGCAGGGATTATTTCATCATTAAAAAATATTTTTTAACGTTTATTTATTTTTTGAGAGAGAGAGACACACAGAGCATGAACAGGGGAGGGGCAGAGAGAGAGACAGGGAGACACAGAATCTGAAGCAGGCTCCAGGCTCTGAGCCATCAGCACAGAGCCCAATGAGGGGCTCGAACACACAACCCGTGAGATCATGACCTGGTTGGAGGCTTAACCGACTGAGCCACCCAGGCGCCCCAGGGATTATTTCATCATTGTTGCTCATTGTAGTTTTGTCTCATTCGTTCACCGCTGTGTTCCCAGGGGCTAGAACAGTGCCTGGCACATGTTAGAAACTCAGTAAATTATTTGCTATTGAAAGGAATGCAATCACCTGGTACAGTTGTACACACTGTATGTGCAGTTTCTAACGTCATTTTTGGCTCTAAAATTCTGTGTTTCCATATGCTTGGTATATAGTGTATGCTTCCTGAATGCCTGGCTGGCTGATTAAACAAATGGCCGAATCAAGTGTTACATTACAATGATGGAAAATGATGTCGCTGTTCCCTCCACCAGCCTCCCACAGACTCAGCTGGACAGAAGGAAGGAGGCGTGGAGAGCAAGCATATATTCTCTGCCCTATCTCTCCAGCACATGGCCAATTTTTAAAATAGCATTTAATGGCCATTGCATAAAGATGTCACTGCATCAGCGCTGGCCCCAAGCCGCTGGGAGACTGTGAAGCCCTCTCTTCTTTCTGTGGCCATCCCTCCAAGGGACCACAGAGGGGGGTGCTTCCTGGCCCAGCTCACCTGCTTCATTTGTAACCCAACTCCCCGGATAGGGTGTTCTGCTAAATACAGCGTCTCCCTTATCTGCCTCTCCTATGGTAATGCTCTTGCTACACAAGCCAGACAATTAGAGGTAATTGGGATAATCGGCATTTATTATGGCAATTTGCATTTCTACAGCAGGCAGCACAGAACTTACCACCCGGCTTGGGAATGTGCTTTTTCGGATCCGGGCTGAATTCAGCTCTCTATTCTAAAGCACATTTTAGAACCCACAGGATTTGTCCCTTCTTTGCTCACCGGAGGTCCTTAGGGCTGCATTAGATGGGAGTCTCACCAACCAATCAGAAGGAAGCATGCAAATTAGGGTCTGGAAATTAGGGAAGCCTCCTTCTGTTGCCTGGGGAAGGGTGTACCTGCTCCAAGGAGCACTTGGGTCTGTGGCCAGATCCCTGGTGACTGATTTTTCGCTACATTGAGCAGATGTTTGACTTAATTGACAGAATTGTTTCACCGTCTCAGCCAAGTAACCCAAAGCTCGTGCCTGCTGTTGGTAGGAATCCTGAGCACAGGAGCCCCTGTGAGGAAACAGCTCTACACAGGGGCCCACAGGGGCTTCTGTACTGGCCCCTGTGCCCATCTGCAGCCACCTTCTCTTGTGCGCAGCGGGAATGCTTCGCTCACGCGCAGCTTCCCTGCTGGTCCCTCTCGTGAAGGAGGGCAGTGTTGTGCTGTGATTCTAACGGCAGTTTCCAAGGTTGGAGTCTCTCCTCCAGCAGTGAGCTGGGTGACCACGAGCAAGTTCCTTCACCTCTCTGTGCTACGGTTTCTCATCATCGAAGTGGAGATAATCATCTTATCCGACTTGTAGGGTTGACAGAAGAATCAAGATCACGTGTGTGGGTCCCCTTGCTGAGTGGCCGAGACAAGTGTGAGGTGATCTCATGGAAAGGTCCCCTCTCCAGCCACGGCACACACCTTGTTCTGCATCTTCACCAACCCATCTGCACGTTACAAAGTGCCAAGTGTCCCCAAAGAAGCACAGATAAAAGTGCTTAGGGCGTTTGGAGAAGGGAGCAATCAATCTGGTCAAGGGGGGCATTCTGGTGTTTTTGAGGGGAAAGAAGTGGGCCCTGAAAAATGGAGAAGATGGGACCTGCAGAGACAAGGTGGAGGACATTAGGAAGCAAGGAAAGGTGGGATGTGCATGAAGAGAAGCTCATTACAAAGGGCACAGGTTTGTACCTGTATCTGAAATATCTCTATTTACATAAAAAAGACCATGTTTACAATTACCTGCAGCTGACAAGGGAGTGACATCACACACAACCTCCTGGAGTCCCTTGCTCTATTTCATCTCACCCTGGGCAGGGAGACCCAGGGAACCTGTCACCCCTTACGATGACAGCTCCTCAGGTCCAAGACTTTACTCCTGTGACAGCTGCCTGGGTGGCTCAGTTGGTTAAGCGTCCGACTTAGACTCAGGTCATGATCTCATGGTTTGTGAGTTCCAGCCCTGCATTGGCTCTGTGCCAACAGCTCAGAGCCTGGAGCCTGCTTTGGATTCTGTGTCCCTCTCTCGCTCTGCCCCTCCCCTGCTCGTGCTCTCTCTCTCTCTCTCTCTCCCTCCCTCCCCAAAGAATAAACACTAAAAAATAATAAAAATAAATAAAAAGGTTAAAAGAATTTTTTTAAAAAGAATGTGGTGGCCAAGAAGCAGAGACAGTTTCCTTGGATTTCTGGGGGAAATGAGGACAGTGAGATGGTGGGGCCCGCAGATTGCTAGAACCTTCAGGGTCCCCCCCACCTGCCTGCCTAGGAGAGGGGCCGGGCTCACAAATGAGAAAGATTGATTTTGTTGTTGTTGGTCCTGAGGGTTCTTGGAGAGCAGGTGGGAAATAAAGTAAAACATTTACTGCAGCTTCTTTTTATCCAGTGTATTTGTTAGGATATAGGTAAAATTACTATAGCAGAGTCCACAAAGAGAGTGGCTTAAACTGCACGGAAGTGTTTTTTATTTTCACATAATGTGCTAGCTGGTTCAGGCTGGCGGGGCAGCTATGATTGACAAAGTCATTCAGACCCGAGTTCCTTCTTTCTTGTGGCTCATTCTCCCCTTGGGTGCGGTACTCACCTGCATGGCTATAGTTGGGTAGAGGGCACGTTTGCTTTCCAGTACGTGAGAATTGAAAGAAGAACAGGATCCCCTTTTAAAGTCCTTTAAAGCCGGGGACATAAAAGTTGCACTTGTCATTTCTGCACACTTTTCTTTAGAGGATGCAAGGTCACATTGTCACACCTAACCCTACGAAGGGCTGGGAAATGCAGTCTTTGGCTGGCACCTTGTGCCCAGTAAAAGCCTTGTGGGAAGGATGGGGTCTATTACCATAAAGAAACAGGGTGCTTAGTGTTTCTGTTCAATTTGACTATTGGGGGAATAGAAGAAGTTGGGAGTTATTTCATGTTGCTCTGGACCATCACCTACCAGTGGAGCCAGGACTTGCACCCCAATATGTAGATTGCTGTGGACATCTCTGAGCTGAGCTCTACAGAGAGCATGTGTTGCTGAGCCTTTTGGGCTTGTGCCACTCCTAAACATTACCTCATTTTATGAGAATGTTCACTGTCCATTCTCCCTTGCCCCCTCATGCATAAAAGTCATCCCTGTTTGCATGGAGAAACAGCATCAAGTGACAATGAGACCTCCATTCTGGTGAAGTTCCTGCCCATCCCCTGATCTAACCTGACACGTGTTTATGTTTGTAAAGCAGTTGTCTATAGTTTCATCCCTTCCTCACAGGTACCCTAGGATGAAGGCCAGGCAGGTTTCCCCCAGGTGTTATTGAAGAAAGGACAGGCTCAGAGCAGTTAAGGGATTTATTAGTTAGCACAAGCTAGTTATGCTTCAGTAACAAGCAGCCCCAATCTCAGTACCTCAACACAACAGAGGTTTACCTCTCATCCTCACAAAATCCACAGGGGACCTGAGCGACCTTTCAGGGCAACCATCCTCCATGTGGTCCATAAAGATCCAGGTCTCTAATGGTTCTGTCTTCCTGTAGAAAACACACAGCCTCCTTGGGACTCATGGCCAGGCAAGAGAGGCACCAGATAATCATGTCTGACAGTGACACACATTGTCTGCTCATATTCCAGAGTTCACCCCATGGAGAGTGGTATTATCATCTTGACTAGTGATACCACTAGCTGTTATGACTTTGACAGCTGATGTGGCTAATTCTGGATCATCGTTAGCTTGGGGTGTCAACAGGATCATGGGAGCAAATAAATAGCATGGTTGACCCAGGTCTGCCTTGGACCTGTGATGTTGACCAGCTGTGACTCTGCCCTTGAGAATAGCTGCTACCGTAAATGGTAAGCAGGCTGACCTGTACTGTCTGACATGTACTGACATTACATAGGAGTTCTGGTCTGTGCCCTGCCTTCTGTCCCCAGAAGACTTTCACCGGGGAGGTAAGACTGGACCCTTTGGAAGTCCTCTCAGAGTTTCTACCAATGTGTCCATCCTTTTTCCTGTGCTTCTGTTTCTCCTTATGTAGGAGGGAAAATCATGGCGATCTCTATAGTGATTTGGGGTGTTCATAAAATTGTTTTCACTTGGAGAGATACCCTTGGAAATGACAAAACGAAGGAGCGATTGTCCTTGGAAGGTTGTCCACGAGCAGCCTGTGGAGCTACTCATTTTTAGTACGGAAAGGATCAGTGATATGTCTCCTCATCTGTCTGCAGCCAGAGTGGCCCAGGCCCAAGGGCACATCCCAACAAGTCCTTCCCCTTGTACTTTGGGATCTCCTACAAGGGGCCTTTTGCCTCGCCTGGTCACTTAAGAGCTACACATGTGACTGGGGAGTGGAAAAGAGCCTGCATGTTTTGAACAAGGTGAAATTCACACAATCATGCTGCTTGGCACTCTGGCTCCTTCTCGTAATTGTCAGGGAGCCAGGATCAACAATGCACCACTGAATTCTGGTAATGAAATGTCTGCTCTCCCCAACACAGGCCTCATGGCCAGTCCAGAGAGATGCTCATTAAGTGAACAGGCTGATAATTCAATAACTGCAGGAACAGACATAAGCAGAGGATGCTTCTTCCTTGGGGAAGAGCATGCCTTGCTCTTCCCTCCAGTTTTATACCACCTGCTGACCACCCACCCCCAACCCCAAGCTGAGGCTGGTATAGCCTCTTAGGTAAGGCACATAATGCAAGTCTCAGGAATTGGAACTTGTGCAGGAAGAGCATATCTGGAAATTTCCAGCCTCCCTTCATGAAGCAGATACAGTCAGACAAGTAATGGTCTGAGACCCAGTGAGGCCTTACTTCTCACCAGCTTCTAGAATGGGGGTTCAACTTTGGGAGAAATCACCTTCACCTTAGAGAGTCTGATGAAAGCTGTAGACGCTCTTCCCAGAAAAATGCATGGTCACTCAAAATTCAGCACACACTTTCAATAAGTTCACAGGTCCCATAAACCCTTCCCGTGCTAGATTGTCACATATTCTGTTTCCCATGGGGGCACTTCCCTCCTGTTTAGAGAGAGCAGTGATAGTAAAGCAAAGAGTAATGTGGGTGGACATGCCTTGATGCTATCTTTGAGATGCATAGTACCTTCAACTCACATCTATGCACGTCTAAATGTTGTGCATCCTTCAGGGCTCATAGCAAAGCCTCTGAAATTCTTCCCTGGTTCTCCTTCCTGTCCATTTTCTGACAATCCTAAGAACACTGCACCCCTAATGATGATGGCCATTTTCTTCTTACATTAGATGCTTATACATCTTCTGTGCACTCTAAAGACCATTCCCAGGAGTTGGGGACCAGCCATATTTGTTTCATTGCTGGGTGTCCCTTAGCACATACTGCAGTCTTTTATACATAGTGAGTACTCAGTAAATGCTCTCTGGATGAATAGATGGATGATGAATGAGTGTCCTCACTTGGGAACTGCCCAGTCCGCCCGCAGTGGGATGCAGCTGGACATTGACAAACACCACCCACTTGGCCTTCCTTGCAGGCTTCCGACACAGTTGCATTCCAAAGCACATCTACTCGGGGACACAGACGAGTCTGTCCCCATGAGGAGATGCCTCTCCCTCCCTTGCAATATGCTCAGGGGCCTTTGACATTTAACTCCAGTGCAATTTGTTTGTTTTTCACCCGAGTTGAAAATACCAACAAATGTCACCCGCCTTCGCTCCTCTCTCCTGACATGTGACTTTGATGGGCCAGGAGCTTGCAACACTAATGAGCATCTCGGGTTTCCAGAAACTATCAGGGGGATGCAGCACTCTGGGTAGGTAAGAGGCGGGTGTGGAGATAGTTCTAGCAGGAGAAAAGTGAGCACAGAGTTAGGGATGGGGGCAAGGATGTCTGCAGAGGTGGGTAGTGGAACAAGGAGGTAGGAGAGGACAGCCCTTCCTTCTACCGGCACCATCGAAGGGAAAGAGGACTTGACAGTCCAATGCCTCTCACTGTCCTGAAAGACTTCTCCACATGGCCCAGAAGGTCATCTGATTGTTCGCTGTGTCCGGATCAGCTCCTTCTGCCCACCACCTCCCTTTCTCAGGACGAAGCTGGGATGCTACCTTATTATACTTTTCAGAAGTCATATCAGTTAGAAATAGATCTCATTGTGAGTGATCAAACAAAACAGAACAAATAAAAGTGGTCTAAAGGAAAACGACTTTTAGTTCTCTCTCACGCAAAAGTGCAGAGTAAATTCTATGTTTGAGTGGGTAGCAGCTCACCAATGTTGATGTCCTGTTTTGACAATGTACAATGGGTAGGTAAGATGGGGAAAGTGGGGTGAACAGTCTATGGGAACTCATACCATTTTTTAAATGTCTTCTGGATCTTAAACTACTTTCAGAAAATTATAATTTAAAAAAACCTGCAGGCAGTACAGGGCTATGTGATGGCACCATGGTACCCAGGTTCCTTCTATTTTGTTGTTTTGTATCCTCAACAAAATAACCCAACTGCTGGACCTAATAGGTGCTCAGGTCTCTCTGTGCATCTACTTTCCACTTGTTAGGAAAGAAGGAAGAGTAAAGAAGGGTATGCCTTTTCTTTAAGAAAACCTCTACAATACCACCTACTACTGGTTTATTTACAGCCCACTGGATAGAACTTGGTCATGTGACCACACCTAGGTACAAGGGAGGCTGGGAAATGTAGTCTTTATTCTGCATGGCCTCTAAGGCAAATAAGACTTGGGGCTTCTTACTGGGGAAGAAGGAGAGAATGGAGATTAGAGGACAACAGGAGTCTCTGTACTGTCACTACTCGGATGAAGAGCACAGCACTGGGCATCAAGGAAGACCTGGTTGATTTAATTGCCCTCCCAACTGTCCAACTGGACTTGCCCATTACCTCTCCCAACTACACCAGAAAGTTTCCCTTGTTTCTTTCCTTTAGTCAAATAGACTCAGTTCCCCTTCCTTGGTCTACGGAGCTGCCACCCCATCTCCCAGCTCTTCATGGGAACTTCAGCCAGAGGCATTCAACTTCCCTGTCTCTGCTGTCTGTCAGATGGAAGGAGGCACTTAGGTGATGTGAATTAGGAGAAATAATCAGACTCTCCCAGCCTCACAATATCTCCAAATACCACCCCCGCAAGTCAGGGGAGAGTGCCTAAAATTTCATTAGGGACTCAGTTCCTTGGGTAAGGCAGTGCAGAATTCTCATTTAACATAATCAGGCATTAATATTTTAATCATTGATTTATTTGATCTTTTGGAGCGTTGCATAAAAAAAAAGATCCTGAAAGGTTAAGGCTGGAAGAGGATTCAGAGATCTCATGGCCCCCCAAACGCTCTTCTCTTTATTTGAGGCAGCTGTAGGAGATCGTGCACAGCTGCACTCACACCCCGTCAGGGGCAGCTCTCTTCTGGCTTCAGATTTCCTCTGTTTTCCTAATTATCAGAATAACCATTTCTTTCACCCTACCTGAGGCTGGGTAAGGTGGAGTCTGGAGGGGAGCACTGGCTTGGTGAGCTCACTAAACCCCAGGGCTTGCCTCAACCAAGCCCTGATTCTGTTTCTCCCATTGATAACAGAAAAGTGTGAGCCCCTACCCCAAATCAGCAAGCCCCCTGAATCCCGAGGCCAGATGATTATTGTAAGAGGAAGCATTCACACACCTGTGTGAAGGACACTGTCCATGGACACCCAGCCCCCCGATCTCTCACCTGCTTATGCTCTAACACTGGGACACCCTGACCTTAGGCATGTAAGGGTGGGCCTCCCCACCCCAAAACTGGGGTGAGCTCCCCATTTCCTCTCCGTGGAATGCTTGATAATAAAGTGACTCTGCTGTTTGACTAGAGCCTTCTGTATGTTTCATTGGTTGACTCTCCTGGAGAACATACATAGTCAGTTCTAAAGTCCCAAGACCCATGATGTCCACGAAGTTCTCTGAGAGCCCAGAAGGACCACTGAACACCTCTTCGAGCCTCACTTGCCTCATCTGTAAAATAGGGCTATTTACCATACTCCCCACAAGGTGTGATTGGAGGGTAAGAGGTTAAAGCATAAAATGGTTAGCAGGTAGTTACCAGTTGGCAAGTGTTCACCATGAGATGGTGATGATTCAATCTACATTTGAAGAGCCAGAATTATTGAAGCCAGTTGCAAGGGGTTTAGCCTGCGGAGAAGTTCACAGAAGAATAGAGGTGTGGGGGCAAGCTTTTAAAATGTTCTTGAATCCCAGGTCCCCACTTAGTGGAGGTAGAAGACAGGACCACACACTGATGGCTGTGCCTATGGTGAGGCACAAGGTAGCCAAGTTTCGAGGAAGAGGTGAGGCTGACTCCTGAGTCTGTGCCCAACACCCTGACATCACAGCACCTTTAAAGTTAATGAGTGCCTGTCTTTACACAGGAGAAACTGAGCCACAGGGTGGGAATGTGCTGAGGCTGAGGTTAATGTGGAATTCAGTGGGGGGATTTGCCCCTTGCAAAGAGGAAATATAAATACAGTGTTCTTGAAGAAGTACTCTCATGGTGAAGAAATAGAAGAATTGGTTACCAAAGACCTCCAGTCTAAG
This sequence comes from Cryptoprocta ferox, assembly GCA_028646485.1. Lineage (NCBI taxonomy): Eukaryota > Metazoa > Chordata > Mammalia > Carnivora > Eupleridae > Cryptoprocta > Cryptoprocta ferox. The sequence continues at coordinate 106,494,368 of CM053577.1, forward strand.
GGGAGACAGCTCTGTCTTCAAGGAGCATCAATCTGAGGGGGAAGACATAGCCCTGTCTCAGCGACCGCAGTCTGAGAGGGGAGACACAGCCCTGCCCTCAGGGAGTCTGGGGCAGGGAGACAGCCCTGCCTTCAGGGAGCCCCAGTCTGAGGGGGGAGACACAGTCCTGCCCTCAGGAAGTCCCAGTCTGAGGAGGGAGACACAGCTCTGCTTTTCTGTGTGTTGGAGTTTGAGGGGGGAGGCAGGGCAGATTTTGCTTCTATCATCTGTCAGCTGCCCCTGACACCTCTCCCTCTTTCCTCAATGCTGGGTTTATCTGGTCTTTAATAGATTGCAGTCTCCTAGAGAACAGAGAGGAGCTATTTATTCCGACTCTGTATGGAGCCCAGCACAGCAGGTGCTCAATAAATATTTATAGGTGCTAATGATTTAGCATACTAAATACACATAACCTAAGTGACAGAAGTGTAATAAGCATAGCACACAGCAGCTGTGCCAGCAGTGATTGGTAGTAAGGAGCAGGGTAGAGAAGGAGTTACTAACAAACCGGAAGCCATCAGAGAGGGGGAGTGGAGGGTCCTCCTTTTCTGTGGCCCGAATAGCAGTAGCAGAAAGTACTCCCAGTATGTGGAGCAGGGCTTCATTATGACTTCCCAGGGTCTTAGGCAACTTTGCCTTTGAAGGCTCCTCCACAAAAGAAAAAAAAAGTCTCTGCCCCTTCCCTGGGCCTGAAGGCATCCGATACTCAAACTACCCCCAACTTGACCCTGGAATGGGAGAAGCCAGTTTAGAGGAAGCTTTCAAGCATTGCTTCCTGACCCCAGCTTTACATACATTAACTTCTACCCACATGACCTACAACAACAGAATTTCTTCAGCTAGTGGCGGAGATCCCTGGGCGTGCAGAATTCTAGAATGTGTTTTACGTTTTAGCTTTCTATTTCAGTGGCAATCTCATATCTGTTCTTTACCAAAGACTCTTTTGCGAACAGCCAGTTGTGACTTAAAGATGGCCGCAGAATAAGAATCATAGTGAGTGACCCTGTTTTGCGATTTCACTATGTGCTCAGCTCTGCCTAAGTGTGTTTTACACGGAGTGACCTAGTTAATCTTCACAACTCTATGAAATTATCCAGTTTCACAGACAAGGAAACAAAGGCACTGTGAGGCCCATGATCACATGCTAGTAAGAGTCAGGATTCAAGTGCATGAGGTGGCTGGACTGGAGAGTCTGTGTGCTTACCACTAGCCACCTTACCTCTAAGTTAAGCTTTTTAAGACAGCACTTCTCAAATCAGGACCTCCAAAAGGATCTTCCCTTAAAAAATTTCTGTAATTACTCAGCTGTGTTAGACTACCACAACACCTTGAATCTGTGTTCTTCTAGAATGTTCTCAGTAAGACAACCATCCTTAGCTGCTGAAATCCTACCACCTATCATGTAAGGCCCCAATCAGTACTATCTTCTTCCAGAAGTGTCCCATTGCTCTAGTTAGGAGGAATGTCTTCTGAAGAATTCCCATAGCATTTTGCCATTCTTCTATCTTGAGATCAGTGTTGTCCGTGGTGCGGTAGGGCTTATTTGGGTAGGGATTTCAGCTCTGCCTTTTACCTTTGTCTTAACTCATTGAGCAAGATATGTAAGCTTCCTGAACCTCAGTTCCTTCATCTGTAAAATGGGCAGGTAATATTACACTATCAAATGGTTTAAATGCGATAACATGTAGAAGGAGCCAGACTCACCAGACACACTGGAGACACTGTTCCCTCCAACCACCTTGCTGGATTACAGTTATCTAGGTAGTTATTTGTAAGCTCCTCCTGAGAAGAGGGGGGATGTCCTGTCCAGTTCTGTCCACACCCATGTCCCACATGCCCACGTGCAGCAGGTACTCAGCAGAAGCCTGGTTAAATGACTGGGTCCCTGCTGCTGACTCAATCAGGTCCCCTGTCTGGGGGAGTCGGGGTGGGGTGGAGGATCGTAGAAGGGAGGAATTGGCTGCAGTCTTCCGGATCTCCGCTCCAGACAGTCTCCAGGGAAGAAGACAAAGAAGTAGAAGAGGATAAAGAAGACTGGCAGAGACAGAGGGAAATGGGGAAGGGTGGAAGATTGTGGAGAGAAAGGGGGCCAGGAGGAAAAAGGAGAGAAAGGGAAAGCAGAGATGAGTCTGTGAACTGAAAAAAAAAAAAAAAAAAAAAAAAAAAAAGAAAGGAAGAAAAAAGGAAAAAGAGAAACCTTGTGGGGTTTTCAGACTTGAAGACAGAAAGAAGACGTCCATTTCCCATGCTTGAGGGGCTGGGGTGATCGTGGGGCCGAGTCTTCATTGCCCCCATCCCCCAATCTCATCCAATGGGCTGGAAATGGACTTGAACAGATGACCCCCTTCAACACACACACACACACACACACACACACACATACACACACATACATGTAACCAAATTGCCCAAATGAGGAAACTGAGGCACAAAGAAGATAAAGGGCTTGCTGGGGTCCAGGGCAGGGCCCGGATGGGGACCCGGGGCTCAGAAGCCCTGTTCCATGCTCTTTCTGCTTCACCAATCCTTACGTGGGAGTCAGGATGCTCACATTCCAACATGAAGAAAGACAATATTAGGAATGCAGAGAGCAAATCCCAGGGTAATGGAGCCTGGTGTTTGCAATAAAAATTTAAATGTGCCGTCCTGGTGGCGACAGTGACTTTTATCTGATCAGCCTGTCAGCGTTTAAGAAGGCCGGCAGTGTAAATGGCCAAACCAAATTGAATTCATATTTACTGCCCTTGAGTCTGTGGGGTTTATTGCTTCCAATGGATTAATCTCTCTCTTCTCTTTCTCCTCTTCCTCCTTTTCCCACCCCCCCTCCCGTTTCCTCCTTGTTTTTCTTGCACTTCCAAATGGCCTTATTATCTGCCAACTCATTGGGAAAGTTGACAGGAGAGAAGGACGCTCTTTTTGAGTGCAGATTATTTTCTATCTGCGCCTCCAAGCAAACTCTCCACAGCCCTGCCCTGTGGCTGGGGAGGCTGACCTGTGCGGCAGATTCCTGCAGGGCCCCTGGCTCTCTGGCTTCCTGGGTTTGGCTGTTGGAAGGTACCAGCAGGAGGTGAGAGGGCAGTGTGTGAGGCACTTACTTCCTGGGCCTGCTCCCTCCCACGCTGCAGTCTGTCCATGGATGTGTCCTCTACGCAAGCCCTACAACTCCTGTTGGCCAACTCTTCTCCCATGGCTGTAACGCCTTTCTGAAACTGCCCTCTGCCTTTACCCCTTCAGGCCTGGGGGCAAAAGGGCAAAAGCCTCCTCTCTGTTGCCAGTTCCTGGGGGCACCCTTCCAAGGCCCCCCTCACCCTGCCCGCACCCCTGTACATCGTCCCTTCAATAAACTTCCTTCAGGCAGCCCTTAGACTCTGTCCACTGTTTCCTCCAAGGGCCCTGAGGGATAATGTGTCCCTGCCCCTCGTCCCCAGAACTTGGGAGGACACAGGAGAGCAACATAATGAAGGGACAGGCAGGAGGACCTTGTTCCATTTGCTTATTACAAAGTGGGAGGAAGCCTTTTATCTTTTATGGCTTTTCCTTAGGCCTTCTGTCTGCTAGGGAATTTGTGGGGGTTATAAGGCAGCAAAAGTAGCCCCGACTGAGAAGTCCTCTTGCTTTTGTGTGTCACCTTATAAGTCGAGGTCAGCCATCAACTGAGGATTCTGTTCCAAGGCCAAGGAGAGACCAGAGAGACTTTGGAGATGAACATGGGATTCTCTATACCCATGTTCCTCCTTGCGGGAAGCAGGCCTGTCCCTTCCACCACAAACAGGCAAGATGAAACCGGCAAAAAAAAAAAAAAAAAAAAAAAAAACCCCTCCCATCAAGAAGCCAATTTGATTGTCTAAATTCTTTCTGTTTTAATAATCGGAGGTGTTATTAGGAGCCTGAGATTAAATATGCCATGCTTGATGTTCTAGTGAACGCATAATAACAGGGCAGGGTAATAACCACAGGCCTTTGTAATGAGACTTCCTCCTTCTCAGAGCAGCCTGTGAACTTTAATGATACTCTGCCTGGGGCTGCCCGGCTGAACCCCAGCTGCCTACCTACCAGGCAGGGCTGCTTCTTGGAGGTCTGGCCTTCACCTGGGCCCCTAAGACTGGGGTAAGGAGAGGGGCTGTAAGGAGAACAAAAGGACAATGCTAAAGTTAGCTTCAGGTCCCAGAGGCAGAACTGTGAGCAGATGCTTGGGATAGAGACCCTAGACAGAGCCCTGCTCTCAGGAGCGGCAGCCTAAGGTGGGGGAGACACAGCCCTGCCCTTGGGGAGCCCCAGACTGAGAGGGGGAGACACAGCCCTGCCCTCAGGAAGCCCAGTCTGAGAGGAGACACAACCCTGCCCTCAGGAATCCCCAGTCTGAGGGGAGACACAGCCCTGCTTTCAGGAAACCCAGAGTCTGAAGGGGAGACACAGCTCTGCCCTCAGGGACCCCAGTCTCAGGTGGGAGACACAGCCCTGTCCTCAGGGAGTCCAGTCTGAGGGGAGACACAGCCCTGCCCTCAGGGAACCCCAGTCTGAGGGGGGGAGACACAGCCCTGCCCTCAGGGAGCCTCAGTTTGAGGGAAGACATAGACCTACCCTCAAGGAGCCCCAGCGTGAGGACGGAGATTTAACTTCTACTTCTAGAGACCTTCAAGTCTGATATCCTCATCAGATATCGACCCTAAATTATGTTCTCCAGCTGGAGTGAACTTTAATGCTATCCAGTCATTGCCTACCCTGTAGCCTGGATGGCTTGAAGAAGAAAAGCCAATTTTAATTTTAGCCTGAGCCAAACATAATGAGGAGAGTAAATCATAGTGTGAACCTTCCCTAGCCAAATGGAAATGAGTTTTGGATTATCTGCCGTTTTGAATTATCCACCCCACTGCTCCTTTCATTAGCCAGGTCCCAGAGAGGACCACACACTGAGGCTACCCCCCTGAGTGTGGGGACCAGGGAAAGGTCAGGGCACTTGGGGGCAGGGTGCTGGTGAGTCAAGGAAGGATTAAAGGGTTAAGATGATAGGGACTGGGTCCTTGGACATGGATCTGTGGCTGGGAGACTTTGAGCAAGGGAGAGAGGACCAGAGAGAGAGGCCCTGGTGCCCAGAAATGCATCCCTGCATATCCATACCCTCTGCATTCTCCCTCTGAGGTGCAAAAGGGGTGGTCCACACAGCTTCCCAGAGCAGGATCCTTGTGTGAGTCTTCAGGTGATAGAATCCAAACAGCGTTTGAAATGGGGGCAGGAGGTATTTTAGAGAAAACATCTTGAAAGTCAGGACTGAATCAAAGCAAAAATCTCTCTGTGTGAGACCAGAGCTCCCACACACTCACCTGAGGGCCGGAACAGAGGCTGACAGGCAGGAACAGGGAGGGAGGTCGAGGCCTAAACTGATGCGGGGAGCCGCCAGGCCTGTGGACTGTCTGTGTCCCATAGGCAGGGGCAGATCACAGGCAGCCATGGAGATGAACACGTTTGAGGTTGATGACACAGCAGCCAAACAGCATTTGTTTCCATCAAAGCCGAACAAACAAGCTTGCTCCCTCTCCCTGCCTCACGCGCCATCGGCTCACAGACGGCCTGATTCACATCCAGGCCCCCATTTGTAAAAGCAAGCCCTTCTTCCCCCACACAGCCCTCCATTCAGGCAAACACACTCGTTCCCTCCCTCCCTCCCTCACCTCCATTCATGCAACACCCCCTCACTCACACATAAGGCGCCTGCAGGCGCGTGATCAGTCAGACGTGCCCGTTCCCACACACACACACACACACACACACACACACACACCTCTCCATTTGCTTTCCAACCCCGGCATTTACACTCCACACGCGTCCGTACATGGGCTCCCGTCATTCACGCTCCTTCCACACAGCGCTCACATGGGGCTTAAGACAAGAGGGTTAGCCGTGAAAACCCTGGGTAGAAAACAGTCGCCATTCAACTATTACCACCAATCCTTTGTGTGGGAGCTAAGGTCTCCTTCCTTCACAAAGTTGCTAGTTTTACGTGTGTGTGTATGTGTGTATCATTGACAAGAACTTGTGTGATTTTCGTATCATTTTCTATTTCCACGTATCTGACATTTCCACAGCGGCCCAAGCTCAGCTGGTGCCTTATATAATGAGAGTAATCGTTAAGGAGTTGCCGCGAGCTGGGTTCCCCAGAAGTGGACCTGAAACAAGGATTTGAATTGAATGGAAGTGGCTTATTTGGCTGGTGATGGCAGGACACTCGGGAGGAAGAGTAAGAGGTGAGACAGGGGAAGGGAAGGCAGCCAGTACTGGGTGTGAGGAGCAGGTGACTACGAAGGGCGCCTGGGGCTCACCCGGGGCCACTAGGGAAAGGAAGAATGTGCCTCAGAGTCATCCCACGAGTGGGGCGAGGAAGCCGAGGTATGTATCCTCCACCCCTCTCACGGGGAAGCATTGATTGGAGGCTGCCCTTTGGGCATTGCTTCTCCAACATCAACAAATCAGAATGGACAGGGTGGTGAAGGTGCCAAGGGGTACAGCGGGTCATGCTCGAGCACTCATTCATTCAGTCCGTCACTCATTCATTCTCTCATCAAGCATGTCCCAAATGCCTACTCTGGGCCAGGTACTGAGCTAGCTACTGGGGATTCAGAACTGAACAAAATACGGTGCCTGCCAAGAAGGGGTTCCCAGGTGAATGCGTATGAGACAGAGAAACACGTAATTACATTGCAGCACAATAAAAGCTATCATGGATGCATTAACACGGAGGCATAATGCTGTCATTGAGAACAGAGAGGAAGCGGTTCTGAGCTTAATAACTTACTTACGCTAACAACTGCTTATCTTGCACAATAGAAGTTTAAACAGAGCCTAAATGGGCTCATTCTGCCCTTTTGATGTTTGAGACGTTATTTTCCCCTTTTCTTTCCCGTTGCCTGTGCTATCACAGACCGCATTTTCAAAGTAGTTTAGGCAGAAGTTTGGGGGTTCCGGATGTGGCCTCTGCCTCCATAGGTTTGCTTGGGGACAGCACAGGGAAGAATTTTGCCCATCCTACGTGAGTGTCTTTCTGTAGCCAAGAAACTAGGACCTTCGGAGGGGCTCCCTTGGGGATTTGGCGCTCTCACTCTCTCTCCCTCTCTCTCCCCTCTCTTCCCCTCCCCCCTTCAAACTAGAAGCTGTGACTCCAATATCAAAATAGGCAGCTCTGCCTGAGGTCAAAGACAATTCCTCTCCCATCAAACTGGAAACTCTGAGGTCTCGGGCTCTCTCTCTCTCCAGCATATACTCATGAAGCTTGCTCCCTCCCCTCTTTCTCAGGGTTCTAGAAGGATCTCTCTACAGGGTAGCATCAGAGAGGGGGTTTGGGAAATCAGCTCTCTAATGCTAACTCATTTTTCTTTTCCTTAGAAGGAGCCCCGGTCTGTTTTCCTGAGGGCCTGGGGGGTGGAGATGCTGGAGACAGGCTGACGGAGCTGAAAGACTCACACTGGAAACAAACATGGGGATGGGGGCAGGAGGGCAGGACCACCAACTGCCACCAACTTCTAGACCAAAAAAAGCAGCCCCAGCAGCTCTTGTCTGGAAGTCGGGTTTCCTTTCCCCATCCCCTTGTTCCAGACCTGGTCCCTCCAGGGCTCGCCTTGAGTGGTATAGTTTATGGGGAGCAGCAAGTGCCCTGGGAGGGCAAGTCTGGAAAGAAGGCGCAGGCAGCTGCCTCTCCTGACAGATCCAAACCCCTCCCACTTTTATTAATTCACACTTTCCTGGCTGGGAGCACCCTGGAGGGGCCATTTCTTTTTACCTGAAGCCGTGGCAGGCATCTTGCTTGATTTACAGGCTCCAGGGGCGGGTGGCTCCTTGGCTGGTTGCTAAGGTATCTTTTAAATGGAAATCAGGGTGGAGAGATAACACATATATTGTGCCAGCCATCTGCTAAATGTTGCCTCTTCTGTCTGGAACAGCTCGAGGTGGTTCTGACAGGGAGGCAGGGCCCAGGGGCCGGAGGGAGTGGGGAGGAAAGTCTGTGGTCTCGCCATCAAGTGAAGGAACAGGAACTTTCCGTTTCTGCCGCCATGTCCATTAGTTTTCTGATTTCAGCCCTCATCTTTCTTTTTCCCTTTTGTTTTAAATATAAAATCCCATCTGGAGACTCTGATTACAAACCATCAGCCTAGTTCCACACGCTATATTTATTGCCAGTATATTTAAGTGTGTGCATGCGTGTGTGTGTGTGTGTGTGCGCGTGCTCTGTGTGTGTGTGTGTGTGAGAGAGAGAGAGAGAGAGACCCACCACCGTGAAGCCTGACAGGTGGGTCTTTCTGAGCCAGTTAAGGCTCTGCTTCCGGGAACACCATCCCTAAGCAAGAAACACAAGTGCCCCAATTTAGTCGAACAGCTGGGCCGTCACAGCAATCCCATAGTGGCAGCAGCAGGATTCTCCGTGTACACCAGGCACATGGAACCCTCTGGAGGGGTCTGCTCTACTCCAAGGACAGCCAAGAGCCAGACAGTCAGTTCAAACCGTGGCTCTTCTGGGAGAGTTTGGGCCAGCCCAAACCTCTTTGAACCTCACCCACTTCACGTCCCTGTGGTTAAAATGGGGATGGCAATACGAGGCCACAAGGTACGGGAGGGTGGGTTGTCTCCTGCACAAAGTTGTCCAACGAAGAGGCCCTACAAATGCCCTGCAAGGACACCTGTTACTAATTGCACAGGAATGAATACCTTAGGGACCAGGGGCAACACTCACCTTGCAGAGCTGCTGGGAAAACCACCCGAAGAAACCCAGGCAGGGAGGAGACATTGTTCCCACCTAGAGTTGTGCAGATTCTTGTGGGCACTGCCGGTCCAGGGCAGAGTGTTTCTCCTCCTCTCCTGGGTCCTCTGTCTGCCTCTCCAGGCAGCCCCTGCCCCAACCCTCCCTCCCCTCCCTTCCCCTCCCCTCGCCAGGCCCAGGCTCATAGACATTCTGAGCAGAGAGCTCTTGCTCCTCTGCAGATAGATTCCTCTGCATGAAGGCTGATGCTGACATTTGATACCAGCATCTATATCACTGCCTGGCTTCTGATCCCCATGCTCCTCTCCCAGCTTTGCCCACAAATAATCCCATAGTCCCTCCTGCCTGCTTTCATCTGCTCCTTTGTTCCTGAAACCAGACCTCTACTCCTAATCTCTCCCTCTCCTAGCTCCCCTCTGCCACCTCCCCCATCCAGACATGCTTAGAGGAACCTAGTGGCTCCTTTCAGCTCAAATCCCCGCTCAAGAGAGGGAGCCCCCACTCTGGGAGTGTGCTTATTATGTGCATCCACAAGCTCTCCATGCCCCTCCCAATCTGGGCTTTAAACTGCTTTTTGTTGGGCTATGGGAATAATATATTAAGTGACGGTTCTCAGAATGCAATTTTAATTAAGATTCAATAGTCACCTTCTCTGTCAGTAATCTTCCATGCTGACTACTTAAAATATATTTACCCAGCTCTATTATGTCACAGATTTGAATTCATTAGACACTTGTTAATCCTTAACAAACTTTTTAAAAATAGGGTCTGGTTAACATAATTTACAAAGGTAAAACTGTCTGGAAAAATGGGCCCTGTGCAAGGTGTACGCCCCAAAGTGCCCGGGTCTTCCTGGCCTGCAGCCATTGCCGCCCTCTATTAGAGGGAAGGTGACACGACCAAGGATGGGGAGGTCCACAAGATGCTGTAGGATGAGGCGGTGTGTCCATATTGTGCTGATGAAGCCCAGATAGCAAGCCTTCCAGGGCACAGGGCAGGGTCAGAGAGGGTAAAGGGAGGATCTGGAGGGGCAAACCAAAGAGATCTAGCACCGGCCACCAGCGGGCTTGGCCCTGGACTCATAGGAACCTGACAAGCATTACCATTTCCTGTGTGTGCTGTGATGTGTAAATGTTGTTAAGTGCTGCTTAGCCTCGGGTCACTTCAGCGTTTACTGATGAGAGCTTATAAAGAGGATGCCTTTCTCTTGGGACCATAGGCTTTCAGCACACTACCCCCCTCTCTACACATGCACACATGCATGCACACAGCTACCTCCAGCTTAACTAGGTAGAGACATCCTTGGGTGTGGCTGTCCCTGGATCCCCAGTGGGTATCAGGGACACCGTTCACCTCTACTTGAGTGGATACAGTAGCCAGAGAAATATGGACTCAGTCCATGGCCATGGTGAGTCATGCAGCTGTTGGTCCACAGAAGATGCTTCTGAAGTTTCTGCCATGACCACACATCTCCATAAAGAGTCTTCCAAATGAACCCTGAATGGTATTAATCCAGACCTCAGAACCTCAGTGACAATGCCAGAAACTTGACTTTCCTCAGCACCATACTTCATTCATTCATTTAATTGAAATTTACGGGGCACTTACGATGAGTTGGGTGTGGTGCTAGGCACTGGAGGACAAGATGGGTAAAGTCCCTGCCTTTTGGAGTTTACAGTCTATGAAGGCAGAGCGGTAAGTAATTAAGGAATTGTAATGAAAAGTGCAGTGAGCATGTATGTAGGACAAGTATAGAATAAGGAGCACATAGCAGAAGGGTTTAATTTGGTTGAGGTTGTGGAGAGGCTTCCTGGAGTAGGTGGTGTTGAAGCTGAGACCCGGAGGTAGAATAGGAACTTGGCCAGGCAGGAGTGGAATTAGGGAGAGAGGCCAGGAAGAAACCAGAGCATCTTGGAAGTCCTGGAGGAAGATCAAGCATGGCATTTATAAGTGAGAGACGTTGAGCCTAGCTGGGAAGAGAAGAGTGATGGAACAGAGGGTGGTAAGAGATAAACTAGGGTAGTGGCCAGAACCAGCCCTTGCAAAGATTTGTTCTTGTGCTAAAAATATAAGAAGAGGGTCAGTGCAGATGGAGAAGATTCCTGTTTGTTTTATCAGGCTCCAGCTAAGTATGAACCTAGAAAGCCCAAGCACATTTGAGCACAGGGAAGGTGGCAGGTGGAAATCTTTCGCATGTAGACACCCTGGGTTGGATGTCCCTGGCGGGACCTGGGTCAGGGTCGGCTGGTACCCCTCAGGTCTGTAAAGCAGGGACTGGCAGGGCGGATGGCTGCTCATGGGAACTCGGAGCAAAACTGTGTGGAATTAGGCTTGTTGGCAAAGGCTTCATGAGGGTGATCATAATGAAGAAAATGAAGGGGAAAAAATCCCCTATAACAGAGCTTGGCAAACTTTTTCTGTAAAGGGCGAGGCAATAAATATTTTAGGCTTTGCCGGCCACATTATACCTGCTGCAACTACTCACCTTTGTCCTTGTAGTGTGTGTGTGTGTGCGCGCACACACACACACACACACACACACAAGACATATCCATAGATTATATGCAAATGAATTGAACATGGCCATGTTCTAATAAAACTTTATTTCCATAAACAGGTGGCAGGCTGGATTCGGCCCTTGGCTATAGTTAGCCAACACCTGCTCCAACAACACTGTCCAATATGGTAGCCAATAGCCACATATGGCTAGTGAGCACTTGAAATATGCTCTAAGTATTAAATATATACCTCATTTTAAAGACTTAGTACAAATAAAAGAATGTTAAATATCTTGTTAATAACATTACATGTGAAATAGTATTTTGGATATAGTGGTTTAAATAAGACATATTATCAACATTTATTTCACCTTTTTCTTTTTACTCTTTATATGGCCACTAGAAAATTTAAATTACATTTATGGCTAGTAAATTACGTTTCTATTGGACTGTGCCAATCAGAAACAAGACTCTCTCCAGATGGAATACAGATTAAGTCTTTGGCCCTTAAAGGGTCTTAGGTGGGAGATTTACCCTGAAAGAGACGATAATGGAATTCATATCTTCACAATAAAGTAACATCTAATTGGAGTAGGTTTTAAAATTTACTATACATCCTTTTAAATCAACTGGTTGTTTTTTCTGCATTTGGGCTTCTCAAACTGGGAGCTATGGAGCCCTACTTCCTCAAGATATTAATGATCGTTGCTCCCAGAAAAGAATATCTTTAGCTTAAAAATGGGAAGCAATGTAGAATTAAACATTAATCCATTTTCTTTACTGCAGCAGAATTTCTCAACCCTTCTGCACCTGCTAATGCATATCGAGCTTTTGTAAGAACAAGAGAGAGCAGGCAACACGTCCCCAGCTCGGTGGCCTTAGAAAGCCTTTCTTGCAGAACCGTAGCCCGCACTGCTAGAAGGCAGTTTTAGAGCGCTGGTCTGCGTGAGGCTACACAACCAGTGTACAGGGATTTTCAAAAGTCCACCTCCACTGATGTTTTCAGCACTACATAAATGGAACCACAGCTAGTACAACATGGAATAGAAAACTCCTAGAAAACTCTTAAGATTTGGAGGCACGAAGACCTGAGCCAAAGCCCATTTCTTTCTTCCCTAGATAATCTGTTCATGCAAAAGCACCGACTATGTGCCAGGCAGTGCTTTAGGCCTTGAATATGTAATGGTGAATAAAAACAAGTCCCTATGTCCTGGGGCTCTGCTGCCAGTGCAGAAGACAAGCAATAAACAAGACAAGTAGGTAAAAAAGAAATAGACAGGAAGTTAGATCATGATCAGTTCCAAGGAGAAAACACACAGTAGGGAAAAGGGATGTGCACGTCAGGGAGGGTCCTCGGGAGGGAAGGTGACTTTTGAGTGAACACCTGGAGGAGGCTCTTCGGCTGTGGACAAGTCTTCATCTGTATACACAGATAAGCCTTTCCTTGTGAAGGTGTTCCCAAAGCCCAAATGAGAGGTCTGGGCAGAGGACCCAGCACATACTAACTAGGGTGCTCAGAAAAAGAAGTTCATGCCTTTGCTTCCCATCTCACCCCCACTTCTGCACTACCCAAAGATTCATTCACTGTGTAGACGCTCCATCGTCCTGAACCAGTTCCTCAATAACCCTGGCATCTTCAGGGGCCAGCTCTCTCTTTGTCCATGTCCTTATTCCTAAGGAATGCCAAGTCTAAGCCAATTAAGAAGGTAAAACTGCTTCAAAATACATCCATAACGCACTTCTCAAAACTGATGATTATTAGATGAACCACTGGTGTGGAATTGTCGCTCCATTCATTCCACACATTTATGGAGCGCCTACTGTGTTCCAGGCACTGTGCTAGATGTGTGGGATATAGCAATTAACAAAGTGGATCAAAGTAATCTTCCCCTGTGGAGCTGATATTCTCATGGGGGAGATAGGAAATATTCCATAAATATAATTAGTAAGTAAATTAAATAGTCTGTTAGAGGGTGATAAGAACTAAGGGTGGGGGGAAGTAGAAATGTATGAAAAGAATTGGTTGGTGGAAGAGATTAGACCTCACATGAGCAGAGGCCATTCTCTGCTGCCCCCCCTAAGGCCGGGGTTGGGGTGACAGATGAAGCTCTGATGGGGCATTAGAAAGTGGCCTCTTGACCCTGACCTTGTGTCCCTCCCTTCCAGGCGCCGAGGCCTGAGTGACCAGACCATGGAGACCCTGCTTGGTGGCCTGCTGGCGTTTGGCATGGCGTTTGCTGTGGTCGACGCCTGCCCCAAGTACTGCGTCTGCCAGAACCTGTCTGAGTCACTGGGGACCCTCTGCCCTTCCAAGGGGCTGCTCTTCGTGCCCCCTGACATCGACCGGCGGACGGTGGAGCTGCGTCTGGGTGGCAACTTCATCATCCACATCGGCCGCCAGGACTTCGCCAACATGACTGGGCTGGTGGACCTGACCCTGTCCAGGAACACCATCAGCCACATCCAGCCCTTCTCCTTCCTGGACCTTGAGAGCCTCCGCTCCCTGCACTTGGACAGCAACCGGCTGCCCAGCCTCGGGGAGGACACCCTGCGGGGCCTGGTCAACCTGCAGCACCTCATCGTCAACAACAACCAGCTGGGAGGCATCGCCGACGAGGCCTTCGAGGACTTCCTGCTGACGCTGGAGGACCTGGACCTCTCCTACAACAACCTGCACGGCCTGCCCTGGGGCTCCGTGCGGCGCATGGTCAACCTCCACCAGCTGAGCCTGGACCACAACCTGCTGGACCACATCGCGGAGGGCACGTTCGCCGACCTGCAGAAACTGGCTCGCCTCGACCTCACCTCCAACCGGCTGCAGAAGTTGCCCCCGGACCCCATCTTTGCCCGCTCCCAAGCCTCTGCCCTGACCGCCACGCCTTTTGCTCCACCCTTGTCCTTCAGTTTTGGGGGGAACCCGCTGCACTGCAACTGCGAGCTGCTCTGGCTGCGGAGGCTGCAGCGGGCCGACGACCTGGAGACCTGCGGCTCCCCGGGTGGCCTCAAGGGCCGCTACTTCTGGCACGTGCGCGAGGAGGAGTTTGTGTGCGAGCCGCCGCTCATCACCCAGCACACGCACAAGCTGCTGGTCCTGGAGGGCCAGGCGGCCACGCTCAAGTGCAAGGCCATCGGGGACCCCGGCCCCCTCATCCACTGGGTGGCCCCCGATGACCGCCTAGTGGGGAACTCCTCAAGGACCGCCGTGTACGACAACGGCACCCTGGACATTGTCATCACCACATCCCAGGACAGCGGCGCCTTCACCTGCATCGCCGCCAACGCTGCCGGGGAGGCCACGGCCACGGTGGAGGTCTCCATCATCCAGCTGCCGCACCTGAGCAACAGCACTAGCCGCACGGCGCCCCCCAAGTCCCGCCTCTCGGACATCACCGGCTCCAGCAAGACCAGCGGCCGCGGAGGCGGAGGCAGCGGCAGCGGGGGTGGGGAGCCTCCCAAAAGCCCCCCGGAGCGGGCTGTGCTCGTGTCCGATGTGACTACCACCTCGGCCCTGGTCAAGTGGTCGGTCAGCAAGTCGGCGCCCCGCGTGAAGATGTACCAGCTACAGTACAACTGCTCCGACGATGAGGTACTGATTTACAGGTGAGCCCGGGGCTGCGGAAAAGGCGGGGAGGGAGGAGGTGATGGCGAGCGGGAGCTGTTCCCACCTACGCCCCTTCTCCCCCGAGGTGCCTGTGGGATTCTTGGGGCAAACTGCTTCCTCTGTGCAGGTAAGAGGACATGGAAAGAAAGGAACCCCCATGGGCAGCCCTAAGAGATATGTATCTCACAGGGCGTGGCTGTGGTAGGTGGGCATGCAGCTATGAGCCTCTGAACTTTCTGGGTTTTGAGCCCCAGGTGGAGGACACACAACAACAACCAGGAGGGCTCTTGGCCAAAGGATCCGACTCCTCCAAGGAGGAATGAATCTGGTCTTTACCTGGACTCGAATGCAGTTGTGCTTAATTCAGGCTTTGAGGTCAGAAAGAGTAGAATTTCGGATCGTGGACCCGCCACTTGCTACTCATTTAATTCTCCTGGCCTGCCTCAGTTTTCCCTACCTGTAAAATGGGGAGAAGCTATACCTGACTTAGGCTGGATACTTGATTGCAGGTGATCCAACCCAATTCAAACCGGCTAAAAAAGAAAAGGGGGACAGGGAGAGGTAGTGTGTTGCCTCAGGTAATGTAGAAGTCAGGAAGCTGCTTAGGGCTCAGCTAGATCAAAGGTCCCCACCAATATCCTGTATTCCCAGAGTTTCTTACCTTCTTGAAGTTCCATTTTCTTCTGGTTTGGCTCCCCCACCCCCATCCCCGACGCTGTCTCTTTCCTCTGAGCAGCCCTAGAGGGAGGGCAGCTTCCCTCTGTGCCTTTCCCAGTTGGTGGCACAGAAGCCCTGGATGAGCTCTGATTGGCAAGAGCAGGTCACGGGGCCCCCCTGGATATTAGAGGTGGAGCCATCTTGCCCACCTGTGCTGACATCTCTGGGCATGAGCTGCTGTAACTGGAAATGGAGACAATGAAGTTGACCTTGTAAGTTTATGGTGAGGATCAAGGGGTCACTTCCTAGGGCTGGTAGAAAGGGAGGTTAAGACTAGAAAGCTGCCCTTGAATTGCCCCTCAGTCATTCAGAAGGAGGGAGGGAGGAGCTCACAGAGAGACAGATCCAGGCCAGAGGGTCTGGGCTCTGACTGCAGATGAGTCCCTGTCTCAGACAGCCTTGGTCTGCGTTATGGGAAGCACATGGCCTAGAATCTCCCCGCCCAAGGAATGCCTGGTTTCTCCCGAAAGCCTGTGTGTTTTGTCGTATGCATTTAAAACGATTATTCTGAGAAGGGATCCCAGAGGTTTCATGGACACCCAAGGGTCCAGGTGCGGAAGAGGTCAAGAGCACTGGGATTTCTTCTGGCCCTGATCTCAGTTGCTGAGTCTCTGGATGGGAACACATGAAGGAGAAGAGCTCACAGGGAAGGCATTCATTCACCAAATAAAGTCCCGGAGACTGAGAGGGCATGCATGATGGAAACTGGTAGAAATCAGGGCACTGCCCTGACTGGCCCATGCTTGGCTTGTCTGGACATCACCTCCCCTCAGGATGTGCAGAAGGCAGCATTAGGTCCTATTAAATATATACATGTAAGCACATATAGAGAGATCTATAGAGATATCATTAAGCCTAATAATACACATATGTAATTTTCTAATTATGAAAGTAATCATCTGTAATAAATTTGAAAAATAAAGACAATGACAAAGAGAACTAAGAGTTACCTAAAATCCCTCCACCTAAAGTTAACCAGTTTTCTTTCTCTATGTTTTATTTCAATTCAAAACAATATTTATGGTCAGTCTAGTTTGTACTTCTTAATTCTTTGCACCCACCATTATACTTGCTTAGTAAAAATATTTTTCATTTGCCTATACCAGTTTCTTTAACGAATCTTCTATTGTTGAACATTCAGGTTTCCCATTTGCAGCATGAAAAGCAGTGTAGCGATGGCTTTTTGTACACAAATATATTTGGGCAGGTTCAGTGCTGTGCTCTGCATATTCTTCTCTGGGTTGAACGACTGGTTTCATGAGTAAATTATAATCTTTACACATTACATGTAAATATTTATTGACCCCCTCCCCAATGGAAGGGGACAGTGCTCATTTCGACCACACCTTCACCAGTGATTGAATATATAATTACTTTCATCTTTGCCAATTTTATAAGTAAGAAATGGAAATTGTTTTAATTTGCATCTCTTTGATAACTTGTGAGGTTGACCTTTGGAAAATAAGTACATTTCTTCACTTGTGAATTTATTTTATGGTCTTGACTTTGATGAGAATTGTCAAGGTGAAAGGCTACCAGCTCTGAGGCTTGCACAGACCTGGGGTCGCTCAGGCAGCACGCCCCAGGCAGCACGCCCCTGGGAGGCCCCAGAAACCCAGGCAGGGGCACGGGAGGGTCTGGGGCTCTGCTCCCGAAGTCACTCAAGATGGGAGTTCAAACTGCTTGCATTTGGTGACTGAGAACCTGGAGACACAAGGTTCATAAAAATAAATAAAATGAAAGCATCAGAAACCTTGGAAGGGCGCCTGGGTCATCCAGTCGGTTGGCTCAGGTCATGATCTCATGGTTCAGGAGTTCGAGCCCTGCATCAGGCTCTTTGTTGTCAGCGCAAAGCCCGCTTCGGATCTTCTGTGTCCCTCTTTCTGTCCCTCCCTGCTTTCTCTCTCTCTCTCTCTCTTTCTCAAAAATAAATAAACATTAAAAAAAAAGAAAACTTGGAATAAAAACAACAACAAGAACTGCTGAATTCCTCTAAGTGCAGTCATGGGGACGGGAGGAGACAGAGCTCAGAAAGCTTTCCAGATAGTGTGTGCACATTGTAGGTGTTGAAGGTACACGTGTCATTATCCTTATTAGTAAAAGCAATAGCAATGGTGAGAGGAAGACCATTACCTGGTCTGCCGCACTTGGGGGAGGAAAAGGAAGGTGAGAACTGGATACACACGTCAGCCTTTAACAAGACAGATTTCCAAAATTGGAGACAAAAAGTTCAGAGCGAGTCTGTAGTCAGATGACAGGAGTGGCCATCGCTGGTCACCATCGCTGCCTGCTCACTCTGTGTCTCACACGTGGTTTTACAGGCAGTGTCACATTCAGGCCTCCCGGCCATACCGAGAGGCAGAAAGGGCTCAGGGAATTAGGAAACTCTCCCAGGCTCGCACAGCCAGAAGGAAGACGGACTGACTTGAACAGAGGCCCCCTTCTGGAGTCATGCCGCCCGGCATCCTCACAGCGACTCTGGCTTGAGAGAAAGAAGGGGACTCCAGGAAGGAAACTGAATTTTTAGAAAATGAACTGTCCCCATAAGAAAGAAAAGACACCAGTGGCCGCACAGTAGCTTCTGACGGGCACCGGAAAGTGTACAAAAGAAGGGAAGAAAGGCCTGTATCTGCAGATGAGGAGGAGCAGGCGCCGTGTGGAGAGAGCTAAAGACAGTCGAACAGGGCTTTTTAATCCCTGTTCCCAGCAAGAAGGAAAAATGACAACAGCCTGCTGGTTGGGAAGGAAGTTGCAGGGAGACTGGACCAGAGGCTGCAGGCCAGCCTGGCCATTTCAGATTTGCCCCCACCCTCCCCCGCAAGATTAGCAGCAGGAATAGCACGAATATGGGCTACGAGCTTACTTACGCCGCGCACTGTATTCTAAGGGCTATACACGCACCAACTCATTTAGTCTTTACGATCCCCAGGAGCTGAGGGCTACGATTATTCCACTTTGCTTACAAGAAACTTGCCCAAGGTGTTTCACAGGGGTAAGTAGCAGAGACAGAATTGGGATCCCTGCCACCCAGGTAGGAAAAACCCTATACCGGGGAGAAGGAACCGAAGAACGTTGAGTGTGGGTTCCCAGGCTCCGAGAGCCACGTCTAAGACTAAAGGAACACTAGGTGAGGTTCCCAAGCTGTGGGAGTGGTCCTGAGGCAGCACGGACAGAAAGAGAAGTGCCTCAGATGGGAAAAGGGCGGATATTCCGCTTTTCCAAGAATAGACGGCGTAAATCATAGGATGCTAGGCTGGGCACGGAGTCCCTGCCAAGTTCTAGAAAGGATTTCACAACAGATGGCGGCAAGCCCTCAGAGAAGAATGCTGATTGCCAGGCCCCAGCATGGATTCACAGGGGAAAATCCTGCCTAATTATTGATGTGTCTTCAGGAGATACTGCGGACCCGAGGCTCTCAGACCTGCGTGCCTCCAAGCCACGAGGGTGCACTCCTTGGTTGACCTCCTCCTTGCCGGACGGTTCTCCGCTAGACCCCACTCCCATGCAGCCCCACAGGGAAGAGGAGCCGAATCTCTAGGGTGCTGAGTGCCCTTGGAAAACGTCCTAGGAGTTTCCATTGGCTATGACTCACTACCGTAAACAGAGCTTCTCACAATTTTATAGGACATTTGACAAAATCTCACACTGTGTTTGGGACAAAATGGAGACATGCGTGTGGTGAAATGGGCTTGAAACTGATCAAGTAACCAGACTGACAAATTGATGTGAACGTGCAACAAAGCCTCTACCTTGTGCCTCAATTTCTGCCCCCATTTCTGTTCCTCTTGATACAGTTCCCTCTTGTCAGGGATAATGATGCGGAAAATGTGTCTTCCCTTTGGTTCAAGGATTCAATTGAACAAGCTCAAGGTGGGGAAAATCTGGCTCAACTGGAATTCTGTGCGGCATGGGCTCTGGAGTTTTAGTTGATCTCAGGGACATATGGCCCCAAAGTGATGGAGCTGCTAAGACGCCTATGGGTTTTGAGCATGTTAACAGAAGTAAAATGCTCAGCCCGGGGGAGATTACAATTCTAACCATGGAATCATTTGAGCTGGTCAGAGCAGAGAGTTGAATGTTTGGCACAGGATGGAGCAGTCTTAAGAGTCATTTTACCAAATGCAATGTGTCCAGAGATCAATTGATGAGAGTGGGATTATAGAATCTCATGTGAGATGGAGGAAAGTTACCTCGGACATGAGAGGACTTAGAAAAGAAGCCGTAGATCCCTGAACTTTTTCAAAGAACTCGGGAGTAGAAGACCAGAAAACACACACACACACGCACATGCACATGCATGTGCACATGCATGTGCATGCACTTATGAAGGTAGGCATCAGCTCATTGCAAGAAAAAAGCCCAACAACAACAGCTTGATGTGCCTCTCTCATTACTCTCCATCTGGCTGTGAAATTTGGTGTTGTATCCTTCTTCCTTTCCAGCATGTGCTTTTCATGTGTACTTGTCTCTGTAACACCCCCCCCAGCTCCTAGTAAGTCCTGGCCCACCACAGCTACTGAATCAACCTTCGGTGAACTGAACAGAATGGAAATGAGTATCAGAGCAGCCCAACAGCAGAAAAAGTAAGGGCTGCCACAAAGTAGCCAGCTGCCTGTGCCAGAAAGTTTCAAACAGAACCTTGCTGACTTCATGCCAGGGACACTGGGTGGGCAGCCCGACTTCAGGCAAGTATGGAAACATTTGACTTAAATGACCCCAGCCCTGATGGTCTATGACTCTGTTTAAGATCTCTATAATCCCTACTGGGGCGCCTGGGTGGCTCAGTCAGTTAAGTGTCCAACTTCGGCTCAGGTGATGATCTCACGGTTCGTGGGTTCGAGCCCTGCGTCGGGCTCTGTGCTGACAGCTCAGAGCCTGGAACCTGTCTCCCTCTCTTTCTGACCCTCCCCTGCTCACACTGTCTCTCTCTCTCAAAAATAAATAAAACATTTAAAAAAATTTTTTAAAAGATCTCTATAATCCCATGATTATATGGGATTAATATATCCCATGATTGAGGCAGTATGGTTATCACTTTTGCTAGATACACCTAGATGTATCTACAACAAGCTAGATGCCAGGTGGGGCCACTATGGCATCTTACATCCCAGGGTTAGGGTGTTCTATCTCATAGGTGTTTAAGCCCCAGGGCCTGAGGTCACAGACAGGCACTTGAGCAGAGACTCAGATTGTCCAACAAGAACTAGCCACGAGTCATTGAGAAGTCACCACTGACCCACACCAAGGACCCATGGAATCCCTGGGGAGCTGTGAGCAGTGTTTGAAAACATCAGGGTCTATATACCACATACCAGGAAGGGGGAACAGCCATGGGTAATCCCAAAACACGGATAATTCAGGATTTGAATTTGACAATGAAATAGGGTCTTGCTCTTCTATCAGATAATTAGCTCCCTAATTATCTAATGCTTCCCGCTGACCTCCCAAAGCATTTATCTTCCCTGTGTACACACGGCCCAGCCCCTCAGCAGCCTGGCATGTTTCCCGTGTGACTGGGGAGGGCTGACTCTCCCATCTGTCTGCCCCAAGGCCTGCCCTTTCAGAAAGTGGCCAGCAGTAATGAGGGCAGTGTCAGAGGTAGCAGGGGTCGCAAGGGGGAGAGGCAGGAGAGGAGTCAGAAAGAGGGGAGCCCCCCTTCCCGCTGGAGACGGCAGCAGCCCATCCCAGCTCAGCCTCATCCCTGATGTGACACGGAAAGTTAAGTGCCCTGCGTGTCATTATCAGCCCAAGTGACATTCACAAACACTTGTCTCCAAGAGTCATCAAGAACATCTGTCACCAGGCATGATGTTGGAACCATCCCCAGGAGGGCCAGGAGAACAGCAAGTTTGCTTCCAAAGCACAGTGTGGAATGAGCCAGGGTGCAGCCTTGCCTCCCTGCTGTTTATTAGGCCGTGGTCATCAACGTGTAGGGCAAGTGGGCGATGATGGGAAGAGAGACCTCAAAGGTGGGGCAAGCTAGCAGCCATTCCATGCCCCACCCCCACTCCATCTGCAGACCCCCCTTTCCATGCTGTCTTCTTCCATGAATATCAGACATGACACCACACCCCCACCCTGGGGAGACTGTGCCACCCTACTGAGTTTTGCAGTGCTGGGGCTAGGAGGGTGTCTAATATTGTCCTGCTTTCCATCTAAGCAAAGGTTAAGAGGCCAATTCCATAGGTCCCACCCCATCAGGATCTTATCAGCCAACACTTGAATGGATGTCTGTTCCCTCCCCATGAAAACACAGCCATCTCTGCTACAGGATGGAGGGAAACTTACTAATGAAGCAGAGACCTTGTGGATAGGGGGAGAAACTGGTAGGGACAAGTGTTCCCCCCCCCCCAGAGAAGGAGCCCAGGTCTAAAAACACTTCCCCCTGGATAGAGAGAGGTTCTTTGACTCAGCTGCTTCCCCTGACACCCAGCTTCTACCGAAAGTTTTGATTGAGCTCCCACAGGCAAAAGAAGAAAAAGGTGTAAAGGAAGAAACAGGGGTGGATGGCTTGGGGGAAGTTCCCCAGCAGCTCTCAAAACCAGCCACCTTGGATTTTATAACTTTATAAATTTCATTCACACTATTAAATTTTTGAAACCTGGCATCCACAAGGGAGGGATGGACAGGACAAATATCATGCTCATTTTATAGACAGTGAAACTAATTGTCAAAAGAATTGAGTAGATTTCCCAAGGTGGCGAAAAAAAAAAAATAGACTAGAAATGTGGTCTCCTTTCTTGTCCCAGGCACCATGGGACAAGGTACCATGCTATGGGGCACATCTCACTAATAGCACATGAGTTTTGGTTAAGGCTGTAGCCTTGGGCTGAGGAGTACCACCTGTAACTTCTCTTTCTAGGAAGGATGGGGTAACTCAATGGGAGTCTGCTGGGATTGTCTCTTTCAGCTTTAGTTGCTCCCCCCACATTTCTTTTTTTTTAATGTTTATTTTTATTTTTGAGAGAGAGAGAGAGAGAGAGAATCCTGAGCAATCCGTGCGGAGCCTGACCTGGGGCTTGATCCTACAACCCTGGGATCGTGACCTGATCTGAAATCAAGAGTTGAACACTCAACCGTCTGAACCACCACCTAGGTGCCTCACATCTCCCTTCTACACACAGCAGGAAATATGAAAACCAGAGAGCAAGAAGGCAAAGGGGAGGAAGTTTACAAAAGCCCCAGCCAATAACTTGACCACACCTATCTGCAAAGGAGGCTGGGAAATGTAGGGTTTTTTTAAAGCTAGGCACAATGTACTCCTGTTAATATAGAGAAGATAAGGAGGCAGCTAGCACTTCCAGAAATTCAGTTTGCACCCCACCTCCACCGTTTTCTAATCCTGGAACCAGGAGCAAATCATTTCATTGCCCTCTGTCTCTATTTTCTCACCTGTACTTGGGAACAGAGATTCCTCTCTGCACATTTCCTGGGGATTGTGGTACAGACTAAAAGAGATCGTGTATTTGAAAACACATCTTTCATAGTCTACTGTGCAGTGCTGCATACATATAAGTACATATTGTCATTAGGAACCTGCCCACTTTCCCTTCTTGCCCCTCTTCCTGGCCCTTTTCTCCAGGTTGCCTCTTGTGGCTCCAGTCTTCAAAACCTTATTCCAAGAGAGCTGTGAACTTAAAAAATGGCCTAATAGGGTTTTAAGAGATCAAAGTACAAGATGTAAACCCTTACAAAAATTTTTGCAGTTCAATTGGGAAGTCTGAAAGACCCAACGGAATGAATCTCTAATGGTGGAGTTTCAAAACCCACAGCAGACTTGTGCATAGGGAAGACATTTTTCAGGGGTGCCTTCCAAGAGTATTTCAAATCATATCACCACCTTCTCATCCTTTCTTTTTTCTCTGCACACGAAGATGACACCACTCAGATTCAAAAACCTTCAGGGCATCTGCTCAGAGGTGACTACTTTTTCTGCTTGTCATTCCCTCTTCATTCTCAAAAAGCTTTGGCTGCAGACATCTCCGAAGATAGAAACAATTAGCAGGAGTAAAGGGATTATCCAGTCTGCCTTGCTTGTGAAATATGGCTTCCCCCCCACCCTCCCGCCACTGGTAGGGAAGAACCAGAAAACCAGATCCTTTTTAATTTTCTATACCTTTGGTTAGTCAGTGGGTGGCAGTGGGGATATCATTTATTTCACACCAGGAAAACGCCGAAGGACGCTCATAGAGGGAGGGGCTATGTCAGGAGGAGTGTCTGGTGCTGGGGGTCAGTGCTGGTGGTGACGGCCATCATAGTGCCACCAAACCCTCATCTGACAATAAGACTTTGCCCAGGTGGGTTCAGACCAGCCAGCTCCTTTTAGGAAGAACCAGGGGTGGGGAAAGGGTGAAACCCAGGCGTCCCGACCCCAAGCCCCAGGTTCCCACCTCCCCAGCGTTCCCTGACCTTGGCTGCATGCTGGAATCTTTTGGGGAGTTGTATTCTCTCTCCAAGAGACTCTGAGTCAGCTTGGGGTGGCGCCCAAACATCAGTGTTTTTAAAGCTCCCTGGCGACTCTGACGTGTATTCAGCATCATGCCACATGCCTGGGAAGTCAGGTGTGTGGGCAGCCTCGGTGGACAGAGCCACTGTGCATCCCGCGGCTGGGGAGGGTCTCTGAACTTCCAGTGAGGAGAGAAGCCAGAAGACCTGGTCATCTCACTTCTCGGAGACTTTGCTTCATCCTTAACATTGAGATAAAAATCCCTTAGAATGGGGTTATCTCCCAAGAGAGAAAGTGTGTGCAACGCACGGGAAACAAACACCTTGCACGCTTTAGTTGCTGGGGTAACTGTTCTTGTCCCCTCAGTTGAGCCTGAGTGATGAATACAAGGATGGAATCAGGGGCCCCACACATGGGCTCTTGTTATCTCTCCTCCCTTTCCTTCTCTGAGCCTCAGGCTTCCCATCTGCAGAATGGGAATAATAATAACTGTCCTGCCTACCTCACTAGGTGGTAGCAAAATGGAAGGGGATGTCAGGACGTGAATGAAGATCATCTTCATAAAGCACCAAGTGCTTCTAGTGGCGGAGATGGGACTACAATGGATTAATCAGATTCAAATTTGGAGAGTTTTTGTGTAACAGAATCCCAGCAGGAGGTAGCTCAAGGCTGGTATGGGGGTCCCCTGGCCTTCAAGGGCTGAGGCTCCTTCTGCAGGTCAATGGCATAATCCTTAACACGTGGCGCATGTCTCTGGTGCTCACAGACAGTTCCGGGGACTCCCTGGCCTGCCCAGCCCACAGGTAGAGCAGGCACCGCCTCCGAGAGCGTCCCCATAGGACTGAGCCCCAATTGCCCACAGTGGTAACCTGCTTAGGGGAACCCCCTGTACAGACTTCCTTCCCCATTTCCTCACAGTGTCCTGGGCCCGCCTCCCAGATAAACTACTCGTGTTCAAGTCCTTGTCTCTGGGTTAGCTTCTGGGAAACTGAAACTCAAACAAGAGCCAGCTCCTGGATGGGTCAGCCCCTGTAAAGAGTGTAAAGAGCCCCCCAGAAGTCCCACGCAGTGGCTCTGCTGGAGGCTGAGAAAGCCCATGGTTTGTGAGGCACATCGCCTCTGCCGGGAAGCTGGGAGAGGGGAGAGGCTGGCGGGGAGGCATACGGCCGCCGCAAAGCTGTATGGGTGAGAGCTTTGGTGTCATCAATGCCTCTTGGCACCTACCCACGCAATCCCAGAACCCAGTAGCCAACACGTAGCTGAGGCCAGCCTGGGAAAGAAGATGATCCAGCCTGGTTTTCTGCCTCTCCATGAGTGCTCTTTTCTCATCTCTGGGGACAGTGAGATGGAGAGCAGCAAAGAGGGATGTCTTAGTTCTTGCCAATTAGGCCTATGGTCTGGCATGTGCGTGTGTGCTGGAGGTGGGCACCCTGTGAGTGACAGGAGGGCTCGGGACACGAAGCCAAATTAATGCCCATCATCCTCAAAGTCGCCGAGGTGGTAGGGGCTGGGGTGGGGGGGAGGTGAGTAGGCAGAGTCACATGCACCACAGACTGCGATGTGCCAGCCCAGGGTGAAGGCAGGGCCACGGATGAGCGAGCTCATTCAGTATTCACGGAGGAGAGCTATTTCTAGCTGGGGTGGGCTCCAAAGATGGGCTCCGACTCGCTCTGTGGCCGTGGGGCTGATGCTTGCGTGGAAGTACTGATCCAGATGTGGGAAGTAGCTTCTACTGCATTGTAAAGGAGATGAGCGTTCGGAAATTAAACATCACAGGGAACTATTAAACGCTTAACCTTGTAACATGGTAATTAGTTAGCGATGGTACTAAGTTAAGAGGCCTTTCAGTGTAATAATTAGCCACCTAAAAGGTTAAAATATAAATGAATTGCTTCGTGAACTTTGTCTACTTGAGCTTTTTCATGAGCTAACTGAAGTGAATTCACGTGCCTGGGTCAGGAGGGTGTATTGGGGGTGGGATTCTGGGAACAGGTGGAATGGAGTATTAGGTGTATCCTAGAAAATAGGTGGGGTTCGAGGGAAGAGGGGAAGGCAAGCTGTTTTAGGTGGAATGAGTAAAGACAGATGCAGAGGCAAACCTGGTCAAGGACCTCTAAGGGCTGCTGGTGTATTAGTCAGCTGCTGCCATGGTAATGCCGCATGACAAAGAACCTCGAAATCTAGGCAGCTTACAGCCATAAACATTTCATTTTCTTACTCCTGCATCTGCAGGTTTGTTGGAGTTCGGCTGGTCTTGGCCTGCTTGGGCTGGGCTGGGCTGGGCTGTGGTTTAGATCCTCCCTACATACCTCATTCTGGAGTCCAGCTAGGCGTGGGGGCTGTTCAGAGCATGTTCTTCCTTCTTCTCGGGATCAGAGCAGAAATGCAGGAGGGCGAGCCCAACAGAAGAACCACATGCCAAGCCGCTGGTGGCATCACATGCACTAAATCCCATTGGCCAAAGCGAGTTACCTGGCCAAGCCCAAAGTCAAGGGGCAAGGCTTGCACTCCGCCCACCATCAGGCCATGGCAAGGCCATGGAGGTATTACGTCATCACAGGGAAGTGATGAAACAGGACGGATAGCTCAATGCAGCACGCATGGGCTCCCTCGTGGAAGAGCTGTCTCTGGGCAGGTTCTCAAACTTGAGCATGCATCTGAGTCACCCAGCACACTCGTTAGCACCCAGATGCAGGACCTGACTGGGTTTCTGACTCAGCTGGTTTGGAGCAGAGTCTGACAATCTGCTGTTCTAATACATTCTCCCAGCATTGCCAATACTGTCGGCCTGGGGACCACACTTCAGAATATCCAGTCTAGGAAAATAATAGGAGGTTTGTTTAGAGAGGATGGGAGAGGTCAGCCTGTGGGTGGCCTTGAATGCCACACAAAACAGCTATATTTACTGATGCTTACTACCTTCCAGTTACTGTCCTAAAAACATGCTGTGTGTTCTCTTCGTTGGTACATTAACCCTGTGAGGTGTGATATTCCCAGTTGACAGATGAGGACACTGAGCCACGGTGGGTGATGTGACTGACGAGGCCCCATAGCTTGGAAGGGATGGAGATGGAGCTTGTAGCCAGTGCTCTGTCCTGTCCTGAAAGTCAGCCTTTCACCAGTTGACAGTGGGGAGTCAGGTCAAGTTCTAAGAGAAGGAATGACCTGTGGTGGAGAAAAGTCTGGATTTGAAACTGGATGGTCTAGGCACAAACCACGCTTCCATGTTTGATAGCTATGTTTTCATTTATTCAGTCAACGAATATTTATTGTTTGTTTTGGGGTAGACTCTGTCAAGACCCCAGGGTTAGAACAAGACAGGCAAAGTCCTTGCATTCTTATGAGAGAGGGGGACAAAAAATTTAATATGTGCACTAGTATGAGGGGACACAGACTGAGGGGCTACTGTTTGATATGGGTGGTCAGGGATGGCCCCTGTAAGGAGTGACATTGGAAGAGAGACCTCAATGGGAGGAGAAAAAGAGTCCAGCAAGGGAAATAGCATGTGCAAAGGCCCTGGGGTAGGAACAACTTGCTTTGTTGGAGGAGCAGCAAGGACTCCAGTGCATCTGGAGGAAGAGTAACAGTAAATGAGATTAGAAGAGTGGAAAGGGCTGGGTCCTGGAGGGCCCCACAGACCAAGGTCAGGCCTTGGATTTTATGCTGAAAGAGATGGGAGCCACCAGGGTATTGAACGTGGGAGAGTGATGTGATTAAGAAGATTCTGGGGGCGCCTGGGTGGCTCAGTCAGTTGAGCGTCCAACTTCAGCTCAGACCATGATCTCACAGCTTGTGAGTCCAAGCTCTGTGATGGGCTCTGTGCTGACAGCTCAGAGCCTGGAGCCTGCTTCCGATTCTGTGTCTCCCTCTCTCTCTGCCCCTCCCCTGATCACGCTCTTTCTCTCTCTCAAAAATAAATCAACATTTAAAAAATAAAAAAATAAATAAAAAGAAGATTCTGGCTGCTAGGTGAAGAATAGACTTCAGGGGGTTAGGGGTGGAAGCAGGGACACCAGTTACAAGATGGTTGCCGAGGTCTTAGCTACGTTTTGATACCTTCCTCCTCCTTAATGTTCACCTCCAGAAAATGGGAGAAGTATCCCTTCCGTCTTTTGCCCTCAGGCTTTGTACGAGAGCAGAAGGAGATCAGGGTGTGGGCAAGTGAGTGAATAGGAAATACTCAGGCGGGGAAATCAGGGAGTGATTTTTCTGGGGGAATCCGTGGGCCTGCACCTGCCTGGCTGGGGGACAAGCACAAGCCTGGAGTGGAGAGGGGTCCCGTCTCCCCCTGCAGAGCAGACATCTCACGCATCACGGTCCCAGCTCTGCGCTCAGCATCCCGTCCCCCACCCTCTCCGCCCCCAGCCCTCTCACTCTGATAGGGAGTAATTATTTATGTTCTTGTTTAATTAGCTCATTAGGCATGTGCTGCAGTATTTCTGATAATAAATCTCCTCCTCTAGTGGCTCTTAAGTGCGTTTCTGCCGGTGCCTGGCCGCGGTGATGGACGCCGTAGTTGCAGATGGGGGGGTAGCTGGTGGCGGGGGCTGGGTGACCTGTGTTCTGTCCCCTGGCGTGTGTGCGGACAGGTGGGGAGGCTGCCGAGGCCCTGGGCATGGAGACAGGATCTTGGAAGCTGAGGCGGTGGCAGCAGCCGGCACTGAACGCCAGAGAGATATTTTTACCACCCGTCAAAATGCCACCGTGTGTGAGCCGGTGCCAAGGGCTGCCTCCCAAGGCTGCTTTGCCCTCCTCCCCCAGCCTTTGATTGTCGCTCAAAGGAAGGTCTGAGTGAAACAGAGAGACTTTGAAAATTCCCGGGTTGGGTAGGCGGGTGCCCAGCAGTCCTTTCCCTCCGGCAGGGTCTGGAAGAACGCTTCTGTCCTACAGCAAAAGCGAGTGGGTGGGAGTTGTCTTCCCAAGGCACAAGTGCCAAGATTTAGACCCAAACCCCATTCTCTCCCATTCTGTCTAGAGGCCCCTCCTTCACAGAAGATCAGAGGGCCTGAAATTCTACCATTAGAGATGCATTTCTTTGTGCTTATCATAGGCAAAAGCCTGGGTGATGCTGAAGCGGCTTCTTCCGGGACTGGCCAACAGAGGATATGGACCTGACGGAGGGCACAGCGGAGCCGGAGGAGGGACGAGGTCAGGGTGCAGTCATAAGGCACCCTCAGAGCCCAGTTCCCCTGTGTGGACATATTGCCAAGGGCCCGAGAAGGCCCAGGGAGAGGGACGGAAAGCCCAGGTCTTGAGATGGGCCCAGCTATTTATCTGTCACAACGCTCTTGGACTCTGTTCTTCTATCTTTAAATGAGCCTTGTTCTTGTTACTCTGACAGATTGAAAAGGGTCCAGAGTTAGAAAGGGGTAGTTCAAGGTCATCCAGGCCAGGCCTCTGCTTTTTTGTGAATCCTCACGATGCCCACCCCTTCTCCCACCCATCACCCCACCTCCCACCACACCCTTAGGATGTTACCTGCTGGCCCTGTAGGGGAAGAACTCCCACATACGAGAAACTACCCCCTCCTTTTCTCCCCCCAAGAGACACGACTACCATTGGGAGCTCTAGCTAAAAAGGGGCTTATTACAAGCCCCCCAAATCCATCTGCCTCCACCTCCTGCCCTTATGTTCTGCCTTCACCCACATCAGGAATAATATGAATTCTTGTTTCAAAATACGTCCGTGTGATGTTTGCAGGCTCGCCTGCCTAATGCTATTTTTTTTTTTTTCAGATTCAACATCCTCTTTCCCTGCCTTCTTCCGTTCTTGCCTTTCACCTTTAGTCATTGAAGAGGTATTTAGTTTATGCTTCTAATGTCAGGTCTGGGCCACTCCCAGGGCAAATGGCCACGAGCAGGACAGCCCTGCCCTCCTGAAGCTCACGTTTCCTAGGGAGGCAGACGTTAAAGGACTTAGTACTTGAGTAGTAACTGACTCAGTTACTATAGCTGGGATAAGTGCTGTGCAAGCATATGTGAGACCGGGTCCTGGGATGGTCAGGGAAGTCTTCCTGGGGGAGGTGACCCAGAAGGCCAAATAGGAGCTTGGTCAGTGGAGAGGCACAGGAGGCGATTCAGGCAAAGGCCTGCCATGCTTGTCCCTGGAGCAGGAAGGGACCTGGGGTGTATTCTGTGCCGTGTCTCCTGCTCCCCTGCCTCGGAAGTGTGCCAGGTTGTGCCCTCCCTCTGTGTGTGTGGGGTCCAGTAGGCAGTGGGCTGGATGTGGCCTGGCCAGGGTGAAGTGGACTGAGGCAGCCCCTTCTAGGCTAGGGGTAGCCCTCATCTGAAGGCAGCCTCGGCCCCTTCTGCTCCTACGGTCCAAGTCCCACACAGACTGGAGGCCCCTAACGTCACTGCCCCTCTCACGTCATTCTGAGACCGTCACAGCCCCTCTCCTGCACTGGGCTCTTTCCAAGACAGAATGACCCAGGGCTGCATGTCAGCTTTGTGGGTGCCACCAAGCATCCTGGGGTCCCAGGGTCTCTGGCTCAAACCTTCTTCCTGATTTCTGATCTGCCATAAAATATATGTGTTTTTAATTTACTTGTCTCATTTTATTTGCTTTTGTGTGACAAGTCATCTTAGATCTTTGGGTGGAAGTAAGTGGATTATAAATCACAAAACCAGTTGATGGAAATTAGGTCAAAAGTACCAAGTAAATGCAGGTGTTTTTTTCCCTCCAGTAATGATGATGACAGTAAGAGCCAACCTTTCTTTTTTTTTTTAATTTTTAATTTATTTTTGAGAGAGACAGAGAGAGACAGAGAGAGAGAGAGAGAGAGAGGGCATGAGCGTGGGAGGGGCAGAAAGAGGGAGACACAGAATCCGAAGCAGGCTCCAGGCTCCGAGCTGTCAGCACAGAGCCTGATGCAGGGCTCAAACTCAAGGACTGTGAGATCATGACCTGAGCTGAAGTCGGATGCTTAACCGACTGAGCCACCCAGGTGCCCAAGAGCCAACCTTTCTGAGAAAGTACTATGTGCCAGTTACAATTCCAGTGGCTTCCATGTATTTGCTTATTTAATTCTTTCAATACATCGATCCCCAAGGTACTGTTATTATCTTGTTTTTTTACAGATGAGGAAACTCAGGCACAGAGAGGTTAAGTAGCTTTCCTGAGGTGCTCTGCCTGGGATTTGAACCCAGGCAGGCTGGCTCCAGGGTCTGCACCTCGATGCCTTGATAATCCGCAGCTAGCATGTGAGTGCTTGCTGTATGCTCCCCACTGCGCCAGACACACACACCGTGACCCCAGAGGCAACCCTAACTATTATGCCCACTTCACAGGGTAGGAATCTCCAGGATCAGAGAGGGTAGGTAAGCTGCACGAGGTCTCCCATCTTGGAAGTGGAAGAGCCAGAATTCAAACCCAGGCCTGCCATACTCCAGAGAGTTCCTGACCACTCTTCTTCCTCCCAAGACATGAATTAGGGTGGAGAGGAGTGACATGGATGTCGTGGAGTCTCGGGTCGTATATTCAAAATTAGAGCATCTGGCTGGCTCAGTGGGTAGAGCACGTGACTCTTGATCTCAGGGTTGTGAGTTCAAGCCCCCATGCTTGAGCTTTAAAGCTTTCTTTTCTTTCTTTCTGTCTTTTTCTTTTCTTTCTTTCTTTTCTCCTTTTTCTTTCTCTTTTCTTTCTCTTTCTATCTTTTCTCCTTTCTCTGTCTTTCTCTTTTCTTTTTTTCTTTCTTTATTTCTTTTCTTTCTTTCTTCATTCTTCCTTCCTTCCTTTCTTTTTCTCTTTTCTTTCTTTCTTTCTTTCTTTTTTCTTCCTTCCTTCCTTTCTCTTTCTTTTTTCTTTCTTTCTTTCTCTCTTTCTTTTTTTTTTCTTCCTTCCTTCCTTTCTCTTTCTTTCATTCTTTTTTTCTTCCTTTCTTCCTTGCTTTCTCTTTCTTTCTTTCTTCCTTTCTCTTTCTTTCTCTCTTCTTCCTTTCTTCTTTCTTTCTTTTTTTTCTTCCTTCCTTCCTTTCTTTCTTTTCTTTCTTTCTTTCTTTTTTTCTTTCTTTCCTTCAAGCCTACAATAAATAAATAAATAAATAAATAAATAAGAAAAAACAGAGACCAGTGACCCCATTCCCCTTCCAGATCGTCCCCTTTCCAGCCACCTACTCTATTAACAAACCCAGAACCATCAGCCCATTCTCGCTCAGAACCACCATGAGGAGAAAGGGGAAGCTTGAACCAGGCCAACACATCCCACCCACCCACACATAAGGGGAAACAAGGGAAAGCAAGTGGGTGCCTTAGGGAGGGATCTCAGCTAGACAAGTGGGAGAACTTCCAGGCAGTGCTGGTGATGTCTAATAAACAAAACCCTAGCTTCTTTGAAAGCAGAAGGAGGCCCGCGCTGCATCAAGGGCCTGGAAGATTCCATGTGAGGCCAGTGAGCTGACGCGCGCGTGCCTTTCGCCTCTTCTCCACACTGAGGAAAGTGACGGCCGTGCCCTGGGGCATTTTAATTTATAACTTGCCATTTGAACCGTGGCCGCTCAGCCTCCCCACGGCTGCCTCCTCCCAGGATTGAAATGAAATGCGGGTCATGGGTTCAACCCTAGTGATGGGGTGCACTCAGGAGAGAGGGAGGAGATTTATGGCTTGGTCTCTCCCCTTAATGAGCCATCATCCCCCAGAGCCACATGGGCACTGCCTTCCCGGCCGGGTGAAGCCCAGAACCAGTGCCAAGGGGCAGGCGGGGGTGTGGGGCTGGAGGATGGTGCCATGAATCTCTGACAGCCACGGGGCTCCCTGGCTCGTGGGCGTCCGGCGGAGGGAGCACCACAGCTGGGCTGTTGACCTTGAGTCTTAAGCAAAATGAAGAATAAAAGGTCATATTTATTCCATCAGAGCCGCAGGAGCTATAAAATATCTGAATGTGAATCAAGACAGTGGTAAATCACTCCTCACTTTTGGGAACTTGGCTGATCTGTCTTCTGGCCCCATCACTCATTGGGCAAGCTGGGGGTCAGTGTGCTCAGAGATGGGGGACTCCAGGGGATCCCAAACAGTGCTCTCTCTGAAACACAGAAGCACAAGAATCGCTGAGATAGGTTCCTAGAATGTAAGATGTCCCTCATTGCAAATATGACCTTCTTAAGGAGGTTTCCTGACCACCTCCTCACACCAACACTTTTACCTTCTTTTTTTTATTAAAATTTTTTAAGTGTTTATTTATTTTTGAGAGTGAGAGAAAGAGACAGAGTGTGATCAGGGGAGGGGCAGAAAGAGAGGGAGACAGAGAATCTGAAGCAGGCTCCAGGCTCTGCACTGTCAGCACAGAGCCTGACTCAGGGCTTGAACCCACAAACCGCGAGATCATGACCTGAGTTGATGCTGGAAGCTTAACCGACTGAGCCCCCCAGGCGCCCCTTACCTTCTTTTATCCTGGTAGGCTTTTGCTTTTTGCCATAGCATGCTCCGCTTTATAACATATTCAATTATTTACCAATTATGTGTATTATTTATTTTCTGCCCTCACGCTGCTCAGAATGCCAACTCCGCGAGGCAGGGACTTGTATCCCCAGTGCCCCCAGCAGCTCTGGCCTATAACAGGTGTTCCGCGGACATTTCTTGGCTGAATGGACCAGCCTGAAAAGACCTTAGAAATGGTCTAATCCCAACCCCTCTCTGTACCCAGGAAGACCAGAGATCCAGCCGGGACACAGGACTTGCCCAGAGTCATACAGCCGTTAGGGGTTACAGGACTGGAAGAAGAATCCAGGCATCCACCTGCTGGGTCAGAGCTGGGGTTCTGCGTGGTCTAAACTGCACTCACACCCATCAGAGGATGTGCTTGCCCATCACATTCTGCTAACTATCGGGAACTGGGCGGGCTGAGGCTTCCTCGCTTCCTGTCCTGATTTAAAAAAAAAAAAAAAAAAGCAGTGGCGGGGGGCACCTGGGTGGCTCAGTCGGTTGAGCATCCCACTCCGACTCAGGTCATGATCTCGAGGTTCATTAGTTTGAGCCCTGAATAGGGCTCTGTGCTGGCAGTGCAGAGCCTGCTTGGGATTCTCTCTCTTTCTCTCTCTCTGTCCCTCCCCGACTTGTGCTTGCATGTGCTCTCTCTCTCTCTCTGATAAATAAACTTAAAATTGTTTTTTCACTTTAAAAAAAGGTAGCGAATATATTGATAACTGACTTCCTGACCCAGAGGGTTCCGATGACATGCGTTCCGTGAGTGTGGGAGGTCAGGGACTCTTACAAGGTGGCTGAGCATACAGTGAGAGGTGTTTATGGAGCACCTGCGCCTGGTGGCCTCCAGCGTGCCGGCTCCTTCCCGTGGATCGCTCGTCCCATTCCGAATCCACGCCGTGAAGGAGTGTAATAATAATAGCCAACAGTCACTGAACTGTGTGCCAAGCCCTGTTCTCAGTGCTTTTAGGTATTCATTCATTTAATCTGCCTGACAGCCCTATGAAGTGGAGAGCTTTCTATTATCGTCCCCACGTTACAAATGAGAAACCGGAGGCAAATATGCCAGGATATAAATGCTTCCATTCTGGGTGCTTGGGAGGCATCAGGGAACAAAACAATGAAAGATCCTTGTCCTCACAAGCGCGATACACGAGTAAATTATATAGGTGTGGGGAGGCAACGCATGTTGTGCAGGTAGAGCAGAGCAGGGTGAGGGCTTGCGGCTTTGGCCGAGTCGCAGGCTTAGGGTGGCCCAAGCAGGGCTCCCTGACAGAGGCTTGAAGGAGGTGAGCCAAGCAGAGGTCTGCAGGAAGTGAGTTCCAGGCGGAGGGAACAGCCCGGGCTAGGCCCCCAGGCCAGAGCACGTCTGAGGAGCAGTGAGGAGCCTGGGTGGCTGCAGTGGGAGAGTGAGGGGCAGTCTAGGAGATGGGGCAGGGAGGGAGTGGGGGCAGATGACGGGTGACTTACAGGCCCCCTCAAGGACACCTTCTCAGACGCTCTGACTCATTCAAATCCTCGCCTCACTTAAAAGCTCACATGTGGGGCACCTGCATGGTTCAGTTTTAAGAGTCCGACTTCAGCTCATGTCACCATGTCAAGGTTCATGTGTTTGAGCCCCACATCGGGCTCTGTGCTGACAGGTTGGAACCTGAAGCCTGTTTTGGATTCTGTGTCTCCCCCTCTCTCTGTTCCTTCCTTACTTGTGCTCTCTCTCTTTCTCTCTCAAAAATAAATAAACATTTAAAAAAATTTTTTAAATGTTATCACAGGGGTGCCTGGGTGGCTCAGTCGGTTAAGTGTCCAACTTCAGCTCAGATCATGATCTCAGGGTTCACAGGTTTGAACCCCGCGTGGGGCTCTGTGGCTGACATCTCAAAGTCTAGATCCTGCTCAGATTCTGTGTCTCCCTCTCTCTCTGCCCATCCCCCACTTGCTCGCGCTGTCTCTCTCTCTCTCTCTCTCTCTCTCAAAAATAAACAAATAAATAAATAAACAAATAAATAAATGCTCACATGTGCTCACAGCCTCAAGCCAGCACCCTCCTCTCCTCTCTGCTCACACACTGAGGGCGCTTCCACACTAGCTAGAGGACACACACTTACATGTGCACACTAGCCAGGAGACACACACTTATACACACACGCTGGCCAATGGACACAGGCTTATACACACACACTGGCCAACAGACACACACTTACACAGCTACCCCACTGGGAGCCTCATTCTCCATCCTACCCTTGTGGGCAGAAGAAGGGCAGAAAGGGTCCTCATCAGCCTCACCCTGGCCTGGGCGTCTCCACAGCTGGACCAGGAGAGGGAGGAAGGCAAGCCAGTTCCTGGGCCTGCAGACCCATATGCCCCAGTAAACAGTGCTGGAGAGACTCCCAGAAAATTGCAGATGTAAGTCTGTGATGCACTCACACACGATTTACTCACATGATTACTTCCATATAAGATCACGGACCCACATGGCCATCCTGCTGGGTCATCAAAGTGCATTTAGTGGTTCTATTCTGTGCTCACTGTCCACACAGGAACTGTGTCCCAGGCCTGGGGAGGGTGCGGACAGAGAGGATAATAATACTGCTGCTTTTAAGGGCATCTGGGTGGCTCGGTTGGTTAAGCAGCTGACTCTTGATTTCAGCTCAGGTCCTGATCTCACGGTCATGAGATTGAGCTCGGCATCAGGCTCAGCACTGAGCATGGAGCCTGCTTGGGATTCTCTCTCTCTCTCTCTCTCTCTCTGCCCCTCCCCTACTCACTCATGCTCTCTTTCTCTTTCTCAAAATAAATAAATAAACTTAAAAAATATATACTACTGCTTTTAGGTATTTCCAGTTAGAACCAGGATGGGGCACCTCTAGACCTGCCCAGCCTCACTTGAGAGCTTCTGGCTAATGAATAAATTCCATAGCAAGGCTCATCTTCTCAGTGCTGAGACCCTGACCCCCGAAATGACCTACCAGTGCCCCCAAATAGGTTACCTTCTGCCACTTCAAGAGCTCCTGCCTGGAGATGGGTTAGATGGTGTTAGTGTTCTCTATGAAAAAGATGCTGAAGAGCAGTAGATAGAGAGAGAGAGAGAGAGAGAGAGAGATGATAGACCTGATAAAGCAGGTAAGCGTTCACTATATTTATACATGATTAATGGAGTATATATTGCATGCCAGTGTTTTGCACATATTACTTCTAATCCTTATATGACTCTGCAAATTAGATTTGCAAACCGCCTTTATAAGCAAGAAGACTGAAGTTCTGGGAAGTGAAGTAACAGGGTAAAGATTAGGTGGCCGGTAAGTTGGGGAGTCAGAATGTGAGCTCATAGCCCAGGTCACTCACATACCAAATCCTCTGTGCACTCACGGTTGGGAACATGGTGCCCGAACTCCCACCCCTCTTTGCTGGCTGTACCCCACCTGCCCTCCTCCTGCTCCGTCTGGCTCCCGTCACTCTCTTCCGGAGATATTCTTGTAGAGTTCTAGAATGTCAGTATTGGACATTGAAGCACAGAGAAGAAAAGTGCCTTGCCCAAGGCCACACA
This sequence comes from Cryptoprocta ferox, assembly GCA_028646485.1. Taxonomy (NCBI): domain Eukaryota; kingdom Metazoa; phylum Chordata; class Mammalia; order Carnivora; family Eupleridae; genus Cryptoprocta; species Cryptoprocta ferox. The sequence goes on from CM053577.1 coordinate 106,531,375, forward strand.
GCAGATCCGTGACAAAGCCAGGGTTAGAGCCTTGTCCATCCAGCATGGAACTGAGGCTATTTGTTGGCGGGGGGCAGCTCTGTTCCCCCACCCTCCCTCCCACTCGGCTGGGCAGAGTAGCCTCCGCACTGCGCAAAGGTCTCACTGCAGAGGTCGTTCTCTCCCTACCCCTGTTTAATTCCTTCCCAGCCAGCCTGCCTGTGAGAGGCAGAGGTGTCGGGGGGAGGATCAGCAGAAACACAGCTGGGAGAAGTGCTGAGCGGGCTCCTCCCGCCCACCGGCTGGAAAGGACATCTCTCTGTGGGGCGAGGTGACAGCAGAATGATGCCTGGCCAGCCAGGTGTCCAGCACGCCACTTGGTCATGGGGTCTGGCCTCCAGGCATGCAGCTTGGAGCAGCCCTAAAGGAAGTGCCAGGCAGTCTTTAGATCACTGATTCGTGCACCGGTGCCAAGTGTCCCCATTATAAATAACACCACCTCACATTTGTGACCACCTTACCACTTAACATGCTGTGTCCCAAGGAGACTCACATCTTCCAAGGTTTTCCCATCAGTCCAGTTGCAGTATTATCGTCCCCATTTGACAGACAAGAAAGCTGAGATGCGCAGGAGTGAGATCTCCTTGTTCACGATGGCTCAGCTAGCCGATGGCGAGGCCAGAAATGGAACCTGATCTTCAGACAGCAAATCTAAGCATTATCATGGCTGCTTTTTATTACACACACACACACACACACACACACACACTCGTGTTCCGAGCACTATCTGCAGTACTGAACAAGTATCAAGTATCGTATTTAATTTTCACAAAGATACCCTACGATCACTCGTATTAACCCATTTTGCAAGCAGGAAAACCAAGTGAGGTCCGGAGATGTGCTGTGAAGTGACTCATCTCCACTGCACGGTCAGAGAGCTTTCTTCCACCTAGCACTGATTCGACCAAGGGTTTGATACAGTTTCCTCTTCAAGGAGCTTCTCATCTGACAAAGAAAGGGGATTATTACTGGGGGGAAAGGCAGGACCCAAAAACTCACCCATGAAATGACTGAGGACTTCATGTCATCTTGATTTCTTCCACCAAGGGTCAGCATTGACTTCAGCACTGTCGTCGAAACAAAACCTCGTGTTTTCTGTTCAGGCATCCTGCCCAGCATTGAACACACTTTACTTCATTTCATCCTGATAGTATTCCTACAAAGCAGGTGCTCGCATCCTATTTAACCAAGGCAGAGAGGGCCACATACTCTGCCTAGAGTCGCACGGCTAATCAGCGGCAGAGCAGGACTTGAACCCACGCCCAGCTGACCCCACGGCAGATACTGTGGACCACCGTGTGTTTCCTTCCGCAGCCTCTTTCACACATCTGATTGATGCCAGGTTCTGTTCTGGAACTTCCCTGTTCTTTAACCATTAGGACGGATATAGAGGTGCCAACCGATGGCCCCAGGCCCCTCTCCCCAAAACGCTGCCTACCATTCCTGATCTGTCAGGACAACCAAGCCCGTGGACACCGGAGCCAAGACAGCCCTGCCAATGGTGACTGCCACCCGAGTGTGCATCAGCCACACTGAGATGGCAACTATGTCATCAACAACCTCTTTCCCTCCTACCCTCCTGGCAGAATTCGATTTGTGATGGCATTTGGTGGAAAGGGGGGAGGGGAGCGCATTTATTTTACTGTGCCAAAATATACAAACCATGAAATTAACTATTTTAGCCATTTTTCAGTCTGAAGTTCCATGGCACGAAGCACATCTACACTTGTGCCACTGCTACCCGTCCCCCAGCTTTCCGTATTCCCAGATGGAAACTCCACATCCATCAAACACCAGCTCCCCTTTCCCCTCCCCCAGCCACTCTCCTACTTCCTGTCTCTATGAACCTGACCACTCTCAGAACTTCGTATAAGTGGAATTGTGCCATTTTGGTCCTATCGTATCTGGTTTATTGCCCTGAGCGGACGTTCTCAAGGTTCACCCACAGTGTAGCATGGAGGAGAATTTCAGAAAAATATGGAATGCGTCATGAATTTTCATGTCATCCTTGTGCAAGGGTCTTACTAATCTGTGTATCATTTCAACTTAAGTATACATGCAGCTGAAGCGAGTACTGTGATAACATTTTTTAAATATTTATTTATTTTTGAGAGAGAGACAGAGCATGAGCAGGGGAGGGGCAGAGAGAGAGGGAGACACAGAATCTGAAGCAGGCTCCAGGCTCTGAGCTGTTAGCACAGAGCCCAAGATGGGGCTTAAACCCGTGAACCCTGAGATCATGACCTGAGCCGAAGTTGGATGCTTAACTGATGAGCCACCCAGGCATTTCTGTGATAACATTTTTTTTAAATGTTAATGTTTTTTTTTTATTTTTGAGAGAGAGAGAGGGGCGAGGAGAGGGGCAGAGAGAGAGGGAGACACAGAGTCTGAAGCAGGCTCCAGGCTCCGAGCTGTCAGCACAGAGCCTGACGCGGGGCTCGAACCCACAAACCGCGAGATCATGACCTGAGCCGAAGTCGGATGCTCAACAGACTGAGCCACCCAGGAGCCCCTGTGATAACATTTTTAAGAAGGCTGATGCCACAGGTGACTTTGCCCCTGGGTGGCGTCCCATGAAATTTTGGATCTGCCAACTCAGGGGACAGTCTGATCAGGGACATCCCTGGGTGGCACTGACCTGGGGTCTGCCAGTCAGCTGCTCCAGTGCATTTTGGACGCAGTTGGTGGGGAATCTTCGGTTTGAACACTCCTGTGTTCACGTGTTTGAACGTGTTTACGGCGAGGTGTAATTGGTCTGACACCTTCTGTGTGTTTTCTGTAAGTGATGAATTGTTAGTGAGCAAGCTTTTCTCAGCTCCTCAAGAAGATAAAAGGCAGCTACCGTCCTCATCTTCACTGGGGTAACCAGCGGCCCGGGGAGGGAGCGGCCGTGCTTATCTCCATTGCATTTCATGTTTCATACTCACCCGGGAGGTTGTCCTGCTGTCCCCATTTCACATGTGAGCAAAGAGGCTCCGAGGGAGAAAGTGATCCGGAGTCCCACAGTTGGAGCCAGAACCAACCATCAGATTTCTGTCTGATTCCGAAACCCACTCTTGTTCCTCTGAGACATGTCGACCCAGTCCTTGGGGGCTGGGAGCGAAGGACAAGTAAATACAGGGAGACGATCCCCCCCCTCGTCCACAGAGACTGGGATGAAGGAGACGGAGAGGAAGTTAAAGACACACAGAGAGAGGCCTGATGTGGGCAGGGAGCTTGCCTGGTCAGCTGCAGTGGTAGAAACGAGACTGCCATGGTAGAAACGCTGCTTTCGGGGAACAGAATGGGAACAACGTGGCCTAATAGCAGCCCTGGGGAATCACAGGGCATTTCCACTGACCGTGCACTCCCGTGTGAGCCACCACCCATGGGGTGCCGCTTGCAGAAAGTCCGATGAGGTCTTGGGTGGGAATGGGGACAGGCCCAGGGGAAGCAGGATGTCTGATTGGGGGAAGGTGGGGTCTGACTCTGTTCTCTGTGCTGAGACCACCCCAGAGAGAAGGGCCAAATACGCACTGGCATGGGACTGGAGGGGAGCAGCTGGGTTGTACGCGGAAACTGGGCCCCCGAGGAAGTCAGAAGTCATGGGAACTTGAATTCTAGAAGCAAAAACTCGAGGTGGGATGGGAGAGCAAAGCATAGTTTGAGAAGCACCGATGGGTCGACACAAAATAAATAGATAGCACCTTGTTCTGAGTATTCCCGGGGCGGGGGATGGCTTGGGGCCCATTGGAGGGAAGGCCCCACGTGGGCCGGGACTCTCCTCCACTCGAGGTTGTGAGAAGCTGGATGGGCTGCCTGGCCTGTCCCTGTTGGGTGGCAGCACAGTGCTGACAGCCAGAGGAGCCTGTTGCAGAGGGACCGTGACCCTCGCGAGCAGGATTCCCAAGGTGTGTGTGCAGATGGCAGGGGAAGTGGAAAGACCAGCAGACATGGGTGAGTCAGCTAGAGAAGCACCAGGCTGGGCCAGCAGCCGCACAGAGACAGACCATGGGGTCTCAGACGGCTGCCTCTGAGCTGGGCTCTGTGCTTGCCTCGCTGGCTGGAACCTGGTCTCTCCGTCCTCCTTGGGACCAGTTGACTCCTCAGTTACCAACCAGCACACGCCGAGCGCTCGGGCTCGGCCAGGGCCCGGCACTGGCCAGACTACAGGTGCCAACTCTTTGGTCCTCCTAGAAACCCTGTGAGGGAAGCTCTATCATCCGTCCCCCTTTACAGAGAGGTTGAGCGCCTTGCCCAAGGTCACACAGTCCGTGAGTGACAGTGCTTGGCTTGGAACCCTGATGACCCAGTACCAGCACTGTAACCCCTCCATTAGGAAGAGCACTGTGGGCCAGGGCCAGCTCCCTCACTGACACTGTAGTCTTAGCCAAACCTGGGCCCCTGGCGGTTTCCCGTACCCTGCCGGGCAGCCGGATCTGCCACACTTCCTGAGGCAGGGAGCAAAGGAAGGGTCTCCCCTCACCTGTTACCAGGTAAGCCCTTCCTCTGGGGAGGGGAGTGCAGAGGCAGCCTGCTGGGGCTTGGCTCACTCTGGTCTGATTTCAAGTAATCTCTGCAATCACTCAGCCAGGGTTTAATGAACACTTGTCACCACATGTCTTCTGGAAAAGACTCTTGGAGTCATGTGGGTGGGGGAGCACATGCCCTGCAGTGAGTGTTGCAAGCACGACGCTTCCCTGCCGACCCAGCCAGGACCCAGGCACAGCCCAGGTCCCCAGCTTTCTAGCTTGTGTGAGGTTTGTTAGCCACGGATCCCTGAGGCATCACCAACTCCTTTATATAACAAGCCCTTAAGAGGAGCTTACTCCGTGCCGGACACCGACCTAGGTTCTTTGTGAATCATGACTCGTTTAAACCTTACAGCGACCCCATAAGGCAGAGCTTATAAATGACCCATTTCACAGAAATGGGATACTTTTAGGAAACTAAGGCAGAGGCAAGTTAAGAAATTGCCCCCAGTAAGTTATTACAGCTGGGAAACAGCCAAGCCAGCATTTGAATCCAGGAGGCTGGCTCCGGGGTCTGCTCATCACCACTGCACCCGGCTGCCTCTGAAACTTCTCTTTGTTTCTAATGACAGGTATTCCTGGGAGGGATGACATCGATCACTGGGACTGGATTTATCAGGGATTTGTCTTACTAGAGATTTATACAACAGAACTGTAACTAACAGGCGGAAAGTGGGAAAACAGGAACAACGATGTAGAAACAGAGGACCAAACTTTAGTTTGGCAAGGGAAGGAGAGCACTCTGGGGACAGTGAGCTTGAGCCAGGTCCAGGGGAACCCCAGAAGGACCCCACTAAACCCTGAGGTCCGAGGAGCCAAGAAAAGCTGGGAGAACCAGAAAGAAGGGAAAAGCTCTCTAAAGTCACCGAGAGACCTTGTGGGGAGAAAGAGAAACACAGGCATCCTATTGAAACTTTTAGTAGCAGTCTCTGAGCCGGACAGTGTTCCCTGGGCCAGCCCCATCCATTTGGGGTGCCGGGCTCACACAGGAAAACACCTGTCCCCTGCTGGAGCACGTAGCAAGGCTGCCCAGAACACTCTAGAAGAGCACCATCCAGCTGTCCTGTCCAGTGTGGTAGCCTCTAGCTACATGTGACTAGAATGACTGGGGACCTGAACTTTTTGTTTGATTCCATTCTAACTAATTTGAAGTTAACTTTAAATAGCCACATGTAGCTACTGTTAGCTGGTGCAAACATAGAACATGCATTTCCTTCACCTGCCCAACAAATGTTTTTAAGGGCTGATGTTGTGCCAAGTGCTGTTCTAAAGGCTGGGGAAATATCAGTGAACAAAAGAGGCAGGAAAAAAACCCCAACAACCAAGAAGAGCTGAGATTCTACTGGAAGGAGAGAAAAGATAATTAATAGTAAGCATAGGAAGGGGCGCCTGGGTGGCTCAGTTGGTTAAGCGTATGACTCTTGATTTCGGTTCAGGTCATGATCTCATGGTTTTGTGAGATCAAGCCCCACATTAGGCTCTGCACTGACAGTGTGGAACCTGCTTGGGATTCTCGTTCTCTCCTTCTCTCTCTGCCTCTCGCCTGCTGATGCGTACTTTCTCTGTCTCTCAAAATAAATAAATAAACATTAAAAAAATAGTAAGCATAGTAACTAAGCAAATGATAGCATCTTTCAGGCAATAAAAGTGGAACGGGGGGGAATGGATCAGAGTAAGGGGCATGGGGACTCAAGATAGAGATGAGGGGAAGCCTGCAGTGTAAAATGGGTGATCAGAGAAGGTAACATTGGAGCAGAATTGAAGGAGGTGAGGTAGTGGGCATATGGACATCTGGAGGAAGAGCACTGAGGTAAGGTCAATGGCCAGTGCAAAGGCCCTGAGGCAGGACACTCTTGGCAGTTTTGAGGAAGAGCAGGGAGGCCAGGCCCTGGTGCAGAGTGATCAGGGTGAGTAGGGAGAGAGGAAATAAGAGAGGTGAGGCGCAGACCACAGGGCGCCTGTGGGCCATGAGAGGACTTTGCCTCACTGGGGGCAATGAGCAGAGGAAGGGCTTGATCTGACTGGCTTTTAACAAGATCCTCTGGGCTGCTGTCACAGAAGGGGCAGGGGGAGGAGGGCAAGAGAGTTCACCCAGAGGCCAACTAAACAAGGGCTTTGATCCCCAACCCTGCCTGCTCACGCGAGGGCGGTGGGAATGGATAGTGAGGGGCTTTGCCTCAGAATCTCAGTAATCTTGAATGTGGCTTCTTTACTTGCAGAGGGCCTCAGGGCACCGGGGAACCTGTGTTCTCAGCAGGGGCAAAGGCAGAAGGGCAGAGACAGAGCCTGGTTCCTGGCCCCTGGCCCTTGTCAGAAGTTGGAAAGAGGCTTCTGATTCTTGGAGCCCTTACTCAGTCATGCCAGCTCCATGGTAATCCCATTCTAAAGAGCGGCCCTGTGCCTTCCCCTGCTATCACTCAGGGCCAGGCATTTAGGGAGGACCAGCGTCTGGCATGAGACACCAGAAGAAGGGGTGCTATCACTTGTATTAGTAATTCCAGGAATTCTCCGTAACCGTTCTATGATCCCTAGACCATAAACAACAAATACGAGACAGGTTCTTCCTTACACTTGCCGCTCTGTCCCACGGAATTTGAACGTAGAGCCTCAGAATCCTTCTCAACCCTTTGCACCCAGCCAATACTCAGGACTGGAACACAGCACTGAATGTGTCCACAAGCCTTCCAGAACCTGGCTCCTGGTTACTCCTTTGATGACCCCATTTCCTAGCACTCTTCCCTCCCATCACTCTATTCCAGCCATAATAGCTTCCTCGCTCTTCCTGCCTCAGGGCCTTTGTACTGGCAGCTCCCTCTGTGAGGAAACTGCCCACAGATATCCACGTGCCTCCCTCACAGTCCTCGGACCTCACAGGAGCATAAGGAAGCAGCCAGACAACCCTCATCCCTCCCTGAAATCCCATCTCCATCTCTAATTAACTATGCAACCTCGGGACAATTCAGTTACCTTCTCTAAAATTGGAGCACCAGGGTGGCTCAGTCTGTTGGATGTCCAACTTCAGTTCAGGTCATGATCTCATGGTCTGTGGGTTTGAGCCCCATGTCGGGCTCTGTGCTGACAGCTCAGAGCCTGGAGCCTGCTTTGGATTCTGTTTCTCCCTCTCTCTCCCCCTCCCCTGCTTGCACTCTCTCTCTCTCTCTCTCTCAAAAATAAATAAACATTAAAAAAAAATTTTTTTAATGGGAGCATAATTATGAAAGGCACATCTCAGGGCTGTCATAGCATTGATCGAGGTAATGTGAGAGCACTGAGTTCAAGCCTTGGCTAGGTGCAGACGTTCTCTCTGTGAGACCTGAGGTAAGTCGCTTCTCTGAGTTTCAATTTATTTATCTGTAAATGTAGGATACTAACAGTACACTTCCCTCACAGAGTTGCCATTAGGATTAAATTAGTATATGTAGCTTACTCAGAACAGTGTTTGACCTATGGTGAGTGTTCAATAAATATTAGCTGTCATGGTAGCAATACATGATTTTTTTTTTTTTTTATTGCTGTCAGTTAGCCTGACTCTTAAGACTTGTTTTCTGGGGCACCTGGGTGATCAGTCGTTTGAGCATCCGGCTTCAGCTCAGGTCATCTCATGGTTCGTGGGTTTGAGCCCCGCATCAGGCTCTGTGTTGACAGCTAGCTCAGAGCCTGGAGCCTGTCTTCAGATTCTGTGTCTCCCTCTCTCTGACCCTCCCCTGTTCACGCTGTCTCTCTCTCTCAAAAATAAATTAAAAAAAACATTAAAATAATTTAAGACTTGCTTTCTGCCCAAATTGGATTCTGCATAGTTCAGTTCAAGGTAATTCAGGATAGGGAGGATCTTGTTCTGTGGCCTGACAGCCATCTTCCAGTAGTGTGCACTTGACCAGGTGACCCACCTGCCTGAGCCTCAGTCTCTTCATCTGTAACGTGGGGAGAATTATTCCCACCTAGAGCGTCCGTGCATGGAATCAAAGAGACCATGCCTGTCAAGTGCCCAGCACGTGGTAAGTACTCCATAAGTTGTATGCAGGATGGAAGTGGCCATGACTCCTTTCCACCTTGTAGTTTGTGCAGGATGCAGACAGGCCCCTTTTGGGGCTTGTGGGAAGAGGGAGAGACTGGGGATCCGGGGCCGCTTGCCTCGGTTTAATGAGGTTCTTTCATGTGCCCCGAAATCTTGCAGCCGGCCAGAGAGGTTGGCAGGCTGGAGGTTCTCTGAAGAGCTGGTAATGAGGGTGCAGAGCTGGGGAAGTGGAGTAAGGCAGCTTGACGTGGCGTCTCCAAATTAGTGCCGGGGCTCAGCGGGCAGCCGTGGTGCATCACGGATGAGGGGGACGTGCACCTACGAAGCAGTCATCCTGGGGGAGCTGAGGGGCTGGAGATAGAAGAGGTGAATTTGTTGACGACTCCAGGAAAGCAGAGACTGTGTTTCTTGTGTCGATACCACCACCAACGTCTTCCTCTTACACAAATGCACACTCAGCCCTCTGGCTGTCACCTGTGTATGGGTAGCAAGCCCCCCAGGCCCTCCCTGTCTGATCTGCAGTCCTGCACTAATCAGGAGAAGCTAACGCTGTTGCATATGGCTGCAAACAGAAAATCTACAAAGCAGTCAAATTTGATTTCTCGCTCTCCTAAGAGTCCAGGGTGGTAAACTAGGTTAGTCAGGAGACTTTCTTCACCTGGAGATGCAGGCAGTGGCTTCTGTCACCCCTTGGGCCTTGCTCTCACCTGCATGGTTGGGGCAGGTCACCCGCAGAAGGGAGAGAGAGTGGGGGGCAGGCAGTCCCTTTCCTTTAAGGCCTGGCCCAGGGGTGGCACACATCCTGTCTGCTAGAACATACCACTTGGACTCCCCTAACTGCAAGAGAGACTGGGGAATATAGTCCAGAGCGAGCCCAGGGAGAGCTCAGGGAGCGGAGAGTGGACTCTGGTAATCAGCTCACAGCAGGCTTTGCCCTGAGGCCCACGCAGAGATGCAAGATCTCTCCAGTTCTTTCCATTCCCGGATGCCCCCAGGGCCTTTAACGGGAGCAGTTAGGAAAGAGCAGGTGGAGCGTCTCTGGGAGAGGTTACACAGGAGTCACTTCAGGAGTGTCAGGGGGCATGCAAGAGTGTCTGAAGGGGGTGAGGACTGGGCAGCAGAGGGGCAGAGCAGTGACTAACATTGCCTGGGACCAGAACCCTTATGTACTGTATATATGTGAACACCTGCACATACGCACACACACTCAGCTCTCAAATGGCACTGAGACACACAGATATGTCCCACACACTTTGTTTTACACACACACACGTGCACCACCACACTCGCACTTACACACCAATCCACATCCATAAAGGTTGCCAGGAGGCCATGCAATGAGCCTCAAGGGTAGAGTAAAACACCTCTCCGGAAAGATCTCCTCAGGACCAGTGGTGTCTGAGAGTCACCATTAGCCAGCCGTCATATTTAAATAAGATTTTCTTGCATTTGTCTAGGCCTTAACATTTAACATAGCTCTCTTTCATTCACTCAACCGTAGGGTAAATATTTACTCGGCAGTGACTCTGGCCCAGATACCATGATTGACCGTGGGTATAGAAGTAAGACATAAAGCATGGCCCCTGTCCTCAAGGGAGCCAACCCATAAACAGAGAAGGGCTCTAAGGGAGGAATGCAGGGAAGGCCCCGGAAGAGGATGGCAGGGGCAACTCTTTGTGGGGGTGGGGTCAGACATGTCGTCTGGGTCGGGCCTCCAGGGACGTGGTCACCAGGTGGAGAAAGATAGGAGATTTCCAGGGAGAGGGGCTGCTAGATGCAAAGGGGTCAAGGTGGCTTATGTGGGGAAGTGGGGAGTCATTCAGAGAAGGTGGCAAAGTGCTCCCCGAAGCTGGAGTTCCATCCGGTTAGGCCAAGATGTGCTGCCACTGGCAGGAAGCCATGATGGTCTTTTCCCAAAGTGCAAGGGGAAAATGATAACAGGCAGAACATTCTCGTCATGGAAAGGTTACCTCCTGTGCCACTTAGGATTCAGTCGGATTTATTCCGAAGAATAAAAGCACGCTTTAGATGTAAGAGGGGATTCAGTACAGGGGTTGTGCTACACAGGGATGGAATCCCTGGGCGGGGAGCATCAACCACAGGGCACAGTGAGGCATCCAGAGATTAGCTACAGCAGGAAGCCACTACCACCTGCCCACCTCCACCCAGTGGTGGGAAGCACAGGAGATGGAGTGACCAGACCCTAAGGTCCAAATCCATCTGGCAGGAACCAGAACCCCAGGGGCTGGGATCACAGAGGGGGCTCAGGAGCTGATGGGAAGCCACCACTAGAGGCAGAAGAAGAGGAAGAAACAGCTGGCTTCTCCTGTTCCGCCCGCCCTCCAACCTCCTTCCAGTGCCCCCTTTGGCCAACTGTTCCTGGAAGCCCCAGGCCTAGGAGCCTGGGAACAGGCAAGGGAGCCTGGGAAATGTAGTTCCTTGCCACACAGAGTGAGAGGACAGGTGAAAGGGAAGATAGACCTGAGAGCAAATAGTTGGGTAACCAGCATACTCCTGTGATTTCCTCCTAAAGCTCTGGCATCAGCTGTGAACAACAGCTGTAGATGTGTTGGGTAGTATTAAGCTGAATGAACAAATGCCAAACAAATATTAATAGGGATAAAGAAAAAAACAACTCAGCAGCAGCCACTTACGCTTGTTTTGTTTTTCCTGGGTGTTTGGGGTTGCAGCCTTAAATTGCGCTTTAGAACACGTGAACTTAATTACATTTAACGTGTTGGAACAACTTAACTTAAAAAAGCAATTCATGGTTTCTGGGAACAGAGATGTTGCTGGTTTACGTGATGGAGAGAAACCCATGAGGATTTCAGCATGTTACACAAGGAGGGCTGTGACCTGATGACCGTGCCAGATATAGCCCTTGGCCTCTCTGGATCCCTTCTTCTATGCTGCTGTGTGCACTGGAAGGCTGACCAGTGTGCAGCCACGAGCCCCAGCTTTTGGTTGGGGTCAGCCAAGGAGAGCAACAGCAGGAGACAGGGAGGAGGGAGGAGAGGAGGGTACTTACTTGGCTGGTCCCCATGTGGCAAGGTTGCCCCTGGCTGCCTCTGTCCCTCAAGCAAATTTTCTATGCCAGTGTGTCAGCCCCAGAGGACATCTGGCAATGTCTGGAGACATCTTTGGTCATCACAACTGGAGATTCTACTCACGTCCAGTCAGTAGAGGCCGGGGGTGCTGCAAACATCCTCTTGTGCCTGGGATAGCACTGACAACAAAGAATTTTCAGCCCAAAGTGTCATCAGTGCCGAGGCTGAGAATCCCTACCCTGGATCAGTACCACTCAAGCTAGTCATGGTGAGGGATTTGCGCTGTTTCCCTATCTGTTGCAGACCAGTGCTTTTATAAGAATGTAATGGAAATAAATTATCACAAAAAATGATCATGCACTGAGATGTCACACCCATGCCAAATTGCTAGAAAACTCTCATAATGCTTACTCTGAATTTCTGTACTGTCTGTTCATGAACCAACTCCTACCTGTGGGCCACACTCAGAGTGTGGAAAGACCTGCACAGATCTTTCTCCTTCCTGAGCCTGGTGACCTCCCCCGATATGCTCAGGGCTAGATCGGGTAACAGCTTGGCTGCTATCAACCCTGGGTAATGACTCGTTCTCTTGCGGTCCACCGTCCCCAAATCTACCCCTTTGTAACGAGGTCCTTGTAACATATCCCTCCATGTGCATGTCTTCTGCCCCTGAAGAACCCAGCTGATTCCGAGATGTTTTCCTAAAGACTGTGGGCAGAGTCAGAAGGTGTGTGAATGGAAGGACAGGAGTGTGATGGGCAGCCCGGTTTGGGAGCCCAGCTCGGGAGCTTGTCCTGTCTCCTATAGGTCATGGTCAGCCCTTGAAGAGTGTTTCAGTGGGCGAGGGGCATGGCCAGAGTAGTTTCAGATGAGCACTCTGGGGATGCAGTGCTGAGTACGGACTTTAAGGGAGCACAGGTGGATGCAGGGAGGCCGTTTGGAGGCTGCTGCATTCAGGCACACCAGAGACGGTAGGACCTAAGCAATACTGTGGGTGTAGAGAGGGGAGGCAGGGAGAAGTCTAGAAGGAGAACCTGACACCACAGTGCCCGCGGGGTGTGGACAGGAGCAAGGGGGGCCCAGGCTCTCCACATCTCGCCTGGAGGATCCGCAGTTGGTTGTGTGGCAGAGAGTGAGTGGGTGGGCAGGGCCACCGGGCCAGAGATGAGTTCGGTCTGTCACTAGAGTTTGAATAGTGCCCATTTCACATGACTTTCTCGCGCAGTCTGTCTCCTTGATCGCCTGGGGTGGGAAGCAGTCTTGCTTAGAAGTGTGGGCGCTGAGTCCCAGCAGATCCAGATCTGGTCTCAGTTTTGCCACTCCCCCGAGGGAAAGCGACAACTGCTTAGCGTCCCCCTCCCCTAAATTGGGAATGATGATAATGACTCTATCGGGGTGCTGTCCAGAGGGTTAAGTGAGATAATAATGCACAGACTTCCAGGCACAAGGTCAGTGCTCAGCTATTACTGTTTTTTTGGCAAAGGCGGACTTGACTGCCAAGGCTATTTGGAGCCAGCTGGCTCTGGCTCTCCTGTAAGTACACACACACACACACACTCAGACACTCACACACTCACACACTCACACACACACACACATAGAGGAACCAGGAGCTGCTTCCCTTCCTTCAGCCTTGTTTCTGACGGGCAGGTTAAGGTGCAAAGCTTTTCCCAGCCTGACCCCTGATCCCTGGTGCCAAGGATCAGCCTCGCTCTAATGCAACTCTCTCAACAACACAGCCCTTCGGGGCTTCATCACATTCTGATCTTCCCTGATTTGGGAAGCAAGGTGGGGAGAGACCAGGCAGGGTCCTGCACAAATAAAGTTGCCCTGAGGCTTCAGGAAAACAGCGCAGTGTCTGAGAGACAGGATGGTTCAGTAGTCAGGAGTAGAGGCCCTGAGGCTGGACTGCCTGGTTCAGATCCCAGTGCTGTCAATTACTAGCTGGGAGGCCTTGCGGAGGCAGCTTAACCTTTCTGTGCCTCTGGTTCTTGTCTGTGCAATGGAGATGACAATTGTTATTAGGAGTATTAATCCCCTTAAAGATTTCAGAACAGTGCCTGGCACATAGTAACCTGCACTCGACATTATCTCCTCTTCTTTATTATTAATTAGCAGTAGTGGTAGTGTCTGCTTCCAGGAGAAGACAGCCCAACACTGATAGGCTTTCCGGGCTCATGGTCCATCCCCTGTGTCCTGGGATTGGTGCAAAGGTTAAATGCAAACCTGAATGTGGAAACCCCATCACACAACAGGAGTTTAGTAAACGAGCTGGGCCATCCTCTCCTCAAATGGATGTGCTCTTACACGACTCAGGTCCCAGCAAGGTGCTGGGTGGTGCTGATTTGGAGCCAAATGCTAGCTGTACGTGTTTGCCTCTTGCCGCGGCACCTCTGCCTCCCCGTCTGCAGATAAGGATCGTGGTAGTGGCCGCCTCAGAGAGCTGCTGCAGGACTACGGGAGTTAATAGACATAAAATAGGGCCTGGCCTACAGTTGACACGTCGCATTTGCTCTTACTGTTCTCTGTTCTGAGTGTGTATCGCTCCTGCCTCTCCAACTTATATCATTAGCTCTGAGGGGAAATGAAGTGGGCCCTACGTGGCACTGGCCACATAGAACTCCCTGGACTCTGCCCAGTGGGGGGCCCAGCAGACCAGAGACCCTGCTGGAGGAGGAATGTGAGCAGCGTTGGTGTTCTGGGTGCTCCTCCAGGGAAGGGGTGACTGACAGGCCATGGATGGGGGCGGGCTTTCCAGTGACATGAGGAAAAATGCCCCCGTGTTTATCACATGGTAAGGAGCAAGCCCAGATTATGGACCTAGAAACTAGTGCTAAAGGCCAGTGGCCCATCCTAGCCATCCGAGCTGTGTGACTTCAGGCCAGTCGCTTCACCTCTCTGAGTCTTGGCCATTCCTCCTCTGTGTCATGAGAACACAGGGTTGCCATGATGCCCAGCTGAAACAGACCCAAAGGGCTGGCCTTTAGGCCCTGGCAGATTCTGCCCCCAACCCAGCCCCAGCAACAGCCCCACGGCCCTACCTCTTGTAACTATGGGCTGGGGGTGGGGCCGGGGACAAAGTTTCCTCCCCTGTGGCTTCCCCATCAGCAGAGCAGGCTGGGAGGGTGAGGAGGGAGGCAACAGCCTCCGGGGCTGCCCACTGACGGGATGTCAATAAATGCCTGTCAGCTCCAATCCGGCGCGCGGAGTTCCCTGGTGGAAGTTTTCAGGCTCCGGTATTTCATATTTGAGATCTCAATTAAGCTGCCTGGCTCTGGCTTTGAGGGGTTGACGGGCACTGATCAAGCCCTTGAGTAGAAGGGGACTGGAGGACAGGGGGCTTTTGGGGATGAGGGGCCATGGGAAAGGCAGAGAGGGACGTAGGCCGAGATGACTATCTCTGCAGGAGTGTTTATGGGGTGACATAGGCACAGTCTCCCAAGATACCACAAGGCATGATACCCAGACAGGACCTTAGAGATCAGGGTGTGCGTCCAGGCTGCCTGTGGGGCCGGGCAGGAGAGGCCCAGGAGAAGGGACAGGCCCCAGCGTGGGAGACTGCTGCCTCACCAGAGCCTCCCCTGAGGCTGAGGGACCAGTCCTGGCCTCCCCAAGCAGAGAATCTCTTTCCCCAGGACTCTCTGGATGAGGCTGGCCCTCTATGCCCATGACGGAGGAAGCATCCCTTCTCTCTGGGAAGCAGAATCGCCCTCCCATCTTTGACATCGTGCTGCCCCCATCACCTCCATCAACACCCTCTCCCTGCTTCCAGTTTTCTTCTACTTAGACCCTTTCGCCCGGTTTGCACAGCAAACGCTCTCCCTGCCGGGCATGAGGACGCCATTTGCAGGAGAGAGGATGGCATGGGCTCCTGAGGGCAGGACCTTGACTGTGACCCTGCACAGTGCAGGGCCCAGGGAGGGGCTCAGGCAGTGTGGGCAAATCCCCAGGACACATAAAGGGGTGGATGGAGTCCCCGGGTTGGGGGGGGGTTGGAGCAGGGCCCGGTGGGCCTGGCTCCTACCACCTCCCAGAGTCTGAGGGAGATGTGGAGTCAGGCTGGGTGGGGGGACAGTCCGTTTGTTTAGTCTCTGCTTCTGCAGCCTTTAACCTCTCTGCCTCTCTGTGTCTCTCCCTCTGCCCCTCCCATGTCTCCTCTCCGGTCTCTGCCTGAGGCGATGCCCTTCTCTGTACCTCCATCTCTTAACCACCCTTTGCACTCCTGGCCTTTGTATTTCCGCACCTGGTCTGTGTGTGCACGACTCGCCGACCCCTCTACCCTCCAATCTCTGTCACTGCTTCTCACCCCACCTGTCCCTCTCTGGCTCCTTATCTGCACCCCTCTCCTCCCACCTCTCCGACTCCTTCACCACTTCCTATCCACTTCCTGCCCACAACTTCCGGTCACCTGCCGTCCCTTCCCTTCCTCTCTCTCCTATCTCCCATGTCTCCTCCATTCCTTTTCCTGTCTCTTCACCTGTCCCTCTCTCCTCTGCTCCACCTCACTCCCTCCGTGCCCCTGTGTCTGTCTCTCCCTCCTCCCACCTCTCCTGTCTCCCTCACTCTATTACCGCCTCTGCCACCCCTCACCGTCCACCCACCCCAGGATGATCCCAGCCTCCAACAAAGCCTTCGTGGTCAACAACCTGGTGTCAGGAACCGGCTATGACCTGTGCGTGCTGGCCATGTGGGACGACACGGCCACGACGCTCACAGCCACCAACATCGTGGGCTGCGCCCAGTTCTTCACCAAGGCTGACTACCCACAGTGCCAGTCTATGCACAGCCAGATCCTGGGCGGTACCATGATCCTGGTCATCGGCGGCATCATCGTGGCCACGCTCCTGGTCTTCATCGTCATCCTCATGGTGCGCTACAAGGTCTGCAACCAGGAGGCCCCGGGCAAGCTGGCGGCCGCCGCGGTCAGCAACGTGCACTCGCAGACCAACGGGGCCCCGCCCCCCCCTCTGGCCAGCACGCCCAGCGGGGCGCCCGTGCCGGGGCCGCCCAAGGTGGTGGTGCGCAACGAGCTCGTTCACTTCAGTGCCAGCCTGGCCCGAGGCAGCGACTCCTCTTCCTCCAGCTCCCTGGGCAGCGGGGAAGCAGCAGGGCTGGGACGGGGTCCCTGGAGGCTCCCGCCCCCGGCCCCCCGCCCCAAACCCAACCTTGACCGCCTGATGGGGGCCTTTGCCTCCCTGGACCTCAAGAGTCAGAGAAAGGAGGAGCTGCTGGACTCCAGGACTCCAGGCGGGAGAGGGTCTGGGACATCTGCCAGGGGCCACCACTCGGACCGAGAGCCACTGCTGGGGCCGCCTGCGGCTCGGGCCAGGAGCCTGCTCCCCTTGCCCCTGGAGGGCAAGGCTAAGCGCAGCCACTCCTTCGACATGGGGGACTTTGCCGCTGCGGCTGCGGCAGCCGGAGGGGTCGCCCCGGGTGGCTACAGCCCCCCTCGGAGGGTCTCGAACATCTGGACAAAGCGCAGCCTCTCTGTCAACGGCATGCTTTTGCCCTTTGAGGAGAGTGACCTGGTGGGGGCCCGGGGAACTTTTGGCAGCTCTGAGTGGGTGATGGAGAGCACGGTGTAGGCCTGGGGGGCAGGGGGCTCCTCCCTCTCACCCTTGCAGGGTGGATGAAGGGGAAAGAATCTGTACTGGCAAGTCTTTGTGGAGTTTCCATGGTGATGTTTACATCCAGGGACAGTCTCCTCTCCCTGTCAACGCCCCCCACCACCACCCACACCCCCTTCCAGGCCTGTCCCCCACCACCCAGCCGGGGTGGGCTCAGGGAAATCGGACTCGATCGCTAAAATGTTGGACTGAGCCCTGAGTGTTTGGAAAGGCGGGCTCCCTCCTTTCTAATCACGAATGTAGCGTGTAAGCAAGCGGCTTTGGATTGCTTATGGTTTCAGTGTTGTTTTTATTCCTTAATTTCTTTTTCCCACTTCCCAGACTCCTCCTCTTCATTCCCACAGATCATGGAGAATTTACTCTTCGTACGAGAGCAGGTTCCCAGCAGCCCCAGTAGTGGGAGATTATCTACTGTCAGTTGAAAAGAGAAGGGAGTGATTCTAGTCCCACACTTGTTTGGAGGGAAGACTAGGGCATCCCTGCCCAGACGCCTCATTATTCCCAACCAGCCGCACACTTGGGAGGGATGGGCACCCATCCCCATGCCTGACCCAGCTTTCTCTCTCAAACATGATGTCCCACATCCATCATATCAGCTTAAGCCAGAAGGGTAACTTCCAGGACCTATTATGTGTGGGAAAGGGAGAAGGGCCTTATGAGGCATAAGGGCATAAAGGATGTTAACTTCTGGAATTGCTTTAGGATATTTACCTCTTTTAGGGGAAGCTGGGACAGAAAGTCCCCATGAGCATGTGATAGGCCAAGAGGGTTTCTGAAGAAAGCATAGTGGGGTGGCCAGAGGAGCACTGGACTTGGAGTCCAGTGCGCTCCCTTTGGGCTCTGGAGCCACCACTGGTTAACCAGCTGATCACACTGGGCAAGACCCTTTTTCTCTTTGGACCTCAGTCTCTTAATTCGCAAAATACCAGATTGCACCAGCTCTTGGGATTCCCTTTAGGTTCTAAGGACCAATGAACTCTTCCATGCCTCTAGATATTATGGTTTTCAGATCTGCAGTACCAACAGCATGAGCTGGTAGATTGTCCCTATCCTTCCTACCAGATACAGAGGGAGTCTTCTAGAGGTTTTGGAGCTGGGGGAGGGGGGTTGGAATCTGAATCTTTTTAGGATGGTAGGGTTTTGAAGTTTGAAGAGGTGTTTGCAATCATCTCATCCTTAGCCCTCTCTCTCTTTCCCCCAGAGTATGAAGGTCACACAGTGACCTTGCCCAAGGTCACACAGTGAGTTAGTGACCAAGTCAGGGCAGGTGCCAAGACCACTTCCTGGGATGCCTTTTGGGATTCGTTATGCTGTCTGCACCCTGGCTCGGGGATTTCTGTGTCCAAAGTCCATCCCTTGTGTGTTCCTCAGGGGGGGACATGGAGGACGCCTTTCCTGGATGCCACCCTTGAGCCTCCTCCATCTGTGGATGACAGATGGCGATGGGAAGGGCATATGGGCTCCGTTTCACAAGGGGATTAACCCCCACACCCCAGACCATGTCAAGAGGGGGCAGAGGAGATGTGGCCAAGGAGAAACTGCATTAGACGCATCTGGAGGGCTTTCCCCTGCATCTCTGTCTCTCCTGGTTTCCATCTCTTCCAGGTCTCTCCTCACTGCCAACATACTACCTCTCCCTCCGTCTCCCCAGCCCATTCTTTGCTCTTCTGAGTCTCTGCTATTGATCTCTAGCCTCTCTCTTGTTCTTCTCCCTTCTTCCACTTGCCAACCACACCACATACAACATCTGGGTGAGTCCACTTCTGCTGAAGTTCCAATGGGTTCAGACCTGGAGCTGAGCTGGCAGCCCCCAAACCCAACCTGGAACACACAAGGAGCTGGTGGGGAACTGTCTATGCAGGATTGCCTTCTGGCTCCAGCCCAGGAGCCTCCAAATCCCTTGTCTTTGTCCTTCTCCCCTGACCCAGATCCCTCCTGCCTCCTCTCTCCTCCCCCAACTCTCCTGTCTTTATTCTTTTTCTTCCCGTGACTCTCTGCCTTCCCCAATCCCTTTCTGGTCCTGAAAAAGTCATTAACAGACCAGACAGTCTTGTCCCAAGACAAGTTACTTTTCCAGGCCAGTCCCGGGGCCAGAGCACATGCCTTCCCCCATCATGGTGGCAACCACAAAATTGGGTGACTTGAAAGGAAATCTCTCCCTCCCTCCCTCTTTCCCTGCCCGAGTTTCTCTTCTCTCCTTTTTCTCTCTGTACCTTTCTCCTTTAGTCTTTCTAAATGTAGCCATTGAGGACGTGACTCCAAATACCACCTTTCTTTTTGTCTTTGGGTTCAGACACCCAGAGGGGAAATGGTGGACACCGGAAGTGGAGGAACCAACTGTCTACTCCGGTCAGTGACCCCAAGCTCTGTCATAACATGATATGTACTTGCACTTATGTTTGTCATGTTTCTGACTTGGGCTTTTTGGAAAGCAACATCCCTGTGGTCAGAATATAAATGCCAACTTTCTTTGCTTAAAAAAAAATGTACAGTAAAATGTACAGTTTAAAAAAACGAAACCAACCACACTTCTTGGGAGAGAGAAAAAAAAAGAACATTCTCATATCTGTGAATGTCTGCTGTTCATTTCTCTGGAAACTGCAGTTTTCTGAAGGTGGCTTTGAAGTGGCATTTTCTCTTGCACCTGTGTCTGTTACTGCCTGGTGGGAGCCTGCTTCCTGCCAAGTTCATGTATATGATGGGAGCCTTCTGAAATAAGAGAGAATGGGGTCGTCCTTCTGAAATAAAGAATGGTAGAGGGATCTGGAGTGAAGCTCCAGGTGAAGAAGGAATGGTCCATCCTCAGCTATTCTGACTGTCCTACCTGGTACCTCTTGGTACCTCAAATACCCACCCTGCCTCCTTTCTCCTGTACTGTGGCCACCAACCACACTTAGCCACTAGGGACGCACGGATCCCTCCCACCCATTTTGGTTGAGCCCTGAATGACACTTTTTCAAAAGGGTCTTTTACTGGGAAACTGGGACAACAATCCAAAGCATCAAGTCAAAGTATAGAAACAAATAAACTTCTGGAACACAGCTTCCCAACCCTAGCTACATCTAATGGCTAGATTAGCACTGTCAGATAGGAATAAAGTGTGATCCACAGTCATTTTAAATTTTCCAGTAGCTGCATTAAAGCAAGTATAAAGAAACAGGTGAAATTAATTGTCATAATATATTTTAGCTAATCCAATATATCCAAAATATTATTATTTCAATATATTTTCACTATAAAATTATAAATACGACATTTACGTTTGGTTCCCCCACCCCCCCACCCCCACCCAAAGTTTTGGAAATCTAGTGTGTTTTTTACCCTCAGAATACATCTCAGTTCAGACTAGCCATGTGTAAAGTGCTTGAGAGCCACAGGTGGCTGGTACTGGTCACCGTATTGATCAGTGAGACTCTAGACGTGTAATGATTGACTTTCAAGTGCATCTTTGGGAAGGGGAAGGGCACTAAAAAGTTATTGAGCACCTACAGTTTCCAGGTACTTGTTGGTACTTGACAGGCATTTCTCACTGAGGCCTCACTGCAGCCTCGAAAAGTAGATATTATTATGCTGATTTTACAGAGGGATTAAGTAACTTGCCCAAGGTCACACAGTTAAGTCCGGCTGAAAAGCCTTCGCTCTTTCCATAACATCGTGATGTTCTCTCTTTCTCCCTTCAATCCATTATAGATTGTATTTTATGATGGAAGTGCTCAGATATACAGCCTAATCTGGAAGCTCTTGGTTTGGTCTCCACGTCTGGTAAAATTTTCAGAATGTTGACTCCAGGCAAGGTCTCCTTTGTTAAGTGGTTTCCACTGAATTCGCACTGACCTTTTTGGCCCTTCTCGGCCTGTAACACATTCCCTCCCCTGGCCTGGAAGATTCCCCCAGGCTTCAGAAGGTCCTGCTCAGACCACCCTTGTGATCTCCCCTTCTCCTGGCCTGGTGACTTCTAGGAGGTCCCATGTTTAATAACCTCCCACCTCCTGTCTCACCTAGTCCCCTCTGCCCTGAAAGTCTGTAACTTCATCCTCGTAAGGTAGAAAGCCTCACACCAGCTCACTCCAATGACCACATCCATCTTCCCACCTCTTCCTCTTCCTAAACTCTAGTCCCTACCAGGAGAAGGGCTTACCCACCCAGGTCCTTCATTCTGACTGAGAAAAACTTCAGTTCTCTGATCTTTTGCAAAGAAAAGGTAGCTGATACACTCTCAGCCCAACCGAATTATTAAGCTTTCTGACCAATAGTCCAACCCTTATTTCCCCCAAATTCTTTTCTGTTAAATGTTTGTTTGTTGGGGTGCCTGGGTGGCTCAGTCAGTTGAACGTCCAACTTTGGCTCAGGTCATGATCTCACGGTGGCATGATTTCACAGTGGTTTGTTGAGTTCTGAGTCCTGTATTGGTCTCGATGCTGTCAGCACAGAGCTCACTTTCTATCCCATGTCCCCCTCTCTTTGCCCCTACCTTGTTCATGCTCTCTCTGTCTCTCAAAAATAAGTAAAACGTTAAAAAATAATAAAATAAAATAAAATAAATGTTTATTTATTTTGAGAGTGAGAGAGAGAATGTGCCCATGCATGAGCAGGAGAGGGGCAGAGAAAGAGGGAGAGAGGGAATCCCAAGCAGGCTCTGAGCTGTCAGCACAGAGCCTGACATGGGGCTAGACCTCACCAACCCAGAGATCATGACCTGAGCAGAAATCAAGAGTCAGACCCTTAACTGACTGAGCCACCCAGGTGTCCCTCCCCAAATTCTTGATAATGATACATTCATCAGTTTCCCCTCAAAGGAGACGATCTTCATTTTGCCATCATAACACTGTTGAAATTCCAAAAGAAATGACACACACACACTTTTTTTTTTTTTTAAGGGATATCATTTCTGGCCAGGTAAAAGGAAGGTCATTGTCACAGATTTTCTCCTTCCAAAACTCAGCAGGGCCTGAGTCCTTCTGTGTCTTCTATTCTCTGTTGTCTGCCTGCAGTGAAGGTCTGAGCCAGGCAGGGGCTTCCTCTGTTCTTGCTGACATTGTGATAGCTAACAAACTGCTGCTGGTAAAATCAACACCCTTCTTCAAAAGATGAGACTTGGCAGACAGCGGGTGAAACCCAACACATGGTTTTAAATAGCACACCTCGATCCTCAAACCCAGCCGCTCCCTGCAACGTGGTTGGCAGCAGGAAGTTTGTTGTGACAAGGCTTCTCACGGGAACACACCCGAAGTTTCTACCTTTGCGTGATAGAAGCAGACCCATCCACGTTGCTCCTCCCAACACCTAAAAGGAACACAACTCCCTTCACAGTTTAAAAATAACTGTTTTTGCCTTAAACTCAAGATCTTAGTTTCTGATCTTCTGTGATCTATTTAAGTGTTCCCACCTCACAGCTGGTCAGTGTTTTACTACAAGACTCAGGGTTTCCCTTCCTTGCAGCCTCTGGCAGAGGGAATTGCTATGTTTCCCAACCAACCGTAGAGCGGAGCCCGCCTTTACATCTCAAGCTACCCTGTGATGCCCATCATGGCCATTTAGCATCTTCTGACAGGCTCAGCCATCTTGCCCAGCGGCCTCGTTTTGAACGCTTGGCATCTTTCATCAGCTCACCAACTGTAGGCAAATGGCCCCAGATTGCAGGCTCCTGCCTGGCTATTTTCCTGGTCTTTCTGGGATCCTTGAGCTTTCTGGTTCCTTCATCCAGCAGTCGAATGTGAACAAGAGCCAAGATTCTCTGCCGGCATCTGGAGTCTCTGTGGGGCTGGGACAAGAGAGATTTCATTCTCTAATCACTTTCTGAGCTGTCGGTGCATCCTGCAAGCACCCGCTTGGTTTCTTAGTGATGAGGGGGTGAAGCTGGAATTTCACCCATCTCCATGGGATCCCCAAACCCATCTGGTCCACCGCCAGTCAGCCCACTGACCAGCCTCCCACGGCCCCAGGCCACTCCGTCCAGCTGCCCATTTGGTTAAGTGATGATGAGAACACCCCCTCTTTTACCACCTCCTCTGTACCATGTGTTCATGGGTGCTCCCTGGCACACCCAGCAGCGAGTCTAGCATTTATACATGTTGCGGAGTGAGCTTTTTTTTTCCCCTTGACATCCCCTATGCTGTATTGGAAATAGCCCCTGTTCCCTTAGCCGTAGTTACCTCTGCTAGCTGAACTTCCTGATACTCTTCCCACTTTATGAAGAAAAACCTCAGAGCCTCACACCTCCGTCACTGACTGGGCATGTCCTAATACGAAACAGGTGTCTCGTTCACTGTCTGAGAAGGAATATTATGAAGAAGAAGGGGGTTGAGATCTCAGTTACACCCAGTAATCCTGAATGTTTACCCCCTAGGTTCTCTGTTACATACCATCCACCCAGTCCTCCAGGGATCTCTGGAGGATTACAGTTCTGCCCATCTACCAAGGATGGGCCTGTGGCCTTACCTACCCAGACTAATTATGGGAAAGTTTTATCCCTTCATTAGGTTGACACAAAGTTAGCATTCTCCAAGTGGATATTGAACTGCACAATTAAATTGCTAACAATAACCGACATTACCGAGATTTTCCTATGTGCCATGTACTGTTCTAAGAGCTTTTTCTATAATCTATATTTATCATCAAAACAACACAGTGAAGTAGGTATTATTATCAACATTTCCATTGGAGAAGCTAAGGTAGAGAGAGGTTAAATAACTTGCCCAACATCACATAGTTAAGTGAGTGGCAGAGTTGGATAAACATTCAATAAATGGATTTGCACCAAAGTTACCTGCAGAGCTGCAGAGGTGAATAGAAACACAGTTTGCTGGGTTTTGTGTCAAAGGCCTGAACCCTGGCATGTGAACCTTGAATTTGAGAAGACTGAACCCAGCAGAAAAAGTGAGAGAGGTGGAGAAATCAGCGCCGCATGCATTCAACATGCATTTGCTGACCTGCTGTGTGCCCCACACTGTGCCTGGTTTTAAAAGAAATCAAAATAAAAGTAAAGGATGCTGTGCATGCCCTTGAGGGCCTTCCATGTTTCCCTGAGGGGCGGGGACATGAGCTAGCTTCTGGATCTCTGATTTTACAAAGATGGGTCTGTTTTCATTTATTTTAAAATAATGTATAGCTTCAGGGAACCCACTATCCAGGAGGAGATGGATGGATTAATGGATGGATGGATGGATGGATGGATTGGCCAGGGCCACAGCTCAAAGTGGCACCTCTGGCTGGAAGACTTAACTAGACTGTAAGTTCCAAAGGGACCTGACATGGGAAGTGACTGACTCTATACCAAACAGGTGCCCAGTCAGGACTGAAACCCTGTGCTTTGTCAAGCAGGAGTGGAAGGAGGCAAGTGACTCTCATGGGAGCTTTTGAAGATGGGTGGGAGGCAGGATGGAGAGAACAAAGCAGACCCAGAAGAGGGACAGTTGCAGAGAACTTGGTGGGGGTGGGGGGGATCCTGAGTAACTCAAGGCAAGTGCAATTGTTCCTGTGGGTGAGGGGCCATTCGGTGGGAGGAACTTGACTCAGAGCCATTTTTTGGCTTCCATTTCCTTTCTGGTAAAGTATCAATGGTAAGTATGGACTTTGGTAAGTACACCCAAGAAGTACCATGTTCTATAGATCACACATCAGACTGGAAAAGGCAGAGTGATAATAGTCATTATTATTCATGATATGCATCATTGAAAACATTAGTGTAAATTACAGGGAATTAGTGATGATATTAGGTATCTCAGACTCAGAGAATCTCAGGGCTGCCAGAGCTATCAGACGCCATCCACTCGAGCCTCCCTCAATGGGTATTAGAATCTTCTGTTCAATATCCATGGAAACTGTTATTAATCTTATTACAAGCAAGACAGTGCATGATGAATTTCAGAATTCGCCCCAGGCAGGAAGTGGCTCCCTGTACTCCAATCAGATCAAGGCCTGATGGTTATGGCTCCATGTTCCTGGAGGGCCCTTGTGGAGCCATCATTCCTGCCTTCACAAGAAATCCAGATGCCAGACAGAAAGCAGCTGTGGCCAGAATAGTGGTAAGAAACGGGGTACAGAGCTGGGACTTTGGCTGGGAAAATCTCGGAGGGGGAGAATGCTCTTCCCTTGACAAATCAGCCCTGATCTCCATGACTCTGAGAAAAGGCAGGAGGCAGCAAAGGGGCAGGAAGCACCTGGGAAGTACTCCGTAGCCTCTAATGCTCCTACATGTTCCAAGACCCTCAATCCCAGCAGCAACGAGGACCTGATAAACTTGACCTCACCCCTGGTCTCCCTCACTTATCATTTCCCCAATCCCTGCTCACCCTTATCCTTGTTCCAGGTCTGGCATAAAAGCCAAAATCTAATAACGGGGCTCTGGAATGACATAAATGCCACCACCAAGCCCTCTTCTCCATTTCTCTGGGTTAACAGACATGTTCCCTTCTAGGATATAAATGGTCACGGGAAGACTCTGCCAGATGCTAGGTAAATCACCAGGCACAGGCTGGCTTACTTGAGTTAGAGGTGAGTGCTTCCCAATGGGGTGGTAGGAGGACCTGGGGCAGCCCACTGATCAGCTCTCTATAACATTCAGGCCCCCTCCAGCACAAACATGAGAAATGGCTCCTGGTTTGGTCTTTACTTCTCAGACATCACATTAGAATGAAGAAGGGATGTTAGAGAAATGCTCTACCCCATCTGCTGGTGCATGGCTGGGCAGGCCCCTTAGGTAGAGCTGACACTTCACAGTTGTTTCAGGGAGAAGTGAGGTACAGCAGAACATGTGGCTGGGGATAGGGTGACCACCACGCAAAGATCCTGGTTTCCATGTTGAAGGTACATGGAGAGGACTGTGGGTCACTCCAGAGGTCTGAGAGGATGTGGGGCCCCAACAGCCATCAAATAAAGGAATCCAATTCTCCCTTGATCCTCACATTTTTTGCAGGATTCTGATGAGACTCTGCCTTCTGAGGAATCCTGCAGACAGGGTTAGGTTAGTTCAGCCTTGGCTAGTATCATTAGGGAAGCAAAGATTGGGACTTTTCTGGGACTTTTTCTCTTGAGCTCTAGAGCCTTCCATCTCCCCTGAGACATGGAAAACACGGGTCTGTGCCAGGCATGAGAAAACAAGATACTCTTGCCTGAAGCCTCTCCACCTTTGGTTTGGGGTAGAAAACAAGACAGAGGGGGCTGAGACAAGAGTATCTGATTCCAGGGGTGGTCAACTGGGTTTTCTTACCTACCTCCAGCCTTGTCTGCAGAGTGGTGGGGGAGAAACCCAAGTGGAGACATTAGAGATACATACAGTCCACAGCAGGGCTAGAGAAATTGTACAGCATCCCACTGTTCCAAGTAAATTCTTTCACAGAGATTATCATGACTTCCATTCCTTTTTTAAAGTTGATTTATTTATTTTGAGAGAGAGAGAGAGGGAGAGAGACTCTCAAGCAGACTCTGAACTACCAACATGGAGCCCTGCTCAGGGTTCTAACCCATGAACCGTGAGATCATGACCTGAGCCAAAACTAAGATCCAGATGCTTAACCAACTGAGCCACCCAGGAACCCCATGCCCTCCATTCCTTGCCTAAAAACTCAGATTTACATAGCACTGCTTTCCCCAGTTTAGAGATTTTCCAACCTGAGGATGCAAGTTGTTTATTTTGTCTTTCCTCCAAGTTCTTATAGACCTTATTGAGCAGAAGGGGGTCTCAGATGAAATCTTCAGACCCCAGAACTGGTGTTCCCATCACACTATGCCCCACCCCACCCCCCCACACACTCAGCCATTACAGTGATCTCTGCCTACTGTAGAAAAAAAGAAGTGAGGCTGAGAAGGCAGCCAGAGGAAGGAAAGAAAATATCCACACAGCAAGAGAACAACCAAGTCTGGGAGAGATACAAAAGGATATAGGGCTCTTGAGAGTTGCAGCATGAGGCTGAGAAGGGTGGCTCTGCCAAGAATTTTCCATGGGCATGAGGATCTCTCAGTCTTCCAGTGCCAGGCCAGGTGGGACAGGAGTCAGAGACCATGGTCCTCTATTGGCTAAACAAAGGAAGGCGGAAGGTGAGAGGGATCAGGCAAACATGAGTAGGGAAGAGGTGAGGGCCATAATCAGAGGGAAAGTTGGGAGGACAAAGCTGTGCAGTTCCATGATATTGGTCCAGCCTATCTTCCATCCACATCAAGAAGAAGGCACAAGAGCAGAGGCCTGGGATGGGCCTCCACCTGGAGTGTCCCTGTGGGCCCTCTCTCTAGTGAAGCCAGGAGGCAAGCAGGCAACCCCCCAGAATCTGAAGTCCTTTTCAGGATTTGAGTGTTTGTGCTGTATATTTTGAGGCTCTTATTCTTCCCCGTGGGAAGGCAAAGACTCCTGACCCCATAGGGGAAGAGAGGCTCACTGGGACATCAAAGCTTAGTGAAGGAGGAAAGGACTGGCTTCTCCACGAACACTGGAGGCTCTAAGGCAGAGCCCCACCATCAAATCCACTTGTCTCTTCCAGGTCTTCATGAAGGGACGACTGGGCACCTCAGCCATTTGAGGGTGATGAGACCCTGCCCTTCCAGATTATTCCAGGGCAAATTTATTGAGGGGAGAGCTGTTGCACAGAAGAGTAGAAGTCTTTCAGAAAGGTTTACGGAATCTGAGTTGGCCTAGAAGTAGCTAGGGAAGGGCAGACTCCGGACTCTCCCCTCTTGGTGGTGAGGCACCATGGATAGCAAAGCTCTTTGAAGAATACAAAGGACTGTCCACGCAGGGAAGAGGGAACTCATGTTGTGTGCCAAACAGAGCAGTAAGCATCCATGTTCTATTCCTCATAATCCTCACCCATGACACAAGAGCACCCATTTTACCACCTAGAAAACTGAGACACAGAGAGGATAAACAACATGCTGCAGGTTATAGAACTAGTTAGGGGAAGAGCTGGGTAATCAATCATTGGAGTTGCCCCCAAAGTTACCTAACAACAGCAAAGGACATTAGAATCTCAGTGAATTATCTGAAAGGAATCATAACATGCAAGCTATATGAGGGCTAAAAGAGGACATGTAACATTAAAAAATGGAAGACATGGAGAAATCTACCGAACAAATATTTAATGCCTTCTCTGTGCCTGTCCCGGTGCCTGTGTTATGAAAAATAGAAGGCTGTCCCCCAAAGTCCTTAAACATTCTGACAAACTGAGGCATATTTGCTTTTTTGTTTTTGCTTTCTCAAATGTGGGGGTTGGAGAGAGGAGTGAGCCAGCAGGCACAACGGGGCAAGTGCACTGCATACTCTCTCCTTCAAGAGAGCAGAATCTTCCTCGCTATTCTCGTCTGTAAAATGGCCATGGCATCTCTCTACCTCCAAGGATTTCTGTGTTTGTAAATCACAGAGCTCTTGTGTTTCCACACAAATAACCCACGGCATTTGAGAAATCACCAATTCATGATGATTAATGACATGGATCAATGATAACAGTGTTATAAATTACAGAACACTAATGATTATGTGGGTATTAGGCCCAGTCTTGGGGCTGGAAAGATCAGAGGTCTCCAAGTAAGCCCTCGTCTGCTCATCAATATCCCTGCCAGGTGGTTATTATTCTGATTACAAATGATTCCATACTTTTAATTTATAGGTCCTCCAAGGACGAGAACACATGAACTCATTCCCTTTGCTCCAATGAACTCAGTGCTTAATGATTATGGCTCTAGCTTTGTACAGACTCTAGCATTCCTGCTCCTTAGGAGACCCCAGAGTCATTACTGAAAACTCAGAATATTCCGTGGTCATCACTGGGGGAGAAAAGCACAGAGCAAAGGGCCTCAACATGGGGAAGCTTAGGGATTTGTCTTTTGCCAAATCAGCTCTGGTCTCCATGGCACACAGGCAAAACAAGACAGGAAGAGGGGGCAGGGCACAGGGTGACCTCTGGAGCCCCAGCAAGTGAACGTTTTTTCTGCAAGGACTTTCACAACCGTGAGATCCAGGAAAGTTGCCCACCGGCCACCAGGTGTGCAGCCCAGCCCACTGACAGGATATCTGTACTCTTGGGTCCCCACTCTGAGGACAGCCACCCCCTCCCACCAGTAATCTGTTCCTTTATTAATTCTCCCATTATCCTTAGTCAAGGACTAGGAGAACGAAGTTTCAAAAATAGTAATGAAATCCCAGGACCTCAACATGAATCATCATTTACCCCCTTCCACATCCTTAATGGCCTGACATTCTGGAGGATAAATTTGTCCCTTTGGTTCTTGCCCTATTACCGGGCAGAAGCTCAGAGAGAGCCCTGCCAGGTGTCTGGCAAATCGACTGGTGTCAGTTCCCTCCCTGAGATACTGAGGAGCATTCTTCAAAGAGGGAAGGGGGAGAGCCGGGGATACCCCTTCCAATCCCCCCCCCCACCAGCCTCCCCTCATTGCCCACTTGTCTGTGGCACAAATACCATGCGCCTGGTTTCGATAGAAAGATAAAAAAAGGACCATCCAAATCTCCCGACCCCGCACACCAATCAATCACACAGGTCCTAGCAGTCAAGGTCTAAAGCCTTTATTAATCTGTCTACCCAGCCTAAGGTCTGAGGGGCTCAGTCACCTCTGCGAGACCAGTCAGGCCCCTTGACCCCACAGGCCTCCTTCCCGGAAGGGCAGTTTTGAGGAACAAGATAATGCACAAAAGAGGGAGAATATACTCATGCGAAGAGTCAAGTTTCCATGTTGATGGTAAATGGAAGAGCCTTTGGGTGCGAGCTGAGCTCCCAGGAGGGCAGGGACCCATCCTCTTTACTGCTACAAGAGCCCGCAGCGGGGTTCCTGCTCACGCCCAGCCCTCTCTGCTGAGGGATCCTGTGGGCCTCGACTTTGAAGGAACCTTGACCCGCAAGGGCTGTGTCTTCTCCAGCTGCCTGGGCTAAGCTCAGATCTCCGCAGTGAAGGGAGAGTACTGAGCATCTTGAGGGGGACACGAGTGTGGGCAACGCAGGGAACAAAAGCCCCGGGTCCTACTAGCAGACCCTCTTCCTGGTAGCTAACATTGGGTGAAGGCTGGGAAAGCACGGGCCGAGGAAGATCCCGCTGGGATGCAGACTCCTGAGAGGTGACTTTCTAGTTCCTAGGAGACGACTGCGTGCACAAATAGCGTCCAGGCTCTTGGTTATGCTTGACGATGATCATCGGCAGTGAGCAGTCCTGTGAAAGCAAAAGGGAATGAGAAGAAACTTGATTCACACACAGAAAGGCGGCCGGTGGGGGGAAAACTCGGCCAAGTTAAAGCCCAAAGCAGTGCGTGCAACACCTGTTTTCAAAAGACACTCCCATTCGCCTGGAGGTTCTGACTTAGGCGTTAGTATTCCGTCGGGTTTCAGGGGAGAGCAAATGTTCGCAAGGGCTTCCCCGCACCCCCACCCCCACCCCCAGCTTAGATGGGAGCCCCTGGCCTTGCAGAGGCGGTCTCCTGACCCCAAGCCTCCACCCTTCACGCTGGGAAGGGAGGTGAGAAACGGGACAGGGAAGGGAGCCACGGAGAAACATCCGTCAAACCCCGGGGGAAGCCAGCCTACGAGAGCAGAGGGGCTGCCGGGCCCCCACCCCGAGGCCGGGGACACTAGGCGGGCGCGGCAGGGCGGCTCCGCCGGGCTAGTCCCGGTCCTCCGCCGCCTGCAGGCGGCGACTCCTCGGGAAGGGAGAACGGAATCCTTCCGCGGGAGACCAAACACAGAGGTAAAGGGAGAAAAGGAGGGCGGGGTTGCGAGGGGGCGGGCTCAGCCCAGCTACGCGGGAGCCACGCCCTGAGGGGACAGAGCGGTGGCCCTGCGGCCGCCCCGGCCGCAACTTCTACAACCAACCTGAGGTAAGGGAGAGGGCGCCCAGTTCCCCACATCCTGGGCCTCGGGGTTTTTCCTGCATTCTTAAGGCAGTCTTGATCTTCCTTGGACAGGGAGGGTGCAGATTAAGCCGGACTGTCAGAGAGCAGTCAACTCAGAGCCATCTCGTAGAAACTGAACCAGGCGCTGCGCGAAATTAACGGCCAACGGCCGGGGCTCCGGCCGTTGGCCACGCCCATCGCCCCTCCCCCGCAGCCCTCCTCCAATCAGAGGCCAAGCCCCCCGCACCCCCCGTGCGCCCGCTCCGGCTTCCAGAAAGTCTGCAACTTGCCAACGGTCCTGGATTTGGCAATTTGCGGATGAGAGTGAAGGAGAGGAGGGCCTGGAATCCGCGGGGTGCGGGGGCTGCCTAGGAACGTCCGCCCTCAGGGCAGGTGGTGGAAGGGGACAGAGCCCCAGGCACGCCGGGAAGGGGGTCAGCCCCGGCCTGGCCTCTCTGGGTAGGGCCCCGGCTTCATATTTACCAGGCCGAGGAATCACAGGATTTTGTGCTTCCTGAGTCCTCACTTCGCTTTTATTTTACTTCAGGGAAAGCACCATCCAGAAGGCACTTGGCCTGAGGTCTCACAAGAGTTAGGGGCACAGCTGCAATTCAGACCCAACTACGGCCAATTTCTGACATTTTCCAACTGACCAAAGACCCTCTGCTAGAGAGAAATGCTTTGACCAGGCTCATCCAGCTGCTGGGGCCTCGGACCCCTGGAGAAAGCTTTGCCATTGTCCCCTGTCCCCTGCTGCAAGGCCTGGGGAACCAGGTTCTCACTCACCCCCGCAGAGGCTAGTTGGAGGGGGTCATCTGTTAATATTTCCTGGGCACTTATTTTGAAAGATTCCCTCCTGGAAAGTTCAGCATGCATCATCATACCTGAGCATCCCATATTCCTTTTTTAAAAATCGACAGAATTCACATAAAGTTCACCATTTGAAAATGTGCAACTCAATGGCTTTTACTAGATTCACAAGGTTGTGCAACCATTACCACTATTGAACTCCAGAACATTTTGTCTCTCCCCACAAAAGAAGCCGCATCCAAGCTAAGCGGATCACTCCCTATTCTTCCTTTTCTTTGGCCCAGAGCAACCGCTAAGCGTTTTCTGTTTTGATGGATTTACCTCTTCTGGACACTTCCTGTAAATGGGATCACACAACATACGATCTTTTGTGTCTGGCTTTCTTTTACCTAGAATACTGTTTTCAAGGTTTCTCCATGTTGTAGCATGAACCAGGACTTCATTCTTTTTAAGGCTAAAGAGTATTCCACTGCATGAATATACCTTATTTTGTTTATCCATTCACGTTGATGGACGTTTGGGTTGTTTCCACAATTTGGTTTTCATGAATAACTCTGCTATAAACATCTGTGTACGCATTTTTTGTTTGAATGTATATTTTCAATTTTTTTGGATATATACTTGGGAGTGGAATTGCTGGGTCACATGGCAATCTTGCATTTAACTTTTTGAGGAATTGCCAAAATGCTTTCCACAGTGGCTATACCATTTTACATTCCTACCAGCAATGTATGAAACTTCAGGTTTCTCCTCATCAATGCTGGTTATTTTCATTTTTTACGAAACTTTATAGCCATCCTAATAGGTGTGAAGTGGTATCGCACTGTGGTTTTGATTTGCATTTCCTTTGTTGTTATTTGTTTGTGGCATGACTTTTCTGAACTAGTTTTGTACAGTTTGTATCCTATGATAGTTTGCCATGTGTGGTCACTAAAGTCTGTTCTATTAGATTTATGGCCAGCTAGTGATTTCATAGAAATTTCCTTAAATACTTGGAACTAAAAAAACAAAAACAAAAACCCTCCCAGTCTTAGTGGATGGTGTGTGTGGGTGTGTGCATGTGTGTATGTGTATGTGTGTTGGGACATGTATTCAACACTCAGCCAGACAGCTTACGACTGTACCTTAGCCTTCACTTCCTGCTTGTGCAGAGCCTGAAGATTAGTCAGAGATCAGAGCTTAGGGCCTCCTCAGGTCTTTTCTGAGCCCTGGGTATTTGCATGGCTTCCTAGATCCCCAGAAATATGTGGCAGCATTCCAAAATCCTTATTCTCATTCCCTCAAGTTTCCTTTCCAGGCTCTTAGGTTAGACTATTGTTTTTTTCAACTGTTATTCCCTGCCTGGGGAAGCAGCAGCTCACACATTTGACTTTAAGTATTTTTGACAAATTCTCCCTGGGTGGTTGCTTCAACCGTGGGATAGTTCTGAGTTAGGTGAAATACAGCCAGCTCTTTGAGACAGCTCTTCCAGGAGCCACCAGACAGGTCAAAACAAAACCCACAATTGTTTGAGAATAAGGTCTGTTCTGTTCCCTCTGGTGCCAGGTACATACGGGGAATACCAACTGTTGCCTTCAGGCCACTTCCAAGCTATGGGGTGGGAGACGGTGCCAGGTAGGTTAAAATGTCTTATTTTATCGAGACTCCTATGTGTTTTTCTTGAATACTCATTCCCGTGCTTGCTGTGTGACACTGATTAGATTCCAGAGTCCCGAAAATGTTGATTCTCACAGTTTTTGCTAAATTATTCATCGCTTTTGTGGAGGAACAGACTTTTGAAGTTCCATGCTCCACCATTTTTGCTGACATCACCCTCCCTATATCCCTTATAGGTAACTACTCATTAGGAGCTAAGTTCCTGAGAAGCTTAGTAACTTGCCCATGTTGTATCCAGTAACACGAAGACTAAAGATTTGCACACAGATCATCTGACTCTAGAGTCTGTTATATCCAATTGTAACATTTATTCCCTCATTCACAAATATTCTACATCTACTAAGCAATAGGTATAATTATAGAAATTCAAGATTACCTCATAGTACAAAATAGCAACAATTCACGTCCCTGAGAACTTGTACTTTTATGGAAGGAAAAGTCATGATAAACATTTAATAGAGATTTGATATTAGAACTTCAGAAGTGCTATGGAATAAAAAAATTGGGACATTTATTTTATATAAGGACTGTTATGGGAGTGGTGTGTATACAATTTTTTAACATTTATTTTGTCTTGGTTGCAATTTTTATAGAAAAGTTGCAATAATAGTACATGAATTCCTATATATGCTAAAGCAGATCTATTCATGGTTAACATTTTGCTACATTTGCTTTATCTCTCTCATTTGATAGTAAGTTGTATTACATTGTGCCTTTTACTTCTTCATAATTAATTATTTCCTAAGAATTAGGAAATTCTCTTATACAAGCAAGGGGTAGTCATCAATTAGGAAAGTTAACATCGATACAATACTATTATATAATCAACAGCTTATATCCTGAATCTAAATTATGTATGTCCTCTCAGTTGACTGATTATCATACACATTCTTTATCCATGGTAATAGTCTTTGTTCTGAAATCTACTTCGTTTCATATTGGTATAGGCACTCCAGCTTCCTTTTGATTAGTCTTAGCACAGTTTATCTTTCCCCATTTCTTTACCTTTTTAAAAATTTTTAAATGTTTATTTATTTAGAGAGAGAGATAAAGAATGAGTGGGGGAGGGGCAGAGAGAAAGGGAGAGAGAGAATCCTAAGCCAGGTCCATAGCTGTAAGTGCAGAGCTTGATGCAGGGCTTGAACCCACGAACCATGAGATCATGAAACAAGCCAAAAGCAAGAGTCAGACAGTTAACCGACTAAGCCATCCAGATGCCCCTTCCCATTTCTTTGCCTTAACTTATCTGTATCTTTATATTTAAAGTGAGTTTTGTGTAGGCAGCAATAGTGGGAATTTCTTTTTTATCCATTTGAACAATCTCTGCCTTTTTATTGGAGTGTTTAGACCATTTACATGTAATGAGATTATTGATATGGTTAGGTGTTAAGTATATAATCTTGCAGTTTGATTTTGATCTGTTCTATATGCTTGACTTTTATTTTCCTTTTTATCTTGCTTTCTTTTAAATTATTTGAACATTTTACTCTATTTTCTCTTTTATTGGCTTATGATCTACAATTCTTTGTTTTCCCATTACAGTGGTTGTTTTAAGATTTATAGTATACATCATTAAATTATTACAATTTACTTTTAAGTGATTTTATACTACATCATATATTTTATAGGAATCAACTTCTCCACAGTGTATTTCCATTTATCTCCTAGTAGCCTTTATGCTATCTATGCCATACAGTTCACTTTTACATATATTATAAACTCCACGCTACAGTGTTTTTCTCTTAAATGTAACTAATTTAAAGAGATTTAAATAATAAGAGTAAAATCTTACATATTTATCCATAAACCTACCATTTTCAGTGCTCTTTATTCCTCTGTGAAATTTTATATTTTCATCTGGTATCATTTTCCTCTTCCTAAAGGATTTCTTTTAACAAGCCTGTAGTGTGATTCTGCAGGCATGAATTCTTTCAGCTTTTGCATGCCTAAAACAATTATTTATTTGCATTAGTTTTTGAAAGATATTTTCACTGGGTATTGAAATCTAGGTTGACAGTTTACTTATTTCAGTACTTT
The DNA here is from genome assembly GCA_028646485.1 of Cryptoprocta ferox. Classification (NCBI taxonomy): domain Eukaryota; kingdom Metazoa; phylum Chordata; class Mammalia; order Carnivora; family Eupleridae; genus Cryptoprocta; species Cryptoprocta ferox. The sequence continues at coordinate 106,566,939 of CM053577.1, forward strand.
CAAGATGTTGTTTCACAGTCTTCTTACTTGCATTGTTTACCACTAGAAATATGTTAGCACATTTCTTTTTTTACTTCTTCATGTAAGGTGTATTTTTCTCTGGTTGCTTTTAAGTGTTTTTCTATCACTGGTTTTAAGTAATTTAATTATGATTTTGCTTAGAGTGGTTTTCTTTGTGTTTCTTGTGCTTAGAGTTTGTTAACCTTCTTGAGTATGTGAGTTAATTTTTATCATGTTTTGAGTATTTTAAGGTAATATTTCTTCAGATTTTTTTTTTTTTTTTGGTATCTCCCTTTTCTATCCTCTCCTTTGGGGATTCCAATTATAGATACAGTAGGCAACATGAAGTTGCACTACTGTTCACTGATGCTCTTTTCATTTTCTTTATTATTATTTTTTCTGTGTATTTCATTTTAGATTGTTTCTATTGCTGTCTTAAATTCACTAATCTTCTCTTCTTTAGTGTCTGATCTGTTGTTAACCCCATTCAGTGTGACTTTCATATCAAGCATTGTAGGTTTCCTCTCTAGCTGTTCAATTTGGGTCTTTTTTTTTTTTTTTTTTTTTTTTTTTGCATCTTCTGTCTCTATACTTTTGAACAGATGAATTACAGTTATAATAACTGTTGTAATGTCTTTGTCTGCTATTTCTAATGATGGGCCCAGTTCTGGTTTGTTTTAATTAATTGACTTTTCTCCTCATTATAGGTTATATTTTCCTGCTTTTCTACATGCCAGGTAATTTTTTTATTGGACATTATGAATTTTAATTTGTTTTTGTATTCCTATAACTATTCCTGAACTTTATTCTCAAATGGAGTTAAGTTATGTGGAAAGAGTTCAGTCTTTTCAGGGTTTGCATTAAAGATTTGTCAGATAGAGCCAATGCAGTGTTTAGTCTAGGGCTAATTATCTCCCACCTTTGAGGCAAGATCCTTCTGGGTACTTTACACAATTCTACATGAATTATGAAGTCTTCTAGTTCAGCGGCTTGCAGCAGACACTACTTTTGGTCCTGTGAGAGTATCTGGCAATGTTTCTGCTTATCCTTTTAAGAGGTTCTTTCTGTGGCTTGGGATAGTGCTATGATCTGAATGTGTGTTTCCTCTCAAAATGCATATGTTGAAATCCTAGCCCCCAAAGATGATGGGTTAGTAGGTGGGGCCTTTGGGGAGTACCTAAGGCATGAGCATGGAACTCTCATAATGGGATTGGTGCCTTATAAAAGGAGCTCCAGAGAGCTCCCTGGCCCCTTCCAGCATGTGAGGATTACAGTGAGAAGTCTGCCACCAGAAGAGAACCTCACCCAACCATGCCAGCACCTGGATCCTAGACTTCCAGCCTCCAGAACTGTGAGAAATAAATGTCTGTTGTTTATAAGCTGCCCAGTAATGGTATTTTGTCATAGCAGCCTGAATGCACTGAGATAGGTAGTTTCCTCACACAAATGTGCTGATGAGCATTCTGTTGAATACGCGAGAGGAACCCTCTGCAGCTCTCCTCCCTCTTGGACTCTATCCTGTGAACCGCAGCTCCCTTGATCTCTCAGACTCTCAACTTCTTCAGTCAGGCAGGCAGTCTGCTGGGCTCCCTGAGCTGGGCCTGGAACTCTCTCCAGGCACTAAACTGATAAAATTGCAGAATTCATCTCATTTGTTTCCAAGTCTTCAGGATCATTGGCCTTCATGGTTTGATGTCTGGTATTGTTTCAGATATTTCGTTCACACTTTTCATTATTGTTTTAGGAGGGAAAATAAAGTCAGTCCCCTTTTCTCCATCTTTGGAAGGGCTTTTTATTTTTTTGTTTTTTTTTTTTTAAGTTTATTTATTTATTGGGCAGGGGAGGGGCAGAGAGAGGGGGAGAGAGGGAGAATCCCAAGCAAGCTCTGTGCTGTCAGTTCAGAGCCCAACACGGGGCTCAATCTCACAAACCGTGAGATTGTGACCTGAGCCAAAATCAAGAGTTGGATGCTTAATGTCTAAGCCATGCAAGCGCCCCTGGAAGGGCTTTTTAAATTTTTGCTTTTTATTTCTGATTTTACTGCATTGTAATCAGAGAATTCTGTTTGTAATTTTCCTACTGTGGAACCTACTTATGTTCCTTTCTGATATAACATATGATCAATTTCGATGAATATTACATGTCTGTTTGAGAAGAATGTATATTCTTTATTAAAGGGTACAGCATTTAATACATATTTATGGAATCTAATTTATCATTAATGTTGGTTAAGTCTTCTCCATTCAGACTTATTTTTTGTTCACATGCCCTCCTAGTCCTGAGAGTAGTGTGTAAAACTGTCTTATCGTTCTTATATCTATCAATTTCTCCTTGCATTGCTGCCATTTCTATTTCATAGATAAGTGGTTTCTGTGTAATCTGGTACGTAGATATTAATAACTGATATATTTTCTTGTAGATTGTGGCTTTTGCCTTATATGTTTTTATTTGTTTTCTTTGATGCTTTTTGGCCTAAATTCTACATTGTTTAATATTAGGCTTGCTATCATTCTTTAGAGTTGTTCTACTTAGCTAGCATAACTTTTCCTATCCTCTTTTATTTTTTAGCCTTTGAATCACTTTGCTTTAAATATTTCTACTCTATATAGAAGAGACTGGAATTTTGCTTTGTAAGATATTTTGAAAATCTTTTACGTGACAAGTTAATTTCCTTTGTATTTATTTATTTATTCATTTATTTATTTATAAATGTTTATTTATTTATCTTTAGAGAGAAAGAGAGAGGGAGGGGCAGAGAGAGAAAGGGAGAGAGAGAATCCCAAGCAGGCTCTGTGCTCTCAGCACGGAGCCTGACAAGGGGCTCAGTTTCATGAACTGTGAGATCATGACCTGAGCCAAAACCAAGAGTCAAAGACTCTTAACCAACTGAGCCACCCAGGTGTCCCTCTCCTTCACATTTATTAAGATGACTAATATATTGGTGTCAATTTTTTGTTATGTTTGTTTCTTTCTCTATATGTCCCCCTTTTTTAAAAATAAAAATTGTTTTGATATTTACAAAAGTGTACATTTTTGCTCTACTAGTTACCTTTGACTGATATCTTTTAAAATACCCTTATTTACCTTTTTTGCTCAACTATGAACTATCTGCCCTGTCTAGATTGTGAATTCTAAATGCTATCATTTGATTCCTACCTGTTCCTCTTTCTGTCTTCTTTCTTTTCTTTCTTCTCAAATTTTAAGTTACATGCCTTGTACTTTGTCAGAACCTATGACATTTACAAATTATTTTCCACTTTTGTCCCCAGTCCTTGTTTAACTATTAGATCTACATGCTCTAAATATACTTTAAATACAGTACACACTCACCATCATTCTCTTTTTCCCCCTCTCCCCAGCCATGTCTTGATATGACTTTATCCTTTAGACAGAATTTATCCTCTAGTGGGTTATCTTAAAAGGGCTCACATGTACAGAATTCTCTCACTCTTTGCATATATAATTTTTCAATAGCCTTGATAATTGAATGATAGCTATGTCGCATACAAAGTCCTTGGCTCACAACTCATTTCCTTTCTGTTGGTTATCTGAATATAATGCTCCATTCTTGCCTTGCTTTGCAGGTTGCTCTCGAATATCCTAATGCCAATAGAATTTTCATACTCTTGGAGGTATTATGACTATTGTGTCTGGAGGCCTTGAGTATTGCTTCTTTGTCATTCTAGTCTAATAACTGTATAGGCTATATTTCTGAGTTGATCATTCTCAGTTTGCCCAGGCACATGGTTAACCTTTACATAAATTTAGGTTTTCTCCTATTTCCATAAAGAGTTCTTGAATTCTGTTTTTAAAATATTAGTCCTTGGGGCGCCTGGGTGGCTCAGTCAGTTGAGTGTCTGACTTCGACTCAGGTCATGATCTCACAGTTTGTGAGTTCAAGCCCTGTGTTGAGCTCTGTGCTGACAGTTCAGCCTGGAGCGTGTTTCAGATTCTGTGTCTCCCTCTCTCTCTGCCCCTCTCCCACTCCTTCTCTGTCTCTCAAAAATCAATAAATGTTAAAAAAATAAAATAAAATATTATTTCTATTCCATTGTTCCCTCCAATTTTCAGGGAGACCACTGTTCTTGAACATGCAAGAAGGGGTGGGGTACAGTAGAAAAGTGGAAGGACTGGTTTGAGATGGGAGCCCAGATAATTTGTTTACTCCAAATGGCAGGAAAGCAGAGGGTGTGGACATGGATGCTGACAGGTGGCATCTAAGGAAACACACTTCTAATTGCTTTGTTTTTCTCAGTGGTAAGGAAGCAAGATTGAAGTTAACTCTCTAATACTCCCCACCTGGAAAGAAGAATGGAGATGAGTGTTTGCCAAATTTAGATCTGTGGTCTGAATGTGAATTCTTTGCCAAACTTTGTGAACTATGTTCCAGAAGGAGTTCTAGCTGGTAGGACACCCAGAGCTTCTTCCTCCTGGGATTTGCTCATGTCCAGAGGGACTGAAGACCAGCACTGATGGAGGATATGAATGGAGGGAGAGGCCAGGCACATCTCTCCCGGGAATCTGGAGGAGTGTCCATGGGAGGTGTGAAGACCTGTTCTGTATTGTTTCTGGACTAGTGAGAGAAAGACACAGGGATATGGACTTTGAGTGAGTGCAAGAAAGAAATTTAAGGGACTGGGTAAGGCTGTTGTGTGAGGCAGTGAATCCTCTCTCCCAGGGAGTATTCCCTAAGTGGCTGAACATGGTGATGTCAGGGATGTTGGCTTGGAGATTCCTAGGTCAGTAGGGTGATTGCCAAATGGTCTCCACAGCAACTTTAAGTTGACCATTCACTTTCTCTCTCTATCCAAACCCTCTTTGGCCACTCTACCTTCAACAAATATTCACAATGCAACCATTTCTAACTTCCTCCATCTGATTCCCTTGGACTGATACATGGTTTTCTCTCTCCTGAATTATTTCAATTGCCATCTAGATGATTTCTCGGCTTCCTTCTTGCCCCCCCCCCCAACTCCTCTACACCAATCTGTTCTCAAAACAGCAGTCAGACCTATCCTGTTAAGTTGTAAGTCAGATAATGTCACTCCTCTGTGTAAAATCCACATCCGCCAAAGTCCTAACAATGGCATTCACGGTCACATATGATCTTTCCCAACATCTCCCCCTGCTCCAACCTCTGATCTCAACTTCAACTGCACTCTTCCTTGCCCTGTGTTCCCTGCTTGCTTACATGGGCCTCTGGCTGTTCCTCAGACACACCAGACATGCTTTCTCTGCCCTCAAAGGGCCTTGGTAATTTCTTCTTCCTGGAGTACTTCTGTGTCCAATATTGAGAGAGCTCACTTTTTTTCTACTTTCTCCTTAGATTTCATTACCTATTCAAAGAGGCTCTGCCTGTCCACGCTTTATGAAAAAGCACTTTCATCCTTTGGCGTTCCTTTATTTTATACAATAGTATTTATCGCCTACATATTATATATTTAATTATTTGTTTATATTCTGGCTGCCTCGTCTGGCAGTGGCTTTGTCTGTTTCTCACTGCTGAAATCTCAGCGTCTAGAAGGGGCTCAGCACAGACAGAACCGGTGCTCAAGAAATATTTGTTAAGAGAATGAATAAGTGAATAGGTGTGATTGTGTTTTCATGAGGATATGGGACAATGTGACAATCAGCCAGGACTTGTCTCCTTCCTCTTGGAGACAGGAGAAGGACCAAGGCTTTTATAACTTGATAAGGCTTTCAAATCTTATTGTGCTCCAGTTCCAGGTAAGAGGAAATAAACACATGGCTGCCTCTCTCCCTCACCGAGTATAAAACCTGGACAGAGTACACGATGCAGCTACCTGAAGTCTCTGAACAGTAAGTGCCAGCAAGTGGACTGGGGGGTAGGGGCCATGAGAAGTCTAAGTACCACCAAACTGGTGGTGAGTGGGGCATATTTCGTACTTGGGTCTCTGCTGAGCAGAACTTGGCATAGCCCAAAACCTGAAGTCAGTGCTTGGTGCAGACAGAGAGTTGCAGAAAAAACCCTCTGCTTCTGGCTACAGCAGTGGAATAGGGAACTCCTATAAATCAGAGCATGCATGGGGGTGGGGATCTCTGCTTTTCTCCTCTCGTTTTTCTCCACTCTGGTGTCCCAACCATCAGAGAGTCCATGGCTGGAGTGACAGTGGTGACAAACATGGCTGTCAACATAAACAGGCAGGGGCTAGGACTCTGAGGAAGGCAACCCTAAATTCTGGACTCAGGGCACTCTTTCTTCTTGCTTTGGGGGTCGTATCCCACCGGCACCTCAGGGCTTCTGCTACCTGTAACTCCTACCTGTCACTTTTTAACCCAGGTCAGAGGGGTTGGGGGTGCAACGTGTTCTTGACGACACAGCAGCTGTCACATTTGAGACCAGTCAGAAAGCCTGGCCCCAGACACCCCCACCCCAATAAATATCCTGTGACCAGGACCTGCCCATCACCCCATCTAGGCTGCGGCCTCCTCACAGGAGGAGCTGGGCTGCCCACTGGACCAGAGGACAGAGAGGGAAGCTAATGAATCACCAGCCTTGTAAAAACTGCCATGGTCTCCAGGTCAGTCATGACAGTCTAAATATAAGGAGCAGGATAAAGCTGGAGCCCAGGAGGATGGGACAGAGGAGGGGCCGAGACCTAAGCTTACAGATTGTTTCAAGAGCACCGAATGGGCCACGCAGTGGCCTCTGTGATGAAAGACAGGCACCGAGGAGTAACCTCACTCAACTGTTCATAGGCTGCATGAAGAGGAAGGTCCTCAGCAGTTAGAAAAGGGGAGTGGGGCAGGGAAGAAATTGTGTTTCTTTACACAGCTCCTGCTAAATGCTTCATATGTGCTATGCCAGGTAATCCTCAATAAGCCTGGGACGTGGGCTGGGCCACCTATTTTCCAGAAGAGCAAGCCAAGGCCCAGTGTGGTTAAACCTCTGTGTCAAAAGTCACAGTCCTGGTGAGTGACAGGTCTGAGGAACCTTCAAAAAGCACATTTGCCTCCATAAGAATTGATATGAATGAACCCCCCCCCCCAAATTTCCTTCATTCCTACACTTTCGAATCCCAAACAGGCCATGAACTTGAGAAGACAGAAGCCAGCAGCAGCATGAGGGAGGTGTAGAAATGAAAACAATTCATGGTCAGTGGTTTGCTGAACACAAGACCCTCCGCCCCACGTCATGAGACATTGAAGAACAGGGGCCCAGGCCCTTGGGGCCTTCACAGGTCTCCCTGAGGAGCTCGTCTCTGGTTGACAAAGATGGGTGGGTTTTCCACACGTCTCACCTCGCCTCCTTGTCTCTGAGGAACGTGCTGCTGGCAAGGATGGACTGGCCACAGTTCCACCCAGGCCAGTGTGGCTCTCCCAGCTGGGAGAGTTCATGGTGCTCTCGGAGGTTCCCAGACCTACACATTCCACTTAGCAGAGAAAGTGACTAAGGAGAAGAGATTTGCTTTGAGTCCCAACTAGGAATGGGTTAAGACGGACCAGTCTTTCTTAGGAAGAGGCAGCCTGAGGAACCCCAGCTTTCGGGTTGAGGGGGCGTGTGGTTCTGTGGGCCCGTAGGGGAGGGCACACAGAGGGCACCTATGGGCATGGGCCAGGGGCCACAGGAGTTTCTCTCAGAGGCCCAAATCCAGGGGGCTTGCTTGGCCCTTCGTGGGTGAGGGGCGTGGTCTCAGTTTTCCAATTGGTGAGCAGCAATGGAGAAAGATCTAGCTCAGGGGGCTGTGTATTTATAAGCTGTGAATTACTGAGTAATTAAATACATAACACATAGAACCGGAAAGTAGAAGTGCTAACAGCCTCCCTTATGTTAATTGTATGTGTCACCTAGCACATCGGCATTGACTGCTTCATATTCACAATACTAGTCAGTGTGTTGGGTTCTAGAACCTCCAGACCAGCACAGTCAGAACCTCGGAGGCCATCCAGCTTGGTTTCCATCATCTGATATTAGAATTCTCATGGCTACTGTTGATGCCAGGGAGCTCTGATATTATCTCAAGTGGTAATGAGCGGAATTCATCTGAGACTGGTGCCCATCCTCCTCCGGGCAGCCTGGGCGACTGGATCCACTGTTGCCCGCGTGGATGCCTGAGTGCAGGCAGATTCAGCAGCCAGTCTGGTCTGCAGTCACTGCCTGAATTCTGAATAGGAAACACGCCTCTGGATGAGGATGTGGACTGGGAAACTCTCTGTGACATCCGCTGTCCTCACAGCCCTGCACTGAGGGAAAAGGAAGGACAGGCAGGCCCAGAGGGGTAGAGGGTAGGGGTAGCCCAATTCCCCAGGCCCACAAGGAAGGAAATGAGTCCAATGGTCCCAGTCAGCAGCTAAAAGGCCCAGAAGAGCTCCTGATATCACCCCAGAGATACACATGACAAATGCAGGGGGCCAGTGCCCTGTGACTCACATCCCTGCCCCGGCCCCGAATGAGGGCCACACCCCTGCCGCATGCATCTGTCACCGAGGAGTCAGGCTTTTTCACACAGTTGTTCTCGGCACAGTCACTGAGAAGCCACACTAGGGAGGAATGCTGTCCCACGCGCCCCCAGCCCAGCCCAGCCCAGTATCTGGCACTGGTGGATGGACCGTTCCCTCCTGTGAACAGAATCCCCTCCACGAAGTGTAAGGATGCCCAGGAAGTGATCCCACTCCTTCCAGTGGCCACCACTCTGCTCTTGGGAGCATTGAGGCCTCAGCAGACGATCACTGCTGGAAGGGGAGGTGGGAGTCCTCCGGGCAGCCATGGCCGGGGCCCCCTTCCCTTTGATTCTTATCTCCTCTCTCCCAAGCCCAGTCAGCCTGGGGGTTGTGGGAGGTCAGTAGGCTCTTGTCGACCTGGTCACCCAGGCATAGCTGAAGCTGTAAGGATTAAGTAGAAGAACTCCTTTAATGAACCCTGTCCACCCCAGCCTGCTGCAAGAGGAGTTCTGGTAGAGCCTGGGCACTGGCCCGGACACTCGGCCATGGGTGAAGTGAATGTCCTGGGGTCAGCTTCAAGGCAGGCCATGGGTGTGCCAGGACACGTGGCCATGGTGCAGGAACTTGTCCACTCGAAGAGCTTGATGTCATGTGGATGTAAGTGGAGGGGCAGAGCTGAGCTGCGGGGCAGGGAAGGGTAGAAGGGGAGCAGAGATGATGGGAAGCGGCCCACACATGTTCTTCTTATAACCAGGAGCCCAGCTCACAGCATAGCCCTCTCTTCTGAGCAGCCCTGAGATCCTTCACCGGAAAATCGAGGAGTAGGAGTGGGGGCTCTTCTCTGGCTGTCCCCGCTCTCCCTCCTCGCTCAAGTACGGCACCCTGCACCTTGGGATGTGGATGCGAGGGGCCCCAGGTCCTTTGAGCAGGTCCCTTCCCAGGAAACTGGAGCTCAGCAGCACAGGGAGGGAAGGAGCCAGGGAAGGATCAGGTGGTGGCTCTCCACAATTGGGAATAGTGGCTTTTCCACACTCAGCTCTTTGTACAAGTGGGGTGGTCTCCTGCTCTGCGCTCCCCCTTGACTGCTAACTGGGGGTTTTGATTCCTGGAAAAGGAAAAGATGGTCAGGAGTCACCTGGATGGTGGGCAGCAGCAGGGAGAGACCACAGATGTAGCCTCCCTGTCCTCCAGATTAGGGCTTGCCCAGGAACACGGGGCTGGGGCGGGGGGATAAGGCAATGCTCTTTTGATCACCTCGAAGGAGAGGAAATGGCAGATCAGAGAAGTTTGGGTGTTTGGTCCAGGTTCCCCCTGAGCTTACAAAGGATCTCCTGACCCCAGGTCTGGAGCTCTATCCACCCCAAGCCTCCACCCATCACAGAGGGAAGGGAGGTGAGAAACAGAACTGAGAAGGAAGCCAAGATGGAACACCCCGCAAACCTCAGAGAGAGTCAGCCTGGAAGAGGCGGTGGGGGCTCTCACCCCGGCGGCCTGGGGCTGGGCTGGGCTGGGCAGGGCGGCTCTGCCAGGCTCTTCCTCATCCTTGGAGTCCTGTGCTCTTTCACGGCCTGCAGACGGTGACTCCTGGGGAAAGGTATCCTTCAAGGAGAGATAACATACAGAGTTAAAGAGAAAAGAGGGCAGAAATTCGAGGGTGAGCCTGAGGCAAGGGGACGGGGCTCAAGAAAGGCTTTGGGGTGGCTCTGCCTATCGCCCACCCCTATCTGGATGGGGACACCCAAGGTCGGGCCCACAGGTAGCAGAAGGCCATCAAAGGTGGTCCTTGGAAGAGGCATGCTTGCCAGCTCCCTGCACCCTGGGTGAGCCACTGAGGATGAGGGGGAGATCACCCCAGTTCCAATGGCTATGGATCAACTGAGCTGCGGCCTTTGAGGGCAGCTGGTGCCGGTGTGGGGGTGGGTGGCCCAGGGTGTGGCTGGGGTTCCACTGCAAGTGGGCAGGGAGAAGACAGCCACCTCGGGTAGTTCAAGCAGGGAGGAAACAATCATGACAAATTTTGGCCACATCTTATAGATGATGCCCACATGTTTTCCAAAGAGAGTTAAGGAGGAGAGAGAAAGGAAATGTGCCTCATACATCTTTGTTGTTTTGGCTGATACACTGTGCTGGGCACTCAGCTGTCCCTTCTCACTTCATCCTCACAACTCTGCAGAGGGCAGATGAGGTCTCTGTGCTGGAAGGGGCGGGGGGAGGACAGTTACTGATGGTACTCTGTAAGGAGACTCTTGAGCTACAAGAGTGGCCACCCTCCGCACTGTCCCTTCATCCAGCTTCCTACCTCTGGCCAAGGCTTCATGGTTTCCCAAGAGTCTGGGGGCAACATTGCACAGGGGCAGGGATGCCAGGAGCTCCAGGGGCCAGGGCTGACAAAGGACAAGAGTGTGGCGCACATTGGCAGCACTGGCAGGAAGGATTTCAGACACGCACACCCTGGTCTTCCTCAATGTCTCAGGAGGACTCCACCTGCCCTCTGCTAGCAGAGCTTTGCCCAGCCCTTTCCATTCAGTGCACAGCTTCGGGGGTCTTCACATGGAGGCAGGGGCTTTGGGGACCTGCCAGGCCAGTGAGGACTGATCCTGCCCCATGCCACTAGTGCCACTTCTAGAGTATGCACCCCCCAACAGCTCCATGCCTCTGCTTTGTGAAGACATCATAGTTAACTTCTCAGTCTTTAACCATGAAAGGGGTTGGGTATTCTGTTCTTCTAACTGTATGAATCACACCACACACACACACACAGACACACACACACACACACACACACATGAGGGTGAGGGCTTGGAGCAGCCTTGAAATTAGCATGGCCCGAGTGCCATAAAAGGATCATATCCATTAGAGTTTGGTTGTATCTCAACCACCATAGACCATGAATGGTGCATGATCCCACATTTGCCAAATACCTCTTGTCAGGATGGAATGCCCAAGGAGCACCTGGGTGGCTCAGTCAGTTGAGTGTCTGACTTTGGCTCAAGTCATGATCTTGTGGTTTGTAAGTTTGAGCCCCACATTGGGCTCGCTATTGTCAGCACAGAGCTGGCTTCAGATCCTCTGCCCCTTCCCCACTTGTGCTCTCCCCAAAATAAATATTTGTAGAAAAACTTAAAAAACAAAAAGAATGGACTGCCCAAACTTGGGTGAAGCACTGGGTCAGAACATACATAAGCTTAGGTCCCTGCTGCCTGTCTCCCTCCATCTCCTCTTCAGGGCAGAGATGGCATCCCTCCTCCCCAGATCAGTCCTGGTGTGCGAGTGATAAGGTGGGGGCCAGGAAACCTGGGTAAGAGGGGTTCCCCCCCCCCATCCTGGGTGATCTCAGACCTGCCTCACCATGCCCCATGTCTGGCCCAGCTATATTTAGTAAGCTCAACTCTGGAACTAGAGTGACCAGGCCACCCCAGCCCCTTCCCCTCTGCAGGGGCCAGTTTCTCACACCTTGTAATCAAGACTTCCATTTCTCTAGGCAACCCACACAAAAGGCCTGGGCCAGGTGGCAGACATGCTCTGGCTCCTACACAGAGGTTCTATTTTCTATTCTGCCTTCTTCCAGGCTGGGTAATTATGGATCTGTCCTCAGAGGCATTCTGTTTCTTAGCATTGGCTGTTGGAAAGCCCGTGTATGTTAGGCTGGTCTCACCACTTCTATCTGGTGTTACACTGCAGAGTACTATATCACAGACATGAGGCTGTTTGTACTCAGTGTGAATACGCTCGAGGGCACATCCTAGTACGTGGACCGTGTGTGTGTGTGTGTGTGTGTGTGTTGGTGTATGACCAGAGTGCTCATCGACCAATAGGTATTATCAAGTGCCCACCATGTGCCAGGCCAAGGTGGTCTAGGTTCGAGGGCACACTGCCATGATGTGGAGGGGAAAGATGGCAGCCCCCGTGGTCTACATCTTAGTGGCAGCAACAGTGAACTCTGAGGTCAGGTCATTTCAGGTGGTGGGCAATGCTGAAGGAAATAAGCAGATCGATGCTAGTGAATGAAAGTCACAGTGAGCTAGCTATGGGTGGCTGCTTCCGATGGGGTCATTGAGCTAGTCTCTCAGAGGGGGACATGAAGGTCTGGAGGACAAGCATTCTAGGCAGAGGGAACAGCAAAGACAGAAGCCCTAGAAAGGAACCAGTGTGGTGTTTGTATCTGGAGAGCAGTAGCAGGGATGGGGGATGTGGGGCAGTGGATGGTGGGAGTTGAGATCAGAGATGTTAGCAGGGGCCAGGTCCTAAAGCATTCAAGGAGTCAGACCTTGGACTCTGCGGTCAAATTTCCCGGGTCCAGTTTTCTACTGTGCCACCTACTAGCTGTGTGACCTCAAATGAGTTATTTAACCTGTCTGGGTCCCTGGGTGGTGCTAGTAGGGGTAATAATAGTTACTTCCTTTAGAGAGTTGTGAACCAATAAGTTACCAGAAGTAGAGGGCTTAGAATACCACCTGCCTCATGGTGCAGAACTATTCTTTTTAATAAGTGTTTGCTATTATGAGCAGCCCTATTATTATTACAAAAAAGGAGCTAAGGTTTTAAGAGATGTATGTTTGTCTGCTGGGACAAGTTCCAGTCTGGAAATTAGGGGAGATCTGAGCCTTAGTCCTTGTTCTGTCTTGAAGTCCTTGGGTGTCCAGATCTTCTAAGTGGGTTCTAGGGCAGTCCTATGAGACCCCAACTAAGCAGTTGACATAGCAGTAACCTCTCAGGGGTGAGGTCTTAATAAGAAGACAAGATCGCTACCAGAAAGGGAGCTCAAATCTCATCAAGAGAACATCAGAGGTGAACTAAAGCTCAAAGGGCACACCTACCGCCCAAAACAGGGAAAGGAGGCAAAGCAAAGAAATGAGAGGGGCAGGCACAGTTCTGGAGGGGATTGGAAAGTAAGGCCAGCCTCCCAGAAGCCATCTTTATTGGTCCAGGCCTCACCATGCACCATGGCGATGGCTGCGATGAAGCCCCAAGGTCAGGTGCGCACTGGGTTTTTCATCTTTCAAATGAAGGAGTTGGTTGAGTTGATTAATAAGCCCTTTTAAGCTACTCTTCTCAAGATACCATGGGAGGCTGCACCATTCGGGGGCTAGGAAGGTAAAAGGAGAGGATTCTTTGAGAATAATGAGCCCTGGGTCTGTGGTTGTCTCGGGATACAAGGTTTGGTTTTCTTTCTGCTAGCTGGAGGTGGAGAAGGAACTAGTGTTTCTAGTCCTAGCTAAAGGTCCTGCTCTGTGATCAGACCTCTTAGGTGTGTAGCCAGCCAGCTCCAGGGAGGGCTCCCATTAGAAATGCCCGCCCTTTTCCCCAACTGGATGAAAAGAGGCACTGACAAGTTCTGCACATTTACAAATACACATCCACGCCCCTACCATACACGGGCTTCTGAATATTTACAGGTAACTCAAATTTTTGTAAATCAAATTTTATGTCCAATGCACTTTGGCTGCGTACTGTGTAAAGAAACCCTGTTGCAAGTATTTTTGTGAAGCAGATACCTCTCCTCCCATAAATCTCAATGTTCATATTTAGCCTTTCAAAGTATGGAAGCCCCTGTCTATTCAGGTGTATGTGTGTGTGTGTGTGTGTGTGTGTGTGTGCGTGCGCGCGCGTGCACACACACACATTTACATTCATTCTGGCACATAAAAGGATCCATGAATAAAAATGTTTTTTCCCTCCCAGGCTTTGTTGTGATATGTTGCTGGAAAAAAGACACACTGTTCAAGCAAAGGGCAGACCCTGAGCGGCTCAGATCTCTATCTTTGTGCTTCCCATCCTTCCTGCGGCTGACTGCTGCTCCCTAAGGGTAGACCCCATGAGCCCCACCTCAGGGCGAGGCACGGAGGCAACTGAACAACTTGGGGAAAACTAAAAATTTGTCTACTACCTGGAATAGGGTGGGGAAGAGGAGGCAGATGGGCAGGTGTAGAGGGGGAAACCAGGAATGCTAGAATTCATTCACAAGATTGCATTCTACAATCAATTATTCATCAGGAAACATCCAGCAAACCACCATTATTTGCTTCCTGCTTGTCTGCAGGACCAGGGTGGTGGCCCTCACAGCTGTATATTCCTGTTCTCCGAAGAGTGGCTCAACTTCCCAGGTAAATCTGTGGCACCTCCCTGGGCTTTACGGCATGTCTCCCCACTCCACACCTCTGACCTCTGTGTAGGGGAAGAGCTCCCTTCACTCCCCAGCCTTCTTTCTGCAGGCTGGTGTGGGGACAGGCCAAGAAACCTCTGGAAAGACTCTTCATCATTTATTAATCGTCCCTGGCCTCTTCCCTGAAATAATTAGGGTTGGGATATTTTCATATAATGCAGTTAATTGCCACCTGTACCGTTTAACAAGTGAGGGCACTGGATAGTAATCTGGAGGCCGACCGAGGATGGGACGTGAGTCATGGTATTGGCTGCCACAGCTTGATGGGGGGTTGGGGCGGTGGATGCATAGAGGGAGCCGGGGCTGGGATGTGGGAGGTGCCGGACTCACAGTTCACAGGGAAAGTGTTAAGAACCACAGGCTTCTCCTCCGGGAGCAGGAGCCCAGACGAGATCCTGGCAGAAAGCTAGGTTCTTACCACAACAGACACCCACAGGATGTCCCAGGAGCTGCCTCAGGAGCATGCAGATTGGGGATCAGAAGCCCTTGGTTCCCTGGAGGAGGGTCTGAGCTGGGGATCCCAGGGTGTGTGTGATCTGTTGAGGGAGCAGGAGAAGACTAGAGAAGAAGAAACTAGGCCAAGATGCCACTTCACGCAAGGTCTGGCCTGAGCCTGATCCCTCAGGGAAGTCTGGAACGTGAATGGCCCCTTGGAGTCTGTCCCACCTTAAGACACGGCGGCCAGCCTTCATATTCTGACAGGAATGTCACTAGCCAAGGGTGTTTATGAGGGGGGATGTGACAGAGGGCTTCACCTCCTGAGTGTCTCCCTAGGAAGTGGCTTCTGTTGTCGGGACAGCCCACTGGAGAAGGCACAGCTATGGCCCATTGGCAACCAACACTCCAGCAGCTTGTGAAGGAGGTCTGGTGGGGCAGCAGTGACCTCTGACACAATCTTCCAGGCTGAGAGACAGCGGACATCTAGTCTCTGTCTTACAAGAGAGCACAGAAGGCTGGTGTGGAGGGCCTCTCTTAGCTGCCATGTGCTGTATAAATACCCTGCCCGGACTCCTGAGCAAAGCCCTGCTCTTCCATGAGGAAGTCCATGGATGCAACTTTGCATGTGGCTGGAGTGCACAGACTGATGTTTGGCAGGATTTAGAAGGCTTCTCTCTTCACCCTCTGCCCTGGCCTGGGTGCCCTGCATTAGACGACCGTTTCTTTGGGAAGGCATTATCCTTGGGGATAATTTACAGAAAGTGGAGAGGGGCTAATTTTTGGTTCTCAGTCTTGAATGCCAGTGTGAGGGTCCTTCCCAGGCCACCTTAGACTAGAGTCAGGGAGAGTGACGAGGGCCCAGCAGATGGCCACTGACGGGACCACAGCAGGGCCTCTTCCTGCCCTCAACCCATTCAGGGCAGGCTGACTGGGGGGCGGGAAAGGGCTGAGCTCTCAGGCTGGTGACAGCTGCTGTCTGTCCCTCAGGGAAGACAGTGAGTGCAAAAGAAGCCCTCCCTCCCCACCCCGCTGAACCCCCTCCTTCCCTAAGCCTTGTCCCAGCTCCTAGGAACAGGGGCCACCCGACCAAAGGTGGCTTCCGTGGGACAAGCCAGGAGAGGCGATTACTGGGAGAGGCGGCGCTTTCTGTTGTGAAGACTACGAGGGAGAAAGGAACTCTGGGGTCCGGGCAGTCCTGTAGGGCAGATGGGGGGGATGGGGGCAGTATCAGAAGAGCCCTGTGATGAGCCTGGGGCTCAGCGTGGCCTGGAGGACAGCAAGTATTAATAGTCCAAGGTCAGAAAGGTTGGCCTACTGTCCATCAGGCCTTCAAGGGAGAGAAGAATATGATGCTTTGGTGTTTCTTTCCACCTCCAGAGATGGGTGGACAGGACCATTGTCTGCCCTTCCCGCACAAGACACCTTGGTGCCCCCTCAGGATGTCACCAGCTCGCCCTTTCCTAGGGGAGGAGGGGTTCCACTCCTAGGACACCCTGCCTCCTTTCCGCCTGGCCTCTTGGGTGTGCCTGCCTCCTGGGTGCGAGGGGTGGGGGGCCGGCTGGCCTATTCCCCTGTTGGACTGAAAAATCCAGAAAATGGAAAAAATACAGTTTGGTTGTCATTAGTGGGAATGTGAAATTATTTCTGGGAGGAAACAGAGCATGTGTGTGTGTGTGTGTGTGTGTGGTGTGTTGGGGGGCCAGGTCACACTGTCCCCATCCCAAGAATACAGACACCTGCTTGAAGCGGAGAGGTCAAGACTCAGCGAGGACAGGGCTGACTAAGGAAAGCTTTGGCTCTGCTGCCGTTCACCCAGCTTGAGGTTGGGCTCCGTGTCCCTGAGGTGGGCAGGAGAAGTGAGCTAGGCAGAGGCCCAGAGACTGGATCTACTCAGGGGAACCACGATGGGGGTCAGGCCTAGGGGACTGGAGAAGGAAAGTAGTGCAAAGTCCACCAAAGTGGTCACGGGGCCTGTGTAGAAGAGGTGGGGCTTGACAGGAGTGCAGCATTTGAGTTGGGAGGGATGAGGAGAGAGAGACAGAGCACGCCCATAGGGAGAGCGACCGTGCCAGCTAAGTGTGGAGGCTGGAGGCAGAGAAGGAGGCCTGGCGGGAAGAAGATCTTCCCCAAATAATAATTATCATTAAGTACTAATGATATTAATACTAAACGAGCACCCACTATGTGCTGGGCACTATTTGTAGAACTTTCCATGTTAACTTCTTTAATCCTCACAATGACTCCCATGAGATAGGCACTATTATTCCCATTTTAGAGAGGAAGAAACTGAGTCTCAGAGAGGTTAAGTAATTGGCACAAGGTCACTCAACCAGTGAGTGGCAGAATCAGGATTTGAACCCAGACATCCTGGCTCTGGGACTTCTCTCCCTAATCAATAAACCTTTCTGTACAAGCTGGCACACACTGAGTGCTCATTATGTGCCGGATACCATTCTGAGTCTTTTGTTCATGGAATCGTCAGTGTTAGTCCCATTTTACAGCTGGGAAAAGTGAGACACAGAAGATTTCACATAAGATTACTGGAGGTCAGAGAGCCGTGGAGCCCGTGCTGGCCCCCAGGCAGTCAGAGTCCTTGGTGACCACACCACACCTCCGCTCATGGGTGAAGGCGCTGGACATCGCCCTAGGGTGTGTGGACGTGCCCGCAGGCACTGGGAGTTTTGTCCAGCCTGATCACCAAGAGGGAGGAGAGATGTGGGCAAGATGCGCCCAGCTGGGGTATGTGCCAAGGGCCACTCATGAATGGGCAAGAGACACAGCGAGCTCATGGATGCACGAAGCCCTTTCCGGAACCCCCGGGG
>CM053577.1:106585264-106634815 GCA_028646485.1 Cryptoprocta ferox
GTGAAGGCGCTGGACATCGCCCTAGGGTGTGTGGACGTGCCCGCAGGCACTGGGAGTTTTGTCCAGCCTGATCACCAAGAGGGAGGAGAGATGTGGGCAAGATGCGCCCAGCTGGGGTATGTGCCAAGGGCCACTCATGAATGGGCAAGAGACACAGCGAGCTCATGGATGCACGAAGCCCTTTCCGGAACCCCCGGGGATGGGGGTGGAGCACGTGTCCTGGCTGGGGCAAAAAGGCTTTCTCTCTCGAGTCCCACTCCCTGGGAGCCTCCAGAGGCCGGGGGGCAGGGGGCAGAGCCCGCCTCCTCTGTGGCTCCTGTGGCCTAGTTTCCAGGCGGCTGCCAGGCACTGGGGCCTGGCAGACAGGTTATAAATATCCCCAAGTGACAGCAAGACCTCTTCACTGACGCTGATGCGGATTAAGCTGGATGTGCAGCCTCAAGGTCACTGGCATGGCTGTGACTTCAACTGCTCTTGGAGGGTCTAGGTGAGGGGGGTGCCAAGGAGGCAAGAACAGGGGGACAGGGGCCTGAGCCCCAGGGGCAGGCCCAGCTCAGACTTTCCTCCCGTGTGGTCCCAGGGCTTCACTCCTGCTCTTACCTGCTCAGGTCCTCTCTAACCTCCCCCTACCCCCAGTCTCTTCTGCCCTCCCCAGCATTCTGCCCTCAGAAGGTTTTCTTAGCCAGTCTGGGCCCCAGTGTCCTTAGGACACAAGGCTTTGGTGGGGGAATGGGATGTCAGGTGGGGGATGGGTTACCAGATGGGGGGATGTGTTGTCAGGTGGGGCAGAATGGAGTGTCAAATGTGGGGTAGGTTATCAGGTGAGGGCAGTCCCTGGGCTGGTCCACCTTCTGCCTCAGCCTCCCCTCCTCCCCAAGCACCACATTTCCCCCACTCTTTCTGAATGGGCAAGAACTCTGGGCTGCCTCAGCAAAGCTGTGTCCAACTCCCTGGGGACACCACGTGTGTGTGTGTGTGTGTGTGTGTGTGTACGCCATTCTGCTTGTAAAATGAGGTTTAGAGCTCTCAGAGTCTCTTCAGGAGGCAGGACCTGAGGGATGACTTACCCTGACCTCAAGGCCAAGAGGGCACGGGACGAGATCATGGCTGACGCCCAGGCTGCCCAAACTTTCTCACTCCAGGCCCAGCGCTCTCCAGTGACAGTCTGTCTTTGGATTTGGTTCCAAGCCAGAGGAGCCCAGGAAGGTCCAGGGACCTTGGCTTGGCTAGCAGGACCCCAGCTAAGGAGCTGATGTGGGTGAGTCCTTTGCCCTGGCTGAGGGCTGGATAGCCTCTGGGGATGACCCGGCAGAGGCCAAGTTTGGGGCGGGAGTCTGAGCAGGGCCCCTGGGCACTGGTGAGGCTAAAACCAGGCCAGGACTCCAGGGTAGCTGAAGTGCAAACAAGTGTGGGGGTGCTGGACGTCGTCCGGCTGGGATGGACAATGAGGGTTGGGGTGTTGGCGCTTCGCACCCACGGCCACCCCCTCTGTGGTTCCCTCCGTATCACAGGGGCTAGAGGGATTGAAGTGACATTTCCCAGAATTTCCTGCTGCCAGGACTCTGGCTGCTATTTAACTTTTGCCAGTGAGAGGCATGCCCACGAGCTATGGAAGGTGGCAGGGAGCCAGAGGCCATTCCTGCTGAGGTGCTGTCGGAAGGTGAGTAGGCTCCAGCCAACTCGAGAATTTGCAGCAACTGGTGTATCTGTGGTCCTGTCACCAGCTTCCTGGTGGGGGTGGCTGTGGCAGCTTCTGCAGTCCCGGCAGTGGCACCGCTATCTCCTGCTCTGAGGCTCACAGCTGTGTAGAGGTGACCTTAATCCAAAAGCCTAGCTGTGGTCCCTGGCCTCCATTTGTTTGACCCATCTGATGGATCTGGTCCTTGTTTCCTTCTTTCTTTCTCATGTTCTTTCCTTCCGCTCTCCCTTTCTCCCTTCCTCCCTCCCTTCCTTCCTCTTTCTTTCTTTTTCTCCTCTCTTTCTCTCTTTCCTTCCGTCCTTCCTTCCTTCCTTCCTTCTTTCCTTCCTTCCTCTTTCTTTTTCTCCTCTCTTTCTCTTTTCTTCCTTCCTTCCTTCTTTCCTGTTTCTTTCTTTTTCTCCTCTCTTCCTTTTCTCCCTTCCATCCTTCCTTCCCCCCTTCCCTCCTTCCTTCCTTCCTTCCTTCCTTCCTTCCTGTCTGTATTTCCCCCCCAGGTTTTTCTATCCTCTACATGGATTGACACACAGGACACGTGAGACACAGTTGGGGCAGGTGGATGCCGGGCTGAGCTGAGGAGGGCTGGACTCAAGCCTGATTCACAGGCCAGCATGGATGCTGAGCCTGGCATCTGTGACAGGACATGGCAGTGGGAGAGAGCTGCACACTGCAGGTGTTTGTAGAGCCAGGGTCAGAGGCCCTCTGGGTGGCCAGGGTGGAACCACCACTTTGTCCGGATGCTGGAGAAGAGATGGTAGAAATCCCAGCAGACCCCCTCAAAGACAACCTTGTGCTGCCCTTTGTTCAGAGACCAAGGGCTCTTCCCTCCTCCAGAGAGTTGAGGGAAATGGGAAAGCAAATCCAGGCAATGTCACCGTGAGCCCAGGGGTCAGGCTGCCGAGACAATTCTAGTTCATCCAGGGGAGGACGGAATGACGGATGAACAGGCCCTTTCAAGAAGGTTGGCTGGAAAAATGCACGGACTGTCAAGAGCATCTCCTGGGGAACTTGTCCAGGCTGCTTTGGCCCTTCAGGTCTCGTCTCTGCCCCCTCACTGCCTCCAGGAAGCCCAGATGCAAGTCAATCTGGAAGGAGGAGATGCCACAGTGGGGGGCTCAGAGGGAGGGCCCAGGCCCGGGTCCTGGCATGCCTCCCCCACTGAGGGAGGGGAGACAGAGCCTGCCAGCAGGGCCAGGTTCTTGCCAGACCCACACACTCCCCCTACAGAATTAAAAATAAGAGACTGTCGGAGGCCAAAATGACTCTGAGTAGTGAGCTGGGCATGAGCCGTGCTATTCCTGGCTCTCAGCTCCTGACATATCATATTGGTCTAGATGCCTTTGCCACGTATCCCTCCCTCCACACTTGGACACACGGACTCCCCACCCACTCCACCTGGTCCCCATCCCAAGTCGCCCAGTTCTGGGGGGTATTGCTCACCCTCCCTCTGTGTACCTTCCCCATCTGTAAAGTAGGAGTAACAGTAGTACACACGTTTGGGGTTATCATGAGAGTTAAACCTCAGGGTTCAAGGGTAAGTGCTTAGAGCAGCACCAGCAGGTAAGCGCCTGGTAAATGTGAGCTGCTGTCACTGCTACTGTTGTTAATTGAACCTATTAATCAGGTTATTGCCCCAACTCTCTAGTATCCACCACCAGTAAAGCTATATACTGTAGAAACATTTTCTGGATTTCTTTCTCAGGACACCAAAACTCACGGCGAAGTTGAAAGGCAAAGGCTTCGTGTTCTTACTCCGCACTGAGCGGCCATCACTGGGCATGTTCAGCCGGACACAGATGGCCTGACAGAAGTTGGTGGTGGGCAACCTTGCAGTGGGTGGGGATCAAAGATACTATTTGCTGAGTATCGCTGCCTGTTGAGTGACGGGCACAGCCCCATTAAGCGCTAAGAGGAGTTATCATCACCCCAGCGTTACAGATGAAGAACCGAGGCTCGGGGACACTAAGGAAGGTGCCTACGGTCGCAGAGTTAGTTGGTGGAGGAGCTGGGATTTGAACCTAGTCTGTCTAGTTGAGAGCCATGGGTGGGGTGAACTGCCAGATGGAACAGGGTGCCTCCTGGACCCCTCCTTGTGAGCCCTATCAATATCTGCTCTGCCCTCTCTCCTCCACGCCCCATCCCTGCAGCCTCCTTCCAGCACCTTCTGACCCGGGCAAGGCAGCTGAGGATGGAACGTGAAAGCACAGGGCTTCTCTCCACCCTCCTGCTTTGACTTGATGGCTTTTGAATGAGGTTTGCCTTCCTTTCTTGCACTCAGTTTAAGCTGGTAGCTGTTATGCTGCTCCGATATCATCCACTGGCATTTAAATCCCAAGTCTTTCTATACATGGAAAGGACAGGACTGTCCTCCGTCTGTGCCGGCGGGGACGGCCACTGAGCTGCAGGCTTTCCTGGCAGCCAGAGGGGCACAATCCCTGTGGGGCCCGCTCCTGGGCTCCCTTTTATAGAAGCAGAGAGGAGCAGGCTTCCTTGGCTGGGGTAGGAGACTTATAGATGCTCTGGAATGATCTGAAGGTGGGGGGCGGGGGGCATGCTGCTACCCTGTTTGTGCTCAGCCCTCAGCCCCCAGTCCCACCATTCCAGGCACCTTTGTCTCAGGGGCGGCAAACTGGGGACCCACAACCAAATACTTCCTTTGGCCAACGCGGTGTTTCACAACTTTGAATTTGAATGCTTATGCCTTCTTATTCTTTCTGGCCCCCATGGCTCCCTGTTGTCTTACTACTATTAACATTTGCCTGCTTGCTACCTGGTGAACACATCTCCATACTTCCTGTGAATGCCTGTGGCCCTCAGAAACCTAGAACCTCTTCATCCCTGAGAATTATACTTATGGGAGCTATCTGTTCTCAGCCACCCTCCAATAATGCCAGTTGGCTAGGGCTCTGAGGGCTTAGGGGCAGGCTGGGTTATTTTGGAGCCTGGTACACTGCCTTGGAGCAATGTAGGGCAGCAGAAGGGACAGGTGGCCTGGGCAGGGAAGGGTGGGACTTTCTGGGCCGTCTTCACCATTTTTCCAGGGTGAGTCTCCATCGGATCGCCCCATCCACCATGTTTAAAGTACCCACCCCAGACCCTGATTGTACTAGGTGCTTCAGAGATACCATCTAAGTCGGTTCTCTGAGGTGAGGGTATTATCCACATCACAGATGCAAACACCGAGGCTCAGAGAGGA
The DNA here is from genome assembly GCA_028646485.1 of Cryptoprocta ferox. NCBI lineage: Eukaryota > Metazoa > Chordata > Mammalia > Carnivora > Eupleridae > Cryptoprocta > Cryptoprocta ferox. The sequence goes on from CM053577.1 coordinate 106,590,157, forward strand.
GGAGCCACTTGCCCAAGTCCTCACCGTGGACAAGAGGCCAAGTCCAGGCAGAGCTCATGCATCTGTGTGGCATTACGGTGGCACATTATCTTTGCATGGCAGCTTCTCTTTTATCAGTTCATCTCAGTGGATTCATGGAACGTCTCCTTTTTTACCAGGATCCAGGCTGCATGGATATAGTCCAAGCCCCTGACGGGCTCCTGGACTGATGAGGAGGGATGAAATGAGCAAGCAAGAGCCTTCTAACTCACAGAGGTGGTGCCAGAATATTCCCCGTCCCCCACCACTAAGAAAACAACCAGCAACATTTCCTGTCCTGGGGCTTCACAGGTATTAACTGACTCATCGGTCTAAACAAGTGGGCACTGTCACTGTCGCCTTTTTAGACAGGAGGTAATGGATCACGGAGAGGTTAAGTCATTTGCCTGAAGCCACACAGCTAACAAGTACAGGCCCAGGGCCTCTTGACCATGGCATTACCCAACAGAGGCCCCAAATGCTACAGGAGCACAGAAGACAGGGCCACCTCCCATGGTGATACCCTCACCAGCTGCTTACAACAGCCCCATGTATGAGACCAAGTGACAGACCCGGGGCAGGGAAGTGACCTACCTAAGATCTTCAGCTAGCGAATAGCGGAGTTGGGGTTCTAGCCTAGACTTCATCCGTGCCTTTACCTGCCCTGGCCGGGAAGGACCCCTGAGCTGACAGAGAGGAGGTGTTGCAAATGCCACAGAAAGGAAGCATCCTTAGACGTCTGCTGATCTGAGGTAGAAAGGCTTCCATAATTCAGTTTATGAAGTGCCAGGCCCGCTGACCTGGGTCTGTTGGAGGGGGCTTTGCCGGCAGCCTCCGTCTTGTTTGAGATGTGCAGCCTGCCTCTGACTGACGCCCGCTCAGCCTCTCAATCCCCGAGAGTGATTCCGTCTCATGGATGAGAGCCTCCGACATCTGTACCTGTCGGGCGACAAATCCAGACGCACACTCCCTGTCTGGTTAGAGATGCATCAGGCCTGATTAGGCCTGTGAACCTGCTGGCTCCTCTCGAATCCCTTTAGCTGGAAGCCTCAAAGATAAATGGAAATCGGGAGCAATTCACGCCGGGAAGTTGCCTGGTGACAGGCAGTGAAGGGCGTAGAGTAAGGCCTTGGGGGAGTGGGCAGAAGGCCCTCCCGCCATGTGACACTGGGGGTGCAAGAGAGGGCCAACCAGCAGGTGCAAAGCACTTCAGTAAAGGCAGCGCCGGCTGTTGCTGCCAAGTCCCTTTGGTGGCCTCTCACTTAAGCGCCATTAATTTTGTCGTGGGTTCTCTCTGCTCCGATCTCGTGCGAGGTGCGGCGTCTCCCTACCTGCCTGGACACCCTCTCCTCTTCCCTCCGCCCAGCCCCGCCTCCACGGTCTCCCTTCTAGCCATCTTCACTGCCCAATCTGCCCAACTCTCTGAGCCACTTCTCTGCCACCTACTTTCCCTCCCCCTGTCCCAGCCCCTCTCTCTCGGGAGCCGCTGCCCGCCCGCCTCTCACCCACTCCTGCCGTGGGGAGTGGGGAGCCCAGCAGGTGCAGCAGCATCCACTGCCCCTGGCAGGCTCCGTCCACAGTGCTCGGACACAGCGGATCTCCCCTGTTCAGGGGACAGGCTGATGCAGGACTGGCAGGAGACAGGATGAGGCAAGGACAGGAGGTCAGCCATGGAGATGGGGAGACCTGGCTCCAGGACCTCTGAGATCTGGGAGACACGGCCCCTCCCCTGTTAGACGGGGAGCAGGGATTCCAGCACAGAGGCGGGAGACAGGGCAGCCATGGCCTTTGGGGGCATGCCTTTTGCTCTGGGCTCAGGATGTGTCTGCCTCCCTCTTTCCCCTTCCATCTCTCTGTTCTCTGTTCTGTCTCTCTGTCTCTGGGTGTCTCTAAGTCGGCCCCTTGGTCTCTGTATCTCCAGCTCTGTGCAGTGTAAGGAGTGAGTTGGAATAACTTCTCAGCATTAACCACCGCTTCTGTGCAGGGGAACGTTATCTTAATTGAGTCTCAGCTTGTCCACAGCCACTCAGCTGCCATAAATAATGGATGTCCAAACAGACTGTAAACCAGAAGGACTGAACAATGCTGCACATTGCAATTGGCACCCGCTTCAGCTTCTGCAAGGAGTCCAGCCTCCCTCTTAATAATGTATGGTCCCAGCCTTCCATGGCCAGACATCCGGAGACTCCAAGGAGGAGCCCCGTTATGCAGGGGACCCAAGCAAAGCTGTAGGGAAGGGATTGGGAACTTGCCCACCCTCTGATCCTTCTAGTGCGAGGGCAGCAGGTGCCACACAGAGAGGCATCCTTGGTGCAGGTCTTCTGGGCAAACCATCCTGCCCACGATGTGACTAAGACACTGAAACTGACCCATACTCTCCTATGTGCACTAGCAGATGGTTTTCTGGTCTGTGGCTTTAATCCTGGGGTACGAATCCTGTGGCTGTCTGCTCACCAAGTCCCTGATGACTTGCACTATTCTTTGTGTATAGAGCAGACTGCTATTCAGAGAATCTGAAGCTATTTAACACACCCGTGCTGTTTGCAGAACCTCCCTGTTTGTAGAGCCTACCAGTGATCGCAAAATGAGGGCTGGTTGCAGACACAGATGCTGTTGGCTCCTTCCGTCCCTGAATTCATATCATCAGTGCCTTTACTCACACATAGAGGACTCTCATCCCCAAATCCCAGTTTCCACATGCATCACCCCCCTCCTTCTGCCTGTTCTGCCTACCCAGAGTCTTCAACTCTGCCCTGTGGACCACCCACGTCACAGATATCCTCACCCATTATGCCCCATGCTGCTGCTGTGCTCAGAAATATTCTCTTATAATAGGTCCTAAAAATTAGTTTCCGACCTTCTGGGGTGGGGGGTTGAGAGAGCTCTGGAAGGCCTCCCCGGGCTACTCAACAGTGCCTGGCAGGTGAGGTTCTCAATGCCTGGGGGCTTGCTTTTAAAGCTCTGGGCAAACACAAGCTATTAATAAATCTCAGTGTCCGCTTTATTCTAACACATTCTTGTTGGTTTTGTTTTGGATGCCTGTGGGGTGGATGATGGGAAGCAAGCTGTGGTTGTTTAGTGGTTTTTAACTTTAATGGCTTTGGTAATGTAGCTAAAGCCTGTTCAGCTTCCGTTGTTATTGGTACCCAAATGCTTCAGGCAAATCATCACCAGCCCTCTGGTTATCTCTTTCACAGGCCAGGCTGGAAGTGTACGGGTCACTGGGATATTTGGGGTCCTCAGAGGAGAAGGCGATGGTCCCTCAGTGACCAGAGTGGAAAGTGATCACTGTTGTCCAGTGCTGGGCCTCCCGATGAGGTGGCCTTCCCTCACTTTCCCCTCTGTGTCCACAGACTCATTTTGTCATAGACAGGTTTTGAGATTGCCGCTCTAGTGATGCATGATGCCACTAATAACGCTTAGCATTCATATGACACCGGGCAGCTAACGCAGCAAGCGTTTCACAAATATTACTGCGTTAGATGTTCGTGACATAGATGAAGAAAATGAACTTCAGAGGCATAGGAGACTTTTCCAAAGGGGAGACCTCAACTCAGCTGCCTCCACTTTCAAGTTGCCCCCTCCGTACAGGGTGGGCTCTCAACCACAGGACAAAGTTCAAAGAGAACTTCAGCTGCTGCGGGAGTTGCTGTGAAGGCCCTGAAGGTGTCTGCACATCCCACGACCACAAGGTTCTAGTATGGGATGTGGCAGGGAGGGATGTTCAGCCATTCTGTCACTTTGAAATACTGGTGATTCTGGACTATTCTTTCACTTGGGTTTTTTTCACTCAGTTTATTTGACAGAGGCCTTCCCACTCCTGGCATCACCAGCCTCAACCCCCGGCTCTTCCTCACCCTTTGGGAAAGGATCACATCCTTTTCAGTCCTTACAATTTCTTTCCCAGCATCATATTCCAAGAATACAGATGTAGGCTAAGGCCAGCCACGCCCCTCCCCTCTCCCCGACCCCGGGCCACCTCTGCCCCTCCACCCAGCACCCTTCCTCCCACCCCCCCACCCCCGTTTCAGAAAGCTCCAGCAGCCGGGCCCTCTCCCCTTCACAGCAGAGCATGTAACCAAAATTGGCTGTTGTAATGGCAAACTAAGCGATGCCCTAATACCCAGATCAATCTTCCTGTGCAATAACTCATTATTCAGGCTTCAATTGCAGGGGATGGAATCAAGACAAGAACAGTTAAAGGAGAAATTACTGCACCAGGTGGCATTCAGGGTATCCGGATGAGGGTGGGGGACAGAGAGGGAGGGGCTGGGCTCTGGGGAGGGGGGATAAGGTCAAGACATCTTTTCTTTTTAAAAAAATTTTTTTAATGTTTATTCATTTTTCAGAGATGGAGAGAGACAGAGCATGAGTGGGGGAGGGGCAGAGAGAGAGGAGACACAGAATCTAAAGAGGCTCCAGGCTCTGAGCTGTCAGCACAGAGTCCGTGGGGCTCGAACCCACGGACCATGAGATCATGACCTGAGCTGAAGTCAGATGCTTAACTGACAGAGCCACCCAGGTGCCCCAAGACATCTCTTCTTAACTTGAGACAACAGAAAGCCGGATGGTGGGTCACTTCTGGAATAAAAAAAAAATGTGCAGAGCTGGCAACAAGCTATAGGACCACAACAGTGACTGCGCTGTTGGCCACGTGTCGGCCGGAACACAGGGCTCTGAGGACCCAGGCCATGACTCCCAAGGAAGAGGCTTACTCTCAGAGCACGGCCTCAGACCTCTAAACATCTCTCCATAGAGAACAAGGAACATGGTCTCTACACACAGGTGCCAGTGGAGGGAGAGAATGCATGCCAAGAGGTCACAGGTAGATTGGCAGTGGAGACAAGACCTCCTCTAGGGACCCCTCAGTACAAAGGGACTGCCCCCTCCCCACTGCCATCTGTGCTTATGTTAGTGGGACAGGGGCCAGCAGGTCACCAGGGGCTCTAAGAAAGAAGGGTATTTTCTCCCTCCTCATTCATTCATTCATTCACTCACTAAACATTCCATGGTCTCCTGCTATGTTTCCACCAGTCAGACTCAGGAGGCTGCAGCGAAATGACCATCTGGCTGAGAGTTGAGAAGTCTGGGTTCTAATCCTAGCTCCGGGAGAGACTGGCAGTGCAATGCTAAGGCAGCCTCCTCAGGTTCTCCAGGCCTTGGTTTCCTCATCTGAAGGGTGAGGAAGCTGGAAGACAGGGGGACAGCAAAGGTCCCATGCAGCCCTGATCTCAGAGTGTCCATCCTCAGGGCTGAGCGCCAGAGGCCTCCTCGCAGGGCTGAGGCTGGCTGAGCTGGGGGCTGAGCTGGAAGCAGAGCACAGTGTGCACGAGGCATGGGCAGCCGGGTGAGGTGCATGCTAGTCTGAAGCCTGGAGTGAGCCAGGCAAGTGTTTGAAAGAAAGACAGAGAAAGAGTGTGAAATAGAGAGAAGAAGATGGTGGAGGAACAAAAGAGAGCCTGACAGAGGGAGAGAGGGAGGAAGGAGGGAGAAAAGAGATGGGGACAGATGGGGAGAGGGTGGTCAACTGAAGAATGAAGACAAAATCCCCTCCTACCCAGCTGCATTCAACAAGTTCTTGTTGGAGTACCTACCACATGCCAGGTATCATTATAAGGACTCAGGAACAAAGGCTGATAAGCCAGCAGCTCACTCCCCTCAAAGAACTACATGATAATGTGGAAAAGGAGCAAAATAACACAATGTCGACATTTTAATTTTAATTTTTTCCATGTTTATTTTTGAGAAAGAAAGAAAAAACAGAGCAAGCAGCAGAAGGGCAGAGAGAGAGAGAGAGAGAATGTGAAGAGGCTCCAGGCTTTGAGTTGTCAGCAAAGAGCCTCATGTGGGGCTCGAACTCAGGAACCACGAGATCATAACCCGAGCCGAACTCAGTCACCTAATCTACTGAGCCACCCAGGCACCTCAACATGGACATTTCCTATGGGGATCTTAGTCTGGAATCCATGGGAAGACAATAGCAATAGCCAACACTTAACTCTAGTTTCTTACTAACTTCATCTTTGCAGTAACCTTATGACGTAGGTAAAAATTATCATCTCTTGTAGAGGTGGGGGAGCTGAGGCATGGGGAGGTTGAGCAGTTTTGCTAAGGTCACAGTCAGTAAGTGGTGGAGCCTGGATTCGAACCAGGCAGCCTGGTCTCAGAGCCTGTGCTTGACCATCATCCTGTATGGACAGACTGGAGGAGCTGGGGATAGAAAAATGGAAAAACTGCCCTCCTCCAGCCTCAGGCAGCGTAGAAGCAGTTCACCTCCTAGTGAGCAGCTTTACTCCAAAGAGGATTGATTCTTCCCCCTGCATCTGCTTTGTATGATAATAAGGAACAGTCTGGTACTTATTGAAGTAACACATCTCACAAGAGAAGAAAGGAACAGAGCCCTGCCCCGGCAAGCTCTGACTCTTCTAGTTAGGACCAGCACATGGCAAGGTTGGAAAGCACGTCAGGTTTTCTCTAAGACTTTCTAAGCCTTCTCTAACTGGTGGTGGAGGAGTGGGTTGAATCTCTGACTGCAAACTAATGATTAATTCTGTCTGAAACTCAGTCTTGTCATCCGTACAGTGAGCGGTTGAATGATATCCATGCGCTCTTAATTCTGTGTCCCAGGCCCCTTTTCCCTGCACTGTATCTCTCCTGTCCCTCATTCCTATCATGCGTCCCATCCATATATGTTGTATCTGAAACTAGTTCAGACACCGGCCTTGGCTAAGATCTTGACTCAGATCCCCATAGGAAATGTCCATGTTGAGGTGCCTGGGTGGCTCAGTCGGTTAGGCGGCTGAGTTCGGCTCGGGTTATGATCTCGTGGTTCCTGAGTTCGAGCCCCACATGGGGCTCTTTGCTGACAACTCAAAGCCTGGAGCCTCTTCACATTCTCTCTCTCTCTCTCTCTCTCTCTCTCTGCCCTTCTGCTGCTTGCTCTGTTTTTTCTTTCTTTCTCAAAAATAAACATGGAAAAAAATTAAAATTAAAATGTCGACATTGTGTTATTTTGCTCCTTTTCCACATTACCATGTAGTTCTTTGAGGGGAGTGAGCTGCTGGCTTATCAGCCTTCGTAAGCGGTTCCCATCAGGCAGATGGTAGAAATAGGTAAAGAAATGTTGTGTCTTCCTTACTTAGGAATCAGTTTGACAATCTGTATCCACTGAAAAATACAACATAAAGTAGCTAAAGCAAGATGGAAGCTTATCGCTCTTGTGCAAAGAAACCCAGAAACTAGCCAGCCGCACAAACGGGGGATCTTTGGTGTTGGCGACCTGAGCTCCTGCTGTCTCTATCTCTCCTAGAGCCTGCATGTGGCTTCCACCTCATGGTCTTAAAATGTCTGCTGGAGAGCCAGTGTTTGCGGCCACATTTCAACTCGCAAGGAAGAGAGAAGAGATTAAGAAAGCGGTGCCTTCTCCTTCTTAGGCAGGCTCTACGTAAGTCCTATATAACACTTGCACTTAGATCTCACTGCCAGAACCTGGGCATGTGGACCCACCTAGCTGCAAGGGATGCTACGTAATATAGCGTTATCTGTTAGCGGATTTCAAGCCTGGTGTTCAGCTAAGGGTTTTGTTTCTGCAAAAGAGGGGGAGAATGGATACCGTACAGACACTTAGTAGGCTTCGCCATTTCCTCTTGACTTTAAATATGCTGATATTCAGGACAATGGAAATTATCAGCCAAGAGATCTATCACCAAAGGCATGACATTCAAGGACAGGGGTCCAAGGGTCTAGATTTGTCTAGAGTGGGGGTAGTTGAAGGAGCGGTTAATGGCATGAGGCAGAATCTCCAAGGGTACAACACAGCAGCGATACCCGTGTTCAGGTCCCTCTAACTTCTGATGTCCTGGGCAGGGGCGGGCCCACCTGGGGCGTGGGTCCTGAGGCACACAGTAGGGGGGCTAAGCCTTCCCAGCTATGGAGTTTGGGAGCAACAGGAAAGGAAGCCAGGCAGCTCCTTATACTGGGCATGTGACCTGGGCAAAAGGGAGGGGGAGCAAATGGAAATGTCAGGTGTTTGGACCAACAACAGAAAAGTCTGGACTCCTGGTCAGGAGCTGAGGCTGACTTGCAGCCCCAGGGTGAGTCCCCGCAGAAGACAGAGGAGGGCCATTCCTGGGGAATGGGAAGGGGGAGTCCTGGAAGCTGGCTAACAGCCAGCCCCCTCTGCAATGGAAATGGTATTCTAAACAGAATAAAGCTTGGGAGGCAAAACAAAGCTATTCTGCTGAATAAATGTTCTGCATTAAAGCAGCCAGAATAGCGATGAATTAAACATCAGGTCTGAATGAAGGGAAAATGCCGTGATTTATAATTGCTTCAGGCAGAAGGCAGCCTGGGAGAGAGGCTGAGGCCCCATCGGGGACCGGGTTCCCCCACAGAGTCGTGGAAGTACTGAGAGGAGATATAGGCTGCCTTCAGGATAGGGAGACCGGGATGGAATCTTCTAGAAAAGGGGGCAGCCTGGAGAGAGGAAATGCTTCTAGGAGACCCAGCTGCTAGTTTTAGCTTCATATGACCTTGACTAAGTCACTCGACATGTCTGTCCTCCTTTTCCCATCTGTCTGATGGGGATAATAACACCTGCTTCATCTCTCTTGGTCCTTGGGAGGATAAAGGGAGATGATGAATGATAAAGTGTTTTGCAAATGTAACGTGCCGCCTTTACTTCCCCGTCTCCACAATGCTGAGCTCTCTCTCGGCTTCTCTAAGGTGATCTGTCTTTGGGGAGACAGAAGGCGGGGAGGGGGAAGAATAAAACAAGATGTATTGGTAAGAGCTTAGAAATGCCGCTCCGGAGATGCCTGTCAGAACGGCTCCATGTCAGCCTTCCCGCCTTCCTGTGGGCAGCGTGGTGAAGTGGTTACCATTCTAGGGGGCAGGCTTGGAGTCCCAGTTCACCTGCGTGTTGTTATGTGACCTCAGAGAAGTTAGGTAACTTCTCTGCATCTCAATTTCTTCTCAGTATAGTAATGGTACCTCATCTCAGAGAGTCCTTGGGAGGATCCAATGGGCGTAATCCAAGCAAAACACTTGCAGCACTGCCCGGTACTTGGAAACTTCCCTGTAATTGCTAGCTCTCATTAAGTTTCTAATACTGAGTACATCAGCTACACACATCTAGGAAAGAAGCCATGGGCTGGTTTTACAGGCTCTGGAATACTGCCGAAGACTTGCTACTCATATTTTGCTCTGCATAAGGAAACCCTGCAGGTTGTGTTAAAATGCAGATTCTGATTCGGCAAGTCTGGATTGAAGTCTGGGATTCTGCATTTCTAATCAGCTCCCAGGTGATGCCAAGACCACACGTTGAGAAGCGGGAGTTGAAGGGGTGCTTCTGGTTGAATCCTGAGGATGCCTGCCTCCTCCAGTCCGGAAGTTTGGCTATTTCAGGAGGCTGTTGGGTGAGCAGGTCTGTCCTGCTGCACTCTGCCCCCAGCCCCCCACCCCCACTTCCCACCCAAAAAGAGCTGCTACCCAAGGCTGCCTTCCTGTGGGGAAAAAATCATTGACATACAAGAGGGATGAGCCTTGATTTTCAGCTGACAGGACTTTATCAGCTCACAGAAAACCACCCAAAAGGTTTAGGCAATCTGTCTTGCTGGGATATTTCTGATCTATTACAAATGACACAAAAATCCATTCCTAAAAATTCCCAGCATCTGACGATGGTGCCAAGGCTGCTGGGAGAAAAGTGTTGAGTGGGCGGGTGTAGCTGTGGGCAGCTCCCCACTGGACGCCCCAGATCCTGCCGGGCTGACAAGCCTGTCCCTTGTGGGCTGCATGCCTGGGGCAGCTTACCTTCCACGAGACCAGCTTCCTCAGAGATAAATGAGGATCACAAGAGACTCTACTTTCTAGAGCAGTACATACGGGTGTGGAGAGTTGTCCAAGACTGACTAAGTGAAAAAAACAAATTGCAGACAAGCCTAATGCCATTTTAGAAAACGTACAATAATATATATTTGCAAACCCACGGGAATGTCCAGAAGTATAGACACCAAGCTGTGAACAGTAGTTATCTGGAAAGGGACAGTTGGGATTAGGAGGGATTTTACTGTCAATATTGTGCATTTCTACATTGTTTCATCTTTAAAATAATGAGCATGCATTACTTTTGTAATCTGAAAATTTCTTTTAAAAAATCTGCTAAAAAATGGCTAACGCCAGCCTTATTGGAGAGAGAGCATTTGGGCAAGTTCCCTTCTCCTTGGAGCATAGGATCTGGGGCCGTGGGGCCTCCATGACAGGCTCACTTTGTCACTTGCTCACTGTGTAACCTGGGCAGCCCCCTTGATCTCTTTGAGCCCTGGCTATAACATTAGCAAAATGGGAATGGTAGTCATATCTGAACCAGAGATCAGCATTCAGGGAGCACCAGTGAGGACCAAGTGGTAGCTCCTTTCCCCCAAATTTGGACATCTACCCCTTTAGGAGGGGGAGGGGGAGGGGGAAGAGGAGGAAGAGCAGAGGGAAGGAGAAGGAGGGGGGAGGAGGGGGGAGGAAGAAGGAGGGACGAGGGGAGGAGGAGGGGAGGGGAAGAGGGGGAAAAGGAGAGGGAGGAGGGTGAGGGGGAAGAAGGGGAGGAGGAGGAGGGGAAAGGGGAGGAGGGGGAGGGGGAAGGGGAGGAGGGGGAGGGGGAAGGGGAGGAGGGGGAGGGAGAAGGGAAGGAAGGGGAGGGGGAAGGGGATGAGGGGGAAGGGGAGGGGAGAGTAGGACAATGGGAAAGCTGGGGAACCCTGCTAGGCTTCTTAGAGTAGCATAGTTGGGCCAACCAGCAAGGAGAGGAACAATTCCTGTTGCCAGGACTATGACATAGCTCTAATTACCCTGCATTCCAGTCTGAACACTTTCATGCCTCTGAGCCTCTGCTCGTGCTGTTCCCACTCCATGGGATGCCCTTCCCTCCTTCGCCTAGCTATTGCTTGCTCGCCCTTTAAGACTGGCTCCTACAGGAATCTTCCCTGAGCCCCTTGGCAGTCAAGAGACAGGGGCACTTTTTGGGTGTTCCCTCAGCAGATGCATTTCTCTAACTCCCTGGGCTCATCCCCATGGCATAACAATTGCCCGGTTCCTTGTCCATTTCCCATTTAAAGCTGGGAAGTGGGCAGCTAGGGGTCTTATTTATCTTTTAATCCCTAACATTTGGCATAGTGCCAGGCACACATTTTTATCTATCTTTCAGCTTTTGTACACTTTTGACTTAAGCCCCGTCAACTGTCCTGGAATTTCCTCATTGGTTCTTTTGTGCCAAGGCCGATGGGGCTTGTCTACATGGAAGAGGGAAATAGGAAAGGGCAGGATCGCTGGGGTGGAGGTGAGGGCATGGTGCCCTCTAGTGGCCAGGTGCAGGGGCGGCTGCAGCGTCCCTACAGGAGAAAGAGGGGAGGGGCCAGGTGTGACCCGGGGCACTCAGTGAGACCAATGAACTTCTCCACGGGCAGACAAATAAGTGGGGGACCGCTGTGTTAGTGGTTTTCCCAGAGCAGCAGGGGGAGCAGTCCCCCTCATGGACTCATGTAGGGCTGTAGCTTGGCTTACAAGTAATTGAAAAGCAGGAGGAAGCCCAGAGACTACCCGCCCCCACTCACCCCGTGGAGAGAAGGAGACAGACAAGTGGAGGAGCGTGGGGGCCATGCTGAGGGTGGGAGGAGGGATGCAGAGAACCTAGAGGTATGTGATCTGGAAGAGAGACAAGTCTCCTGCTGAGAGGCTGGCAAAAGCAGACAACAGAGAGGCCCTACAGCTAGGGCGACCTGACCAGTTTTCTCTTGCAGGGACATCATATTTGAAAGCCTCTTGCTCCTCTCAGGATCCTTCCTGTGTTGACATCCTGGGATCCATGAGGCTCCCATGATGCCCCTCAGCCTTAGACCTGTAAACCAGAGTTGGCAGGTGCTGGTCAGGCTCCTCTTCCTTCTTGTCCTACGGCACTAGGGACATTATTAGATATATCTCCCCTTCCCACACCTTTGGGACATCATGCCCCGGTCACCCTTTGTGCCTGGCCCTTTTTGGGGCCAGGGAAGGGCCCACTGAGACCTCCTGAGCAGCCACCCTACCTCCCAAAGTATGGCTCCCTTTCAACCAAGCTTTGCTGCCTGGGTGGCATGCAAGTCTGTCTGCTGCTATATGAACCCACGTCCCCTGGTTCTGTTCCCTCCCCCAAACTAGTGAGGTGCTCATTAGCATCCACCTGCCTTCCTCAGTCCCATTTCATTCCCACTTCCCCTAGGCTTTCCCTGCAGGTTCTATTTTTTTGCCCCCACTCTTCATAGTTTCTCCTATTGGCTCTGGCTCTGCCCCAGAACCTCCAAATCCTTCTTAAATGTGACAGCTAAAATAAGATCCGGGAGAAGGCCAAGTGCAGTGGGATGATCGCACCCTGTCTTGCATGTGCTGCTTCCTCCTTCCTGGGTCCTGTCCCAGAGGTGTAGGCTGGCCTGTCACTAAGGATGTTATCAGGCTTGTGTCCCCTGCAATCCCGGGTCCCCTTGGGTTTTCTCCTTGCCTCCTCCTGGATCGGCAAGGCTGGTATTTCACTTCTAAAAGCCTTGCCTTGTATTTCACCCATCCTGAATGGATCGTTTTTGTAACCCGTAAAGCTTCCCCTGAATTATATCCTGGCTTCCTTGGACTGTGTTTTCCTTCTGGTGCCCCAGGATAAGCCAGGATCTAGTTCTAAGATGCACATAGCTGGCTTTGGTTTGTTCATTTGTTCGCTCACCCATCCATTGAGTCAACAGTTACTTACTGAGTTTCTCCTTTGCGCCAGCCACTCTGCTGGTTCGCGGATGTCTAAGGCAGCCCCTGGCTTCCACAGAGATTGTGGTCTTAGCAAAAAACACAAAACTGGGACAAGGGCTGTCCAGGGGCCTGGGAGAGAATATGAGGGGGACTAACCGTGTCCCTGGGAGAATGCATTATGGCTATAGCAACTCTATTTCTGTAACGCCAGGTATGCTGTGGTAAACAAACAAAATTAAAAAACACAAACCAACTAAAGAAAGCAAACCTCAGAGTTTCAGTATCTTAACACAATAAAGTGCTGTTGTTGTTGTTGTTGTTTTCTAATGAGTGCATTCCAGCATAGGTTTTCACTCTCCGGGGCAGCCATCCTCTCTAGAGATTCTGGCTGCTTCTATCTTACAGCTTCATGTCGACACGTGTCAACAACCAGGTTGGCGGTGGCAGGGAAAGAAGATTTGGGGGAACTCACACGTGCTTTTAAGAGTCTTGGACGGCAAGACACCCACGTCACTCCTACCCACACGCCATTGGCCGGGACTGGTCAGGGGAGGCCAGGAGATCCAGCCGTGTCACGTGCTTAGATGGAGGAGGTAGATTGGTGAGCGCCTCGCTTTGTCTCTCCCACAGCGACTCACGCGGTGGAGTTCAGAAAGAAAAGGTCAGTGAGTCCCCATTACCACAGCCCTCTCTCTTTAGCCACCTGCCTTCAAGTGTCAGCTCTTGATTGTCAAGAAGAGGGCCAGGGCCAGAAGCCCCATATATCCTACCTGGGAGCGGCCTTCCGTGGAGTCCCATCCTTGGGGCAGTTGGCGGAGGTCTTGGCTCCAGCCTGAACTAGCAGTGGGATCTTGCCTAGGGGGCCTCGGGGTCTCAGCACAGGGTGGTCTGGGGATACCACTGTGTTGGTCTTGGGTCTTTTCCTAAAGCTCTGCCCTGCCTTTCCCCTGCGGCTCATTGCTACGGGCTTCCTTCCCCAGACTCCATGTCTCTGTCTGGGGTTCTGTCTCTCCAGAGGGGAGTGCAGGGTCGGGAAAGAAACAGCAGGGGATGGTCCCTTTCTCCCTGCCTGGAGCAGCTGTGGCCCAGCTCCCGCTCTAGCTGCGATCACGGTCCCAGCTGTCCCAGGTGACCCCAGCTCCCAGGCTCAGTCAGTAGCCACCCTTCCCTTTCACTGTCCAGTTCCAGAGCTAGCGGTGGTTCCTGGAGGTTTGCTAATATCTAAATTACTTCACTGCTCCATTTGGCTCTTGGCTCCTCCAACATCTGTGTAACCAGGGCCTGCAATACACTCCCTTCATTGTGTACTTGAATTGATTTCTGTTTTCCCATTTAGATCCAGACTGAGACACCATGGACTTGGCAGGACCCTGGTGGGGGGTGGGGGAGGGAAGTGGAGAGAAGGGCGTGAGAAGGGCATGGATGGGAAGTGAGGTAGAAAATGTGACAAAAAGAGATCAGGTACAAATGATGGTCTCCTCTCTACCCCCTCTTTGTGGTCTCTGACACAGACATTCATCCTCCCAAGGGCTGTGTCCTCCACATTGGTCCCTGGCAATGAAAGTGGGGGGGTGGGGATGGGGGGCAGTAAGCATTCATTAGAACAGACCCTGGCTGAGTTGGTCCTGAGGCAGAAGGGAAAATGGGCAGAGCTGAGTCCTCTGAGTTAGAGCAGAACTTTCTAGGAGCCCCCTGCAGTCAAGGCCTGTGTTGCCCTTTCCATCCCAAAGCCTTTTGCTGGGAAGCTCCTGGGGAGACGTTCTGGTGCAGGCAGGGCCTTGCCGCATCACATCAATCACCCCCAGGAAGGGGACCAGCTTCTCAGCCAATACAATGGGCGGATTCCGCCATTCATCGTGGCCCAGCTCACGGCAGCCCTGGCTCATGCAGGCAGCAGGCAGCCAGAGTTCTCTGTATGCAGAAGAACAGCTTTGAGGTGGGGAAATAAATAAAATCAGAAACCATAAATAAAAAACTGCTGGCCTTGCACCGGGCAGGGAGTTGGGGGTGAACCAGCAGCCTCCTTAGGGAGCTGGGCTCGGCTTCCACAGAGGTGATTAAATTCCAAACCAACCCAGCACCTTCCCTAAGAAAGGCTGGGCCAGGACTGTGGGGCTGCAGGAGAGGAATAGGATCACAAGATATTAGAAAACTGAGGGATTTCAGACGGAGAATCAGAACTTTAAAACTCGGAGGGACCTTCCAGGTGGCTCTCAACCCTGGCTTCACATTGGGATCACCTGTGGTGCCTCTTTGACAAACTAGGAAGACCAGACTCCTCCCCAACACCCCAACCCGGCCCCGGCCCCTGAAGATGCCGACTCAGCAAGGCTGGTTGAGGGCTCAGCTCCACCAATGGTCCTGAAGTGCACTGTAGTCCAGAATCTTCAAGCGCCACTGGTAAGGAATCCAGGGGTTCTGAGAGCAGTGCCCCAGGGTTCCTCCCCTAAAATCAAATGATGCAGCTCTCTTCCCAAATGCACAGAAGAAATGAAGGTAATGAATAGAATGTTCTGTATTTAAAGTTTTCTCCCATTAATTTTTCTCTCCTTTTGGCACCTGCTGCTGCGTGCCTTCCAGTAATCAGTGAGAAAACGATATGAACAGAAAATCTCAGAAGCCATTGATCACGTCTACTTTGATGAGCTTTTTTGTTTTTTTGTTTTTTGTTTTTTTTTTTTTTGTTTTTTTGGTAAGCCCATGTGCTTGAGCTTATGGTTTTGTATTGTGTTTCTAGCCCAAATTTAATTAAAGGTAACATTTCCAGGCAATTTAAGCTCTGGATAAGAAAATCAGGTAGCAGTTCCCTCAAATCTTCTTTAGAACAAAGTGGGTAAATAAGTAAGACTCCATCTTTTGACCATCCTCAAGGCATCCATAACAGGTGGTACAGCCTCCCTCGAGGTCAAGACCACAAATCCTAGAATAAGTCTGGCAGGGGTGAATGTTAGCCCCACTGATACTTAGGCATGTGACCTTGAATAAGATAGTTAACCTCCCTTTGCCTTAATTTCTCCATGTGGAAACATGGATAATAAATAGTATCCACATCATGTGACTGTTGTGAGGACTGAATAAATCTGTATTTATAAAGTTCTTCCAGCAGCATTGGGCACTCAGAAATGCTATTAGCTAAATCCATTGGAGGATTCAGTAGGGGTGAGGGATAGCAGAGTTAGTATCTTTAAAGAGGATGCTTTAGTCAAAGGAATAGTCTTTTTTCCATTGGTTTGGTTTTTTAACTTAAGTTTTTAAAGCAGTTTAGGTTTGTGACAAAATTAAAGTGAAGGCACCGAAATTTCCCATGTACCCACTGCCCTCACACGTGCATGGCCTCCCCATTGTCAACATCACTCACCAAGTGCTACATTTGTTACATCTGATGAACTTACATTGATACATCATTATCTCCCAAAGTTCATAGTTTACATTAGGGCTCACTCTCCGTGTTGCGTACCTTCTTTGGATTTGGACGAATGTGTAATGACATATGTCCACCATTATGGTATCATAGAGACCATTTTCACTGTCCTAAGAAGTCCTCTGTGCTCTGCCTATTTATCCCTGGCACCCCCTGATCTTTTTATAATCCCCATAGTTGTACCTTTTCCAGAATATCATATAGTTGGAAACATACAGTAGGAAGCCTTTTCACATTGGCTTCTTTCACTTAGTAATACGCATTTAGAACCTCAGGTTCCCTCATGTCTTTTCATGGCTTGACACCCCATTTCTTTCTAGCACTGCATAATATTCCCTTGTCTGGATGTGCCACAGTTTGTTTATCCATCCCCCTACGGAAGGACGTCTTGGTTACTTCTGTGTTTTCAATATGAATAAAGCTGCTGTAAACATCCACATTTACAGACTTTTATACTCCTTTGGGTAAATACCAACGAGAGCAATTGCTGGACTGGATGGTCAGAGGATGTTCGGTTTTATAAGAAACTGCTAAACTGCCTTCCGAAGAGACTACCATTTTGCATTCCCACCAGCAGTGTGTGAGAGTTCCTGTTGCTCCCCACCCACGTCAGCATTTGGTATTGTCAGTGCTCTGGCTTGTGGTCATTCTCACAGCTGTGTGGTGCTAGCTCGTTGGTGTTTTACTTTGCAGTTCCCTGCTGACAGATGAGTGGAGCATCTTTCCACATCTCTCTTGCCATCTGTATATTCTTTGGTAGGGTATCTATTAAGGTCTTTGGTCCATTTTTTTAAATTGGGTTATTTGCCGTTGTTGAGCTTGAAGAGTTCTTTGTGTATTTTATATAACAATTTTTCATCAGATGTGTCTTTTGCAAATATTTTCTCCCAGTCTGTGGCTTGTTTTCTCATTCTCTCGACATAAGTTTTTAATCACACAACAATCCACAAGTTATTCTCCTTCTAAAAACCCAAACAAGATAGCAGTATCTAGAATTACAAAGTAACAGCCCTTCTTCTGGAGAGATAGCCCCTGCTCTTTAGCAGTTTGAGCACAGCTAAGTCTTTCCTTGGGAATCCGTAAGTAACGAAGACACCTGTCCTGTTCTCTAGGGATGGACAGTCTGGGAGGGCAGACAGACAGGCAAATGAAGCACAGCAGAAGGTGGTGACTGGAAAAAGGCATCTAAGAGGAAGAAGCATGTGTATTTTTCCAGCATCCCCTGGGAGGAAAATGGTGGTGGCTATGGTGGAGCCAGGTAAGGAGCCAGACCAGTGGTTCTCAAAGTGTGGTCCTTGGACTAGCAGCATCAGCATCAACATCACAGGGAGGCTTGTTAGAAATGAAATCCTCAGGCCCACCTGGACCTGTGAGTCAGAAGCTCTTGAGGTAGGGTGCAGCAGTCTGAATTTTGACAAGCCCTTGAGAAGATTCTGTTGTTCCCTGAAGGCTGAGAACCCCTGCCTTAGAACTAATCCCTCCAGAGTCATTCCCTGAGACTCCCTGTTCTCCAGCCTGTAAACCAAGGAAGGCTTGAGCAAAATGGTTGCCGAGCTGCCTGGGAAGATGATGCCACAGGTATAAGGTCACCCACAGGGGCAGTGAGTGGGACAGTGAAAGGCACAGAGAAGGTGCCCATTGGGCGGGGGTGGGCAGTACGGGTGGAGAGGAATTACCTTAGCCCTTTCTCCTTTAGCCCAGACCTTTTCCTGTGAGACATGTCTTAGCCCCTTCCCTTTGCTTAAGGGAAGTGTCGCTGCACACGGCTTAACAGATTCCTCTGGAGGAGTCTGCAAAGTGCACACACCATCCATAATGAATGAGCCCATTTCCTCTGTGAATCAGGCGGGAGTTGGGACAGATTAGCCCTGGAAATGGAGTTAAAGTCAAGCTCATCTGTTTGCAAGACTGTTGGGAAGTCCAAGTCCTTTTGTGCAGATCTGTCTTTTGGGAATGGAGTAGAGAAGACAGCAGCATGTTCCCTTGAGAGCATGTGTGTTGCATGTGCTCGCCTGGGCTCCTTTATGCGTGTGTGTATATTTTACTGTAGGAATATGAAGGCTTGTTCCACAGCTTGAGACCCTGACTTGGTACAGTCATAGCTGAAGCCCTTCGACCTCTTGCATTTCACCCCTGCCCCACCTAGCACCCAGTTCTGGCCCTGACCTCTAGCCTGGTGGGTAGGTAGGTGGGGGAGCTCTGCTGCTTCCTCAATATGAACTAATGGTTTCTTCTTTCGAGGTTCACCTTTTCCTGGAGTCCCGTGAGTTAAGGTTACAAAAGAACCATTAATCTCCCATTAAACCAGCTTGGATCCTCCATGGGCACAGGTCTGCAAGAAAGCAGATTACCAGGGGAGGAAAGGCAGTGAGACCCAAGGCTCCCTTCTTGCCCCGAGAGTCACCTCCCTTGAGTTCTCCCCATCATTACCACCACCACCACCACCACTTGGCTGGCCTTGGGAGCACCATGGCTTCTTTAAGGCAGTTTTCCAATCACGCCACATTTTCTTTCATCCTTGCCTATGCTGGGACAGTTAAACAAGGCTTTACTGGAAGCTCAAGGATACGATAAGAAAAAAAATGCAAAGCATTATAGACTACTGGCCAATCTGGCTTACAGGGACACTCACCCTCGGGTGCCCTGGCCCTTTTCCCTCCCTACCCAGTGCCAGCCTCATTGTGATGGATGCCAGCTTGGTTCCCATGCTGAGAGCTCCTGCCTGGACAACAGCTCCCCTTGTGGCTGAGATCTAGAAAAATGAGGCCCAAGGAGAGAAGGATGTTCTCCTCTGTTAGCTAGGAATTGCCTTCAGAGTTCTGGGTGTCTGAGGACTCCACACTGCTAGGTGAGACTGAAAAGGAGTGTAAAAACACTCTCTTTAGGGGAGATACTGTCCCTTCCCCACAAAGGGGTAGTCCCAACAGGCACCAAAACTGGGTTAGGTACCAACACAGTAAGCCTAAATCAATTCCAAAGATAAATAAACAGAGAACTTGAGGGCCATTACTCTGGAGACATGCCTATACCCTTGCTTAGTCCCTAGATGGCCAACACTGGCCTTTACCAAGCTGCTGAACCCTCTTGACATTGGCCTCATGACCAAAGATGCACTTGGTCCTGCCCTCCTGCATCCTTCTTCTTATGGTGGGCAGGTTTGTTCCCCATCCTGGGGCTCCCAGTTGTCTTCTCCAGCTGAGGTTAACCTCTCAATACATCATAATCCATGACTGGAGAAGCTGCACTAAAGGTTTCCAGAATGACCTGAAGGTATCTTCCAGAACGACTTGAAGGTATCTAAGGATCTATTGCATTTATGGGCCTAAACCCACACAGAACACTGTCCAGGGTTAGAGGGGACTAGCAAGTCCCCAGGCATCAGCCACATCCCAGGAAGCCAGGCCCCAGGGCGGAGGGTCCAAGGGCTGAGACCCCTACTGCTCTTTCCTGGGGTAGCCCAGGTTTCAGGTGAGCGCATGCCATTCCTTATGAAGGAAGTTACCCCCTGCCTTCGCTGAAAACCTTCTTATGGCTCCCAACACCCACTGTCTATAAACTCTAAATAGCTCAGTGCCACCCACAGGCCCTTGAGGTTCTTGCCCCTGCCTGGGTGCCAAACCCAGCCCCATGCCGCTCGTCAGTACCTACCCCATCCTTTGCCTCGTGAACTCTGACCTGTCCTGCTGGGAGCCCTCCCTGAGCATCCAGAAGGAGTTCCTCAAGCTCTTCTGCATTCCCTCAGCACCTGTGTTTCTGTCATGTCTCCCCCAGGCCTCTTTACATCCTTCAGGAATGACCTATGAGCCCAACTCCCACAGCAGGCTGTGGGCCTCCAGCAGTGGTGAGGGGTGTTTTCCTGTACATCTTTGTCTCCCTGTAGCCCACACACTGTGGGACACATGGGAGATGCCAAATGAACAAGTAACTGAAGAGCCTCGGCCGATCCCTGGCCAGGAAGCCCCACGGAGCTCCAGAGAGCATGGATTCCCCAGGGACCCAGCCCCTAGAAGGGCCATGCTTTTCTCCTAGTGGGACCCACTTGCATTCCCAGAATGCCTTTTTTTCTCCCCAAATGCTAAAGCACAAACAACAGGGGAAGGAAATATCTGGAAACCCACCAGATGACTTTCCTTATTGTCTGTATGCCAGGTGTCCTTGGAGGGGTCAGAGCCCACTCTCTGCTCCTCCCACCTGCCATATGGCTCCTTTGTAATCGGCAGGCCTAATTTTATAGCCAGAGGGAAGCAGCAAAGAAACTTGCTTCAGGGACTTTAGTGTCCTTGCCTCCTGTGAGATCAGGCTCCTTCCCAGAGAGCAGGCTGGCAGGACCCAGAGCCAAGACTACCATCAGATGTGGGCAGAGCATATTTGCTGGGAGGTATGGTGTGCAAGAGAAACTGTCTCAGTGGCAGGTCCCCCTCTTCCTCAAATACATCTGCCCACTGACTGTAACACTGCTCAGGGGCCCAGTGTGGGCACTCCATTCCTGGGGCTCAGGTTTAGACTAGAATTCACATGTGCCTGAGAGGGATAATAACTTAGGCAGTTATCAGTATAGTCTTCAGGAACAGTCACTTTAACAGATAATGAGAACTGTCTTAGTCAGCTAGGGCTAACTAACAAAATGCCATAGACTTGGTGGCGTAAACAGCAGGAATTTATTTCTTACAGTTCTGGAAGCTGGAAGTCTGAGATCAGGATGCCAGCATGGCCGGGTTCTAGGGAGAGCCTCCTTCCTGTCTTGTACACAGTCTCCTCAGGCTGTGTCCTCGTCCGACAGAGAGAGTGCTCTGCGGTCTCTTCTCATAAGGGCACTAATGTCATTGTGGGGCTCCACCCTCATGACTTCATCACCTCCCTGAGGCCTTGCCTATAAATACTACCACTTTAGGGCTTCAACATATGAATTTGGAAGGGACACAAATATTCAATCCATGGCATTCTACCCGTTGTGCTCCAAATTTCTATCCCTCTCACAAGCAAAATATATTCATTCCATCCCGACAGCCCTAAGAGCCTTAATTAATTTTAGCATCAACTCTAATCTTTAAAATCCAAAGTCTCATCTGAGTATCTATCCATACCAGACATGGGTGAAACTCACATATGATTCCCTCTCCATCTGTGCACCTGTGAATCCAGAGAACTTACATACCTCCAGGCATGGGAAGACACACCCTCATTCCAAAATGGAGAAACAGGAAAGAAGGAAGGGTGATGGGTCCCAAACAAGTCAAGCAAGGAAAAATTCACAAGATACTAAATCTTGGGAATGATGCCCTTTGGTTCATTGCTCTACCTTCTGGACCCACTGGGGTGGGGGTCCCACCTTTGCAGGTCTGCTGAGTGGGAGTCATGTTCCCAAGCCTCTGGGAAGCCCTTCCCCAATCCTTCACAGGTTGTTCCCAGCCCCACATGTCTGCAGGGTGGTCCTGGGTCCTAGGCCTTGGGTCAGGGGCTGTCTGGCCTATTGAAACGGAGACAGTGACCCTGGTGGTCTCTGGATTGCCTCCTGGTCCATCATCCCTCTTCTTGATGAATAGTGCATGCTCACAGTCAATAGCTCAATGATGTGGTCCTATAGGATCATCTAAGAAGTCCAACAGCTTCCCTCCACTTCATGTTGTCTTTTCTGTACCCTTTCATTTAAGCTGTCTGTGTCATTGTGGTGTAATCCCATGCCTGCTCCTAGCTTCCGCTGAAATGGCTATTAAGCCCGTGAGTCCATTCATGATCTCTTCATCAGATGGCTGTTCAACCACATCAGTGTTCTTTTCAGAACAAGATGTCTCAGTTGTTGCAATATGGATAGGCTGAGAAATTTCCCAGTCTTCAAGTTCTGGTTCCTTTTTGCTGAACAATTACCACTCCTTCAATGCTCTGCTTAGAGATCTCCTCAGCTAAGTATCCAGTTTCATCCCTCCAAAGTTCTACCTTCCACAAGGCCCGAGGGGACAGTTCAGCCAAGTCCTTTGCCATTCCCTAACAAGGAATGCTCCAGTTTCCATTGACATGTTCCTCACTTCCGTTTGAGGCATCACCAGAGTCCGCCGTATTTCTGAAATGCACCTCAAAACTCTCCAGACCCTCCCAGTACCCAGCTCCAGAGTCCCCTCCACATTTTTAGGTATGTTGTAGTAACATCCTACTTCTTTGTACCAAAATCTGTCTTACCCAGCGTAGGCTGCCATAACAAAATACCATAGACCAGCGTGCCTTAACAAGAATTAATTTTACAGGGCCTGAAAGTCCAAGATCAGAGTGGTAGCACTGTTGGTTCCTAGTGAGAGAGCCTTCTTCCTGGCTTGCAGACTGCCACCTTCTTGCTATATCCTCACATGGCAGAGAGAGCTCTGATGTCTCCCCCTCTTCTCATAAGGGCACTAAGCCCATTATGACGGCCTCATCCTAATGGCCTCATCTAAACCTAATTGTCTCCCAAAGACCTCATCTCTAAATAGGGCTTCCACATAGTAATTTGTTGTGGGGGGGGGAGGTGGACACGATTTAGTCTATAGCAAGAAAAAGTCCCTGCAAGAATGAGGGAGCTAACTTAAGTCTCCTGGTCAGAAAAAAAAATAAGGCAAACCTCTTATATTTTCATAGTGCTTCATATCAAGCAAGGGTATAAATATGGTTGTTCAGGTTGTACACTGCACAAGCCTAGTAGTTACCAGTCACTTTAGAGACCTTGTAGGTTTGAAACTTTAATGTGACCATTTCATGACAGATAGCTAGGACAATATTTTGTTCTAAGAAAGTTTGTGTATTAAGATAAATTTCTAGTTTATAGCACTAAAATGTCTTGAAGAATGGTTCATATTCATATTTTGTCATGCACACAAAGTATATAAACTAGATTAGCCCTTCTGCAAAGTCTCCTTTGATTTCTTTTTTTTTTTAAGTTTATTTATTTATTTTGAGGGAGAGAGAGAATCCCAAGCAGGCTCTGCTCTGCCAGTGCAGAGCCCAAGGTGGGGCTCGATCTCACAAACCATGAGATCATGACCTGAGCTGAAATCCAGAGTGGGACACTTAACTAACTGAGCCACCCAGATGCCCATCTCCCTTTAATTTAACTCAGGATAACACTATGAGTAGATATTTGGGGTCCATTTGACTGGTAAGGAAGTCGAAATGAAGAGGATCAAAGTCACCCAAGGGGGTTAGTAAGGAACTAGCCATCCTGCGATGCAAGCCCAAGACAGAGCCTCTTTCCCACTGTGGCCACTGGAAACATGGTCCTGTGTCTGGCTCCACTACCTTCTATGAGGATGTTTGGGTTTTTTTGTTTGTTAGTTTTATTCATTTATTTATTTTATTTAGTGAGCATGCATGAGAGAGAAAAAGAGAGAGAGAGAGAGAGAGAGAGAGAGAGAGAGAATCTCAGTTTGGCTCCATGCTCAGTGTAGAGCCCAGTGCTGGGCTTGAACCCACAACCCTGGGATCATGACTTGAGTTGGAATCAAAGAGACTGAGCCACCCATGTGCTCCTATGAAGATGTTTCTATTGATGGTCCCCCTTGAGGAGGAGCTGTGGAAGGATTGATCTCTCCACATCCTGCCTCTGCCAGGCATCCCCTCCTCAGCTCTGCCAGGGAGCTCTAGCCCCACACAAGAGCCACCTGGCTCAGGACGATGGTGTGCCGAGAGCTGGCATCCCCAACCCCAACTCGACCCTGATGGTTGAGCCCAGGGAAGGAGGAGGGCCCTTCGGACCTTCAGGGCTTGCTTTGCTGGAACTTGGGAGCTGAAGTGAGGAGGAGGTGGAGCCCCAGAGTGTCCCTCAAATGAGGTCTCATTGAAGCATCTACAGGGAGATACACTGAGAAATGAATACGGGTTCTACTTCACAGTGATGGGGAGTCCTCAGAAATAATTAATTAATTAATAATCAAGTGAAGAACAGTGCCAGTTGGAAGGGCTTGGAAATTCAGTCGATCACACCTGTGAATGAACCGTTACTTCTTTTTAAATTGAGCTATGGCATACGCACAATAACGTACCCAGGTCTTAGGTGTACAGCTTGTTGGGCTCTTATCTACGGATGTGCCTGTGTAACCATACAGCTCTCCAGCACGCTCCTGCCCAGGGCTCCTGGTGCCCCTTCCCGATATCCAATCTGCCCCAGTGGTGACCGCTGTTCTGATCCCCATTATCAAGACTGCCTTTGCCTCTCCTTGAACTTTGTGTAAATGGACTCCTACAGTATGTTTCCTTTTGCATCTGGCTTCTCTCACTCAACAGAATATCTGTGAGCCTCATCTGTGTTGTTGTGTGTGACCGTAGTTTGTCCCTTGTCTCTGCTGGGTAGCACGCCATGTGTGAATGTGCCACAAAGTACGCATCCATTCTATTGCTCATAAATATTGGCTGGTTTCTAGTTTGGGGCCGTAATGAGTAAAGTTGCTGGGAACATTCTTATGCATGTTGTTTTATGGACACAGGCTCTCATTTCTCTAGGGTTGATACCTAGCATGTAATTTCTGGGCTTAAGAGAGGCTTTCACAGTATGATTAGATTAGCGGAGGGGGGGAGGAGGGGTAGGTCAGACAGACTTGTTTCAAGTGCCCAGGTCACCACTGCTAGGCCTTGGGTTGTCTGCTTGCCTTTTCTGGGCCTCAGTTCTCTACATTTGTATAATGAGGGCCAAGAAGACCTCCCTCAGGTGGCCAGTGAAAGACTTCAAAGAGATAATACCTGTTAAGCACCCAGCACAGCACACTTTCTTAGCACACTGAAGAAAATGATCATTCCTGTGTACTTCACTCCACCACTCATGTTTCACGAGCCTCAGTCCAGCCTCCCCTCAGGAAAAGAGTACCTGCCTTCTTCACCCATAAGCCAGGTAAGACGTGTAGGTGGGGCCCTGGCTTCAAAGCTTGTACTAGTGCCTTGTGCTAGAATGATGCCCTCTGTGGTGGATACGCATGGTTTGTTCTGCCCAGAGCAGTTTCCTCGTCTTCTGGAAAGGCTCCCGTGAACCACATGGTTCTGGTGAGGACCGCTAATTGTGGATCCCATTCCTGCCTCCACACCTCCAAGCCCAAGATCGGCATAGGGTTGATCACATGACCCAGACCTGGCCAATCACAACCCTTCCCTAGGAGTTTCAGACAAGATCTCAGAAGAAAGAGCCCTTTGCTCTCCGGTCACAAAGTTTCCAGACAGACACCACGTCAGAGCTGGTCATTGATCAGTTTCTCAACAACTCTCTACCCTCCACCTACAACACAAAGTAAAAAGGTCAATGAGATCAGAGTTTACACCGAGGAGGGGTGGGAAACAGAGGAGAGAGAGGAAAGGAGACAGAGCTACTGCCAGCCATGCCTTTGGTTCCAGGTATTCCTGAGGCCACTCACTTTGCTAACCTTCTAATTTGGTTACATGAGGCAATAAGTCTCTCATTCTTCTGAAGCCACCTTGAGTTAAGTTTCTCTCCCTGGCTCCCACTCTGCATGAAGGGTTCAGACCAAAGGCCCTTAAGGGCCTCCCTCTAATCTTTCTCAAAGATGGTGCACCAAACCATCACAAGCAAGCTCTTTGCTTTTGAAGCCATGGCCAGTGGTCACTTGTTAAGCACACACCTGGTGTGCCCAGCCCCTGCGTGGGCTCTGGCTGCATGGAAGACAAGTGGATGGCCTGGCCCCCCTGACCTTGAGCTCTGTACCATCCCTGCACAATTTCTCATAATTGCTCTCTGATTTATGCTCCTTTCCTTGGCATGCTATTGACAAACGGAAGATTTGATAGATTCTCTCCAGGTCATCTATTTAAGGTATCCTCAGTTAATGCAGGAAAGAAACGATGTTCGGTTTTTAACTGATTGAACTCCAGCCACATGGTATTTTTAGCAACATTCCCAAAGTCCTGAGCAGCTGTCCTGGCCTGAGTTGGGGAGTGGACCCATTGGTCCTGGGGAGATCGATCCTGCCTGACTGCCACCTTCCTAGGTGGTCTCAGAAAACTCTAAAATCGTATTTCCTGCATTCTCAGTAGGGGCAGGTACGTAGTAAGAGAACAAGACACCTGGACTCTGAAGCCAAAGACCAAATAAAGTTTAGGGAAGAGGGAAGAGAGTGCTGTCCACCCTTGTCCCAGCACCTGCAGGGCCCTGATGCCCCATTAGACCTGCCACCTGACATTCCCCCTTGAGAGGGAAGCCCTGACACAGGCTGTCACCCTTTGCCATATAACTTTGTTGTGTGTACTGACCTGGCTGGAGTAAGATCTATCCCTTGACGTGCTTTCAGCTTGTCCAGTGAGATGTTTGTGGGGAGACAGGAAGGAGGCTGGAAGTAGTGCCCCTTAAACCTCTACTCTCACAAGGGGTCCATGCCCAGGCCAGACTGTTGGAGGATGAGAGATGTGTGGGGCCAAACCAAGTCAGCCTGGTCCTCCTAGCCAAGGCTAGCCCATCTCAGCCAATAGTCAACCCACCTCCTGACAGGTGAGTAAATCCAGCTGAGGCCAAAACACCCAGACAGCTGAGCCCAGCTATTTCGATGTTCATGGTTTAAAGTCACTGAGTTTTGGGGTAGTTGGTTAGGTAGCATGAACTGTGGCTAACACATAACTAATACACATGCCATAATGCAGAGACTGTCAAATCACACATGAGCAGACAAGCCAGATGGGTAAGAATGGTGAACCACTGAAAGATCTGAGTTTGTTAAGGTGTTTGAAGCAAAGAGGGTTTTTTTTTTTAATTAATAATTTATTTTGAGAGTGAGAGAGAGAGAGAGAGTGGTGGGGGGAGGGGTAGAGAGGGAGAGAGAACCCCAAGTAGGGTCTACACGGCCAGCAAAGATCCAATGCAGGGCTTGAACTCACCAACCGTGAGATCTCGACCTGAGCTGAAACCAAGAGTCTATCATTTAACCAACTGAGGCATCAGGTGCCCCTGAAGCAAAGAGTTTTTTGAGAATTGCTTTTGAGGGCCTACAGTAACTAAAGTATTTACATATGTACATATATAGATTATATATATATATATATCAAGTTAACCAATTGTTGTCAGGCTGAGGCATGTCCTTTAAGGAAAAATAAACTCAATTATGATCAACTTATTTCTATGTCAGTGAGAGCTGATAAATCATGTGGAAAACAACTGTAGCTGTTAGTCACATATTTTCCTTGCAACGGGTACAAACCTCAAATGTTCTTTATCATAGCAATCTTTGCCTTTTGTTTCCTTTGGTTGTTTTAACTCTTACTCCTCCATTTCTAGTGGCCCCTTCTCCACAGGTACCCAGTGCCCTAAGGAATGGGAGTGGGATTTAAGGCACATTTTTCTTCCAGAATACTTTTACTATTAGGAGAGGAAAAGGAGGGGCACCTGGGTGGCTCAGTTGGTTGAGCATCTGACTCTTGATTTCGGCTCAGGTCATGATCTCGCATTCATGAAATGGAATCCCACATCAGGCTCTGTGCTGACAGTGTGGAGCTCTCCCTCTCTCTCTGTCCCTCCCCAAGTCATGCACACACACGCACCCTCTCTCAAAATAAATAGACATTTAAAAAAAGAGAGGAAAGGGAGATCTCAGGGGACCTGAAAAGAGCTAAATGTGGCCATGGTGGCATGTCCTTGAAGAGTCATATTTAATCTAATAAACCTAGTGAAATTTGCCAGTGATTCTGGTCCCCTTGGGAGCCTTACAGAAGAAAACCCAAATCTTTTCTGAAGGACACACGTTAAATACAGATATTAAAGAATTCTCACAGATAAAATTGGGAAGAGCATGAGTTCACAGTTTCAAATCACCGAACGCACAAGGAAACAAGCCACCATGAGCAAGAGTTCTCAGCAACAACCAACTGGAAACCCAATCACCAGAAATAAGAACGATCATAATCATCAGACACCCAGGACAAAAGGCTGATGTGTTTTAAGGATTGAAGGGGCACTCGAAGTGTGGTGAAGCACAGAACTACCAAAATTGACCAGTTTGCCAAAAGAACTTTAGAAATAGGACTTCAGTAAATGAAGCAAATAAGTGAAATTAAAAACTCAATAAAAGAGGCAACTAGCATTGCTGGAGTGAGAATTTGTGAACTAGAAAATTGACTGAGTTGGCCTCACTGCCTGGGTAGTGGCCTGAGGAACTGGGTGCGTGGCCTGAGGAGACTAGATCTCAGTTTCTGGGAGGTTGGAGGCAGGGGCAGCTGAACCCTGCCCAGCAGCGCCCCATTCCCCACAGTGAGATGGGCAGATAGAAAAGCACTGGCCATTGTACTTTCTCTTTGAGAAGGACTTTGTGGAATTGTGGGGACAGAGAAGCATTTGGGGGGGGGGTCCTGGTCTGTAAAAAGCCAGTATTATAACCTGCATCCAGGACAACCACCCAGAGTCACACAATGCTTTGTAAGATAGTCACAGCAGTGTCTTGGTTATCCATTTGCTATATAACAAACCTCCTCAAAATCTAGGGGCTTAAGACAACAGTGACCATTTATTTTGTTCAGGATGCTGCCACCTGGGCAGGGCTTGGTGGGGACAGCTGTCCTCTGCTCCCCATTGCATTAGCCGGGTTGCTCAACAACTAGAGGTGGGAGGGTCACTTTCCAAGTGGCCCACCTGGCTGGGGAGTTGGTGCTGGCTATCAGCTAGGAGTCTGCTGGGTCCTCAGTTCTGCTCCATATGGGTCTCTCTACCCATCATTCAGACTTCCTCACAGCATGGTGGCTGAGTCTCCAAACAGTAGGCAAAAGTGCATGACTTTTTTACCACCTAGCCTTCGAAGCCACATGGTGTCACTTTAGCTATACTCCGTTGGTTGAGATAGTCAGAAAGCTCTGCCCTGGTTCAAGGAGGATGGGGAGTGGGAATGTTCTAGAAGAGCATATGGGATGAGAGATGCCACTGCACCATCTTCGGAAAATGGCGATGCCAAAGCAGGTGATGGCAATCCAGGGGCAGGGATGGCTAGAGACATAGGCAGACAGCCAACAAAGGGGTCAAAACCGGGCTGGGATCTGGTAGTAGAACCTCAGCCCCTGAGTGGGGACAGCTGGCAAGAGCAGGGCCAAGCCTGGGAGTTTATTAGCAGAGTGGTCAAGGGCAGATTCTCAAGCCAGACTCCCTGGATTTGAATCCTGGCTTCCCCAGTTAGTGGTTTACCATCGTGGGCAAGGAGCCTGACCCCTCTTGGCCTCAGTTTCCCCATCTATTCAATGGGATAACAGTAGAAGTTACCTCACAGGTTTGTTGTGAGGATTCAGCCAGTTAATAGAGGTAAGAGAACAGTGTCTGGCCCTCAGCAAGTGTTGTGTAAGGAGAAGCTAATATTGGTAATAGGCTCTTTTCACAAAAAAGCACCAGAAACCAAACAGGGAACAGAACTGCCAAATGGTGTGTATCAGAGCTGCAAAGTGAGGCAAACTTCCAGTAATGAGAACTTCTGGTAACCAGAGGGATGCCTCTGGGGGGTGGGGGGGTCCCAGAGGCCTGGGAGAGGTGGGGCCTAAGGCAGATTGTTGGTGCATGAGGAAGGTGTCCTTGGAGTGGAGAGAATGGTCTCTCAGCCCAGGCCTGGAGGTCCTGCTGGGCTCAGGGGCAATACCAAGTTCAAACACTATAAAATGCTCTGCAATGTTGTTCAAGCCGTAAAAATAGTGAGGAGTCCTGAGGCTACTTAGAAATAGAACAACTGTTTTCTCCTTAATGAGCCGCCATACGCAGCATTTAATTAAAACTGCAAGAGCTTCCCAGGAACGTGGACCGAGGGAGCGTGCAGGGCTGGGGTCACAGGCGTTTGCTCGGCAGGGCTGGGGGCGCCCCTCAGGGGCGGGGCGCAGGCGCACCCCCACCCTACTCCTTTCTGCTTTCCGGTTTCCCAGGAACCCTCCTAATGGTTTCTACCAGGCTCGTGGTGGCAAACAGTCACTCTCCACTGGCTTCAAGTGTCTGCGGGACAGCCTAGGGTAACTTGCTTTGCCTCTCTGAACTTCAGTTTCCCCATCCGGAAAATGGGGATAATGAGACGTCCTTGATGGAGATACATCCCAGGGGTGCCGGACACTCGTTTCCTTCCCACCCCGGACGTTCTTGCTCAGGACAGTGGATGCTTTGAAGGCTGTGAGTGTTGTTTTCCAAGCCACATCCTGTAAGGTGCTCCAAAGTCAGAGAAGTCTGGAAATGCAGTGCTCTCCCTGCTCTCCTCCCCACCTGTAGGGTCAAAGAACAAGGGCACTTTAAAGGTTCTGAGAAGTTCCCATCTGAAGAATCCTGCTTTGTTGAACCTCACATTCTAAAATGTCTCACTGTGGAAACACTTTTTTTTTTTTTTTTTTTTACTTATTTCACATGAATTTTCTTTATCTGTTTCACCCGTTCGCATCATGGGGGGCAGTCAAAGGAAACACTGAGGTGGCAGAAATCACACATGCCAAATTGCTTCATCTCTCTCAACTCGCTTCTCATCTGAGAAACGAGGGTGATTAACACCCACCTTGCAGGTGGCTCCGAAGGTTAGACTCCGTGTACACAAAACACCCGCCCAACGGCCTGGTGCGGGATGCACTGAGGCTGCTGTGACTTTCGAGGCACACAGATACAGGAAATGATATGGAAGGATGCAGATGCCAAAGGTGAGAAATGAGGCAGGGGCTTGGCCAAAAAGGCTGAGACCCGCACAGGCTGGCTGGGGCTGAGCCGAGGGGTCCTTAAATCTCCTGGACCAAACCAGGGATTGTTCCCAGCACCAGGGGCAAAGCGGGGCCTGCAGGAGAGATGTGCGGCCTTGGCAAGGGCCTGGCGGACCACTGGGCACAGGGGCAGGCAAGGGAGTCATTTATTAACTATATTTATTGAGCACCTACCACCTGCCAGGCACTCTTAGCCACAGAGGAAAATGTCAGTGAACCAAAGTCCCTGCCCTCATGGAGCTTACACTGTCAATACCGTTTTAAAAATTAATAATACATTGGGTGAGAATAAGTGCTGCAAAAAAAATTAAGCAGAGTAAAGGGGTAGATAATGATGATGGGTGGGTGTTATTTCTAATAGAATGGTCAGGGAAAGCCTTCAGAGGAGGTGATATAAGCAGAAAGTAGAGAGAGGAAGGTGATTCTCTGAGTCATCTCATCCTCCTCTTCCTCCTCATCATCAATAACATCATTGTCATCAAGAACATTATCTATCTCTAAGGCCCCACAGGCCTCCTCACCTGCTGAGCTCAGCAAGCACAGTTCAGGAACAGGCCTTCGTGGAGTGCAGTTCCAGTAATGGCCACAAGGTGGAGGTAATGACTCTAACCCGGTCCAGGGGCCGAAGTTCTGCAGAGGAATCCAGAAGATTCTGGAATCCAAGGCTCCCGCCCCTAGACTCCTATCAAGGTTGAGAATAAATAATCTCTGGCTGTCTGCAGCCACAGGAACTCCATATAATTTGGGTGGTAAATACACCTCACAGTGTGTGTGTGTGGTGGCGGGGGGGGGGGGGAGGCTTTGGCCATCTGCCTCGGTGACTAGGGGTCTTGGGACTGGGGGAAGGAGAGAGCAAGAGAGAGAGCCTCACAGAACTTTCAGGGAAGCTGAGGGAGGGAGGGGCACACAGGCCCCCAGCACAGGATCCAGGGTCCCAGGGCTGAGACTGGCACCACCCAGAGAGCAGTTCCAGCCTGGACTTGTTCTCATGATGGGGGATGGCTCTGCAGGTTTAAGAAGTCCATCTGCCTCTGGCTGAGGCAGAAGGCAGGTGAGGGAGCGGGGAGTGGAGAGAGAATTGGATAGAACAGCCGAGTCCTGAGTTCAGTACAGTCAGGCAGCGGGAGTAACAACCTGAGTGTGTGTGGTTTATGGCTGGCTAGCTGTGCCTGTAAACTCATCTGAGCGTTGGGAGAGGTG
Organism: Cryptoprocta ferox; assembly: GCA_028646485.1. Classification (NCBI taxonomy): domain Eukaryota; kingdom Metazoa; phylum Chordata; class Mammalia; order Carnivora; family Eupleridae; genus Cryptoprocta; species Cryptoprocta ferox. The sequence goes on from CM053577.1 coordinate 106,622,201, forward strand.
GCTGTGAGCTTGCTGGTTGCCTGCCACGATTCTGGGGTGAAGGGGACCCTTCCAGAGCCCCCAACCCTGTTTTCCCATGGGCAGTAGCTACAGGGCCGTCCTTGGAGGCAAAACCGCCAAGACCCCCTGTTTGGGGTCTTCCCCGAGCGCCCACTGAAAAGTAGTAAGGTGGCTTGCTCCCCTCGGCAGCGAGGACCTACCTCTGTCCCCCTCATCGAGAGGATTGATTCTCCCCCCAGACTCGTTCCTGTCATTGCAGGACTTCCAATTTTCCTGGCATTTTGCTCCCCAGTAACATGTGAACAGATGCTGCAGGGCTCTCTCTGAGGATCCTGCAGGACAGATTCCCCTCAGTGAGGCTCTTTGCTTTTCTCTGGGAGGAGAAATCCATTTCACACGGTTCTGCGACCTCACTAACCTTTAAATGCATGGGCTGAGGATTCAGGTATACCTCCACCTGTACCCTGGCTCTCAACTGCTGGAAAAGGGGCAAATAATACTTATCTGGTAGGGTCATCTGGTCAACTTAATAAGATAATATGTCTAATTGCTCCTGGCACCTCATCAGGACCCAATGAAGAGTAATTACGTTTATGTCTGCAAAGGACGGGGTACACCTTCCTGTCGATGAGCTTGTTTATTCCACAGAACAACCCTGTTTGGCGCATTCTGCATTTTTTTCTTATTTCATTAATTTTTTTCCCCATTAGAAACATCTGAGAACATTCTCATCATAACAGAATTGAGCACTGCATCATTATTTGGCGTAAAATACAAATGTTGCTCCTTACCACCCCCTCGGCGTCTACCCTACCTCATCCTTCCACATACAACATATTCCCCAGAGGTGACTACTGGCATAAGTTTATGTTCCCGGACTTTAAATATATATATTATATTAATGTTTATTAATTTATTTTGAGAGAGAGAGAGTGTGTGTGTGTGTGTGTACATGAGCAGGGGAGGAGCAGAGGGAGAGAGAGAGAGAGAGAGAGAGAGAGAGAATCCCAAGCAGGCTTCACACTCTCTGCACAGAGCCTGACATGGGGCTCAAACCCATGAACTGTGAGATCATGACCTGAGCTGAAACCAAGTCAGATGCTCAATTGACTGAGCCACTCAGGGGCCCCATATACTTAAAAAAACAAACAAACCAATACAGTCCTTGGAGCTGTAAAATTCAGTTCCATGTCAGATAGCATCAGATGGAGGTTACCCTTCGAATAAACTGGAGAGTTTGCAGACCCACAGCTGTTTCTCTCGGGCAGCATTTAGTTTCATATCAACCCTCAATGTGTTCATTACAAATGAGCATTTTAAAAATAGGCCCTCAGAAAGTGGTCTGGCAACACTATGCAAATAATTACCAGTAAGGTCTAGGTGTGTGTGTGTATTCTCTGACTTGCTTTTCTACCAAATGGCCACAGCCTCTGTTCCAAGTTCTGATCAGGGGGATATGGCTACAGATCACCAGGGACAGGATTGTTCCAGCCACTTTCTGTTGAAGTGAGGAGCCAAACACAGAGGATGTGTCTGGCTGCATGGAGGCTGGTTCAAACCTAATTCTGGGGTTTGAGCTCTGTTTGGGCAGGGACAGCAGTGCCCCATCGACTCCAGGGAAACTTTATAGGCAGAAGTGGGCCATCCAATCCCCTCCACCCCCTGCCCACCTTCCCCCAAGCTGCCCCGGGGCTGGAAGCACAGGCTGAGCTGGCACCTCAGAGTGTCTGCTGGGCATTCATCCCCGGCTCCACCCTCCGAACGTTCTTTCACCCACCCCACAGGCCAGCTGTAGGAGCGGGGTGTGATGATCAGGGTTCTCCTGGTGTCAATGAAACTGAGCTTCGAGAAGGAACACACCCAAGAACACACAACTAGAAAGTGGCAGCATTGGAACTGGAGCCAGCTGTCGCGGGGGGAGTCATTCACACTGGTACATAAGTAATATGTAAGTACATTCTGATTGTATGTAAAATAAATATGAAATTCTTTCTGAGCCCCAGTAGTCGGCTCCCTCCATAGCTGATCACACTCATTTGTCAAGTGTGTCCTTCTGGGCCTTTACACACACACACACACACACACACACACACAGTTGCTATTATAAAAATATAAAAGATATTACACTATAAAAATATTTCTATGACCTTTCTTTACTTAGCAATGTGTTTCTTTCCACATTCATATATTTGGACCTATTTCTTTTTTTTAAATAGCTGTACAGTGGTCCACAGTATGACTATGTCATGATGTCACTACTCACTATTGACGTTCCATTTACTCATCTGTAAAATGGAGATAATAATTGTGTTTGTCACATAGGATTATTGCAAGATTAAATAATACATGTAAATTGCTCAAAATCAGTCATGGCACATGATAAATGCACACACAACAACTATTAGGTATTGTAATCTTTACCATCATCATCATCAGTATTACTGATGGACATTAATATTATTTCCAGTTTTTTGTTATAAAGAATTCTACAGGGGCACCTGGGTGGCTCAGTCAGTTAAGTGTCCGACTCTCGATTTCAGCTGAGGTCATGATCTCACAGTTCTTGAGTTTGAGCCCCGTGGTGGACTCTGTGCTGACAGCAGAAAGCCTACTTGGGATTCTCTGTCTCCCTCTTTCTCTCAAAAAGAATTAAATAAACTTACAAAAAAAAAAAAAAAAGAATGCTAGGGGCACCTGGGTGGCTCAGTCACTTGTGTCCAACTTTGGCTCAGATCATGATCTCACGGTTCATGAGTTCAAGCCTCACATCAGGCTCACTGCTGTCAGCACAGAGCCCACTTCAGATCCCCTGTCTCCCTCTCTTTCTGCCCCTCCCCTGCTTCTTCTTCTTCTTCTTCTTCTTCTTCTTCTTCTTCTCTCTCTCTCTCTCTGTGTCAAAATAAATAAATGAACTTAAAAATGCTACAATGTAGCATGTAGTCTACAATGTAGACTTTTCTACTCAAATTTTGTGTATATATGAGTTTGACGATGGAATAGTTTCTGGAATGCTGGGTGAGGAGTTTGGAGAGAGAGGTTCCCCACACCAGCCCTGTTTCTCTGCAACTGACATTGTTCTAAAGCTATGGTTCCCCAGGGCAGGACTCTTCGGACTCTAACTCTCACGGGACCCAAGTAACCCTTCCCTCCTCCCCTGGTCTCCTTAGCCTTTGAGTGGTGACAGCCTCCTGCTGTGGTTGGCTTTTGGGGGGCTTCACCATCCCTTGCTTACTCCCCTAACCCTGCTTATTCCCCCACAAGCTGATCCTTTACATAATTGCCATCATTTGAACCATAGGGGGGTGAGCTCTGTGTTCTGCCTGGACCCTGTCTGACACACTGGCCTTTTGTTTTCTACCACTTGCCTGTTCATATTCTTTGCCCATTTTCTATAGCATTGCCTTTATGATTATTTATTAAAATTTCATAAAGTATGAATATTAATATTTTATAAATATATATTGTTTCTTAGTTCATCTTAAAACTGTTTAATGTAATACACCCTTGTAATAAAAAAATTCTAACAACACAGAAGAGTATAAAATGATAAAATAAGAACCAATTGTCCTGAATAAGAGGCCTCCCTAGAGGCCTGTAAGCTCTACAGATGTGCACAGGATTAAATGGGGGTGCATATGGCACTCCACATTGTGCACAGACTCTCACCAATGGTCTCATTCATCATTAGAAGGTCATTCCATTTCTGCAGAGAGCGTCTTCTTAGTTTTAGCTCAGGGGTAAACACTACCCCTATAGTCACTCTATGCCATGCTCCAGGGAACAGCTGACTGGCACAGCTGTTCTATGGATAGTCTCCTAATTAATCACTTTGACTTTGGCCTGCCTTCCACCTCTGCCCCCACGTTTGTAGACTACAAAAGAAGAAGGAGTCTCTCCCACCCCTGCCAGCCCCACAAGTCCTGGTGAGTTTTGGGTGGTGGCTCCTCTGTGCTGGGTTCCCCCTTTATCTGACTCACTCACTCCCTGGTTTCCACCCAGACCTCTGGTCCTCTAATGGCTCCCTCCTGTCCTCAGTGGGTAAAGGGTGTACTCCCTTTGGAACTCCTTTACTGCCACTTCAGTGGAGTTTGGGCAAGTGGGAGGGGTAATGGATATGCTTAGTACTTTGTAGGAGGCCTGTAGTGACTCAAACCACACAAAACACAGGTTTGTTGCAGCTCAGGGGGGAGGTGGCTAGGCTGGGTAGCCCCATGGCCCCTCTGTCCTTGTCCTCCAGCTCCTCCTGCTCCCTCCCCCCCAACGCATGTGCCCACCGTGCCTGCTCTCAGACTCCCCAATACCTGCCAGAAAGCCTGTCTACACTGCCACCCCCTTCAGAGGGGTGGCCAGAGCCTGGCTGGCATTATGATTTCCCTGTCACTAGTGCTCGGTTTTGGGGTACTTTCCAGAGCCCTCCGGTCCTCTCTGCTGGACCCTGAGATTCCTCCTGGCCCAGCCCCTTGGCTGGCGGCAGCCTGCAGCCCGCTGCCTGACATGGCAGATAAAGTGTTATGTCATGTCTAGGACTGCTTTGAAGTGGCAACAGCAGAGTTAAGTGGTTGAAACAGAGATCACATGGCTCACAGGACCTAAATTATTTACCGTGTGACCCTTCAAAATGGTTTGCAAGCGACCCCTGCCCTTGATCTTATGACCTTGTCAGTCACTCCTCCCTGAGAATGAAGGAGGTGATCCTTGACCCCTAGCCCTGGTGGCCAGGGTGACCAGAAGCCGCCCACATGCTCCACCGTGACCTGGCCTCTGGGCGGGGAGTGTGCCCCACTGCTGGACTATGCACAAGAAGGAACAGAGCCTGCAACAGGGACAGACAGTCAGCCAGACGAAGGTATGACCCCACCCCATCCACTGCAAGGGGAGAAAGTTCTCCTGGAGGCAGCACTGGTGAGGGTGGAGGCGTGTGGGGGAGGGCAGACAGACAGGGTTCTTTCTAGAACAGTATCTGCCAGATGGCAGAGGGCTCGTGTATCAGCCCAGCCATGCTGGCCTCGGCCTCAGGCAGCAGGTGGATGTGGAGGGAGAGATGGAAGGTGCAGTGGGGGTTTCAGGAAGGTGGGTGGCATCTCAGGCAACTCTGGAAACTGAGTTCAAAGCTCCTGGATGCCACTCCCAGGGAGCCTTCCCCCATAGGGGTCAACACAACACAAGGTCGGACTGTGTACCTAATTCTTGCCACTCTCACAGTCATCCCTGGGACTCCTCCCATACCTCCTCCTCTACCCCTGCCCTGCACTGCTCCCAGGGTAACCACGAGTAATGCCTTAGAAACTTCTAGTTCCACGACCTATGAAAGCTGCTGTTTTCAAGGTCACCATTGACCTCCATATGTCTGCCTCCCACTGGTTAGTCACCCAGATCCTCATTTTACTGAGCCTTCCCACATCCTTTGACATGCTTGCTTTGATACACACTTCCTCTCCCCTCTGTTCCTAGACTGTTCATCTCTTGGCTGGTCCCATGGCTGGATCCTTCTCATCATTCCTGCCCCAGGTCAAAAGGCATCATCTGCTCAGTAAAGTCTTCCTTGTTCCTCAGCTCCAGATGACCTCCACCCTGCACTGTATCACACTCATGATTGTTTCAGAGTTTATTTATTTATCACTACTTGAAATTACATAGTTTACTGATGTGTCAAGTGGTTAAGCCTACGTTCCGGAGCCTGACTTACCTGGGTGCAAATCTTAGCTCTGCCATTTCTAGCTGTGAGACCTCTGACAGCCTATGGTCTCTTTGTGCCTCAGTTTCCACATCTGTGAAATGGAGTTGATAGAAACCAGGCACATGAGCCAAATCCGAACCACTGCCTAGTTTTGAGCAACGAGCAAGTTAAGAATGGCTTTATGTTTTTAAATGGTTGAAAAAAAATCAAAAGAGGGATATCTTGTGACCTGTGAAAATTATATGATAAAAAGTTTCAGTGTTCACAAGTGGAGTTTTATTGGAACACAGCCTTGCCCGTTCACTTATGTATTGCCCAAGGCTTCCTTACTGCTATGACAGAGTCGAGCAGCTGCAACAGTGTGTATGGACTGCAAAGCCTAAACTATTACAGGCTAAAATATTGGGGCCCTGGGGTGGCTCAGTTGGTTAAGCGTCCAGCATTTGATTTTGCCTCAGGTCATGATCTCACTGTTTCGTGAGTTCAAGCTCCACGTTGGGCTCTGTGCTGACCCTGCAGAGCCTGCTTAGGAATCTCTCTCTCCCTCTCTTTCTGTCCCACCCCTGCTCACACTCTATCTCTATCAAAATAAATAAATAAACTTTAAAAATTATGGAAAAAAAAGAAATGCAAATGTCCTTTATTATTTTTTTAAAAAATGTTAATGTTTATTTTAGAAAGAAAGAGACAAAGCATGAGCAGGGGAGGGGCAGAGAGAGAGGGAGACACAGAATCCGAAGCAGGTTTCAGACTCTAAGCTGTCAGCATAGAACCCGATGGGGGGCTCAAACCCGAGAACCATGAGATCATGGACTTGAACCGAAGTTGGACACTTAACCAACTGAGCCACTCAGATGCCCCGAAATGCAAATGTCCTTTAAAAAAAAGTTTAGGGGCACCTGGGTGGCTCAGTCGGTTAAGTGTCCAACTCCTGATTTCTGCTCAGGTCATGATTCCACAGTTCATGAGATCAAGCCTCATGTTGGGCTCCGACTGACAGCATGGATCCTGCTTGGGATTCTCTCTTTTCCCCTCTCTGTGTCCCTCCCCCACTCGTGCTTGCTCTCCCTCTCTCAAAATAAATAAATAAGATTAAAACTTAAAATATTTCCTACCTGGTTCTCTACAGGAAATGTTTGCTGACCTCTGATATAAATGACTGCCATCTAGGGTTGATCTAAGTGACTTAATATATGTAGAAGTCTTAGAATAGTGCCTGATGTAGGCACATAGATTGAGCTGTAGATGGGTGTCAGCTATGTACTATCTGCCTTCCCTCTATCAGCCTGTCCAGTAGAACTTTCTCCAGTGATGGAAATGTCTCTGTCCTCACTGTCTAGCATGGGAGCCACCAGTCATATATGACCATTGAGCATTTGAAGTGTGGCTAGTGTGACTCAGGAATTGAATTTTTAATCCTAGTTAATTAAAACTAATTTAAAAATTTTTTAAGTTTATTTATTTTTAGAGAGAGAGACCACACAAGAGAGTGAGGAGCAGAGAGAAAAGGAGAGAGTGAGAATCTCAAGCAGGCTCTGCACTGTCAGCACAGAGCCCGATGTGGAACTTGAACGCACGAACTATGGGATCATGACCTGAGCCAAAACCAAGAATGGAACGCTTAACCAACTGAGCCACTGAGGTGCCCATAACTAATTTCTATCTTCACTTGAAATGCCACATGTGGCCAGTGGCTCCCATATTGGACAGCACCGCCGTAAAGCAAAGCCCCTTGAGAAAATGCATGCCTGGCATATGGGGAGTGCTTGGTCAACACAGACTCTACTTGGTTCTTTCCTCTTCTCTTCCCCCAGCCTCCCTCTGCCCTCATGGCCCCATTTTTCCCTGTTTGTCCCACTTTCTCTCCTTAGGACATGTCTTCCCTCTCCCCACCGGTGTTCCCATCCATACCCCGCCCCGGCCCCACAGGCCCCTCCTCAGTGCCCATTGGAATCCACGCCTCATCCTTGGCCAACTTAGCTGTTGCTGTAAATCAGCCCCAATAATTCGCCATCTGGTCCCGGCCCTTAGCAGAGAGTGGAGGGAGCCAGGCCAGGCGGATTCTGGCTGGAGGTGGGTCAGGAAACCAGGCCTCCCACACAGCAGCCAGGGACACTCCATCATTTCCGAGTCTGGCGCGGCACTCACATGACACCTGGTGCCAGGAGTCTGTGCCAGGCCTGAAGGGTGCCACCAATCACAGAGGAGCCCGGGGCTTGGAGGCTGGAGAGGAGAGTGGCTGGGAGGCTGGCAGCAGGTGCCTCGGATGGGCAGCAGATGGATGGTGTGGAGGCCGCGGCAAGGAGAGGGCTACTGGGCCGTGTCCCTAGAGCATTGTGTTCTGTATACTCAAGGGCCTTGATACCATCGCTACAGCTGTGGGCCCTTGTCAGCTGCAGGAAAGGGCATCGGGGAAGGGTTGCTGAAGAGTGGAGTTCCCATCGGGTGACAGCCTGTGCCCTACCATCTTGCAGCCGCCAGCTCTCCCTCCCACAGAGCCATTGGCAACAGGGCACTGCCGCCAGCTCTGGGGAGGCTGGAAAGGTCAGAAGAGACCTGGACCCCCACAGGAGGGCACCAGATTAGAAGCTAGTGAGGGGACCCTAGGCCTAGAGCTCAGTGGGGACATTTAAATAATTTCTGACTCATACATGATTGAGTGAGTATGTACTGAACCCTCCCAATCTTTTTGGGAAAGAGCAAATGTAATGACTCAGGAAACCTGACCTCCAGACCTGGCTCAGCCTCCCAGAGCCAGCCACGTGTTGTGGGACAAGTCACCTGCCTTCGTCTGGAAAATGAAAAGGTTGGACTGGATGGATCATCCTTAATGGAATGGAAGGCTGGTGTTGAGAAATGTGGGGGTGGGCACTTTGGGTTGTCACAGTGACTAGGAGGGACGCTGGGCATGAGTGTGGGAGGGGCAGGGATGCCAATATCCTACAAAGAGAGATTGTTTCATACAAGGAAAATAATTCCATCACAGTGCTGGTAGCACTCTGCTGACATGGCGGCTTCCGCCCCTGCAGCTAGGACATCCCACTTGCCTAGAGTAGCCCCTATGGGTGCTCTATGTCCCTGACCTTGACCATTTCACCAATTCCCGATAAGTCTCAACTGGCGACACCTGCATTTCTATGCCCGAGGATGTTTTCTGGCAGCTAGGTTCTGTTCTGCCTGCCCAGGTGGCAGCCAGAACACTGGAGAATTAACAGGCCCTGGGAGCTGCCCTCACCAATCCCCAAATAACTCCTAGGGACTTTGAACTTAACCAAAGCCGTGGGATGGATGGTGTCTGGGTCCGGTGTACACACGTCAGGAACCCCATGCTGCCCAGTGTCCTGGTGTCCTGTGCAGACATGGGGACAGCTATGGTGACCAGATTCCATTTCTCTCATTGGCACCCTTCTCTAGGCCCATCACTGGGTACAGTCACCCAGTGGCCAGAAAAGGGGAACAAATACATCAAGATACACCCTTCTCATTATGGCCAGTGCTCAGTTATTGATAAAACCAGATGCTGCTCTCTTCACCTGCACGAGGGGCTGCTTCGTTCAGAGGGTGATCAGGGTGGAGGGAGAAAATGGAGCGGCCCATGGTTATTTTCCGTCCCTCCTCAATATTCACCCTGCATTGTCCCAAAGACCAGGGCCATCCAGGTGGCCATGAGTTAGGAAGGAAGTGTGTGATGGGGGCAGGGGAAGAAACCAGCTGCTCCACAAGAAAACGAGGTCATAGCAGTGAGACAGACAGCCCAGGCTGGCTTCCCCAGCTCTCATCCCAACCCCTTTGCTTCTACCCAACATCGTCATGTAAGCGACAACCATTCTAGCCAGTGGGTTGCAGTAGATATGCGCTGGAGGGCTTCCAAGGACAGCTTTTGCTGACCTGATAAAGATGCCGCCCCTCTCCCCTCCACCATGCTTCTTCCTTCTTCCTGCTGGAACTGCAGCAGCCATCTTATGCTCAGAAGGCAAAGACTAAGAAAATCTCAGACTTCAGTTGCTAACATCCCTGACACCCTTGAACCTATACAGGTAGCTACGTACCTCTGGATTCTTATCATGAGTGAAAAAAAAAAAAAAAAACCTCTCGGTTTCCCACCCTGCAGTGGGTGTCCTGATCATTGCTGCCCAATAAATTTCTAACTGATACAATTGGCCATGCTTTCTTGCCATTTCACAACTCAGTCATGTCAGAGCCCTGTGTGCCTGGCCTCTCAGCCCAGCTTTGCATTGAGGCCATTGCTGTAGGCATCAGCTACCATGGTGTCCTCTGACAACATCTGACCTGGGCTGCTCTGCCTCTCCCCCCATCTCGGCAGTGGTCGCCTACAGGGACCTGCTTAGCCACACAGACCTGGGCACAACTCCAGGAGTGCAAGGTTGTCAACACCCCAATGGCATGAAGCGGCCAGTGCCCAACAGTGAGCAGGAACTACAGGATAATGATCCCTTCTTCCCCCCACCATGTCAAGTAAACATTTCCAGAGCAGTCTATCAGCACCTAGTGTTGGTAAGGCACACTTGCATCAGCTGGCTGTCCCTATCCCGCTCTTCCCTTCCCTGTATTTCTGTTCCTTCCCCAAATACACTACCCATAGGCAAGACCCTGTTTCAGACTTTGTCTATTTGGAGAGGAACCCAGGTAAGACATTTTAGATCCCTGGGTGACTTTGGATAGCATCCTCACCCTTTCCGGGCTTTAGTCTTCCCCCTGCACAGTGGAGAGATACTGGGCCACATGTTCTCTGGGGTCCCTCCCTCTGGGCACCCTTGTGCCCTGTCCATGCCCTTCCTTCAGCTCCGACTGAGGTATCCCCCAAAGCGGGGCTCACGACCACTGCAGCCCATCTGTGGGGGATCCGGACCGGCATCATACCCAGTCAGTGGAGGCGGAGGAGAACAGCCAGAAGAAAGTGTTAATTACAAAGTGAAGCAAACCAGAAAGAAAGCCCCAGGCTCAAAGCTAAATCATGTGAAGGGAGAGAGGGTGGAGGTTGCCAGGCGGACGCTGAGCCCATTAATGAGAATGAGTGGGAGTGGTGTGTGCCAGCCAGGGGCAGGGGTCAAGCACGCAGCCCGCTGCTAATTAGCTGCGGTGGCTTTGGTCACAGGTCACTGAGAGCAGAAAACACTGGGCCCTGCTGGGTCATTGCTGAAGGAGCTGGGGGAGAGGGGAGGGGAGGCAGAAGATGGGTGGGGCTGGTGAACAGGCAGGCGGCACAGGATGGGATCCATGGCTGGCACTGAGCTGTCAGATCCTTTGAAAGTTACCCCAGACTGTAAGCTCTGCTCCTGTAGGCGGGTCAGGGGTATTCAACAAGCCTTCCCTGAGCACCTGCCTCTACCAGGCTCAGGGTGGAGGGGACAGAGTCTCTGGCTTCACAGAGGCCTCAGTCCAGTGTGGAAAGAGCTTCTAGATGGGGCAAGCACAGCCTAGGGAGCACTCCCCAGGAGTTGAAGTGTCAGGAAAGGTTTCCAGAAACAAGCATCTTCTTTGTTGAAATCTAGGGGGGGGGGTGCGGGGGAAGTGATTGAAGTAAGCCGAACAGGGTAGCTGGGGAGGGAGAAAGTCTGCCTGGCAGAGAAAACTGTGTGTGCAAAGGTCAGAAGGGAAGGCAGCAGGGCAGGGTCAAGAGCCACAGTCCTTCTGGATAACTGTCCCTCTGCCAGTGGCAGCAAGCCACTGCTCACTGGGACATGTGGCTCTGGAGGGCTCCCCCCTAGAGAAGTTCTCACCTTTTGTGGCTCTCACCTTTTCCCCTGAGCCTTCAGAATAGTAGAATTGAGTGGCTCAGGGTATGGCCCAAGCTGGGTGTCTGGACCCTGGGCCTCCAGCTTAGAATTCTGTTCTGCCATCTCAAGATGGAGCCAGAAGACAAACTGTTCAGTCACCAATCCAGGGGCCAGGTGGGAATGAAGGTATGTCATTCATGTATTCATTCGACAACCACTAAAGGTCTATTCTTTGACAGTGTCCCTACTGGGTGCAAAAGCCACAAAAATAAGTAAGTCTGGTCAGCTCCCTGCCCTCCCTGAGCCCCCAGCAGTAGGGAAATAGATCCATACACAAATCAATAGTTACAGAAAACCTCAAATAACAGTCACTAAAACAAATAGAAGTTCGTTTCTGCCTCATGATCAACAGGCAGAAGTAGGCAGCCCAGGGCTGGTATGGCAGCACTGTATGCATCTGGGACACAGCCATTTATCTTGTGGCTTCACCCTCCTCAGCACATTGTATCCTCAGTGCGACTCAATATGGCTGCTAGAGCTCCAGCCATCTCATCCACATTCCTGCCAGCAAAATAGAGGAAACAAGAAAGAGAAGGGCACTCCTCCCATTAAGGACACTTCCAAAGAGTTGTCTAGGCTGCTTTAGCTTGTGTCCTGTTGGCTGGAATTTAGTCAAATGGCCACACCTACTTGCAGGAGAGCATGGGAATACAGATGTTCTTCCAGGACTCCATGTACCCAGCAACAAATTAGGGATCCCATTCCGAAGGAAGATGGAGGAGAGTGAAATTGAGAACTTCTAGGATTCTGGTACAAATCAGAATCCTTCCTGACCAAAGATGGCAGAATTCTGGGCTAGGAATGTTCACCCTTGCATCTGATTCGGGTCAAGGAGGCTCTCCTAGGTGTCCTCCAGCACAGAATCTCAAATGGTGGTTAGGCACTAGGAAACTGGATCTTTGTGGGCTCTAGATCCCAAAGCAGACTCCCCTGCCCAGTCGGCCTTCTCTCTTTTTCCTTCTCAAGTGTTACTTGCCCAGTAAGGCTTTTGCCTTCTTACCTCCCCAGCCTCTGCTTCCCAGAGGCCCGCCAGCCAGGGCTTGCTGCAGATGCTGTCCATGATCACTTTCATCCGCTGGATGCCACTCCTGCCTCCAGCCGCCGGCCGGAGTCCCAGACAGTCCTGGACCAGCTGCTGGC
>CM053577.1:106635315-106660144 GCA_028646485.1 Cryptoprocta ferox
ATCATGGACAGCATCTGCAGCAAGCCCTGGCTGGCGGGCCTCTGGGAAGCAGAGGCTGGGGAGGTAGGAAGGCAAAAGCCTTACTGGGCAAGTAACACTTGAGTAACTATCGGGCGCTCTGTGGGTCACGCCACAACCCATCTGCGCAGACGTGAGTTGGGGTTTGCTTTCAAAGCGGTCTGGGTGGTCCCAGGAACTGGTTGTTCCTGGAGGAACACGTTTCGGTTTCCATCACAGGATGTTATCCCTTTTGGGTCTCTGTGAAGAGATAAGACTGAAAGAAGAGTTTAAGGAAAAAAATGTGGGACAAAGGTCAGTGAGCACAAGCAGGTGCACAGTAAAGGTCAGGTCTTAGGGTCTAGCAGGTGACAGCATGGGTGTGCTGTGGGCTCTTGCTTGGTGCTCAGGTGCCCACAACCAGAAAGCGTGGAGCACCTTTGGCCACAAGCTGTGGCAGCAGTAGATAATTTTTCTTCCTCTCATAATCCCTGGGTGTACTGCGCTAAGACACATTTTCCACAAAGTTCCTGAGACGTCCTGCTGGGATCAAGCACCGGTTATTTGCAGGGCTGGCCAGTCCCACCGTGCACGCGTGATCTGGCTTTCCCTGTTCCAAGTTCCGTGTCCCCTTCTCCCTTCCTCCTGCTCACAGGGACCACGGAGCTGCCTGCTGGCAGACCACCCTCTCAGACTGCTCTCCAGCAACTGGGCCGGGACACAGGATGTACACGGAGGCCGTGCTCTCTCTCTCCCTGTTCTACTTCCCCTCACAGGTCAGGAACTGCCCAAGGAGCACTTGACCTGAAGTCAGAAACCCAGGTTCAAACCCTGATTCCGCCACATTGCAGCTGTGAGTCCTTGGGCTTAGCACCCCCTGTGCTCCCAACTGTCTGCTCTGTGATGTAGCAATAAGTGTGCTTACACACTAGCTGTGTGTTGCACACCTTCAAGGCACACCCTCACTGTGATGCCCCTGGAGCTTCGCAACATGAGGCCCTGATACACACAGAGTAAAGTGAGTAGTGGATGCTTCTAACACGCTGCTTGACATGCGGTAGCAGGTGAATGGGATATACTTCTCCTTCTCCCGCCAGTAATCTGGGGATCCACAAGACGTCAAAGGACCTGTCTTCCCATCAGACGGAATTGCTAAGAGCTCAGACTGTGCCTCCCTTATGGGATGGAGAGCTTTCAAGGGGGCAGGACTATGTCTCCCCCTGGACCAGGGCTCCTTAAGTGCAGGTATTGGGAATTTCTCCTTTCTTGCTCCAGCTGTCACTCCTCCAGGCCCTCCACCCCTTCCTGGCACTGTTCCAGTCTCCTTTCTATTCCAGAAATGGCTGTTCTCTTCCAGGCAAGCATGCTCTCTCCCAGTCTCTGTCTCCCCTGTTGTGGCTGAATCGGTCTCCTGCTCATTCCAGTCTCCCGCTGTCACCTTCCCTCCCACCAGTGTGTATGAGGATGAACATGTTGCATTATGCTAGCTGAGCTTACCCTTTGGTGATTAAAAGGAACATCATGTTGCAAGCAGAGTAATCCTAATTACAAAGTGGAAACTACTGCTTTTTACCAAGAGACAAATGGGGACATTCTGTGCCTTTTCCAGGCACAGCGGGAGGTGGGCAGAGCTGGCGCAGGCTTCTAGGGAGCTGGGTGGTGGAGCTCCCTAGGGAAGCTGCCTGGTCCCCTCTGGTTTATCCCTTCCCCCACGAGGGGGAAAGAGACCGACCATTGCACAGAGGGAATGAAAGCCCTCCAGAGGCCAGGTTCATTAACAGGCGTCGGTGGCCCAGAACCACAACCCTGTTGCCTGGGAAAACACAGAGTCTGCTGCACATACAGCACCCCAGGCTGGGGGCTGGGGCAGCTGAGAGGCTCACAGAGTCACGGCCAGGACAACAGGCAGCTTACTTGCTCAGGGACTCATTCCCGCAGATCTGCTGCACCCCCACACAGTCTGAGCCAAGGACTCCCTCCTTTCTATCACAAGGGAAGCCAGAGCTTCTGATACTCAGTGAGGAGCCTGTAATTTTCTAAGACACAGCTCCATTTTTTCTATTCATTTTCTCCTTCTCCCCTCCCGCCTTCCTTCTTCCCCTCCTCCCTTATGTCAATCATCGGACACAAACTTTGTGACATTGTTTAGCACTGGGGATACACAGTCAACAACAGAGATAGGACCTTGCCACGGAGCTTTTATTCTGATAGAAGAGACACTAACAAACAAATGATTCTAGAAAATAGCAATTAATATGAGTGTGATGGTGTTACAAGAGTCTAAATACAGAGTCTAAAAAAATAAGGAAAAAAAATAGAGTGTCTTACCTAATCCGTTGTTAAAATGTTACATAATAAAGCTCAAAGTTACTATGTATCAGTTGTCCCAATTCATCCACTCATTCATTCACCCACTCATTCATTCATTCACTACTTACAAAGCACCCACAATGTGCGAAGTCCAGTTGCCTGGGTGGGAAGGAGGCCACAGCACCCCTTCCTCTCTGCTCATGGAGCTAACTTTCCAGATGAGAAGACGGATAACCAACAGTTACAATAACACCTAGCACCAGGCATTGTGCTGTCTCTCAGACACTTTATAGACTTTACTTCTTATTGTTACTCCTAACCTCCAGGTGAGGCCCCCAGGGTTTCCTGAAGGCCATAGACTCTCTTGTATCTCCGTGCTGCCCAGAGTGCTAGAAATAAAGACAGTATGACTTCTGGCAAGTCAAAAAGAAGTCTGACCCTTCCCTGGGAGTCACTGTGAGCCTGCTGGTTCATGATCTGCCTTCCCGGCGACACTGTCCCCTCGGGTGCCGCCTGACAAGTCATTGCCAGGTGGATAAAGAAGGCCGGTCTGGTGTGCAGGCCCATGTGGCTGCCCACGGTGACAGGCATTTCCAGGCTTGGCAGAGGCCAGCTTCTTTCCTTGATGGCGACAGTTTTCCCAAGGCCTTCGGGGAGGAAATCATTTTAAATGTAATGATTGCCTTTTACATATGTCTATTGACTTTTCTCCACGTTCCATTGGCATTTTCCACTACTTAGCTAACACAACAGCCCAGTTACAGCAAGTCCAAGCAAACAAGGACATACATATTCATTGGTTACTGCTTTAATCCAGCAGGGCTCAAACTTGGGGACCAGCGTCACTTTGGGGGTGGGACATCGGTCCCTTCCTTCTGCCTGCGCCATCTGCCTTGCGATAACTCCCCAGTCAGGGTCGGGGGAGAAGTGATATACACATGATTCAACTCAGGCGTGTCTGTGGTGCTGTTCAGAGGGTGGGGGCAGGGGCAAGACAGGCGAAGCTGTTGAGTCAGGTGAGGTTCTTTGTCTCATCCTTGAGCTGAAACTGCCCATGGTCAGGCCTGACCATGTGTGCCCTCTGTTGGGATGGGGAAGTACACGGAATGATACCTTGGAGGCTCATCTGCAAGCTGGGAACTGGGGGAGGCGGGGACATAGCCCAGTGTTGCAGGTACGCACTTCAGATCTTTGATGACATACCCCCTTGGGTCCTCCTGGTTTTTTTAGTTTATTTTTTTTATTTTGATATAGAGAGAGTGCGTACATCATGCATGAGTGCGGGAGGGGCAGACAGAGAGGGAGACAGAAAATCCCAAGCAGGTTCCACACTGTAAGCATGGAGCCCAATGTGGGGCCTCAATCTCACCAACCCGTGAGATCATGACCTGAGCCGAAATCAAGAGTCAGCTGCCCAACCAATTGAGCCACCTGGGCACCCCTCCCTGTTTTGATTTTTGAGCTGGAGGTGAGGATCCCTGTCCTCTCCAGCCATCTAGAAGGTTGGGGTAGGCATACTGAACACAGTCAGTGCCCCACCCATACCCCCTCTGGTGCACACCAGCCACCTTCCAAATGCCTGCAGGTGCTTTTTATTTTTTTGGCTGAGGGCTTTCCTTGGCCTCTGGAGCCTTCTCTGTTTGTGGTGAACTAGAGGAGCTGGGGAATGAACACGCCAGGAGCAGCTTAACCCATGTTTGATGGAAACAGGTGCATAAGTTCAAGGTGAACATCTTGCACTGGCTCCTCCAGCTGGTGATCAGCTCCCTGTGTACGTGGCACTGGCTTCCTTACCTTCTCTACCCCATACCCCCACTCCTCTTCCTGTGTTTCCTGGGATCTGCTCCTCAACTATGTGTACTCAACTCCTTGACTCAGGTGTGTGCAGGGTGAATGCAAATGAAGACAGTGGCATCATTAAGTGTGTGGATTCAGATCCCTTAGACTTAGACCTTGGGCCAGGGACTTAAGCTCCCTTTGCCTCCTCAATTGTAAAATGGATAATGACAGACCCAAGCTCGTAGAATTATCTGAAGATTGGATGAAGGATGACATAGAAATCTTTATAATAGGTGCTCCCAGGTGGCTCAGTCGCTTAAGCGTCCAACTCTTGATCTGAGCTCAGGTCATGATCTCACAATTCGTGAGTTCGAGCCCCGCATAGGGCTTTGTTTGGGAGCCTGCTTGGGATTCTGTCTCTCCTTCCTTCTGCCCCTCCCCCGCTTATGTGTGTGAGCTCTCGCTCTCTCTCTCTCTCTCTCTTTCTCTCAAAATAAATAAACAACAACAACAAAAGTTTTACAATAGTACCTGGCTTGTGGCAAATGCTCAAATGTTATTACACCATGAGCCCCACAAGGTCATGGGCATTTCCAACCTCACACTGTGTGCACAATTAACTGTTGTGAGTCAGGGCTCTGGTTCCCAGCCTGTGCCTTTTCCAAAATTGACAACTGTTGCCAGGCTGAGGAACCTGAGTCAATCCCCAGGTGTCCCCATCCTCTAAAGACACACGTCCAGGATGTGGAGGTCAGATCTGGGGTTACATTTTCGTATTAAATGAGGCCTATTATTCTCCAGCTTCCCTTCCCTTCACCCTGGGCAAGGGTGACCATAAGAGGCCCAGGGCAGCCTCCCTTAGGACTGCAATTTTTAATTAGCCTCTACTCTTTGAAAAGACTAAAATGTTACACAAATGTGAGTTGTTAATAAAAACAATTAATCTTGCTGGGGCAAGGAGGGCCTCTCCCTTCTCCTTGATGGAGCAGTGAATGGAAAATAAAAAGAAGGGGACCAGGAGTCTAGTCCCAGCCTGTTACTAACTCACTCAGTGACCTTGAACAAACCACATCATTTGGGGGGGGGGGGGCCTCAGCGTGCTCTTTGATAAAATGAGGGTTTTAAAGGCTCCTCCCGTCTCTGATCCCAAGACAAATCTCACCAAGGATTGCAGGTGGGGGACCAGACATTTAGTACCTAAAATGCCCAATGATTTTCACCCATGGACACATTTATTCTGCACATGACCCTATTATCTAAGGCCCACCTGCTGGTTTATAGACGTGGACACCAAGGTTGGGAGAGGATACGTAACTCAGCTACTGTCGTGAGTTAGCAGTGACGGAGCTGGGCTGTGCGCATGCATGTGTGTATGTGCATGTACACGTATGTACTTGAACATGTGTGTTTATGTGTGTCTGTTTGCCTGAGTGGCTGTCGGTGTGCACACATGTTTGTGTGTGCTGTAGGTCTGCTTTTGTGTCAAACTGCATGTGTGTGGGTGCACACGTGGGACATCTGATCAACTTCTAGGTTCCTCTGAGATGCCCTGAATGGCAGGGACCCCATATGCCATTCTCTCTCCTCTTGCTTCCCCCTCTCCTTCCTGTCGTCCCTCACTCTTTTCCTGTGTTTCTATACAGAACCACCTGAATTGGTTTTCTTTTGAAAAGAAAACAAAGCCTGCTCTTTCCAAACTCCAAATGCTCTTACCTGCTGGAAAATCCATAACAATTAACCAGATCTGCTGGAGGGAAAAAAAAAATCTGGGACCTGCTGAGATGGTTCTAGCAAAGGCTGTTATTCTCTGAAGCTGGTTAAAAATTCAGAGGGAGCATTGGCATATGATATGAGGAGCAGTCTTTTACTAAAGAGATTTAATGGCCCACAATTCAATTTGAACTCACAGAATCCCCCCAATGACTCCTTATAAAGTCTTCCCGAGCCCTGAGTCGATATCTATGGGGCTGGTGAGGAGCAACTATTGATTAGCTGTCTCTGCCAATGAGCATTACAACCCAAGGAGGTTGGAGGGGAGTCGTGTGCACAGTTTCATGGGCAGCACCTCATAAAATTGGCCCATATCAACTGGCAGCAGTGCCATCCAGGCCAGGACAAAGGATGGCTCGTGCAGGGCCTGAGAGCTCATCAAAAGCCCTGGGAACCCACTGGGACAGATGAAGCCACAGTCCTCTCTCCTACCAGGGGGCACGTGACAAGGGGACAGGAGCCACGTTTCTCATCGTTTCAAGCCCAACAATCCTCGGGTGTGAGGTAAGACCTGATCTCACAAGACTTATAGTTCCCTGTGTTCTAGGCACTTAGTTTCCAAAAGAAAAGTCACAAGTGTGTGTGATGCCACATTTATCGTTTATGCTGCCGATTTGGCAGCGTCAGCCACATGAGAATGTGGCAAGGATTCCACATCAGGGAAAAAAAAAAGCCTTCTGAGTATTTAAAAAATCCTCATGATAAAGCCTATGTGTTAAAATACGTGTTCTATTCAAGGAATAGCTATTTAGACCCTCGTTCAGAACCTATTAACTCTTGTTTTATACACAATTCTAATAATCATGACTTTTCTGGTCTCACGTGCCTTTTTCTCACTAGTAAGCGACAAATAAGATTTAAGGGAAGAATGGCTCTGCCAAAGATAATGACACTATTGGCAGCCAGGGTAATAGTCAGGCAAAGAAGCTGTGAAGCCAGAGTGGTATAGGCATGGGCAAACAGTCACACCCTCCTGAGTCTCTGTATTAGTCTGGGCTCAGGCCACCAAAACATAATACCATAGACTAAGTGGCTTAAACAGACATTTCTTTTCTTATAGTTCTGAATGCTGGAAGTTCAAGATCAGGGCTGCTGGCAAGGGGTGGTTTCTGGTGAGACCTCCCTTCCTGGCTTGCAAATGGCCATCTGGTTACTGTGTCCTCACGTGGCCTTTCCTTGGTGTGCTGGAGAGGGAGAGAAAGTCCTGGGGTCTCTTCCTCTTCTCCTAAGGAGAGCAGTTCTCCTGGATCAAGGCCCCACCCTTACGATCTCACTTAATCTTTATGGCCTCCTTGGAGGCCCTATCTTCAAATGCAGTCACATTAGTGGGTAAGGGCTTTGACTCACTTCAGTCCATAACAGTCCCCAAAGTCTACAGTGTCCAACATGGAACACTTCCTGATGTTCAGGAAGGATTATCTAGAGCAGCTTTGAAATCATGTGTAGTTACTTCTCTTTAAGATGGCAGGGAAATAAGAGATGCATTTCATAAAGATTTTCCTTCAAAGGGAAAAGAATATTTGCCAAAATATTGCTTTTTAAGGGAGAGAGCTCCATTTAAAAACAATATCACTCTTGTGCAATAATTTGTTTTCAGGTTCCTAAAAGAGCTGTTAAGAAATGTCATCCTCAAATTAGGATCATTTGAAGAGAGTCTAATAAAAGGGCTGTTTATAGGGGCGCCTGGGTGGCTCAGTCGGTTGAGCGTCCGCCTTCGGCTCAGGTTATGATCTTGTGTTCCTGGGTTTGAGCCCCGCGTCAGGCTCTGTGCTGACAGCTCGCTCAGAGCCTGGAGCCTGTCTTCAGATTCTGTGTCTCCCTCTCTCTCTGACCCTCCCCTGCTCATGCTGTCTCTCTCTGTCTCTCAAAAATAAATAAAACATTAAAAAAAAATTTTTTTTTAAAGGCTGTTTACAAAGGTGTGGGAAGATAGTGAAATCATGAGGCGGAGCACGGTACAGGTGAGCCACGTACCAGCATGAGCCAGGCTGGTACGGGTGGGATATACGCCCCTTGGCCTGGGCCAAGCCCCTAAATGAGAAGGCTGCCAACAAAGAAATGGAATCTTAGCACAAGGGTGCAGGTAGACATCAGCAAGGAGGAGGGGGAAAATGGAAAGTGAGTTCTCTGGGCTCTCTGTATTCCCACCTTCCTTCCAACCTCCCATATGACTCCCAATGTGCCAAATCCAATCAGAAGTCAGAAAGCAGGGAGCCCAAGGGTTGAACACATGGTTTCAGCCTCCTAGAGTAGACATAGAAGAGTAAACCAAAGATGCCCTGGGACCTTACCTGATCTGAGTTGCATCTGGCTCTGTGACAAGTCATCTTGCCCGTATCCCACTGTGTGTTGGAAGTAGGAGCTGGGGAGAGGGCAATCCTCTCCTGGCTTCCCTCCTCCCTGCTCTGGCCCTGTTGGATTCTCTTGTCTTCCCTGATGAGGGAGGAACGCACTTAAAGTGCCTCTCTAGCCAACCCACTGTGCCTCACCATCAAACACACAGAGTGGTCCCCTGTTCAACAAAAAGAGAAACTCGTTTCACACCATAAGGCTTTTCAAAATGGAGCGCCATAATTGACTCAAGCCCCGCCCAACCTGTGACTCCGAACCACTGCCGCCACTGGGTACTGAGAGGAACTGAGTGGAGCAGGCTTCTCCACACCTGCAAAGGCGGATTTGCACCAAACGGCTCTAATTAGCACATTCCGAGCTATGATTAGGCTTCCAGGGGAAGCATGCCAAATGCCATTAATTATGGATGTGATCTTAAATTATTCACTTGGAATGTTTTTTTTCCTTGATATGCCCCTTTCATCTCCCACTAACTTTTTGTCACATCCAAGAATAGATCCAATTAAGCCTCAAAAAGCGGAAGTTTGTTATGTTAAAGAAAAGGTAAACTGAAAATTAATCATTTTTTCTCCCCAGTAGTGGTGTTGGTGGCGATCAGGAAGCAGCCCAAATGGGAAAAGGCATTTGGTTTTCTTCCTTACCTTTCCTTTCTGCACCACCTTGATCCAAATGGCTCATCAGAGCTGCCTTGTTCTTTCTGATGGGAGCCCAGCTGAGGAAGTCTTAGGTAGGTTCCACAGAAAGCAGGTCCTGAGCTGAGGATTTGTGTGCAAAGGATGTGTTTAGGTAGCTATAAAGGAGCTGGGGAAGCAGGACAAGGAAGGTGAAGCAAGAAATGATTTCAGGCAAGGTCCCAGCCTCAGCCTGATCCTGGGGGGAGCTCTGTAGTGTAAATTTCACATCCAGTCTCTAAGGCTAGGGCCCTGAGCTCTCCCACTCTGGGACCAGCCAATCATTGACTAAGGGCTGCTGCAGTCTGGAAGGGACTCAAACTCCCAGGCACTTGCCTGCTGACTACAAGTGTAGACTAAGCAGTTCTCAAAGGCGGTTCTTTGAAAAGAACACCAGGCATAGGCCATTAGAAACAAAGTAGGAGCTGGAAACGGACTACACAGAATGGCACAGTCTCCACTAAAGGGGCCGCAACAGGATCATAGATAGAAGAATGGAAGATGGAGAGCAATTCTGTTTCAGGCCCCCAAAGGTCAGCATGCCTGTGGCGTGGTCTGTCGGCACAGATGCTCTAAGCACCCGTGTGGACCCAGCACTGCGCTGTGTGCTGTGGTGGAGACACAGGCAGATCCTGTGGAGCTTCGCTCTCTGGTCTGACACAAATGAAAGGAGAAAGTTGAAGGTGTCGAGATTAAATACAGAGACGTATTGTTGAGACCTAATTGCTGGAAGGGTTCATATATGTGAATGTGAGCTGGGCTCTGGAGGATGGAAAGGAAAAATAATGATTTCTTACATATAGGGGTTTGTAAAACACTTTGTGAAAAGCACTCTCCTGTCTGTTTTTCTCATTTAAGCATTTGAGCAATTCCCTATCAAAATAACACCAGCATTCTTCATAGAGCTAGAACAAACAATCCTAAAATTTCTATGGAACTGGAAAAGACCCCGAATAGCCAAAGCAATCCTGAAAAAGAAAACAAAGCTAGAATCATCACAATTCCGGACTTCAAGCTGTTATTACAAAGCTGTAATCATCAAGACAGTATGGTACTGGCACAAAAACAGATACTCAGATCAATGGAACAGAATAGAGAACCCAGAAATGGACCCACAAATGTATGGCCAACTAATCTTTGACAAAGCCAGAAAGATTATCCAATGGAAAAAAGACAGTATTTTCAGCAAATGGTGTTGGGAATACTGGACAGTGGCATGCAGAAGAATGAACCTGGACTGCTTTCTCACACTATACACAAAAATAAACTCAAAGTGGATGAAAAACCTAAACATAAGACAGGAAGGCATCAAAATCCTAGAGGAGAAAACAGGCAATAAACTCTTTGACCTCAACCACAGAAACTTCTTACTTGACATGTCTCTGGAGGCCAGGGAAACAAAAGCAAAAATGAACTTTTGGGACCTCAACAAGATGAAAAGCTTCTGCACGGCAAAGGAAACAATCAGCAAAACTAAAAGACAACTGACAGAATGGGAGAAGATATTTGCAAGTGACATATCAGATAAAAGGTTAGTAGCTAAAATATATAAAGAATTTATCAAACTCAACACCCAAAAAACAAATAGTCCAGTGAAGAAATGGGCAAAAGACATGAAGAGACACTTTTCCAAAGAAGACATCCAGCTGGCTAACACAGGAAAAAATGCTCAATGTCCCTCATCCTCAGGGGAATACAAATCAAAATCACAATGAGATACTATCTCACACCTGCCAGAATGGCTAAAATTAACAACTCAGGAAACAAAAGATGTCAGTGAGGGTGTGGAGAAAGGGGAAGCTTTTTGCACTGTTGGTGGGAATGCAGATTGGTGCAGCCATTCTGGAAAACAGTATGGAGGTTCCTCAAAAGATTAAAAATAGAACTACCCTATAACCCAGCAATTGCACTAGTAGGTATTTATCCAAAATACAAAAATCCTGATTCAAAGGGAGAACATGCACCCCAATGTTTATATCAGCACTATTGACAATGGCCAAAGTATGGAAAGAGCCCAAAATGTCCATTGACTGACAAATGGATAAAGAAGATGTGGTATATATGTGTATATATATTTATATACATAATTATATATAATATTCACACACACAATGGAATATTACTTGGTGATCAAAAAGAATGAAATCTTGCCATTTGCAACAACGTCGGTGGAGCTAGAGTGTATTATGCTAAGTGAAATATGTCAGTCAGAGAAAGACAACTATCATATGATTTCACTCATATGTGGAATTTAAGGTACAAAACAGACGAACATAAGGAAGGAAGCAAAAATAATATAAAAGCAGAGGGAGACAAACTACAAGAGACTCTTCAATACAGGAAAAACCTGAAGGTTGCTGGCAGGGTGTAGAGTAGGGGGATGGCCTAAATGGTTGATGGGCATTAAGGAGGGCACTTTTTAGGATGAGCAATGGGTATTATATGTAAGTGATGAATCACTAAATTCTATTCCTGCAATCATTATTACACTATAAGTTAACTAACGTGGATTTAAGTTTAGAAAATAAATAAATAAAAATAAAATAAGCATTCTAATAAAAATAAGCATTTGAATAAGACCTTGAAGTTGTATAATATTCCCATTTTACTAATAAGAAAAACTGAGGCTGAGAAAGGTCATGGGCTGCCTTGGCCAGGACATTCTGGTGCCGTGTGGCAAATCCGTACCTTGAGTTGACAGCCTTTGATCTGAGGGCCTGTGTTCTTCCCGCTAGCACACTGACTCCCAGGAAGTAGGTCTGCAGGCAGAGAGGAGAAGAAAGGGTGCTCTGGGTGGGGGCAAAGTTCCAAGCAAAGTGTTGGTGGCTTGAAACAGGCATGTAAAGAGCATAAGGAAAAGAGCTTGTTTGATTCATTTTCATGTTACCGTGTTCTTGCGGGCCATTTGTTCCCACCCCCTGGACCTGCCCCTACCATGTCTCAGTGGAATAAAATAGTCTCTCTCTAGAAGGAACTCGGGCCTGGAAGCAAACCCAAGGGGAAGTGGTTGCCCATCCAGGCCTTTTCCTGTAGACAAGAGCCATGCAGGAGGCTGGGAGCCAATGGTGTGCACAGGACAGGAAGGATGCTGTGGGCCAGAGACCCAAACCAGGGAAGGCTGCCCCACGTGAACCAGATAGGCCAGGGCCCAAGCACACCACTGTACAGCCAGGGATGCCCCAGGACAGTTCTACCCCAGGCCAGTGGCTGCCATTTCCCAGTCCCATCTCAGCCTCAGAGTGGCGTTAGGGAAAGATGGGTAGTCAGTCCAGTTCACCAGACATTTAGTGAGCTTCTACTATGTCCCAGACACAGGTACCCAGTCTCCCATACCCTATGACTTGGAGTACTTTCAAATCTACTCAAGAATTGGGGCACCTGGGTGGCTCAGTAGATTAAGCGTCTGATTCTAGGTTTCGCCTCAGGTCATGATCTCACGGTTCATGAGTTTGAGCCCCACGTTGGGCTCTGTGCTGATGGGATGGAGCCGGCTTGGGATTCTCTCTCTCCCTCTCTCTCTCTACCCCCACCCTGAATAAATACATAAACTTTGAAAAAAATCTACTCAAGAACCATCAGCACTCCTCCCTTCAACAGGTGGAGGAGCCAAAGTCCCTTGTATATGGGCTGAACTTGGTGATTTTTTTTCCTAGTCAACAGAATGTGGTGGAAGTAATGACGTGCGGCTTCCAAAGCTAGGTCACAAGAGACATTGCCGCTTCTGCCTGCTTCTCTTTCTCTTGAACTGCCTACACTGGGGGAAGCCAACTAGTACATTGTTAGACACTCACACAACCTTGGAAGAGGCTGACATGAGGAGAAACAGCAGCGTCCCACCAACCCAGTGTCAACTTGGCAGCCATGTGAGGGAGCCATGCTGGAAGCCATTGCTGCCCCCCCTCCCCACCCTGGGCTCCTCCAGCCCATTCAGGCCTTCGGGTGACCAGCATCTTGTCTTCAGTTTAATGAGACATCCCAAGCCAGCACCACCAAGCTAAGCCACACCCAAGTTTCTGACCTAGAAACCATAAGAGAAAAAGAAGAGTTATTGGTGATTTTTTTAAAATTTGTTGTTTGAGGTAACTGGATAAGCAACAAAAACTAACACAATGATAATACATAGTGTCCAGACCTCATTGAGAATAGGCCTTCTTGATTCTATTGAAGGCATGTGTCAGCACAGCATTACGGTAAAAGTACAGAAAAACCTGAATCCAAAAGCCTTTAAAAATGTTGGGCAGTTTTGCTGAAGATTCTTTAGAAAGAGGAGGAATGAGGTGGGAATTACATCTCACAGCAGAGACACAAACCCTTTAGAATCTTCCTTACCGTCCTCCTCGTTCTGGAAAATGCTCTCTGGATGGATGTGCTTTTGCCAGAACTCTAGCCTACCTGCGTCACGCCTCTGCAGTGCGTCCATGGGTGGCATCTTTCCAATGTTCTCCCACCTGTTACCCACGGCCAGTACAGCAGAGATGTCTCCAAGCAGAGATGTCACGAACATGCTTGGAAGGTTAAATAAGTTGGTCCTTGTCACCGCAGTGAGAGCAGTAGTGGACATGTGTGCAAGGTCAGTGCAAGGCCAGAGGAGAGTATGCACTTGCAGGTGGCGGGGGGGTGGGGGACACTGGAGCTTCACAGAGAGACGAGCTGAGACATGAAAGATGCCAGCAGGTAGAGAGGGCGTGCCTGGCTAAGTCCTTAGGTGGAGTCATGGCACCACAATGGAAGGGAAGGTGGCATGTTTGGGGAACGGTGCCCTATGGCTTCTGTACCTAAAGAGAAAACTCTTCGGCCAAAGTGCCCGAGAGGTTTGGGATTCCCAAGACAATCCAAGCTTGCCCTAACCTTGGAGTGTTCTTCCTTTCTTGGAAAACATCCCTGTTTGGGGTTCAGTTTGGTCACTAAAGTGAGTGTTTTTTTGGGCTGGCAAGTTCACCTCTCTGGGACTCAGTTTACTCCTCTCTGACACAGGAGGCTATACAAGGTCACATGACTCTCAAACTGCAATTAGCTTAGAATCTCCCAGAGAGCTGGTTCGATGCTGATTCCTGGGTCCCACCCCTAGGGGTTCTGAGTCCTCAGAGTCAAGGTAGGGCCTGGGAATCTGCATTATAACAAGGGTCCCCCAGGTGCTTCTGCTATAGGCAGCCCTCACATTTTAGTAGCTTCCTAAAGCGTCATGAGGCTAAGAGTCACCTGGGAAGTTGTGAAAATAGCTTCCAGATCCTTCTCCTGGATATTCTGGTCCAGGGAGCCAACCTAGGCAGTGATTCTCAAAATGTGGTCCCAATAGCAGCAACAATGGACACATCCTGGGATTCGTTATACAGCCTATGGAAATTGTCAGGCCCCGCATTTGAGATAGAGAATCAGAATTGTGGGGGCAGGGCCCCAGTTGTTTGAACAAGCTCTGTGAGTCTGTTGTCTGCTAAAGTAAGACATCCCCTGGCCTAGAGTTTGCAATATGAACAATTTTTGCAGGTCATTCTTGGCATTGGAAAGGGTTGGGAAGCCTTGCAATCACCAACGGCACTTCCAGCTCCCATTGCCCAAGGTTCTGGGAGGCCTACATTCTCCCCAACTTGCCTCTGGGCCTCTCTGGGAAAAGTTGTGCAGGAAGCAGCCAGTACTTCCCCTTTATAAGCAAGCAATATTCAGAAGGACTGGGAACCAGGTAGATGACCCCCTCCACAACACACACTCACCTTGTACGCACATCTGCTGCTCCACACCTGGCCTCCAGCTGCTCCTTTGAGAACTGGAGGCCACGGAGAAAGTTCCTGAACCCAAGATTTACCAAGATTGAGGCTGGGTCAGCAGGGTCCACTTCCTTTTATTAATTCACTCCTGCCAGCTGACATCTCATTTTCTGGAAGGTGACCTATAGAGCCTGGCTCGCCAGCCCCCTCCCCACCAACCCCTCTCTCTTCCCTCCCTGCAGGGCAAGAGCATCGCTGAAAGAATAACAAGGGGATCAGAGCAGGGCTTGCCAGTCATCAGAAAAATGAACCACTCCCTCTGTTCCCCTTTCAATACATTGTTTAATTCTGGGACAGACTCAGTACCTCAGGGCTGTGACAGGGAAGGGCAGTTCCTAGTCTATCAGTGTTATGGGTCCAGAAAAGCCTTCTTCCTTTCCCCTTCTCACAGGGTGCCTAAAAATCCCACCATCTGTGCAGCAAACTCTCATCTACACACACACACACACACACACACACACACACACACTTTATGCATCTATCCACCCATCCACTCATCCATCTATCCATCCAACTATCCATCCATCCATCCATCCACTAACCCATCCACACATCCATCCATCCATCCATACATCCATTCAACATTTATTCATTGAGAACACCCTTGTGCTCAATAGGAGTTGAGGGTGCTTGTGATTGCATATGACCTAAAAAAAATATTTAGACCTTGGAAGACAAAGCTTGACCCTGGTGGCTCATTAGAACTTCCTATTACCTGATAAGGAGATTTTTTTTTATGTTTATTTATTTTGAGAGAGAGTGAGAGAGTCAGAGAAAGAGCAAGAGAGAATCCCAAGCAGACTCCTCCCTGTTAGCACAGAGCCCGATGTGGGGCTTGATCTCATAAACAGTGAGATCATGACATGAGCTGAAATCAAGAGATGGAACCTTAACTGACTAAGCCCCCCAGGTGCCCCGATAAGGAGATCTTATAGGTAGAAAGGATGGAACTTGGGTGGGGGGTGAGAGAGGGCATTGGGGAAAAACAAAACCTTGTCTGACTTAAGTTCACCCTAGAACCATGTTTACTGAGCAGCTCATGGGTTCCAGAAACTTCCCTAGGGGCTCAGGAGGGGCAGCACATAGTATGACCTGCAAATTCCCAGCCTCCAGGGTATATCACATAGTTGAGTTTCCTCCTACACTGTGTGAGAGGCATCACAGTGTTGGGGTCAGAGAGCCCTGGTTTAGCAGTCAAGAGGACAGAATGCCAGTGTGACAAGTCCTCTGCCAGCTGAGCTCTTGGACAAGCCACCGTATCTCTAAGCCTCCTACTTTCTACAGTGCAGGAGGGAGTTCTCTGCAAAACGGGAGTCCTCATAGCCACCCTGCTGTTAGGAGCAGTTGAGGTAACAATGGCGGCTGCACCATGCAGGCTGCGGAGAGCTGTAAGCGGGGTCAGTCTACAAAGACGTATTCAGCACTTACTATCTGCCAGACACAATTTAACTGGGGATCAGTGAACACAATGGAGGGAAATCCTTGTCCTCACAGAGTTTCCAGCGGGGGAGGATGGGCAATAAATAAACAGGTAACAGATAACGCTATCTGGTTTCTCTGGACTACCGTGGTGCCAAGAGCTCTGGAGAAAAGTACAGCAGGGTTAGGAGGTTAGGAAGTACTGAGGGAAGGGGGTGCTGCGATTTTATATAGAATGCCAGGGAAAGTCTTTTGATAAGGGACAAAGTGATCCTTGCACAGGAGCTGAAGGAAGTGGGGAGGTAATCACACGGTTATCTGGGGAAAGAACATACTAGGCAGGGAATGCTCCACTGTAAGTGCAAAGGCCCTGAGGTAAGTATGTTTTGCAAAAAGCATCAAGGTTGCTAATGAGGGGAGAGTCAATTCTTACTGTTTCAGAAACTTTGGGCACTTTAAATTTTTTTTTAACATGTATTTAGTTTTAGAGAGAGAGCAACAGAGCCTGATCAGGGGAGGGGCAGAGAGAGAGAGGGAGACACAGAATCCAAAGGAGGCTCCATGCTCTGAGCTGTCAGTACAGAGCTCGACACGGGGCTCGGACCCACTAGCTGAGGTTGGATGTTCAACCGACTGAGCCACCCAGGCGCCTCCGACGAGCACTTTTAAAACACAACTGTAATTTAAAATGATACTGTATAAACCTACACATAATATTCCATCAAAAAGAAAGGTTATAACTATTCAAAACCCATCATTTTCCAATGATTTAGCTACATTTTACTATGATCCATAGTCTTCAGGTTATTTACACCTGTTGTAGGCATCTGGTGGAAATACCATATAATGGAGTGCCTACGATGCATCTCTTCTGAACTCCGCGTTCAGTGACAGCATGTGGGTAACTTGAAATCAGCCATAGTTGGGAGTCTTTACACGAGGGAAATTGGCAAACACGACTAATCGTGATAGCTTCTCCCTTCCTCCAGAGAGCTGGTTTTTAACACTTTCCAGCCTGTCACTGCCCGCAGCACCCCAGAGCAGATCTGAGGCAGGAGCTTCCTTTCAGGTCAGACGGTGTCTGAGTCCAGAAGAGGAGGTGGGGGTTGGTGCTGAGAAAAATATCGCAGGGCCAGGTCGAGACAATCAGGGTGTGTTTGTTGGGCAGGACCTCCAGCCCCGACTTCCTCCCTGGGTCCCTATATTTCTCTTGGAGCTGGCCTTATTGCATTATTGTCTCTGTGTCCCCACTTTCCCAGAGGACTGCGGCCAATCCCTTATTTGCACAATTCAGTTTAGCAGTCGGTTCGAGCTCCTTTGTGTGCCCAGCCCCATGCACGCAGCCCCAAGGGATGGTGATAATGACATCATCGCATCGAAGGGGAATCGAAGCCCAGAGAGATTTAGTAACTTCTGCAAAGTTGCACAGCTAGTAAGTAGCAGTCTTAAGTTGAGCCCAGGCCATGGCCCAGAGCCTCCTCTGTTAACCACAAAGTGACACAGCGAGAGAGGAGGGGGAGGCCCTGGCCTAAGGGGGCTTGTGCAGGGGTGGGATTAGGAACGTCTTGACCTGGAAAGATAGATGGCATTTTGCCAGGAAAAGAGGGCTGTTAGAAGAGGGTGTTCCAGGTGGAGGGAACAGCATGTGAGAAGGTCCAGAGGGAGGAATAGAAAGGGGAGTGTTCAGGGAATACCCAGTGGCCCCATGAGGCTGTCCTTTTCCACGCCCTTACTAACATGAGAGAAGTCTGCCTTTGGGTGCCTCAAAAAATGATAACTTTCCAAAAATGGTTTATCTTCAGGTTTGTCTGTGTTTGATAGTTCTTTGCTTAGTGATTCACATTTTACTCAAGGTGGTAGTAAAGCAATTACTTTCCTGAACAGAAGCTGGGGCAATTGAGAGTGTGTGTATGTGTGTGTATGTGTGTGTGTGTGTGTGTGTGTGTGTGTGAGGTGCCAGGGAGGAGATTGACAGGGTGAATCTGGCTTGGGAATTCAGCATTTTCCTCAGGTTGGTGAACCGTCTGCCTTGAGCAAGGCCAGTGGTAGAGGCTGGTGGGAGGCTGGGCAGGGGTGGGGGCGGGGGGAGCAGCTGTGCATGGATGTCCCCATCACCCGATCTCGTAGCTCAGAATCTGTTGTCCTAGTCAATCTCATGGGGTTAATGAGACAGTGAACTTCTCGGGGTCAACTGTTATGTAACCCAACACCCTCTGTAAGAGTGTGTGTGCAATAAACCCCCCTTGGAAGGACAGATCGCTCTTTCAGAAGCCTGAGTGGGACCCACGCCTTTCACAGAAGAAGTTCCATCTTCCCAGATAAGCCATTGGCCTCTTGTACCTGCTCCTATGAACTGTAACCTAACCACCGGCATCTCCAGGATTGTGTCCTGTAAGTTTAATGCTGCTCTGTGTAACGGGTGACAAGGCAAAAAGGCCCCAGTGGAAATTTCCACTGGGGTTTCAAGTGACCATTCCTTCTGGAAAAATACTCTTGGACAAGATGATAAAAAATCCTTTTGTTTGCCTAGAATTTTAAAGAAAAGAGTGCTGGTGGAAGGAGCCCAGAGACTTGTTTCGCTAGAAAGTTCCAGAGGTTTGGAAGATCTTAAGAGGGGTGCTGATTACTCTGGCCAAAGGACAAGACCTCCAGGACTGAGGATTCATGTATGAGAGACGAATGAATTCAGGCTCCTGTCCTTTTGGGAATGACAGAGGAAAGGGTGGAAGAGGTACCATTGCATCCAAGGTGGGCCGACGGTGAAAGTGTGGGTTACGTGTGTCTGGAGAGGCTCCTGCCTGAGGGTCAGGGGTGACCCTTTGGTACATGCATTCACTGAGGGTTCCTGGTTCTGGATCTAGAAGATCAGCAACCTCTCCCAAACCGCAACTCGTAACTACAATATATTTTCCTTTTTGCCTGGGCTACCAGGACATTCAGAGGTAAAATTAGTGTTCAGATAGTGACTAGACTTTCCAGGTTTCTGACATGTCTATTTCTCAGTGACTCTGTTTTTGGTCCTTGTTAAGACAGTGCTTAAAAAAAAAAAAGATTAGAGACAACAAATAACACTGAAATAGAAGTGCTTCTC
The DNA here is from genome assembly GCA_028646485.1 of Cryptoprocta ferox. NCBI lineage: Eukaryota > Metazoa > Chordata > Mammalia > Carnivora > Eupleridae > Cryptoprocta > Cryptoprocta ferox. The sequence goes on from CM053577.1 coordinate 106,654,467, forward strand.
AAAATCAATCCTTATGCATGGCACCTGGGTGGCTCAGTTTGTTGAGTGACTGACTCTTGATTTCAGCTGAAATCAAGATCTCACAGTTTGTGGGTTCAAGCCCCACATCAGGCAGAGCCTGCTTGGGATTCTCTTTCTCTCTCTTTGTCCCTCCCCTACTGGTGCACGCTCTCTCTCTCTCTCTCTCTCTCTGTCTCAAAATAAATAAACTTTAAAAACAAACAAACAAAATCAATCCTTATTTGCAGAGACTGACTATTCATGAGGCCTTGGAGAAGAAAGGGCACTGGGAAGTACCACATAATTAGCGAAGGGGGCCTCTGCTCCCCCTCTGGGTGCCATGGCTCTCCTCACCCTAGGGCCCTCTGCTTCCCTCATACTGATCCTCACATGGAGCCTCTAACATGCCTACATCCCAAATGGTTCTAGCTCCTCCACATCTTTCAGGCTCTAGCCCATCCAAGTCCATCCATCCATCCATCCATCCATCCTTCCCTCTCCACTCTTTCAACAAACATTGAGCATTTTCCCTCTGTGCTAGGACTGGAGCTCTGATGACACCAGGACTCCGTACCCAGCTCCAATAGACTTTGCATCCAGTAGGGTAGTAGATCTACCTATGGGTAAGTTCAAGAGGTGTTAGGATAACCAGAAGAACAGTCCATACAGAGTTCAGAGAAGAGGAGGGAGCATAGGCTTTGGGGATAGGCTGTCTGGGTTTCAAATCTGGGCCCCACCAGTTGATAGCGACCTTGGACAAATTACATGACTGCTCTGTGTCTGTCTTCTCAACTGTCATATATATCCCATTGTACTTATGTCAGAAGGTCGTTGTGCTGATGACCTCCTGCTGCATAAAAACACACCCCAGCCATCTTATATATCTCATGATCTGGTGGCTCAGGCACTTGGGCAGGGTTTGGCTGCTTGGTGATTTTGCTCCACACAGTGTCAGCTGGGGTCACTCACTTTTATTCAGCTGGCCTGGAGGGTCTCTGATGGCTTCACTCACATGTCTTGGACCTCGCCTGGAATGACTGAAAGGCTGAGTCTAGCTGGGATGTCCACTAGAACGTTCGGATGGGCCCACTCCAGCATGACCATCTTGGGCCACTCAGACTTCTCACATGGTGGCCCAGGCCTCCCAAAGACACAGTGCCAAGAGAGGGAATGGAGGCAGCTGGCATCCTCCGGCCTGATCCAGAAACCGGCACAGCTCCCTTCTACCACATTCTATCTGTCAAAGCAGACCCAGGGCCTGCCCAGGTTCAAAGTGAGAGGTCACAGACCCTGCCTCTTCAAGGGGAGGAATGTGGGAAATCGGTAGCCACTGTTTGAGTCACTATGGATACAAAAAAGATGAAATGAGTTAGTGCATGGAAAGCAATTAGAGCAATGACTGGCAGCATAGGAGGCATGTGAGTGATTGTTATTGCTATTGTTAGCCCCCTTGAGCTGAGTCTTAAAAGGTAAACCTGTGCTTTCTTGGTAGACAAGGAGCTATGGAGAGCTGGGGTTTGGAGAATTCCGGATAGACAATGTTTGCATCTTGTGGGCAATTTTATGACAGTCCTGGTCTTTGCTAATTCAAAGTAAATGATCAGACCAACCAATATATGCAAAACATGTAACTGGTAATTAACAGTCTCCTATCCCTCCTAGGGACAAGCAGGGACCTAGACTAGGGGGAGACACCGAGGGCGGGATGTCACTTGGAGGCCAAGGCCTTCTCGGGGCTTGCAGGCTCGGCTCCGAGGGGCTCGCAGACCCTAGAACACACAGATGAACAGACGCAGCTCTGGGCTGCCTGCCTGGGCCCCCCCTCCTGGAGCCCACTGCCTAATTGGAAAGGGCCATTTCAACATCTTAGCAGAAAATGGAGTTTTTCTTTCCTTGACGTCGTGATTTGACTGGGAGTTAGCAAAGCATCAGTAGAATCCTAAACATCTACTTAGAAAAAAATCAAGCCTTCATCTCCGCTTGGCACAGGGCTCGGCTCTCCCCTTGTGGGAGGAAGATAAAACGCTTTCATGCGTGTCCTCCCGCCTGTGAACGCGGGCTGGTTAAACATCTCTGGTAATGGCTGAGCTGTGCCAAGGATTTTATCTCTTCCCAGTAACAGTTCCTGCCTTTAAACGGTTTCCACGGGGAAGAGCCATAACGCACACGCAGAACACGGGCTGAGAAGGGCTTCAGGGAGGAGGGAGCTTTCCGGAAGGGCGGGCACAGCCATGGTGTGAGACTTTGTGCCTGGTGCCAAGCTAGGCCCTTTACATAAATTACCTTATGTAATCCTCACTACACTGGGGTGAACGGGTGGGGGAACAAATGAGGCTTATTTTTACCCCCTTGTATAGTGGAGAAACCAGGAACCCAGAAAGGCTGTGTAAACTGCTCAAGGTCATGCCTGTGGCATGGGGCAGAGCTACAGTTGCTATCCAAGTGTGTCTGATATCTGTATTTTTACTCTACCAGGAAGTAAGGGGGTCTTCCCTATCCCACCCGCCTTTCACTGCTCTTCACGCCATTACTAACGCTAGTATAGACAAGGACCCCTGGGCTCAGAGGGTCCCCACTCTGCAGCAGACCAATGATTAGTGCCACAGCTTGGGTGTATGGCTTACTAAGGAAGACCTCACAGCATGGCATGGACTTAATCCAAAAGCAGAATGGGGATCACAGGGTGTGCTGAAGGGGAAAGAGAGGGGGGACATTTCAGCAGAGCCTGAGAGGGAGGGTAGAGGAGATGCAGCGGGCAGATCATTTTTTGGCTCGGAGAACCGAGACCTGTGGGTCCACCTTCCAGCCGTTTCATTAGGGTGCCCCAGTGGAACCTCAGAAAAGTTGTGTTTCCCCCCAAAATCCCCAGTTTCTTCCTTTTATTTTATTTTTCTTTAAGGATTATTTATTTTGAGAGAGAGAGGAAGAAAGGGAACTCAGGGGAGGGGCAGTGAGAGAGAGAGCGAGAAAGAGAGAGAGAATCTTAAGCAGGCTCTGTGTCATGAACCTTAAGATCATGACCTGAGCTGAGATCAAGAGCTGGATGCTCAACCTACTGAGTCCTATGGGTCCCTCAGTCTCTTCATTTTAAAATTGAGAGACTATGCTCTAGGCTTTCTGAGGTTTCTTTAGGCCCTGAGACTCTGGAAATGTTTCAGGGCTGCTGCGTAGAGCTGTATAGGTTGTGCACTGTACAACTCCAGGTAGGTGCCACTCACAGACTGCGGTATGAGTTGTATACTGCAGTGGTCCTAGATTCTATAAAGGTAGGAAGGGAGGAAGGACATGAGAAAGTCGTGAAGTGGGGAGGGGTTTCAAGCAGAAAGAAGGAATCAACGGCCTGTGACAACACTTTTCTCCAATCAAGAACTAGACAGTATTTACACTGCACAAAGGAGGGGTCACGTAAATATATCTGGTCCTGGGGAGGAGGATCAGTGGGGTTCACCACTAATCACACTCACTGATCATGACCATTTTGACTGGTTCTGAGGTAGAGGAATAGAGTTGGTCTACTAGGCTGAGACCCCTTTGATGTGTCTGAGATGTGGGGTCATTGATTTTTAGAGGCAGCTTCCTATGGGGAGTCCTCCATGGACTAAGTCCTATAAACCCATGACCCTTAGGCACATTTCCTTCAGGATTTACATATTTGGTTTGCACTTGTTGATACACTGTTGTCTCAAGAAAAACAACTGTGTCCCCACTCAGATTGGGGCTCCCTGAGGGCAGGGCTGTGTCTCCCCCTCAGACTGGGGCTCCCTGAGGGCAGGGCTGTGTCTCCCCTCAGACTGGGGTCCCTGAGGGCAGGGCTGTGTCTCCCCCTCAGACTGGGGTCCCCGAGGGCAGGGCTGTGACTCCCCTCAGTCTCTGGGTTCCCTGAGGGCTATGTCTCCTCCCTCAGACTGAATGACTTCTGACATCAGAAGCTGTGTCTCATTCTTCATTTATTTGCTGTTCACTGAGGCCCTATTAAATGCCAGGCACTATTTAGAAACTCAAAATTGTGCTGATAAACAACAAACAATGTTAAACAATGATAAACGCTGAGAAGCAAAAAAGAGAAGGATCACTGCTGTTATAGGGCAGAGTTGTATGGCTACTTCAGCTATGGTGGTTTGGGAGGCCTTTCTGAGTAGAGGATTCTGATCTGAGATCAAATAATAAGGAGCCAGCCATAGGAAGGTCCAGGTGAAAAGCATTCCAGGCAGCATTGACTGTAAGTGCAAAGGCCCTGAGGTAGGAAAGAGGAACAGAAATGTCAGTGTGTCTAGACATAGTGACACAAAGATGAGGGCAGAGAGGGTGGGGTAGGCACTATGGAGATGTCACCAGGCCTTGTGGAGCACAGTGTGGAGTGGAATCTGGCAGGGAGGTGGCTGACCTCCATCCCATGGGGGGCCCCTGAGCTTTCAAGTGGCTTCTCTGTGATATTCTGGCCGGGGTCTGAATGTCTGCCTGTGAGAACTCTGTGGCCTGTTTCACCCTCCTCTGCTGCTCCCAGCAATATGGAGGAAGTATCGTGCCAGTGTGCTTTCCTGCCTGCAGCCGCCCCGGGGAGCAGCCCCCTCCATGAATTCCCTGTCCCCCCAGCTTTGCTATTTACAGACCTGGCCCTGGAGTTCAGCCCTCGTTTCCTGCTCCTTAGCAGGAAGATCTCAATCAAGCCAGAGAGGGGAAGACCTCCTTGACTCCACATTTGAATTCATAGACCCGGTGCCTGAGAAGCATGTGGCTGGACGGTCCCAGGCAGGCCCTCACCGCCAGTCTGTCTCCCTGAGCTGAAAGTAATCACTCGAAGCCCCCACCTACTGTCCTGCCGTTTCTCCACCCCACAGCACAGACAATGGGTAAAAGAGGTCAGTAAATGCCCCCCCCCCACTGCCCGCCACTACCCCTCAAGTGGGCCATTAAGGGGCCAGGCTAGGATGTCACTGACCTACTGTTGAAACCTGGCAAGTTATTTAACCTCTCAGGTCCTCAGTTTCCCCATCTGTAAAATGGGGATAGTGGCATGTACTTTGAAGGGTTGAAGTTAGATAATAAACACTTTGGAGAGGGCTCTATACTTCGTAACCAGTGACAACTATTATGCTTGCTATGTGCCAGGCACTATTCTTCATTCTGACCAGTGGCGTCACATTTAATCTCCAGAGCCCAATGAAGAAGGCACATTATAATCCCCATTTCTCAAATGAGGCCCCTGAGGTGCAGGGAAGCCACCCAGCTCTCCAGGAAGGCCATCAGATACGGGGTGTCAGCCAGGGTGGTGCTATCTTCCGGCGAGGGGGACATGCTGAGCGATGGGCCGGTGGTTTAGAGCTGTCACAGTGTCTGGGGTGGACAGGAGGGATTCCAGGTAAGTGTGCTCCCTGAGCAACATGTTGGATAGTCCCGAAGAACCGACCGACCCCAAGGGCCCATGGTGCTTTGAGCAACACTAATTCCAGAACAACTCCTCATTAACCGAGGAGAGACTAAAGTCCAGATCAGATCACTAGTCCGGGCTCATCTGGTGCCTCAGGGCAGCGCTAGGAGCAGAGCCATGTCCCACCTTGACTACCAACACCTTCACCACAGGGAGCCCATGCCGGAATTTGATTTGAAGTGTTCGAGCCGCCCTCTCCCGCCCCCCCCCCCCCCCCCCGCCGACCCGGCCAGCTGGCAGCCTGGAGTGT
>CM053577.1:106660244-106671406 GCA_028646485.1 Cryptoprocta ferox
CGTTTCTGCCCTCTGGACCCTGTAATTAATGCTTGTGATGAATCTGGCACATTGAGTCAAATAACGCAGGGCCTAATTGGCTGCGGAGACCTTCTCCTTTTGATTGAGACAATCCTCCTTCTAAGGGGTTCGCCAGCCAGCCTTCTGCAGTTAACTCAGCAGGACCTGTCAAAGGCTGCCATAGGATAATTTGCATGACATTTGGGGAGAGGTAGCTGAGCAAAGGGGGAGGGGAGAGCTGGGCCCTTTGCAGGGGCGGGGCAGAGGGGCAGAGGTGAGGATATGTTCCCATAGCTCTATTTAACCCTTGACTCACCCACCCTGGATGCCAGGCTGAGCACCAGGGGGTTTATTCTGGTTCCTGATGCAAGTCAGCCCCTACTTCCTCCTTTCCCTGTTGAGTTTGTGGGTGTGGAGATAGACTGGCTCCTTGGTGACCTAGTAGGGGAGGGGGGCATTCCCTCCTTTTCTGAGTGCCCTGATTGCATCAGTTAAAATTCTTTTGGTTGTACAATTCTTTTGATAGGACACTTAGCTTGGTCTTAGGTAATATAATTGAATGAATGAATTATTAAAAAGTTCAAAGAGAGTCTTGTCAGCTTCAGGCATTGTTTGTTCCAGGGGTCCCCATTGTCCTCAGAACTCTGAGCCCATTTCTTTCTGGTTCTCCCGGCTCTGCTCTACTGGGTCAGTTTTCTCTTCTGAAAATGTTTCTAGTCTCCTCCCCACCATCACAATGGTGGCTGTACCACCCTCTGGAGGCAGCTTCTTCCTGAGAGGTCCTGCAAAAGAAGACGAAGTCGCTTTGGAGAAGCCCCAGCAAACATCTCACAGCTCATTGACCCAAATTTGCTGTGTGTTCCCCAACTCCCTCCCCCAGTATCACAACGCTCCAGGTGATGGAATCAGCTTCCCCAGGCAGTATCGTCATATTTATCACATGGAACGAGAGTCAGCCAGTTATGGCCTTTGAGGCAAAGGACATGTGTTTGTAGATAGTGTTCCTGGAGTGCGGCCACACTCTTTCTTTTTCTTTTTCTTTATTTCTTTATTATTATTTTTTTTTTTTTTTGCCTATTGTTTGTGCCACAATGGCAGAGTGGTATGGCAGAGACCTTCTGACTTGCAAAACATAAAATATTGTTTGTCTCTTCAGAGAAAGAGTTTGCAGACCCTTGACATAGAATGTCAGAGCCAGAGGTGAATCATCCCTTATCTTCCTCCACACCTTTCCTCACACAGGCAGCAATTGATCCCAGGGAACTAGCGCCCACTACCAGACAGAAGGTGAGGCTTGCTGCCAGGCCTGGGGTTAGAACTCTCTGGTTCTTGGGGTGCCTGGGTGGCTCCATCCTTTAAGCTTCTGACTCTTTTTTTTTTAAGTTTATATACTTATTTTGAGAGAGACAGAGCGAAAGCGCAAGCAGGGGAGGGGTAGAGAGAGAGGGGGACAGAGGATCCAAAGTGGGCTCTGTGCTAGGAGCAGAGAGCCCCATTCAGGGCTCGAACTCACGAACCATGAGATCATGACCTGAGCTGTAGTCAACACTCAACCGACTGAGCCACCCAGGCGCCCCGCAGCATCTGACTCTTGATTTTGGCTCAAGTCATGATCTCAAGGTTCGTGGGATCAAGCCTGGGGGAGCTTGCTTGGGGTTCTCTCTGTCCCTCTCTCTCTCTCTGCCCCTCCCCTGCTCATGCTCTCATACTTGTACTCTCTCAAAAAATAAATAAACTTAGGGGGAAAAAAAGAACTCTCTGGTTCTTACATGAGCCAATGTCTTAGCTGCAAGGGTCATCCAAGGCAGTTGAGGACCGAGATTGGGGTAGCGAAGTGGTCAAGCGTGTACCGGAGAGGAGGATGGGGCTGAAGGAGGCACCAAGGGTGGCTTTCACCTTCTTCACAAACTTTCACAGAGGCAAATGGGCTTGGAGCAGGACGTGGTGGGGGGGGTTGTCCAGGCTCAGCCTCTGACCTTCAGAACCTGACTCCCCAGGGGAGAGACAATCTCTGCTCAACCCTGGCCCCCAGCCCCTGCCCTCTTAGCCTCCCCTGTTGCCGCCCAGGAAAAGGGACTAGAGTTGGCATCTCTCTATAACTTTACTTCAGAAGCATGTGTGAAGCATGTGTGAATCTTGCTGCCGTTCCTGTACTTGGATGCAGGATGCCCGTAACTGAAATCCACAGGCTGAGCGGGATTCCTGAGTCTTAACACCAGCTCGCATGTATGGAGTGCCAACCTGGGCCAGGCGTCATATGCATTCGGCGACTCCTCACTGCCACCCTGTGAGGCAGGTGATGGCCTAGAGTCCCAATTGACAGATGAGAAAAACGAAGGCTGGAGAGGTAACTTGTCCCAGGTCACATGGCCTGTGTCAGTTGGGTCCTCTGGGAAGCAGACACTAAAATCTCTGGAGGTTTATTAGATGTAATGCCTGTGAGAAATATAAAAGGGGGAGGGAGCGGAACTGGGCAGAAAGAGGCTTCAGGCTGGAAAACTGCCAGGCACTGTGACAGGGTCCCAGGCATCCCAGTGCGGAGCTCCGCACAGACTGCCTGCCAGGGGAGTGCGGCTCTGGGCAGAAGTGGCCAGCTTCTGGGCCACTGGGAGGAACTGGCCCAGGCCCCAGAGCTGAGCTGGCCCCCCAAGGTGCTGTAGCCTGAGGCTGTCTGCTAACTGCCCTCCTTGCTGCTGAGCTGCAGATTCCTTCCTGAAGGGGAGTCTGAGAGGCATGCCCCTGTGGCTGCCTTGCAGCCAGAAAATAACCCAGGACCCAAACTCCAGCAGTCTGGGGCCACATGCTCGTGTGCTTAACCCTTCTGCTCTACCTCTTGGTAGACAGGGTGGAGGATAGAAGAAGCACTAAGCTGGACTCAACCTCGGTGTCCTGGCTCTGCCACGACCAACTATGTGTCCTTGGGCAAGTCACTCATTTATTCATTCATTCTAATTCTTCCTGAGCATTTGTGAGTGTTGAGTCCTGGGCTAAACCCCAGTTCAAATGCAGGCTATGGCTTCATAGAGCTCTCTGTGTGGGAATGGAGGACCACAGGTAGCTCATAGCAATGCTGAACAATATAATAAGGCAGGGATGCTCACAACAGAGTACAGAGTACAGAGATATGGATGCTATTACAGGCCTCAACTTTGTCTGAGAAAGGGAGCAGATGGTCTTCAGGATCTCTAAGACTCCTATCCACTCTATAAAACCAGCGTTGGGTCAAGCTTGGGGAATCACAGGGTCTGCTCCAGCAGATCAGAAGGCTGGGACTAGGGTGTAAGCCAGGACACAGCTGTCCAACTTGCTTCCCAGAAGTGGCCTGTTCTATCTCCAAGATGAGTAGTGAATCACTGATCTTGGGGCAGGTTCATGGCCTTGGGGGTCTAGATCCAATGACTTTGGTATTCGAGACCGCAGGACAGGTCCTCCATCTTTGCCTTCATCCAGACACTGCTAGTCCAGGCTGAGAGCCAGGCCAGTTGGGCAGGAACTATTAGTTAAACAATAGACATTCATCAGCTGATGGATGAGTCCTAGGGAAATCACCAAACTCATTTAAAAAGGCGAACACCCAGAATTTCCTGAGTCCTTTTCTTCACCCAGCCGTGCCCAGACACATGACCTTGACGAGGTCCCTTATCTTGCTGCAAATTATTGCCAGGAAAATCTATGGCCAATTAAACAAGCAAATGTTCCTCTTGTACCTTTTTACTTCTGCTCTCTTTAAATAAGCTCTGGCCAGAGCCGTGGGAGAAGATGGCTGGACTCACGGGCTTCTCTTCATCAGACTAAACATTTCCCCCCATGGCACAGGCTCCAGAGCTTGGTTATTAAAACAACAAAAGCCAAATGCTCCCAAGATAAACTACTGATGATGTGATAATAGCAATCACCCTGGAAAATTCCAATTGGTGCATATCACCAGGGGAAATGTCATCAGCAAGCAAGAATCCTCGCTAAAACAACCCAACAGGTAATTTGCTGGTTTTTATGACTCAGATGTGAAACACGAATATGACCGGGTTCCAGTGGCCAATAGAAAAGCATTGACATTGGAAAGTCCTTTACCTCACCATAGCCAGGGAAAGAGCCAGAAACACTCAGTGTCCCTGGGCTGCAGAGTCTTTCTCTCTCCTACTCCAGCCATTTTGGGCCAATGGGCTTTTTGTTCTTTGTTTTTTGTTCTTAATTTTTTTAATGTTTATTTCTTTTTGAGAGAGAGAGAGAAAAAAAGCAGGGGAGGAACAGAGAGAGGGAGACAGAAGATTCAAAGTAGGCTCCAGGCTCTGAGCTGTCAGCACAGAGCCCAATGCGGGGCTCAAACCCACGAACCATGAGATCATGACCTGAGTCAAAGTTGGACACTTAATTGACTGAGCCACCCAGGCACCCCCATTTTGGGCCAATGTTAAGGAATATGCCAATGATGGATGGTTGAGAGTGAGGGTAGACCAGAATGTTTTCCCTAAAATTAGCCAGGTCCCACCCACCTACCCTCTCCCCAACATTGCCGATAGCCCGGGCATGCAGCTTTGCCTGCGGCCCACTCCTCACTGCACTCCCATCTCAAGAGTAATTGTCTGTTTCTCTATTTCTCTTTTAGTTTCTGCCTGTTTAGTCTCCCCGTTCTTTTTTCTATTCCCCTGTCTCCTCTCCTTTCTCTGCTCCCTTTCCTGAAGTCGGTTGTCTGTGACTCTGTTCTTCACCCTGTGTCCTACTATTAGACTAGGCAGTTACTTAGGCTTTACCAGGATGCCTGAAAACGAGCAAAGAGGGACTCAAGCCCCTTTATCAGGAAAGTTAGCAACCTGCCCTGGCTGCATTCCACAAACAAGGCGCAGAGAGCCAGATCTGAGCAGACAGTCCTTAGACAAAAAGTCAGAGACCTTGACCAAGGAAGGGAGAAAAACATGAAACCCTGCTCCCAAAGACAGCCCCTCCCCAAATAATATTCCACCCCTTATCTAACAACTGTCAGTTAAAGATAGAGACCCAAACCCTGGGCACAGCTCTCCCCTGAGCTTGCTTGCTCTCACATCTCAAGAGAGTACTTTACTCTCTCTCTCTCTCTCTCTCTCTGTTTTGTTTTGTTTTTTTTTTAATAATTTATTGTCAAGTTAGCTAACATACAGTGTATACAGTGTGCTCTTGGCTTCGGGAGTAGATTCCTATGATTCATCTCTTACATCCAACATCCAGTGCTCATCCCAACAAGTGCCCTCCTCAGTGCCCATCACCCATTTTCCCCTCTCCCTCCAACCCCACATCCCCATCAACGCTCAGTTTGTTCTCTGTATTCAAGAGAGAGAGTACTCTCCCTTTTAGCCATGCAAGTGAAGAGTTGATTCTTACAATTTCCATTTCTATTTATTTATTTATTATGAGATACAAAGTTCCATTTATATTTATGTATTTATTAAGAGAGTACTCTCTAATCACCTCTTCACCTGCATGGCCCCACCGCTCTTCTGGTCTGTCCACCGGGCAGCACTGCCACTCAGGTCAGGACGTTCTTTCCAAGCCCAAGGCCAGTCTTGGGGTTTCTCAGTCACATTTCCTCCGTCCCCTCACTGTCCTTACTCTGGTCATCACAATCTGGTCCTAGGGAACCGTCAACCTCTCCAGCAGGCAGCACGAGAGCCGGACAGAGCCCCTGCCCGCCTGCAGGGCAGCTCTGTGTAAATCAGGAAGAAGTGCCCCCTCATCAAGATGTCTTGATCCGTCTGCATCAAGACAGATACAGGGGTGCCTGGGGAGCTCAGTCCGTTAAGTGTCCGACTTTGACTCAGGTCATGATCTCATGCTCCGTGGATTCAAGCCCCGCATTGGGCTCTGTGCTGATGGCTCAGAGCCTGGAGCCTGCATCAGATTCTATGTCTCCCTTTCTTTCTGACCCTCCCCTGCTCACACTGTGTCTCTCTCTCTCAAAAATAAATAAAAATTTTAAAATTAAAAAAAAAAGACAGATGCAGTTTCCGTGGCAGGAAGCACATCCCAGGGAACTTCAGCCCCATGCTCCCCCATGACCAGGCACCCCTGTGTACACTGCATGGAAGACAGGACTGCCAGGACCTTACCCTCTGCAAGATGCCGCTCTGGGGATAGGAGCAGAGGGTACCTCTAAGGCAGTTCTTTCCACTGCTGCAGAAGCAAAGCCCAAAGGCAGTTATCAACTATTATGGGACTTAGACTTCATCCAAGAGCTTGTTTAACATGCACATTTCTGGCCTTGCCCCCAGGGAATCTGCTACAGCAGCTGTGGCCTGGGGCCCCTGAATCAATCTCCACAGGTGATTCTGGTGTTTTTTTTTTTTTTAATGTTTATTTTTGAGAGAGATAGAGAGACTGCATGCTTGAGCACAAAGTGGGGAGGGGCAGAGAGCGAGGGGACAGAGGATCATAAGCGGGCTCCCCGCACGGACAGCAGAGAGCCCCATGCTGGGCTTAAACTGGAGAACCATGAAATCATGACCTGAGCCAAAGTCATATGCTCAATGGCCTGAGCCACCCAGGCGCCCCTCTGCAGGTGATTCGGATGCAGACCACACTTGTAGAGTCCCTGGTTCCCCAGAGCAGCTGCTTAGAACCTTTTCAGGTTTGTATCCCAAGAACGAACACATTTTAGCTCTCACTCAAAGAGAAATGTATCAGTCCACGAGTTTTATACATGTAATACTGAGAGCCAGGATATTAAGTAATAGAAAGAAACATTGTTAAAGAGAAAAATAAATATAAATGGAAATTGTAATATGTTCTTCCTGCCCACGCCCTCTTCCATTCTGCCTTTTAACTCTCGAGGGTTAGTGCTCCCCACTTTGAAGGTCAGGGCCACGGAGACTGGGAGAGGAGACTTAGCCACTGAGAACGTAAGTCACCACATCCCTGGGGCCCTTCTCACTTCTGCCTGAATTAGCAGTGCTAATTCCCAGGCAGGAATCCAGGTCCAGATGATCAGGATGATTCCATTTCCTTTGGAGGGGGCACTGGCGTTATGGGGGGTCACGGAGGGGCCCCTCCTGACTTTCAGGGTGCTCCATGACACTGAACGCTCCATGGTTTTGCCTTTCACTGTAGAATGTTTGGACGTTTCTCTCTGTTATGTTCGGCCTCAGCCAACCTGCTAAGAATCGGGCCTGTGCTGATTTGGTGGTATGTCGTATTTCAGGTTTCAGGCTTCCTCACCTGTAAAGCGAGACGGGTGGACTGAGGGACTGCCAAGGCACCTTCCACCTCTGAGAACTGTGGCCTCTAAGCCCTGGCAGTGCCATTTGTGAGTGGAAGAGCCAGCGATGGCACTCGGAAAAGACCGGGGAGGTTCGTTAGCTAGTTAGTAAGGAGATAATGGTCTTTCAGCCAGTTCTGGGGGAGAGAAGGACACGAGAGAGTCAAGGTCGCCAAAGCAAGGGCAGTAGGACTGCTGGGCTTGGCACCGTGAAGGACGGACAGTCACCGGATCTGGGTTCTAGTACAACCTTTGCCTGGAGCAACTGTCCTTGAGCAAATACTTTTTTTTTCTTAGCCCTAGTTTCATTTTCAAAACAGGGTGGGCTTGGATGATCACTGTGGATCTCATATGGATGTAGTGTAAAATGTTTTTTTTTTTTCCAAAATGAGTCATAAAATAAATTTTAATTATTTGGTGAGGCAGGTAGGGCATGGCAGAATGGAAAGGAAATGTTTCTTGAAACTTTTGTTTCAGGGGTGTGTGTGTGTGAGAGAGAGAGAGAGAGAGAGAAACTGAAGGGACCCCATGAAAAAAGCTGTTTTATTTCCCTTTGGCTCCTCTTCTGCTTCTACTCTTGCTAAGACCTGCACCCCCACCTTACACAGGCTTTAATGTATGCCCAACTTGTAAAGGTCAAGGAGTTAATGCTTTCTTTGGGGCCTTCCAACACAATAGATGACATCTAAAGAGTGTCAGGGTGAGGTCCTCGTGAGTGTTTTTCAAGACCACTGACTCAGGGTCTTGAAACCCAGGTCCAAGACCTGGATGGCTCAGTCAGTTAAGCAGCCAACTTCAGCTCAGGTCATGATCTCATGGTTTGTGAGTTCGAGCCCTGCATCAGGCTCTCAGTGCTGACAGCTCAGAGCCTGAAGCCTGTTTCGGATTCTGTGTCTTTCTCTCTCTCTGCCCCTCCCTTGCTCGTGATCTCTCTCTGTCTCAAAAATAAATATTAAAAATTTTTTTAAAAACAAGACCACTGACTCAAGACACCTTGATGTCCAGACCCCTAGCTCGAGGGCATAAGTGGCTTATGCAGGACACCTGAGCACTCTTCCTTGTTTTGACCGCATCCTAGATGCCTGAGGGGATAAGGACACCAGGCCACCATCCTCAATAAAAACCCCAGACCCTAAGCAAAGATGACACTCATCCTCCACTTTATTTCTGAGTCTCCTAGATGCTCTGTCTGTATCTGCTCTCTCTCTATCTTTGATAAACTCTGCTTTCACCTCCTGCTGGCTCACCTCTGACTTCTATCCTGTGTGAATCCCAGAATTCTCTTGGCTGGTCCTGCAGAACCCCCTTTGGGTCTTCGGACCTGGCCTGTCTGCATCACCACCAACCCAATCAAAGAAGGGGCATGGAGATTTGGAGCACAGTGAAGTGAGGCTTTAATCAACATTCTTGCAAAAGCGGGTGTCTAATGGACAGGCACCCTTGGGGCAGTCAACGCAGACAATCTATCTCCTAGCATGCAATTCCCTCCCCTGGTTCCTCATTGGCTGAGTCCTACAGAGGTTACAGCCTTACTCAGACGTTGCCTATGCCCATGTAAGGCAACAAGTAGTCTGACTGGAATAAGTGTACCTTCCCTGAGGTGATGCAGAGACTTTCAGCCCCTCTTGCCTTTTTCTTTGGCTCATGCTCATTGCAAACCCATGAAAATAAGCCCGAGAAACAGAGAGGGGAAAAAGAACCAGGAAGTGAAGTGTCTAAGGGTTTGGAACTCCATCGTGGGGAGGGTTCCTACTTACTTCTGGTAGGTTGTAAACCTACTGTTAACTTGCCAGCACAGCTTTTATTTGAAATGGATTTTTTAAGTTGCTTTATTTTGAGAGAGAGAGAGAGAGAGAGAATGAGCTGGGGAGGGGCAGTGAAAGAGAGGTACAGAGAATCCCAAGCAGGTTCCTCACTGACAGCAGAAAGCCTGATGTGGGGTTCAAACTCATGAACTGTGAGATCGTGACCTGAGCTGAACTCAGATGCTTAACTGACTGGGCCACTCAGGTGACCCCATGGCTTTTATTTGGAGTTTCTGAAAATGAATCATCTCCCTTATGTCTCACAATGTGTGCACATGCTGGGTTACCATACCCAGCTGGGGTCCCAAGAGGAAACAGAAGACACAATTAAATGAGAATAATTTGAGGAGGGTTTAATAGAGAGACTATTTACAAAACCGGGGAAGAGGGAAACCAGCATACAGGACCCAGGCCAGCAGCAGCAGAGACGTTACCACCCCTGGCGCAGAAGGAAATGGGGAGGGAATGCTTTCCAGATCTCAACAGAGGAGTTGTGAAGAAAAGCCACCTTGAGAGGAGCGGTGGACTTTAGTGGAGGGACAGCCAGCCTGCTGTGACAGAGCAGGAAGGAAGCTGGGAGAGAAAATACCCCAGCCACCCTCACCACCTTCCATGTCCCGTTGGAGCTACCCATTGGCAATGGAGCCTCCCCAGGAGGCAGAAGGCAGCAGAGCCGCGGGTGTGGTGTCCTGTGCCTCTTGTGGCAGAGGGTAGTGGATCCCAAGGGACAAAGGGACAGTTTCCTACACAGGGAGATGTCCAATTTATTTCTTACCATTATTGCAGTCAGGTACACTTTTGAGCCATTGCCTCCAAGAGACCAAGGTGGCGTTGGGAGCCTGCATGCATTTAGAGTCCCAGAATAAGGCTGGAATCCTGGCACGCTGCCTGCCTTGGACAGACTACTGAACCTGATGCAGGCAAGGCAGGTCAGAAAATCCATAGAGGGAGTCCCACAGGACCAGCCAAGAGGGTCCTTGGCTTCACACAGGTTGGAAATCAGACGTAAGCCAGCAGGAGGGACAGCAGATACAGACGGCCCATCCTGGAGACTTGGAAAGGAAAAGAGCATGAATCTCGTCTTCACTTGGGGTCTGGGACTTTTATTGACGATCTCGAACTGGTGCTGAACCAGCTGGTTCAGCCTTGTCACTTTCCAGTGGGGTGGCCTGGGGCAAGATACTCAGACTCTCTGTGCCTCAGTTTCTTTAACTGAAAAATGAGGGCAGTTGTCCTCTTAGGCATCCGGGAACTGGGCAGAACAAGACAGGGGCCAGGTGTCCTTCATAAGTCACTCATTCCCTGAAACCAGGGAATTTGGGATTAAGGTGTTTTGGCATCAAGGTGTTCAGAGTCCATTGTTTCAGAGAAAGTTTATGATGATCTCACCCATTCACTCCTCAGAGATCACCTATTGTGCTAGAAGACTCCAAAGATATCATTTTGTCCCTTACAAGGAGGACATTTTGCATTATAAGGTATGTGGAGTGGGGTGGGCGTGCAGGTCCTAGCAAGAACAGAAGCTAGAAAAGGAGAAAAGTTCAGCATCACTCATCATCAGGGAAATACAAATCAAAACCACACTGAGATACCACCTCACGCCAGTCAGAGTGGCTAAAATGAACAACTCAAGAGACTATAGATGCTGGCAAGGATGTGGAGAAACGGGCACCCTCCTACACTGTTGGTGGGAATGTAAACTGGTACAGCCGCTCGGGAAAACAGTGTGGAGGTTCCTCAAAAAACTATCAAAACTCCCCTATGACCCAGCAATAGCACTGCTGGGGATCTACCCAAGGGATACAGAAGTGCTGATGCATAGGGGCACTTGTACCCCAATGTTCGTAGCGGCACTTTCAACAACAGCCAAACCATGGGAAGAGCCTAAATGTCCATCAACTGATGAATGGATTAGGAAGATGTGATTCATCTATACAATGGAATACTACATGGCAATGAGAAAGAATGAAATCTGGCCTTTCGTAGCAACGGGGATGGACCTCGAGGGTGTCACGCTAAGCGAAATAAGTCAGGCGGAGAAGGACAGATACCATATGTTTTCACTCATAGGTCTAAGAGGAGAAACCCAACAGAGGACCATGGGGAGGGGAAGGAGGAAAAAGAGTTAGGGA
>CM053577.1:106671506-106741383 GCA_028646485.1 Cryptoprocta ferox
AGCTTTGGGGGCACCTGGGTGACTCAGTCGATTAAGCATCTGACTTTGACTCGGGTCATGATCTTGCGGTTCACGAGTTTGAGCCCCGCGTCAGGCTCTGTGCTGACAGCTCAGAGCCTGGAGCCTGCTTCGGAATCTGTGTCTCCATCTCTCTCTCTGTGCCTCCCAGACTCACACTCTGTCTCTTTCTCTCAAAAATAAACATTAAATTTTTTTTAAAGGAAACAGCTTTTATTTTTCATGGGGTCCCTTCAGTTTCTGTGTCTCAAACTCATCTGAGCCTTAGCTCCTTAGCTCGTGCAAGAGGGGGAGAAATGACGCCTGGTGTGTGGGCTTATCCCATGCACTACAGATAATAATTGAGACCTGACAGGTACGTGGGGCATTCAGTAGTGACAGCGGTGTTCCTGTGTTCTAGATGTGGCAACAGGAATTATCCACTGACAACAGAGAGCCCCTCCACAGCACGGGGGCTTGGGGAGGAGTCTGGCCCATCTCTGTTTCTTTAAACATCACCCTTGCCTTCTGTGGGTCTTCTTTCTCTCCACGCTTTCCACCCAGCCTTCCGTTACTCTGTTCTGCAGGCAGTTATTGATGGAATGATTCATACATCACAAGGTGTGCATTGTTCTTGGAGAAAGCACAGGCCAGTTGTCAATAGAATTTACTGAGATATTAAGTGGTAAGAAGAATTAAAGCCCAAATTAAGGAACCAGAGCAGGAACAGGAGGAGCCTTTCTGGGAAGCCAGGAGCCTGGAGGGTTCTCCGTGTGCTTCCCATGAGCAGTGCGCCTCCTGGAGGTAAGGGGCCCGTTCCAGCCAGGAGGGAGTTTCCTCTGCAACCACAGCCCCAGCTTGGGTTAAACCCATGTTCCCCCAGACCCTGGCTCCACAGAGCCTGGTCTTTTGAGTTTGTGGCAAAAAGTCACTTTATTTCTCTCCTTAACAGTCACCAAGGGTCTCTTTTCATGACAAATCAAGCCAGATTGCCCAGGCTGCTATTAATGGATCATTATCTTACAGGAATCTCAGTGTCCTCACCTGGGAAATGGAAATGATAATTCCTGCCTTAACAGATGGCCGTGAAGTGTTGGAATCATGTATAGAAAGAGCTTGGGCCAAGTCAATAAATGGAAACTAGTGGTCTGGCCCGTCCTGATAAGTGTCTTCCACAGATCACAGCTCTGGCCCATGCAAGCAAGGTTCTTCCTCTGTAATCAGGTCACTTTGATTCATAGGGATTCTGTCTCTGTGATTAAAACCTGTTGATGCCAAGGGTGCCTGAGTGGCTCAGCTGATGAAGCATTCAACGTTTTTTGTAATTTTTTTAAGTTATTTTTGAGAGAGAGAGAGTGTGTGTCAGCAGGGGAGGGGCAGAGAGGGAGGCAAAGGATCTGAAGAGAGCTCTGCGATGACAGCAGAGAGCCTGATGAGGGACTCGAGCTCATGAACCATGACATCATGACGTGAGCTGAAGTCAGACGCTTAGCCGACTGAGCCACCCAGGTGCCCCCTGGCTCTTGATTTCGGCTCAGGTCATGATCTCTCCTTTTGTGAGTTCGAGCCCCACATTAGGTTTTGCACTGATAGTTCGAAGCCTGCTTGGGATTCTCTGTCTCCCTCTCTCTCTGTCCCTCTCTCTCAAAATAAATAGATAAACCTTAAAAATAAATAAATAAATAAATAAACAAACAAATAAATAAGTAAAAACTGTTGATGCCAGTGAAGACTGCCTGTGACTCTGCTGGAAACACTGATAATGACACCTTGTGTGGGTGGGGGAGGGAGAAGGCTGCTCTGCCAAAGCTTTCAGCCCTGTGCTCATTTGCATTATAATCAGGGGCTTCACTCACTTCCCAGACACACACACACACACACACACACACACACACACACAGGCAAACACAAATGTACACATGCTTGCCGGAGGCTACAGATCAGGCTTGTCCTTGTGCTTTGGTAGGTAGAGGATCGGGGAGCAAGCCAGGAGGGCTGCCATGATAGGGACATATAATACCGTGGCTCCAGACAGCACTGGCTGCTGGCTGAGAGCAGAGCAGGGTTCCGGAACCAGCTGGTTCAGCCTTGTCACTTTCCAGTGGGGTGGCCTGGGGCAAGACACTCAGACTCTCTGTGCCTCAGTTTCTTTAACTGAAAAATGAGGGCAGTGATATGCTGTGATGAAGGTTTCCTGAGTCAGAACAGGGCAGGAGGCTGGAATAAGAGCTGATATATAGTCATCTAGTGCTCGGTGTGTGTTTGCCCCCGTGTCAGCTTTCAGCTTTATCACCAGCATATGGGTGCCTGGCTGGCTCAGTCAGTAGAGCGTGTGATTCTTGATCTTGGGGTTGTGAGTTTGAGCCCCACACTGGGGAGTAGATTGTACTTAAAATTAAAAAAAAAAAAAACTCTGTGGAGGTGCCTGGGTGGCTCAGTCAGTTGAGCGTCAACTCTTGATTTCAGTTCAGTTCATGAGAGGAGCCCCACGTCAGGCTCTGCACTGACAGCACAGAGCCTTCTTAGGATTCTCTTTCTCCCTCTCTCTCTGACACTTTCTCACTCTCTCTTTCAAAATAAATAAAATAAACTTAAAAAAATCTTTGGGGTGCCTGGCTGGCTTAGTCAGTAGAGCGTGTGACTCTTGACCTTAGGGTTGTTGTGAGTTCGAGCTGAGCTCCACGTTGGGTGTGAAGAGTACTTAAAAAATAAAATCTTAAAAAAAATCTTTAAAACAAATGTACAGTGAGAGGAGCCCTGGGCTGGGCTAGGAAGGAGAACTAAGAGTTAATTCCATTATTGTTGTTCTTTTTCCAAATACGTTATTCCAAATGGTACTTGGGACAAGTTATAAAGATCCTTATACTTCACCGAAATAGAATAAAGAACAGGAGGACGTTTGGCTGAGGGGAGAGCAAGGGTGAGGGAAGGGTGCCAAACGCCTCTTGCGTGGTCCTGTGGAGTTTCTGGAGGTGGACCATTACGGGCTCTGGGCACCATACAATGATCGGTTGCAAAATTCACCGACAAAGGCAAGTCAGTTGCCAAGTGGATGAACAGCACCCCCAACAGAAGTTTGAAGAAAGAAGTCACTCGCAAAAGAGTACATGCTGTGGGATTCCATTTATATAGTAAGTACAAACACAGGCGAAACTAATCTATGCTATTAAGTCAAGTTATTTATTATCCTTGGGGGTGGGGCCATGACGGAAGATTGGGGGCAGGGGAGTGTGCTGGGGGACCTGGTAAAGTCCTATTTCTCCATCTGGGTATGGATGACACAGATGTTTTCAGTTTGTGAGAATTCATCATGCTCTACACTTACAATATGTATTTGTGTACACGTATTTTTCCCTGAAAATTTCAAACAAAAGCAGTTGCTTGGTGAAAGACAGCTTTTCAGTACACTGAGTATGTAAATAACACTATTGTTAATAACAGAAATAAATAGCTAATCTGCCTTGTGTGCTTGCTAACCACTACATGTATTCCCCTCACAGCCGTCCCGGGAGGTGGGGTGGCGCTCCCCCTTTATAGACGGGGCAGCTGAGGATTAGTGACATGAAGTAATTTCCCCGGCACTCCCAGATTGCTTCCCTGGTGGAACACACTGCTTTGTGTGTCTTCCCCCCCCCACCACCACCATCATACCCAGTAGTCAATGCCTTGAGGATATAGCACAGAATCTGATATATAACTAAAGCTCAATACATGCTTGAGGGAGGGAGGAAGCAAGGAACATTATTCCATTGTCACCCGTCACCCCATCTTGGCATTTTGAATTCATTTTTGTCTCCTGTCTAATTTCTATTGCACTTACAGGCAGCACCAAAGGGCACTTAATTGCTTTTTGTTGCTAGTTCTAAAACGTTCTGTCACTCGGTCCCGCGCCTCTGAGCGGCACAATTGTTTGGCATGATTGAGGAGTGAAGAGATCTACGTCTGCTTCCCAGGGAGCACAGCCTGGGTGGGAGAGGGAGGATGGGGAGTACAGGAAGGTCGGGGTGGAGGTGGGGAGTGGATGCCTACTCCTGACTCTCTCCCACTGGTCCAGACCCGTAATTCTTAACCATGCACCAGGAAGTAAAAGTGAGTGAATGTCTCCAAAATGGAAACATCTCCTGGCCCCACTCCTCCACCCCAGGGCCTTGCTTCCATCCCTGTCCTCTGCCTTGGCCCCTTCCCATCTTATTGGATTTTTTGTCTGAATCAAGGTCAACATATAACCCAATACGTGGCCAACTCACCACGAAGCCTGGACTTAGACTCTCCCTGCCAAAAACCTGTTTCTCCTGGGGAGGCTTTAGCAGACATCGAAAAGCTGAGGAGTCTCCAGAGTCCTGGAGAGAAGTCTCCCTCTTCTGATCCCAGAAGATCTTTACATTTCCCTCCAGAATTGTCAGAGACCCGGCTCTCCTGCCCTTTGGGAGGGTCATGTCTTTCTGCCACTGCTTGTGTTACACTGAGTCAACATTCAATGAATAATGAATTATAATAATAATAACTTGAGGAAATTTATGCCCTGCTTCAACTGGGTCTAAAACATAAAGGGAAAATTCACTGTAAATTACATCCTGGGACTAGCAAGTGAATAATGCAGGCATCTTTCCCCAGAGACCTCCAAATCAACTCATTTAAATTAATAAATCCCAGTTTCCTCTGTGCCTGAATAACAGGCTTATTTATGTGTCTTAGAATTGGCCAAAATATCCGAGTGAGGGAACAGAGCAATTCAAGTCCTTTCTTTACACCAAGAGATTTTTGAGATGCTGGCTAAGCTAGCTAACTCTCATTTTGCCTGAACATAGGAAAAGGAAAAACAACAACAACATTGAATTCAATCTGGTGAATGGATTGCTTCTAAATTTACATGCCGCCAAATAACCAAATTGACTGAATTCTTCACTCTTCGGTCACTTCTTTTGTTATTATCTGGGTATAGGGCTTCAAGGCCTAAAACCATGATTTGGACCAGTCTTTCTTGAAAAGATCCTTGCAGAGCTCAAGAAAATATGGTCTGTTCTGACAGGTCTCCCTACTGAGACCTCTTGCATTCAGAGCCAAAATTTAAAATATTTTACAGAATGGGGGCATGGGACTAACAGTCAGAGTGGATGTGGCCTGTGGGAGGTTGGGTGCTGACTAGGCAGTGTTAACGCTCTAGTTTTCGGGATGTTAGGGTGGTAAGGAGGCAGAGGTGAATTCTGGAGGAGAGGCAGGGTGAGGCACTGGAGGGCTCAGGACAGCTTCTCTTTACCAATGGAAATGAATGTATTTTAAAATTTCAGGGGCACCTGGGTGGCTCAGTAGGTTAAGGGTCTGACTACAGCTCAGGTCATGATCTCACGATTCGTGGGTTTGACCCCCGTGTCGGGTTCTGTGCTGACAGCTCAGAGCCTGGAGCGTGCTTTGAATTCTGTGTCTCCCTCTCTCTTTGCCCCTCCCCTACTCATGCTTTGTCTCTCAAAATTAAATAATTGTTAAAATTTAACATTTCAACAGTACATGTGATTGTATATCTCAAGTCTGCCTCTATGTGCTATGAACAGCTAGGGGTGGGGAGGAGGTTCTAATCTGCCTTTGTGGGTCATTTCTGTTCTCTTCCCTCTGACCTTATTTCTTCTTAGGCTATTCCTAATCTGTTCATTGTCACCCCAGTTCACACAGCTATGGTGCAATGCAATGTTGATGCTAACTACCTTGGGTTAGGTCAAGTTCCATAGGTTAAGGGCACAGTCCCCAACAAATCCACCCTCACTTCAGACACTACCTACAATTTTGGGGGTCCCCAGAGCCACCTCATACTTCAGACCAGCTGGCTAAAAGCTTCAGAGATACCTCTTACCTTCTCAAGTTTGATAATTCACTAGAATGACTCCTGGAACTAAGGAAAACGCTCTACATGAAATGACAGTCTTATTGTAAAGGATATAAATCAGGACCAGCCAAAGGAAGAGACACAGGGGAAGTCTGGGAGGATCCCACATGGGAAGCTTTTGTGTCCTCCGGATGCATCACCCTCACAGAACTCTACCCAAGCTACCATCCAGAATTTTTATTGGGATTTGATAGAGTAGGTCTGATTGTAACCTTGGCCACAAGATTGATTACAATCTTTAGGTCCCTGACACTCCCGGGAGGTCGAGCTATTATCATGTGGCTCAACAGTCCCAACCACTTTCTCGTGTGTTTGGTCTTCGTGGCAGGACCAGTCCCCATCATCTTGGTAGCATGAACTCAGGTGTGGTCGAAGGGCCTACCATGAATAACACAGGAAATTACAAGGTTTAGAGGTTGCCTACCAGGACCGAGGAACAAAGTCCTGCCAAATTCATTATTATACAACAAATGACTTAAATGAGTATACTTTCACTGGGGCCTAGCTTCTAGGTCCATTTGGTATGACCTAGAATTCTATTGTGTGTGTGAGTGTGTGTGTGTGTGCGTGTGCGTGTGTGTGTGTGTGAGCACATACACAGAGGTGTCTGAGAAAATGGAAGGATGTAGCAGAAAGAGCCTTGGATTAGAGGTTGAGCCCTAGTCTTGGGTTGGGTGGAACATTATCCTCAGGGAGGACAAAGACAGTAATAGTTCTCCCACCCAGACCAGCCCTGTGCTCTTAGGAGTTTGCTCACAGGCTGGAGGACAAATGGTCTGAGAGGAGGCCAGAGGATGGAAAGAATTGGGGGCAATCAGGGACATCTTGTAGGACAAAATGTCAGAGTTAGGAATGGCCTGCATCCATGGTTGTGTGTGTGTGTGTGTGTGTGTGTACACATACACATGTATCTGTGCCTGGTAACACACATATGAGCTTGTGTGAAGGTAAAAAGGAAGGACAGGCTAAGTTGACAATACTCTCCAGATTTGGGGTTACCATCCACTAGGGTACAAGATGAAGCAACAGCTGATAAATGGTGCCCCTCTCACCATCATGCCTAATGAACCACTTAGAAAATTTTGACTTCCTGTGTTTATAACCTTGGGCTCTGCCAGATTCCCAGGGAGGGGATACAACTTCCACCAGGGGACACTGAACTTGAAGCTGTGATCATAACATGGTCACTTTGGGCTCCTCCAGCTGGTAGACCAGCAAGAAAAGAAAGGAGTTACTATCCTGTACAGGTGGAAGTCACTGGCCCTGACCACCAGGGGAGCTAGAGCTGCTGTCACACATTGTTGGCAAGGAGAAACATGCAGAACACAAGAATTCACTGCGCTTGGGCTTCTATGCCCTAGACAACTGCCTATAATCGCAGCTGGACAATGGCAAGGCACTGGGAGCTCAGATCCCTTGAGATAAGGCTCAACAGTCTCTCACCAGGCATGAATCCGGATCAGCTGGCTGGGGGAGAGGGACACTGAGGATGTCTTTTGGAGGAGGGAGATGAGGAATATTAGTTATGGTCTCGGGACCAATTGCAATGGCAGGGACCATCGCTAGCCCCACTTACCTTCCTGTGCTGGCTGAGATTGTAGGCAGATGCCACCAAGAAAGATGCCCTAGGACGGATCGGACATAGTGGAAGGCCCACGAAGGTTTTAGGGTTTCAATGGGTGGGGGTCACCAACATGTCTTCTGTACTACTTCGCATCCTCTTGTCCCCATGTCTCATTCCAGTTACTGCCATGGTGAGGAGGCCCATGCAGACTACAACCAGCTTCACACAGGCCTGTGAGGCCACACTTGACCAATGGGGGAAGCAAGATGATAGCATGGGGCTTCTCCCTTTCATTCTCCAAACAGAGAGTTCTGAGATGTGTTTCTCCCAGTTTCCTGTCAAAATCAGCCCCCCAGTGGCCCACGCTGGTAGTCAACTCATTGATCCATTCTCCTGGCTTTCCTTCTTTTCCAGCCTCACTCTCTTGCTCCGTGGAATCACATATCAAATAAGCCACCCGCATGCGGACCTATGTTTTAGATTCTGCTTTGATGGAAAAGCGGTCTCCCTCAACCGTCTATTCTCAGTACAAGCCAGAGTGATCCTCATGTGAGTTAGGTCATGAATCCTCTGCTCCAAACTGGAGTTCTAGACGTGTTCTAGCCCCCACCTTGTAGCAGCCTCCCCCCAGCTTCTTAAGGCAGCCAGCGTCAGTTACCCCCACTGGAATAGCCCCTTCTCACCCAGGAGGCCTTGTGTGATCAGACCCCCCATGACCTCTCTGACCTTGTGCCCTACCACCTTCTCTCACCTACCCACTTCCTCTCGTTCCAGGCTCTTTGTGCTCTCGAACGCATAGCCAAGCTCCCACCTCAGGGTTTCATGGTGGCTCTTCCTTCTGCCTGGAGTGCTGTCTCTCCAGATATTCCCACGGATAGCCCCATCATTCTTTCCAGACTTTTCTTTGCTAGTATCTCAAGGGAAGGTGGCCAACCACCCTGGTTTGCCTGACACTCTGAGGCTCCCCAGAAGGGGGGGACCGTTGGTGCTAAACTAGTACAGACCCCAGCAAACTGGGATACTTCCCCACTCTATTTCAATGAGACCTGACTCTTCCATGTAAAAATTTCAATGTCTTCCGTTCCCTCCCCTCACAGCCCTCATTTCCATTTATTCTGCTCTCATATTTCCTTTCTTTCGTAGCATCATCTTCTCCAGCCTACTATGCAGTTTACTCACATAGTATGTTTATTGTTTAGAGTATGCCCTGCTCTGTCCCTCGTATCTAGAATAGCTGAGCACAGAGTTCTCAAAGTATGGTCCCTGGACAGCAGCAGCATCACCTGGGAACTTGTTTGATGTGCAAACTCATGGGTTCTGCCCCCCTACCTACTGTATCGGACACCCTGGGGGTGAGTCCAGGGATCTGTGTATTAACAAGTCCTTCAGAAGATTCCAAGGTGCATCCAGGTTATAAGTCACTGCCCTAGTACATAGCAAGTGCTCTATATATGTTTGCTGAGGCAATGAATGGCTTCCGCGGGTATGGACCCTCTTCATCCATTCCACAGAAATGGGTTCTCAGTTGGCTCTTTATCAATAAGGATTTGCCTCTGTGTGGAGGATTTGTTACTTTGTGCCAGAGAGAGATTTCTCTTCCAGCATGTGAGCCCCAGCTTAAGAGCACGAGGGGTCATCATAATTAACCCGACACAGGCTGCCTACGTGCGCTGAAAGCATCTTGGTACTTGCTTGCCTACCTCAGTGTGTGGAAGGTGTGGGAGAAATAGAACTGGTCTTACATTTTCCCGTGATACCTGAGCTGAATTTTTCTTCGTTGACTGGGGAACCTCCATCAGCAATGTTATGGAGGGCTATTTCAAAGGGTCAGACAGGAGTGGAGCAGGAGCGAGATGTCCGATCTCTGCCCTTCCTGAGAAATCAAACATTACTGCTGTGCAGCAGGAGAGATTCAGGCGAGGCCTCAGGAAGGACTTTCTGAAGGCCAAGGAAAGTGATAGAGACCTAAAGAAAATTATGAAACCTCTCATAAATGGCTGGGTTGGGGTTGGTCCTATGTGTGGGCCGGGGAACGGGCCACAAGATTTTCCAGACTCAGGGAACAGATTGAGAGGTGGCTGCTTTCCAGTGAGGAGTCAGGAGCAGGCATTGTTCCTCACTCACCCATCACGCGGATTTGAACCCATTTTTCCTACTTTATTTACCTCTGGGTTTTCAACCTTGGCACCACTGACATTTTGTACTGAATCATTATTTGTGGAGGCGGCTGTTCTGTGCACTGTGGGATGTCTAGCAACATCCCTGGCCTCTATCCCCGAGACACAGACATCCTCTTCTCTAATTGTGACAGCAAAAGCTGTCTCCAGACATTGCCAAATGGGACATGGGGACCGCTACGTGTGCCGTGAGGCCCTGAGGATCTATAAGGTCCTTCTTAGCCCCTATATCCCAGGGTTCTGTCACATTGAGCAAATACCATCCGATGGCACTTGGGACAGCAGAATTATAGCAGAGATTTACTCTGAGACACAGAGCATGCGTCACATGCACAGCGGGCCACCATAAGGCCAGGATGGCTCTGACTGGATCTCTTCAAAATGCTTGCCTTCCAGACAAGCCGATAGCATCTTCAGTGACCACCTAGTCTGGATACTCACTGATGAGGGAGGGGTCACTGTTGTCACACAAAGGAATCCCCCTCTCATTTGTAAACCAGTGCCTCAGGCCATGCTTTCTCAGGAAACCAAGGGCCCAAAGTCATAGCCAACCAGATCTCCAGTCCAAGCTATTTTTGAGGCATTGTCTCCAGAAGACCCTTTCAGGGTGAGGAGAGCCAGGCAGTGTCTTATAAGTGCAGAAGTAGGATCATGTCTTTTTTTTAAATGTGGCTATTTTTTTTTCATTGTGGGTTTTTTTTTTTTTTGCATTAATTTTGATTGTTTAAAGACATACTGCACTTAAATATTATTTTGTTCCTGAGTTACTTGGTGTCCCTCTGAAATGTTGCACCCTAGCAAGCGTCTCACTTGCCTCGCCCTAGTCCTGGCCCTGATGACCAAGATTTTATGATGCAGAACAGCAGGCCTGGGAGTGAGGATCATGGTGAGAGGAGCAACCAACACTTACCCTGAAGGGCCCGAATACCTGGTGTTGCAGAAGCCCCAGCAGCAATCAGGATGAGCACACTGAAGATAGACCAGACAGAGCCTCCCAGCACTGATCTTTGGTAAATGAATGGTCTGGGGTGCCGCACATCATTCATCCATTTATTCACAGTCATTCTCTGACGACCTGCTCTGGGTAGACACTGGTGAGACCAATGTGGTGAGGATCACTTCCAGGCTGGGAAGACAGGCTCGTAAACAAATGAAGCCTAATGTCGGCGATAAGGACTGTACAAAGCGCCGTGGGAGCCTGCTAGAGCAGTGATTTATTGGATCTGATCTGCAGGGACAGAACCCAAATGCAAGATTCATTCTCAGCCCAGGAGAGATCTTGTCAACCACAGGTCATTTTCCACATTCGCTAACAAGCCTGCCAGTCTTCGCAGTGAGATGTGAGCTGGGGATTTAGCCTCATTTGCTTTAAGTCACTTGGGTGGCAATCAAGGGACTCCCTATCCCCCTTCATACAGCTGAGGCTCGGTCGGGTAGAAACAATTAATGAAACGATTCCTACATCATTAGAAGGCTTAATTGATGAAAAGCTGGAATATGTTTTTTTACTGCCCATTCTCTTTTGTGTTTTGAGATTCAGGCAGTGGGACTGGTGGGGCCTTTCAAGGAAGAAAGAGAGAGAAAAGAATGTGCTTGTGAACCATGCTCTAGCTCCCCATTTTACAGATGGGGACAATTGAGTGGACAATTGAGTTGTTCAGAGGGCCAGCCTTGAAAGAGAACCTATTAGTAATAATAGTGCAGGTCCACAGGTGAGGGTGAGAATGTGGGGGAAGGTAGTGTCTGCCTCCGCTTCTCTAGTTGTACAGGGACACGCACAAGCTTTCTTTGTTAAGAAGTTAACTAAGCAGTGGGCTCCTGGGTGGCGCAGTCAGTTAGGCATCTGA
Organism: Cryptoprocta ferox; assembly: GCA_028646485.1. NCBI lineage: Eukaryota > Metazoa > Chordata > Mammalia > Carnivora > Eupleridae > Cryptoprocta > Cryptoprocta ferox. The sequence continues at coordinate 106,682,970 of CM053577.1, forward strand.
CTCTTGATCTCAGCTCAGGTCATGATCTCCCAGTTCGTGAGTTGGAGCCCTGCATCGGGCTCTGTGCTGATGGTGCAGAGCCTGCTTGGGATTCTGTCTCTTCTTCTCTCTGCCTCTCCCCCACTCATGTACTCAAATGTGCTCTCTTTCTATCTCTCTCTCAAAATGAATACATTTAAAAAAATAAAAAGAAAAGAAATTAATTAAGCAGCAGCTAATCCCTACAGCAGCAATAAATAGAGCTAATAAGCTGGCATTTGGTTTATGGCAGGAGAATGGGGACCCTCGTGGCCAGTGCCAGGTGTCCCACACTCTAGGGAGGAGGGGCTGGGTAGTTTAAAGGAGGGTCTGTCTGGAATGTGGAATGTAGTGGCACTCGGGGTCTCCTCCCGGCAGCCCCGTGCCTACCTTGCCGTGACTCGGAATGCCCAGCAGCGTGGCATCTGCTGTCTCACACGGGAGAGAGGGCAAGAAGCGCCATCAGCTCCATTTTATGGTTGAGGAGACTGGCTGGCATTCAGAAATGTGCAGGGATTTTCCCGAGAGCATTCTGTGGAGCACTTTCCTGGCAGGTCCTGTCCAGGAACCTAGCCCCCTGTGTTGTCTGCCCACCCTGGGGCCCTCTCCCCAGTCCCACAGGGGCTCTGCTACCAGAATACACCATCCAGATTGCTGTCTTTCCACAGTGGGGTTGTGTGTGGCCATCTCTGCCCCATGGCCGATCATTTCTGTCAACTCCACCAGTTCAGGGAGACCCAATATCATCTACCTTTGAATCTGTCTGCTACAGAGTTCTTTCTTACAGTTTTCTTTATATAGACTGAGTCCATCTCCCCTCCAAGACTCCCTGCACTAAAGACCCTGTCTTTTGCCTCCTGCTAGCCCCAGGGCCTGGCACAGCACCTGGCTGGTACATGTTCCAGAAACACAAGCTCCCTTTCCCTGCTCTGGTGTGGCCCACCCTTGTAATACCCAGGTAAAGCTGACTTTGGGATTCTCTGATTAGCCACACTACAACCAATCCTCTTCCTGGAAGCTGCCATGGGAATGGTCTTTGTCCTTGAAACAAGGGATTACAAACGCAGATGTGTGCAGGGCAGAGAGTGGCTGAAGCAGGTACCACAAAAGAGTGGAACCCACCTCCCAGGTCTCTAGGGACACCTCAGGTCTGTATAAGTGGGAAGCTCTTCTCAGCTCCTATCTATGCTGGTTTTAGGAAACTATGGACCCAGTGCTGCTAGACCCAGTGCACAGTCAAAGGAAGCAGAGATCTGAATTTCGATGTGAAATTTCCCAATGTGACAGTGTTAGTGTTAAATCCATCTTTTCTAAAAAGCCACTGTGATCAGATCAAACAAACCACAAGTCTGGGCTGCCTGTCTCTCTGTCTATGGGGGAACTCTGACTTTAGCACTTTCTTAGGCAGAAGGTTGAAAAGATGGGAGTAAGGGCCAGGGTGGGTTGGAGTCTCCAGGAGCCACTCAGAATGTCTTCCCTCCCTCTTCCTCCCCACCTTGTAGGGGGTGCCGGGGCTCCTCTGTTTTGTACTTGAAACGGTACCTCACTGGCCCGATGCAGTTGTGCCGTGTTCTAAAATGCCATTCCCTGCTCGGGTGGTCTTGAAGCCTCCCTCCCACCAACCTCACTGTGCTCTCTCCTTCCTTGTGGGTAAATGAGAGGAAAAAGCCATCAAGTTTCGTGGTGCTTTCCATGGCTTGGCAATGTTCGTCTCAAATGTCTTCTCAGCGAATCTCCATGTTTTCAATTACCTCCTAACTCACCTCCAGGGAGCCCAGCCAAGCAGGAGGATTAGTAAAATAATGAGTTTAAATTATTTAGTTTTTTCCCCCCCGTCTTTATTCTGTGGCAATATTGAATCTAATCCAGGTCCAGATGCATTGGGTGATACATGACAGGTTATGGCTAATAACTGATCTCATTTTCAAATTAATATGCAAATTCCCTCAGAGCTGAGGAATGGAATGAAAGGGGCCAGTTGGGGACAGCAGGGAAGAGAGTTGTGAGCAGGGAAGGAGCAAGGGGGGAGAGGAGGCTGTGACGTCCCTCCTTGTCCTCCCCTCCCTGGTCTAATCAGAGCCTTTCTAGGAGACATGGTGGAGGGGAAACTTGATAACATGGAAAATCTTCTTTCTCAAACAGAATCCCCAAGTGTACTCACGTCTCCCTCTACAGGGAGGCCGTGGGATCTTTGTACAGCAGAGCTGGAGGGGAATCTTCCCCCATTTTACAGATGAAGGAACTGAGGTCCCAACATACAAAGTGAGTTGGGAGCAAGTCTATGCCTACAAACCGGGGTTGCCCTATGCCAGCAGGAAGGCCAGAGGGAGAAGTCTTCTGTGAAGTGAGCAGCAGGAGAAAGGAGATTCTTTGTCCTCCAGCCTCTGAAAATATATCCCTTCTAGTTCAAGAACCAGGTCCTCTGTGTATGGGATTCTCTGTTGGGGCATACCCAGTGCTCAGTCAGCACTCTGACCCTTTCTGATAATTACCAGTTGGAAGGTTGAATTCATGAAGCACAGTGGGGCACCTGCTACCTGCTGTATGCCAGTCATTGTACTGAGCACTGGACACAGGCTTTTGTTCTATCTGTTAATTTAATCATCAATTTCACATAACACATGGGGAAGCAGAGTCCCAGCAAGTGACCTTCCCAACAGAGGTGGGTCTGCGTTCCAGGGCTCCTCAGTCTCTCTCAGGGCTAGCTCTGTCTCTGGGCCAGCTCTGAGTCTTCAGGCTGATGCAGTTGTATCCAGACTGGATTCTCTCTATTTATTTTGAAAAAGTTCATGAAAGAATGAGTCATCTTCCCAACTCACCCAGGAAGATGGGTTATTGAAGGGAAGGGGCCACAGGCTGCATTGACCCGTAGCTAGTGAAGAGGGAGTGGTCATTCTTCGGCTGGGAGGGAGCTGGGCCCAGGCATAGTGCCATGGTGCAAAGATTGACGCCTGGGATGCTTCATTAGGCATGATTGTCTCAGCAGGAACCCTGTTCCCTTAATCACTTAATCTTCATGTAGGTTTCCTTAATGTGTATTTACCCTCCTGTCTATTCCCTTCTCTGGGCTGCCTTTTTTTGCTGTCACTGGGGCTGTGTCTCAAGATCCTGGGGTTGTTGAATGCTGGAGGATGGGAAGCAGGAGGCGGTAGGGACAGAGTCCTGCAGGATAAATGAACCCAGAGCTGGGAGAGAGGAGTCAGGGAGGAGGGATTAGGAGGACACTCGAAGGCTGTGCTGTCCAAAATGATAGTCACTAGCCAAACACGGCTATTGACGTTTACACGAAGCAAAATTGAGTAAAGTCAAAAATTCAGTTCCTTGGTCATACTGGTGTTCACACTAGTTCAATGGCCACATGGGGCTAATGGCTATTTTATTAGCATGAATAGAGCATTTCCAATATCACAGTAAGTTCTGTTGGATGGTACCATTGTCAGGGGTTTTTTTCCTTATGTTTTAAGCATCTGACACCTAGTTTGATTCCCAGGAAAATCTCCCTGGTATCTAGGACATATGTCCACCCACAATGTTCAGCCTAGAGCTTAACCTGTGCTGGGGCTTGATACGTGGCACCCGTTATCCAAAATCAGAGGAAGGGATGAGGTGATCCTACGCATCCATCTAGGACTCAAGCCATTTATATTTCAATAAGAGTAAGCCACATATAATGGACCATTAAAAGTGAAGAGCTCTTCCACTGGTCTTATAATCAACCAGTTATAAGTGGGAGTCAAACCCCTTTGACTTGGGCAGGGTAGATTTCAAGGTTAGGAAACCAGAGAACACAAAAATGAGGTGGGCTTCTGGGGTGGGGGTGAGAGTCACCAGCTGGGCCTTTCCTTCCAAAGTGAGGGGGTTTCCTAAAGTACAGGACCACATAGCAAACAAGGAAAGAGAAGAAAGGAAGGAGAGAGGGAGGAAGGGAGAGAGTGGGGGAAAGAGGAATCAGAAAGACAGAAAGGGTCATGATGAGCACAAAACCCTTAGGCTGGAACTGTGCGTTTGAAGACCTCACAGGTGTCAAAAGTCACTTTGTGTCTCATGTGGTGCTTACATCGTATAGATGAGGATCCAGGACATGCATCCCTATCATGCCCATTGTGCAGACAAGGAAATTAAGGCTCAGAGAGGTTAAGGGCCTTGTCCAAATGAGTCTTCTCTGGCGCCAAGGGGCATTGGCTGTTGTGCCTCATGTGTCTTGTTGATAAGGGCGACTGTGAGCTGGAAGGCCCAGCCCCAGGAGCTGTGGGAGGCAGCAGTAGCTGACTATGAAGTGACAGGGATTATTTGCTGCCTGAGCAGGAAGCCATTCAGCAGTGAAGCAAAAGGTGAGGCTTCAGAAGAGGAGCTGCAAAGGAAGGGAGGGAGTAGGGGAGGGGCAAGAGGGTGCAGAAGTGAGCTCAGCAGAGGAGAGAAGAGCAGGAGGGTACAGAGCCACTGGCAGAGAGGCACCTGCAGCCAGAGCCTGGGGCACCTGCGGAGGGCTGCTGGCCACTGACCCACAGGCTGGGAGGTGTGCAGTGGGGCTGCTGGGAAACTTCCAGGTTTAAGTTCATGTCTCTGCCAATTACATTCTTCTCAAATCCCTTTCTGTTACAAGTTGTATAGCAGGTGGGCTATCAATGTTGTCCCCACTCCAAAGTAGAGTATCTTGATTACTATTTTGCAAACATTTTTAGCAATATTCCAGGTTCAAGTAATGAGTAATGTGTGTTTTTCATTGTGACTAGGTACAAACACAAACACACACACACACACACACACACGCGCGCGCGCACGCGCGCGCGCGTGCTCATCTTTCTGTGAACTGAAACAACAGTTTCTCAAAACAGTACTCATTAAGATATACCCTTGGGGGCGCCTGGGTGGCTCAGATGGTTATGTGTCCAACTCTTGATCTCAGCTCAGGTCTTGATCTCAGCTTTGTGAGTTCAAGCCCTGCATTGGGCTCCACGCTCATGTACTCCCACATTCTCTCTTCTTAGCCCCTCTTGTCTCATGTCTGTTCTTCTCTTCCTTTCTGTTCTTCTACATTGGGAAAAATGCTGGTCACAACCCACTAAACTGATTTTACTCCTTACTCATGGGTCTTGACCTACAGTTTAAAACGCACTGATCTGATGAATTGTATGAAAACCTCACATTGCCCTTCCTTCTTAATGATGCTGCCTGTGTGACCCCTTCTGTTTGGAAGATGCAATCTCTGGGAACGTGGGCTGCATGGAACACCAGGAGAGGGTCTGTGGAGGCAGTAGGGAAAAAAATTCATCACTTCTCCTTCTCAAACACAATGATGCAATTGATCTTTATCCGAGGGATGGTCAATTTCCTGGCATGAGATTTGACTATTCCTGTAAAATCTATTAACCAGGACAATGGGGAGAGTTATTATAGCCTTCTGTGTATGTGTGCCAGGCACTGCACCAGGAACTTTCTAGATTTTATTTCATTTACTCTTTGCTACAAGCCTACAAGGTCAATATCATTCATCCCATTTTACAGATTAAAAAAAAGCTGAGCTCAGAAAAGACAAACAACTAGTCTAGGGTCACACAGTACCAGACCTGGGATTGAAATTCAGGTCTACGTACATTCAAAACCTCTATTATCTTGGGAACATGAAATTATTTTAACAGTTGAACATCAACATTACTTCACAGAACAAAACTGCCAGGGTCTTGTATCCCTCCCCTTGCTCTGTCTCTCTCTCTCTTTCTCTCTCTCTATCACACACACACACACACTATATAATTACTAAAACAAATTCGCTTATAATTTACTGCCCAATTTGTCTTGACATGTGTACAAGGCATATCAGATCCAGCCATGTTAGGTCCCTATGTACCCCTTCTGAGGGGAAAATGGGGATCGTGTGAGAGAACTGGCAACCCTCATGGGGGATTGTCTTCATGCCAGCAGCCTCCCTCTTTTATTTAAAAATGTTTTAATGTTTATTTATTTTTGAGAAAGAGAGAGAGAGAGAGAGAGAGAGAGAGAGAACAAGCAGGGGAGGGGCGGAGGGAGAGGGAGACACAGAATCCAAAGCAGCTCTAGGCTCTGAGCTGTCAGCACAGAGCCCAATGCAGGGCTGGAACTCACCAACTGTGAAATCATGACCTGAGCCAAAGTCAGATGCTTAACTGACTGATCCACCCAGGTCCCCTGCCACAGCCTCCTTCTAATGCTGGTGACCTAATGTGGTGGGCATAGTGAATCAGCTTTTTCAACCTCCATACTACCACCCTCAAACTTCTTCGTAGCTGTTTTTCTGCATGTGAATTAAGTTCTCCAATCAAATTTTCTTGCACAAGAATTGGGGAAACAAAGGTGAAGTGGGGGCCATATTGTTGCCTCTTTGGGCTATATTTTACTGGAAAGGGAGGCTGTGGAGATGGACCCTTTCCCCACTGTGATGGTGTTGCAATGCTCATTCTCCAGCTTCTGGGTGTTGAGAAACAACTATAGTGGACCCAATGACTGTTGAAAGCCACATTCTAGACCCAATCCCTAGCCTTGAGAGTAGTTCAAGACAGACAGACACAGGGGCACAGATACAGGGCTGGTTTCCAGAGTCAGGATTCCTGGACTCTGCTTCTCATGGCTGTGGGTATGATCTCAAACTCAACAGCAATAGTGATGGCTTCAGAGGAGCAGCCCCACTGGTGGGTCAAAGCCATGCTGTTCAAAGAGGCCCTCCTGGACCCAGCCTGAAGCCCACACACTTCTTGCCCTTCCCTAAGGTTTTAGGCTCCTAATACCCTGTCTTCAATCCCTTTCCATTTAAAATACCTAGTTATTTTCCATTCCTGGCACAGAACCTAGTTGATACATTTTCCTTTACACCCTTCCCTGAGCATCCGACCCCCATCTAAACATGTCCAGGGAGGAGAGTCTCCCTTCCAAGCAATGATGCCCGTTATGCCATCAGGAGCTAAGGCTTGGTTCAGAACTCTGCTCAATTTATCACTTTGGCTCAGTGATTTCTATGAAGTTATCTGCACCTATTGTTCACAAATAAAAGTGTACTGTCTCATGGATGAATTGGCTCGTTTTGTTAGTCAGAACCCTGCTTAGTCTCAGGGAAGCCTCGGATAATTCATCAGGCAGTCCTTCTCCTTCTGGGTCTTCTGAGGTCCACAAGTCTTTCTGTGGAGGCAGGAGGTTTCCAGAGGAAGTCCCACATCTTGCTTTCCAGACCTGGAATTTGGCAGTGTGTCACTGGTCCTAGCTGAGCTCTCCAAAGCCAGTTATTGATCATATATTCTATTCCCTGAGTTCTTAAGAGTAAGGGGAAGGGGGGTGCTTGTGTGTCAGCTGGAGGAGATCTTTTTGTCCTCCAAAGAGGGAGAAGTAGTCAGGTCTGAGTGGTTGGATCTCCCTCATCCAGGTGTGGTTCTGCATTGATGTGACTTCCTGGTTTGAGGAGGGGGCATCCACCACAGGAACCCTGGGCTGTAGTCATGGTCAGAGCCATCAGGCGTAGCAACCAACACCATTATACAGATGAGCAAAATAGAGCCCAAAGAGAGAAAAGGACTGGTCCTGGGTCATACCATGAGTCAGTGGGAACACAATGACAGCAGCTCTGAACTCCTGACTGCCAGCTCAGTGCTCTTCCTACCTCAGCACAGCATCCACCCCTTTCTCCACAGGGCACAGGAGACAGTCATTTCTCCTAGAAGTTGGGGCTGGGGACACAGCCATTGCTGAGGAAAACTGGTGTGTGAGTTAGCTGGTGAATTTTCCCTCCCCTCCCCCCTTTTAGGAGATGAGGTACATCTACCAGGGTCCTGACGGTAAACAGATGGCAACTCAAGATGTGTCACTTCAGGAGAGTTTAATAAAGGGACATTTACAAAGCTGGAGCAAGGAATGGGGAAGTGATAAAAGATGGTACAGTACTGAGGTGTTCCATTTCCACACTAGGTCTGGGAGGCCAAGGGGAGGGATAGTTATGTGGAATCCAGAGAGAGAGGGAGTTGTGTGTGGAGCCCATGAGACAGGAGTTGTGACCTTTGGTTGAGGGGCTTGACCAACCTAAGCAACAACACTGAGAGGGAATCAAGAGATAAATGCCCCAGCTTCTCTCTTTTCCTGTTCTTCCACTCCCTGCCAGTGTCTCCCATTGGCTGAACCTAACCAGAAGTGGGGGGAAAGGGGACCCAGTGATACAGTGCAAGTGGGGAGCCTCTTGAGCAAGAGAGAGAGAGAGAGAGAGAAAGAGAGAGAGACCTTGGTCTTGGGTCCAGGGAGAAAACCAATTCTCCAAATTATCTGGGTGTTTGCAGCAGAGAACATGGGCAGTAGGTGCAGAGAACCAGCCCCCTCCCCTCCAGATGAGGAGCCCAGTTTCCCTGTAGCAAGATCCTTCTATGAGCTGCTCAGCCTACGATGACCCTCAGAGATGGAAAGGAATGGCTTCAAGGGCAGCTGAAAAGCCTTCTTTCACCAACTTTGTTTCTTGGGGAATCTAAAGGCTAGGTTCCACGGAGGGCTGATCCCTGCCAACCTAAAGAAAAAGGCATGCAGAGACAGAAGTCATTTAAAAGTCACTTCAGAGAGGGGGTGTGAAGTGTTCTGAGACACACAGCGGCATTCTTGGAGCATCCCTGAAGCATGGGGCTTGGGGCTTGGGGGTGTCCTTCAGGCCAGGTGCCTAGCATTCCTGCTGTTTGTAAATGTTTGCAGCTACCTCCTGAAGAAGGGAAAAGATGGGCAGGAATGTTGTCAGCCACCGGAGTATACACAGCTATGTTTTTGAAGTTTATTTATTTGTTTGGAGAGACAGAGAGAAAGAGAGAGAGCACAAGTGCAGGAGGGGCATACAGAGAGGGAGAGAGAGAATCCCAAACAGGCTCCACAGTGTCAATGCAGAGCCCATCATGAGGCTCGATCTCATGAACCATGAGATCATGACCTGAGCAGAGTCATGAGACCCAATTGACCCAACCAAAATCAAGAGCTGGCTACCCAGGGGTTCCTATCCACACCTATTTTTAATATAATGTGGGAGGTTTCAGTGCACTAATCATGCAAAACAGAAATAAGTTAAGGAGTATGAAGTAGCTCACCCAGGTAACTTGACAACAATTTATGCATTAAGTGGGTTTATCTCAATGGTGCCTATTTTCAGGGTCCTCTCAGTTGCTGGCTATTTATCTTCCACTGTTCTTGGGACTTTCTCTCACTGGATCCTCTTGATGGATCACTTCCCTCCTGTCCCAGGCCAGACAGTCTCCTTAATCCCCAAGGTGCCTAATGAAGCATGGCCCCTTTTTATCTGGGCACCAGATCCACCTCCTCAACCTTGGGTCAAAAGGGTCATGTTTCAGACAATGTCCAGTTTAGGTCTTTCAAAAAGCAGATGCCAGGATGGGATGGAATGTGTAAGAATATTAGTAAGGGAAACACCTATGAGGGGAAATGAGGAAAGAGCGAGGAGATGCTGGAGAGCTATTCAGGCTGCAAAGTAAGACAGACTCAGAATGAAGGAAAGAGGAAAAGAAGGTTAGATGGAAACACTGTAGGCTCCTGTGCACTCTAAAGAAGGTTTGGTGAGGCTTTTGGGGTGTCCTCAAGCCAAAGTCCCCTGGAAGAGGAGTCTGAGTCTCTCAGGGACCTGCTTACCATAGTATCTTTGCTTCATTCAGTCAATGGTTAGGAGCAGCCAATTGAAAGTGTGGCCTTGGTGCAAACATAGCAATGGATTTCAGAGCACAGCAGATGGGGCTCCTGGACAACTAAGCTCCCAGTAGTTAGGGGTCTGTAAGGCACATTCTCAGGGCTGCCACAGCTCCCGACCACGTCCACCAGCTCACCCTGTTCTCTGCTCATAGATGTGCCTCCACTAGGCTTTACTCCCTGCCTTGTTCAGTGGCTGGGGCCTAATCTTTCATCTTGATGAATGTGCTCTTCCTTTACTTCAAGTTTCTTCCTCTGGCATAGTCTTTTCTTTTCTTTTCTTTTCTTTTCTTTCTTTAAGTGTTCTTGCCACCTCTCTAGTTCTTCTATCCTTCATTCCTTCATCCAGCTATTTCCATCATGTTGAATCAGTTTTCTTGAAACTTTCAGCATGCTCTCTTGAATCTCCAGTACATCTTAATAATACCTAGTTCACCAGTGTTGGGCAGAAAACTCCTTTCCCCTTCTCCCCACCTCCAATATCCCCTATGATATAGATGCATGAATCCTCAACAAAATATTAGCAACCCAAATCCAACTGCATAGTAAGAGGATTATACACCATGACCAAGTTGATTTATCCCAGGAATGTTAGGGTGGTTCAACATAAGATAACCAATCAATGTAGTATACAACATTAATAGAATGAAGGGGAAAAAATTGAGATGATCATCTGAATAGATGCTAAATATACATTTGATAAAATACAATATCCTTTCCTGATTAAAAAAAAATCAGAAAACTAGGAATAAAAAGGAACTTCCTCAACATGGTAAAGAGCATTTGTGAAAAACCCACATACCCATTGGTGAAAGACAGACAGCTTTCTCTCTAAGATCAGGAAGAAGACAAGAATGCTTGCTTTCACCACTACTGTTCAGCATTGTACTAGAAGTTCCAGTCAGAGCAATAAGACAACAAAACAGTGTAGAAAGCATCAAAAATGGTAAGGAAATTATCCCTATTTGCAGATAATATGATATAATTATATACATATATACATATGTATATAATATATACATATAATGATATACATATGTATACTTATATATATAAGAAATCTACTAGCAACAGTGAGCGAATTCAAAGTGGCAGGATATAAAACAACATATAAAAATCAATTGTTTCTATAGTTTGGCAATGAACAATCTGAAATAAATTAAGAAAGCAATTTTGGGGCACCTGGGTGGCTCAGTTGGTTAAGGGTCTGACTCTTGATTTTGGCTCTGGTCATGATCTCCGAGTTCGTGAGTTCTAGCCCTGTGTTGGGCTCTGTGCTGTCAGTGCAGAGCCTGCTTGGGATTCTCTCTCTCACCTTCTCTCTCTCTGCCCCTCCCTCACACACACACTCTCTCTCAAAAATAAATGAATAAACTTAAAAAAAAGAAAGCAATTTCATTTACAATAGTACCTAAAAGAATAAAATACCAGGGTGCCTGGGTGGCTCAGTTGGTTAAATGTCTGATTCTTGATTTCATCTAAGGTCATGATCCCAGGGTCATAGGATTGAACCCCACACTGGGCTCCATGTTGAGCTTGGAACATGCTTAAGATTTTCTCTCTCTCCTTCTGCCTCTCTCCCCTGCTCACACACACACTCTTAACTAACTAATTAATTAATTAATTAATTAAACAAATACAAGAATACAATACCTAGAAATAAATTTAACCCTGGAAGTGAAAGTCTTGTACACTGAAAACTATAAAATATTGCCAAAAGAAGTTAAAGAAGACCTAGAGAAATGGAAAAAAATGTCTATTATTCATGCACTGGGAGATTTATTATTGCTAAGATGGCAATATTATCCAAAGAAATCTTAAAGATTCAACATAATCCCTATCAAAATTCCAAGACTTTTTTTCAGAAATGGAAAAGCTGTTCCTCAAATTCATATAGAATTTCAAGGAGCTCTGAATAGCCAAAACAATCTTAAAAAAGAAGAATGAAATTGGAAGACCCACACTTCCCAATTTCAAAATTTAATACAAAGTTACAGTAATTAAAACAGGATGGTATAGATGTAGGAAAGACACAGCAGCTAGTGGGCTACAACTGAGAGTCCAGAAATAAATCTGTAAATCTAGAGCCAACTGATTTTCAATAAGTTTGCCAAGTTCATTCAAGGGGAAATGATAATTCAACAAATGGTACTGGGACAACTGGATTTCCAAATGTGAAAGAATGAAATAGGACCCCTACCTCACACTATATACAAATATTAACTCAAAATGGATCAATGGCTAGGGTACCTGGCTGGCTCAGGCAATAGAGCATGTGACTCTTGATCTCTGGGGTTGGAATTCAAACCCCATGTTGGGTGTAGCGATTACTTAAAAATAAAATCTTTAAAAAAATGAATCAAAGTCCTAAATACAAGAGCTAAAACCATACAACTCTAAAAGAAAGAGTTAAAGGTAAACCTTCATGACCTTGGATTTGGTAATGGGTTCTCAGATATGACACCAAAAGCATGAATAACAAAAGACAAAAATAGATAGACTGGACTTTATAAAAATTAAAAACTTTTGTGCAAGGGACATTATCACAAAAGCTAAAACAATTTACAGAAGGGGGAAATATTGCAAATTATATACATATCATAGAAGTGTTTAATATCCAAAATATATAAATAGCTCCTGAACTCAAAAAAAAGACAACCCGATTAAAAATGGGCAAAAGACTTAAACAGACATGTTTCAAAAGACAATGTACAAATAGCCAATAAGCACATGAGAAAATGCTCAACATTTTTAGCCATCAGAGAAATGCAAATCAAAACCACAATGAGATGCCACCTCATACCTGTTAGGATGGTAATTATAACAGCAACAACAATAAAAATCATGAAAATAAAAAGTGATGTTAAGGATGTGGAAAATTGGAAAACTTGTACATTGCTGGTGAGAATATAAAATCGTGTCGTTACTATAGAAAACACTTCAGTAGTTCCTCAAAAAGTTAAACATAAAATTACCATATGACCCAGCAATTTCACTCCTGGATGTATATTTAGAAGAATTAAAGAGAAAGACTCATGGAGCACCTGGGGGGGCTCAGTCGGTTAAGCATCTGACTTCAGCTCAGGTCATGATCTCATGGTTCGTGAGTTTGAGTCCGTGCTGACAGCTCAGAGCCTGAAGCCTCCTTTGGGTTCTGTGTCTTCCTCTCTCTCTGCCCCTCCTCCTCTCATGCTCTCTCTCTCAAAAATAAATAAACATTAAAAAAATTAAAAAAGAGAGACTCAAACAGATACTTGTAGGCCAATGTTCATTTCAGCATTGTTCACAACAGCCAGAGAGTGGAAACAACCCAAGTGTCCATCGACAGATGAATGGATTAACAAAATGTGGTATGTACATACAGTGTAATATTATTCAGCTATTTATAAAAAACCAGTGAAATTCTGATCATGCTACAATATGGATGGATCTTGAAAACATTATGTAAGTGAAATCATCCAGACACAAAAGGACAAATATTGTATGATTCTACTTATAAGAAATATCTAAAGCAGCAAATTCATAGTGACAGAAAGTAGATTAGGGGTTACCAGGGACTGAGGGTAGAAGAGGATGGGAGATTTATTGTTTACTCTGTACAGAGTTTCTATCTGGGGTGACGGAAATGCTTTGGAAATAGATAATGGTGATGGAAGCACAACACTGAATGCAATTAATATCACTGAATTGTACCATTAAAAATGGTTAAAATTGGGCCACCTGGTGGCTTTGTTGGTTAAGCATCTGACTCTTGGTTTTACTCAGGTCATGATCTCACAGTTCGTGAGTTCAAGTCCCGAGTCAGGCTCTGCACTGACAGTGTGGAGCCTGCTTGGGATTCTTTACCTCTCTCTCTGTCCCTCCTCTGCTCTCTCTCTCAAAATAAATTTTTTTTTTTAAAAAAGCATGCCTTAAAAGAAAACACAAGGGAAGCAGATCTAATAAATGGTTACAGAAACAGAGGTGATGTTTGAAAGGTCCAAAATATCTTTAAAAACTGTTAAAACAGTGTGATTTATATATATGTATATATATATATATATATACACACACATATATATGTAATACGAAATACTAAAATATAGAATATAAAAATATAGAATATAAATTTATATATAGTATTCCATTTTAACCATTGTTAAATATGTACATTGACCACAATTTTTTTAAAGAGTGCATTATTATTGAGCTAGGGTGGGGGATATACTGTGGGAAACCGGGGTTCAACCCTGCTAGGGTCACCCTAGGGAACAATCCAGAATATACCTCAGAATTGTCTCCTTGAAGAATGGAAGGCTAGGATATTTGTCCCCTGGCTTCTGTTCCCCAGTAGTGGAGAGTTGCCCCTCTGGATTGTTAACTTCCCAGCATTTCCTGGCTGTGGCCAGGTGGGGACCAAGTTCTGCAGCTCCAAGAAAGCCCAGAGGCAGAAAGTGGAGTGTTCCTCTGTACAGGGAGGTGGGACTCTATCTGCCACTGATGTGCTGAAAACAGTGATGTGAAGCATAATACACTTCTGCAGCTTATCTCATCCTCTCTGGAGTCTGGAAGCCCTCTTCAATCTGCAGTGTCCTTGGAAGAAAGTGGTGGATGCTTGCACCAGCACTAAGTTCGTACATTCTCAAATCTCAAGATGATGACCAAGGACTTTCACCTCTGTCAACATCTGAAGACAGGTAGAATGATGGGCTAGGTTCTTGGGAGAGCCTGTCCAGGGTTCCCCAAGGACCATCACCAGCATGTAATCATCAGGGTAACAGTACAGAGGGTGTTCATCTGAAATCCAGCCCCTCTGGTGTTCCTGTCTCTCTGGTAGCACTACATCAGTTTTCTCTCACTTCTGAACACGTGCATCTCAGAAATATAATAAGGAAATAAGGAGCCCCAAAGAGATATTTTCCTAGAAAGTAAACAGATGATTGCAGGATCTCCCTGTGGGAAGATAAGGCAGGGCCTTCCAGAGGAAGGTCGCCTCAAGGACAAAACTGAGTGTATAGACTCAGGTCATGGGGAACAAAGACAGGTCAGTTTCTAAATCTAACTCCTTTTGTTAATTTGTTTTTAGAAAGTAAAGGGGGCAGCAGAGAGAGAAGGACAGAGAGAATCCCAAACAGGCTCAGTGCTATCAGCACAGAGATGGATGCAGGGGCTCAAACTCAACTGTGAGGTCATGACCTGAGCAGAAATCAAGAGTCAGACAGATGCTTAATTGACTGAGCCACCCAGGCACCTCCAAATATGACTCCCTTTGGAAAGCAGCATTGCCATCTCAAATATGGACAAAGGTGACAGAAATGATGGGGTAGACCATCTCCTGTGCATGGGCTACTAGAAAGAAACATAGAAGGAGACTGCCTCAGCCCCCATTTGCTATGCAGTCTGGGCACCCTTCCCTTCTCAGTTCTCCCCTTCCTAAATATTAGTTCTCCAGATTGAAAAAAAAAGCACACGTTAAAAAGGAGACAACTCCTGTGGTCCTTTCAAGCAACGTTTTTCTTCAATCATAGGATCCTGATCTATATCTGTCTTGGGATGTCCATCCACGTTACAAGTTTCCTGAGACGGAATCTTCCTTTGCTGAAGTTTGAGGGTGTGATTTTTTTTTGTCCCTATCAATCCAATTGATTGGTATTGACTATGTGTCAACAAGAACTCTGTGCTGAGAGCCTGGCTCTGACCTCTACAAGCTCCTGTCACCAGGAGAAAAGACAGGTGCATGTGGGAGCACAGATTAATCTTCCATGCCCTTTTCCATCCTCTTTGTGGGATTTAGTCAGAGCCTAGTATGTGTGAGTTTGGGTATGAGTGGAAGCTGGTGGTAGAGAGGACTAGTCATTAGATAATAAAATATTCATGAGAAGCGGCATGGCATAGCAAAGACAAAAAGATCTGCAGTTAGAGAGAATTTCAAATCCTGGCTTTGGTGCTTCTTAGCTTTATGTTCTTGAGCAAACCACTCAAAACCTCAATTTTTTTGTTTGGGCAATGGGGATAACTCTGGCACATAGGGTTCTTTTTTAAGATTAGCAATAATCTATTTAAGTACCTGGTAAATACCAGGTATTCCTGTTATTTGGGAATAGGGCAAATATTATACTATAATATAGTATAGTATACAAATAATATACTACTTAAGATTCTTTTGGCTACAAGCAACAGAAACTGACTGGGTAAGTTGAGTGAAAAAGCAACTTTGTCTGAAGAATACTGGGATAACTTAAAAAAAATCAAAGAAATAGCCAAATAATCAGAAAGTAAGATGGGCAATTATAGGATCATTTCAAGGATCTGAGCAGTGGAAGGATTGGACTTTCTCCCAAGAAACCACTTTTGGAAGAGTCAAACGTGGCCCATGGAAAGCCTGCTCCCTCCTGGGTATCAGAGCCAGGCACTAGGAAGTCCTTGGAAGCCAGATTGCTGCCTCAGTTAGTGCCCACTAAGGATGATGTCATTAATGATACCCAACTCTGGGCTTGACCTTTACTTTTGAAGGGACCTTGGACCCTGGAAAGTGAACAAGGTGACTTTCAGCTGCTTTGAGTGAGGTGCTGACAAGCTGAAGTTGCCCCCTTCTCCCAACACATACAGCCTCAATAAGCTAGAGGAAAATTAATGGATGTTATCCTGCTGTTTATCACTTGCAACTACAGTCACCAGTGACAAGCATGATTGAGAAAAGATTGCAGTCTATACGTTGTGTTCATTGGTTTCTACAAGCTTCCATTATGCATTCTGCTCATCAATATCTATTATATAGATAAATTACATCACAGATATTTTTGTGTCACACATTTGCATGTTTCTTACTCCCTTAGAAACCCAACAGAGAGTCCTACCAACACGATGTCCAACTTATTCAATGAGGCACCACAGTACTTCCTTCCTAGAATTCCAAGTGTGAGCACTGGATGGAGCCTTAGAGATCACCTGGTATATGTTCTCAGTCCTGGGTGTACATTAGAATCATATGGGGCATTTAAATACTGATGCCCAGGCCCCACTTCCAGAGATTTTGATTGAACTGGTCAGGTAGGGTCCAGAAGTCAGTATTTTAAAATAACTTCCAGGTGATTCTCATGTGAGTAGAGATTTAGAACTATTGATTTGAAGCAAGTCTTATTTCACAGACAAGAAAACTGAAGTACAGTGAGGAATATGAGGGCATGTGCTTAAAGTCACTTAACTGATTCTTTGCTGAACGGGGACTTGACCCCAAGTGTCCTGATTACCCATTCAATGCTCTTCCTCTTTGGATAATTGGTTGATCTTGTCCAATGAAGAGTTGGAAGGCTTCCAGAAGGAATCATGAGATTTGGTATGAGTTGGCATGGAGTTTAGGCTGAGGGAAACCAACACTAGAGCAAGCAATTTTGGGACTCTGGAGGAGTAGAGCCATAAATGGAACTTGAAATATGAAACATACATTGTAAACACATCATACCATGAGATACCTTGAGACATATCTTGAGACAAGAACTGGCCAAGAGACTCCATTCATCTCAGCCTCTTCTAGGATCTTCACATAGCAGGGATCATATTGCCTTTTCTTTATGCAGCTAAGCTTGTACTTGGTACTCAGTTACAGATACATGGATAGGTGGCAAAAAGTTAAAAGAAATGGCTAAAACAAAAAATGTATAACAGTTACATCTGGGGGTGAGGGAGTATGAAATTGGGGAACTATGCACAGGAGATTGCTTCCTTATTAGCTTAAGTAATGAAGAGATATGCTAGTTAGGAACAATCTCTCCAAGCAAAGCAGACTGCTGGATTTATATTATGTTTTGGAGCCAGGGATAACTTGGGGATCGTAATGGTTTTTGAGATGAAAATAGGTTACTGTTAGCCTTGGAAGTGTGCTTACTTAGGCAAGACGGCACTAGAGTAATTTGTCTGCTGATCGAGTCACCTGCAGCAGCTATCACTGATTGGCTGGCTTTCAGAAACATGTTCACTATCTTTTATCATTGATAACAGATGGAAGTAAGTTGTCATTGATTGATCAAACAGATTTAAAATTGGTTCTGTAAAATCAATCTTTGTCTGGATGTATAGAGACTTCACTTTTATTCTCGGTTGATGGCTCAGAATTATCAAAGGATCTGTGTGCCAGATTGGAAAAAATAAATAAAAAAACCAAACGCCAAACATACTTCAAAATAGACTCAAGGTGAAATATATTCTTGTGAAATTTCAGAACACCAGGAACAAGAAGATCCCAAGTCATTTATAAATGATCATGAATCAGAATGGCTTTTGACCTCCCAGCAGCACCTGGAAGCGAGAAAGCAGGATCTTAAAAAGTCTGAAGAAAAATTATCTTCAACCTAGAATTCTATACTCAGCCAAATTATCACCCAAGAGTAAGGGCAGAATAAGATATTTCTGAAGAGGCAGAGTATAAAAAAATGTACTTACCTGCACCCCTTTTCAACAGTATGCTCTCGGGGTGTGTGTGTTTCACTAAAATGACAGAACAGAGGCACGTGGGTGGCTCAGTCAGTGGAGCATACAACTCCTTTTTTTTAAGTTTTGTTTTTAAATTTATTTTTTAAAGAAAGAGAGACAGAGCACAGGTGAGGGAGGGGCAGACAGAGAGGGAGACACAGAATCCAAAGCAAGCTCCAGGCTCTGAACTGTCAGCCCAGAGCCTGATGCAGGGCTCGAGCCCATGAACCACGAGTTTGGCTGAGCCAAAGTTGGATGCTTAACCAATTGAGCCACCCAGATGACCCAAGCATCCAATTCTTGATTTCAGCTCAGGTCATGATCCCAGGGTTGTGAGATCAAGCCTTGTATCAGCCTGTGCATTGAGCATTGAGCCTGCTTAAAATTCTCTCATGCCTCTGCCCTTCCCCTCTCATGTGTGTGCTCTCTCTCTCTCTCTCTCAAAAATAAACATAATTAAAAATTAGAGATTCTCTCTTTTTCTCCCTCTGCCTCCTCCCCCACTCATGCTCACTCTCAAAAATAATTTTAAAAACATTAGAAATGAGGAAATAGATCAAGAAAGAGGAAGATATAAAATACAAGACAGAGGAGACTTAGGCAAATATGATAAATGGAGATCCCGTGATGACATCTGTACAATGGGCATAGAGGGTAATTGGTTCAGATATGCATAACTTGTGATATTTCTCGAAAACTTATAAATGAGGATCCCAGCTGCCTACTTTTTTTTTTTTAAATCACAGATGGAATGTTCTGGTGAACTTGGCCCAGTGTCTATCTGTTCTAGACTTGTTATAATGGTGTGCCCTGCTCCCAGACTATGACCAAAAGACAGTTAAGCTGTTTCCCTTGGGAGCTTTCATTTAACAGGGGCCATGTTGCCTTGTCCTTACACAGCTAGGTTTGCACCTGACACTCAAGTTTGGGGATACATGCACAGGTGGCAAAAAGTAAAACCAAAGACAATAGGCAATTAAAACAGAACAATAGAATGGTTGCTTCTGTAACCATTATAACAGTGGTTTTGGTGAGTGTTTATGCAATTGGGAAGTAACACACAGGACCTTTTAAGGTGAAGGTATTTCTTAAAGAATGTTGTAATGATTCTTTAAACTGTAGCTGTATTGTTTTATGCTCTTCTGTATATATGATACATTTCACAATTCAAAAAATCTGAATCATTTGATATAAATAAACCAGCAGTCATGCTTACTAAGCTTCTTTCTGAAGGTACATTATTTTCAATACTATAAAAGGCTCAATGAAAACTCCAAATGGTTAAGATAAACAGCTTCGCTGTTCTCTTCCTGCTGCAGCAGCAGAGATATAAAAAATAAAAGATAAATAAATGGATGCCTGACCGTTTTGAAACCTAAACATAATGGAACACTTTTTAATTTTGTTGATTACCTTGTATATTTATTAACAGCAAAACAAATGTCCATTCATACATACACACACACACTCTACAGGACTTCCTAATATAATAACTTATATTGGAGAAGGTGAGAAGACTTCTTACTTCATCATGAAATGACACCTGGAACTTACCTTTTGTTGACACCAAATGGGAACAGAAAGAGGAGAAGAAAGATATACTCAGTCTAAGTGTATGTTTGTGTGAGATGGTAAGAGAATGTGCCCCCAGTGAGCCATGGCCTTTGACAATGACTTCACCCAGCAGTAGGGCTATGGTCAAAGAATGTCTGGCACTCACCAATCAGATCACCTGTTCTTCCATGTGGGAAGGACTAAATAAGATAAAGTGAAGAAATGCCAATAGTTGCCAATCCAACATTCAGCCATCTTGGAGAATATGGTGAGAGACCCCTTTATGGAAATGAGTAGGGAGAATCAGCCCCCTGACCTGTTTAAGGTGAGAACCATGCTATCTCTAAAAGGGAGGGATGGTAACAATCAGGATAAACCCAAGAAGTAAATCCAGCTACTCTGACTTTTATAGAGTAAGCAGGACTATCACTTCATTTCTGCCTTCTAACTCTTGGTCAGATTTTTCTTGTGGCCAACTCTAGCCTGAAACCTACATTCTGGGAGATGTACTTCCAACATAGCCAAGTTTACACAGCATGAAGCCACAGTCCATACTTTAATGATTTGACATCCATATACATGTCTCTCCTTTTTTTCTCAATCATAAACACATCAACACACTCTATTTTAACATCTAACGTTTAATAAATGTTTTCTTAAAATTTTTTTTAACGTTTATTCATTTTTGAGAGACAGATAATGCGTGAGTGGGGGAGGGGCAGAGAGAGAGGAAGACACAGAATCTGAAGCAGGCTCCAGTCTCTGAGCTGTCAGCACAAAGCCCAATGTGGGGCTTAAATCCATGAACTGTGAGATCATGACCTGAGCAGGGCACTTAACTGACTGAGCCACCCAGGAGCCCCTGAAGTGTTTTCTATATACAAGTGCGTTTGACCCTGTGCTTACTCCCAACATACCATTACTAATAAGATATCATTTTTTTAATTAGAGAGTATTCTCTTTATTATGAGATAATATGGAAACCGATTATCAACTACTGTTATTACATGCTGAGGCAAGAGGGTGAAAATTTCTGTCAAGAATATTTAAAGTAATAAGATACCATTTTAATGGAATGCCTTGTAAATGCCTTAAGCCATGCCATTTTAACCCTTAGGACAAGTCTATCAGCTATATGTGGTTTTGTACCATTTTCAGATGAGGAAATTGGAGCTTGGGGGATGCACAGCTTTTTATTCTGAACTTCCAAATGCAGGCAATAACAAAGTTATTCTACCTAACAGGAGGCATCCCTGTTCTTCAGACAACCAGTAACACCCCAAACTTTCTTCATAAGAGGAGACAGCATTCTTTTTACCCATCGCTAGGTTATGTGAATTCTCTTCTAGCTGTATCATATCTTCCCTTTAATATCTTAAGATATAAAGTTAATTACAATTAACACATCTCAACTTAGATGATAGGAGGATGGGGAGGCAAGATGGTTAATATAGACAAAGATACATTTATATCAAAATAAGGAGAACACTCATAACTACTTGTATCTTCATTTCTAAATGTGGTTATGTAGTTACAGCTGGTATTTATAACTTACCTTCTTCCACTATTCATTTTACATTCCCTTTGTTCCTTAAAAAGCACCTCAGATGGTTCTTTGCTTGGTGGGGTGACCAAAATCTTTATGCCGCAAGAATCTGGATCATTGGGGGGCACCTGAGTGGCTCAGTCAATAAGCATCCGACTTTGGCTTAAGTCATGATCTCATGGTTCTTGAGTTTGAGCCCTGTGTTGGGCTCTGTGCTGACAGTTGGAGCCTAGAGCCTACTTCAGATTCTGTTTCCCTCTCTCTGCTCCTCCCCCAAACCCTGCACTCTGTGTCTCAAAAATAAACATTAAAAATTAAAAAAAAAAAGAATCTGGGTCACTGGGTTGTTGTAATTTTCTATTTAATACAGGATGTGGCAGTATTAGCAGCACTCCAGAAGATTGCCTGTGTTCCATAACCCTTCTTTTTATCCCTGTGTTTCCCTTTGTTAGTCGGGATGAACCACCCCAGTTGACCCTCATTCATTATCTGTTGATTCACTGGCATGACGAGCCCAGAGTGGCAAGGTGGCAGTGTCAACATCCAGTATAAAGAACCATAGTTGTGTCCCCTGGCAGGAACATTTCTCTCTTGGAAACAGAACTCAAAGCAATAGGGCTGGGAAGCAAAGATTTTGTTAGTGACTCACTAAGGATAACAGTGAGAAAAGCCATTCTCCTTTCTACTCCCTGATTCCTGTCCCAATAAATCCTGCTATGGGTAAAAATACATTCATTAGTGATTTAAATTATATGACACATCCTGGAGAGCATTGTCTCAGTCTCAGTTGTCACCCAGCAAGAGTGGTGACCAAATCTTCAAGTGACTATTCCTCTTGGTTTTTCCTACTAGGATAGCCCTCACTCCCCAGATCAGGAACCAATGTTGGGGGTTATTCCAGCTTCTAACTCTGTTATTCCAATTATATATTCTTAAAATACTACAGGGTAGGCTTGGGGACCCACTGGACCCACTGTGATTACCTTACCTCCATGAGCCCCTACTCTGACTCATGAACCACAGGGGCATTTGAAGTCTCCATGGACTAGTTTCAGTGTCTCATTCCTAAAAAGTCTGATTATTTTCCTTTCCCACTCCACAGTCACCCTAATAAATGGTCATTGGCTCTTTTAGGGAAGACTGGGAGGAGGATTTACAGTACACATTTTTGGTATTGTAATAGGGTCTTCCCTCAAGGAAACCTGGCCTCTTCCTCATTCCAGAGCTTCTGGGTCTGTGAATTGACTCAAGTCTGAGAACTGGTTGAAGGGCTGGAACTCTCTACCCTTGTAATTAAGTTGGATTTCTGTTCCCATACTGAAAGCTTTCCACTTACATAAATCAAGTAAAAATATAGCAGGCTGCTCCTATATCTCCATTTTAGGATCACTGCGATGAGCTAGTCAACAGCAAAGATGCCCACTGGTCAAACCATTCTTATTACTGCTCCAGCTCTGTTGCCCACAAGATGCTCAGATAATCATGTCCATCTTGTCACTGGTGATTAGGTGACATTACCACTTACGCTCAGTCACCCAGAGATCTGTTATCCCTGCTGGATTGAGGGAGCTCAGTTTGAAGGCAGTATTCCCCATGGCTATTCCTGGCCTTTAGAGTATAGTTACTATAGAGCTCTTCCACAATGCTGGGTTTCCCGTTGTGAATATATTTTTTACACCCTAGTGAAAGGAGTGTCTTCTAAGTAGACATATATTTAGGGAATGGGGGAGCGGGTCTTATAAAAAATTCATTCTAGCATTCCAGTTTTCTTAAGGCTTTGGATGGCTTCCTTTATAATGTACTGAAGAATGGCTGGCATTTGAACATGATTTAGCATAGACCATCATGGGGTTCAGGTAATTCTGCCTAATCCAACATTATATTTCTCACATTCTGATCTAATACCCTTAAGTACCATTCTCACATATATTCTTCAGATTTCTGTCTATATAAATTGGAAATGAATCATGCAATTCTTTTGCCATGTGTGGCACCTCCTCACAGGTAACAATTCATACCTCATTCTCTGGGGCTTGTCTAAATTTTTATCTGCTTATCAGTCTAAGCAATCAGAGGTGACAATAGGTGCCAAGGAGAGTCAGTATTCCCTTGGTAGGCAACTACCTAGGGGAAACTGTCACAGGCTCTTTATACAAGGGGAATCCAATCTCCTCAGCAAGAGTACAAGAGGCTACTTTTAGAAAAGGAGACTTGGGTGGATTTAGGGGTTCAAGGTCTTCAGCTTCATCAGATCCCTCCATATGTTCCCGTTCAATTTTTGGTGTACTGCTCTTCTCCGAGAAGAGCCTTGAGGTTAGCCCAAGAGTCTAAGAGGTTGAAATTCAATTTGCATTGTAATTCAACCACCTGTGAGAGATTAGTATTTGGGTTTAGCTTTCAGAAATCCTGTTGGCTACAGGTGATAAAGGTTTCTTTTCTGTTGGTCACAGAAGTTTTCAGGCTCCCTTAGCAGAAGTTGAATGAGAATTTAAAGGCCTGAGCATGTAATTTTCTTTCTCCAAGTCCTTATACACAATTAGAAGAAACCAGCCAGCTCCATTGTATTTCTTAATGTCACCACAACATTCTAGGGCAGGAACCACCTGGTCACCCAAAGCCTTACCTTCTACAGACACTTGATTACAAATGTCTGCAGGTGAGAATATAAGTAACTGTTGACCACTGTTTGTCCATGTACTACCAGTGTCCTCTGTACCATGGGAAACATGGTCATTAATGCCTATAGTCTAATCAAATCAATCAGAGGACCCACCGAAACTAACCCAGAACCAATTCAGATAACTCATCCTGATGATTCTGCTTCCTGAAATCATCTCTGGTACCAAATTCTATACAAGAGATACAGTAGGCATAACATAGAACATGGGGTTTGTTTGAGGGATTTGACAATTATTTGGAGGTGGTAAAATCTCAGTTCAGCTGATTTTCTCTGGTGCTGACTCTGAACTCACAGGGCAGGTGTTGGGAAGGGAAGGCAGGAAGTGGGGGAGAGCAGAAACATCTGCAAACCTCTGAACCCCCAGAGGAACAAGCTGAAAACTGTGACTGTCTGTCTCCAAGTTCTCTCCTTGGATGACCTGAAGGAGAAACCAGTGTTCTCCTGCAGGGCCACCCCATCCCTGGCCCAGGATTGGGAGAATCTGCTGGAGATCTCACAGGAGCTAGAGTTGCAGAGGGCCAGGCTACTGCCCATGCCAGCAAGAGGAGTTAGCAGATTTGCAAGACACCTGTGACCTAAAACATCGGCTGAATTTCCAAAGTATTCCAAAGAATACTTACTTTGGAGAGTAAGCATGGCGACTGCTTCTCTTCTACCTTTCAAGTCTTCTGTAGATTTCTCCCATGGCTCTAAACCAAACACATATGGGGGAGGGAATTCTGAGAAACACAGTTCAGCTGCACTAAGTCCACAAATTTTTAAAGCTACCACAATATGCTGGGCAGCTAGAAACACACATGCAAATGGACAGGCAGGAAACACAGCATGGTGTCTTGGGCAAGTCTAAATATTGATGTCTCCCAAACCTCCCTTTTAAAAGAACCCAGACTATCCACACTGGGACTGCTGAGGAAAGCTGTCACAGGCTAACACATTTTCAGCTGTATCCTAATCCACTACTCCCTCTGGACCCTCCCTTTGCTGGTTTTCACTACCCTAGGCCTTATCTCTAATCCTGGCTCTGACCCTGGCCCATCAGATCAGTAACCTGCTCCTGGCCTACCTTCTGCCTCTGGCCTTGCTGTCCTGGTGCTGACCTTTGGTTTCCCTGTAGGACCTATAAGATGCCCAGCTGCTATAGCCCCCAGACTCCCCCCAAATAGAGCTGCTGTTCACCAGCCCCAACAGAGGGACAACAAGCAGGTAAATGAGTCATGCAAAGGAGTAACGATAATGGTGCTGCTGATGGTAAATTGTCTAGCACCTATAGCTTTTAAATGTCTTTATCTGTGCGAA
Organism: Cryptoprocta ferox; assembly: GCA_028646485.1. Taxonomy (NCBI): domain Eukaryota; kingdom Metazoa; phylum Chordata; class Mammalia; order Carnivora; family Eupleridae; genus Cryptoprocta; species Cryptoprocta ferox. The sequence goes on from CM053577.1 coordinate 106,708,196, forward strand.
GTCTGGACCAGTTTGAATGAATCATGCTCCTTCCAAGCTGCATGGGGGGTGGGGGAGCTGTGAGTAATAGACCCCTATGTGAATTATGGTTAAGAAAATCCTATAGCAGTTGGAGACTTAATGTAAAAATAGCCCATTCCTGCCTCCTTAGAAATGGTTTGCTTGGTTTTGCTCATTAAGTGTGTATAATTACACCTTAAAGTTGTTTTCCTTTGCATTTCTTTAATTGATAGTGCAGATGCCTTTTTTCCTGAGATGATTTACCATCTAAATCTCCTTGAGTTAGCATTTTCTTCTCATGTATTTGGTCTCTTATTTTGTTGAATCTGGGTATTGACCTTATGTATTTTATCAAGTCTTTATATATTTTGGACAATAGATTTTTCTGATTATATTTAAATATATTTCATTCTTTCATTGCTTTCTTTCTGGTATTTCTTTTATTGCTTTTCAATGTGCAAAAAAGTCCTCGCTTTTATGGATATCAACATCCATCTTGTTCCTGATGATGTCCTCCATTTTTAATATTCATAAATTTATTTCCCTCCAGAACTGAGATAAATATTCTGTTATATTTTCTTCTAGATAATTTGTTCTGGTTAGATTTTTATATTTACCTCTGATTCCTCTGGAGTCTGTAGAGAGTAATATTTAAGAGCCTGGACTTTGGTGTCAAAAAGGTATGAGTTCAAATTCTCTACTTCCCACAGAACCATGGACAAACATTTGTCTTCTCTGAAGCTATTTTCTCAGATTAGTTTTCCATACTACCTTTTCTTTCTAAGTATAACACAGAAGAAGTACATGGATACCTTATCATTTCTACATTAATTTTTTATCCTTTATTTTCTTGATTAGATTCACCTCTACCGTATACCATGGAGGTTTTAACTTGAATTGCATTAAATCTCACTTTCATATTGTCCAAATGCACCAGGGGGCATTGCTGGCTAACGGGATACCCTTTGAGGGGTGTTTGGAGGCTGACAAGAGAGTCACCACTGATAGACCTGACCATGGAGGTAGCTCACCCAAGAGAGGATCTCAAAATGAATAAGCAGAAAAAGGAACCAGAAATTGGGACCTGAAAGTCAGTGTTTGAAAATCACAACTGGGAGGTTAGACAGAAGTGGTGATAAAGAAATGAACAAAGTAGGTAGGAAGCTGTCAAAACTGATGACTATGTCTGGGACATGGGGTATGAATGAGGTGCTCGTTTTATGACTTTGCCCACTCTAATAGACAGGGACAGAGCACAGACAGGCGTGAGGAGCACTGAGAAAATATGGGGATGCTGTTCTCTTACTGCATTTGCTATTTCCTAGGCATGAGGTAGTTCTCTCTCTCCAGGTATTAATGTCTTCTTTTTGCCATTAAATATTTATAATGTTATTTGAATAAATCTCTCATGGTGCAGGTTGATATTCAAATTTTTATTACCATAAATGGGCTCTTTGTTTTCATTTTTCCTTCAGTGTGCCACTAGTATGTAACAATGCAATTGATTTTTGAGGCTGCATCTTATATCTCATAACTCTTACAGAGCCTATTTATTACCTCTAATAATTTTTTGGTTGATTTCTTTTGATTTTCTAGGTCACTGGTAAAAAAGCAACATTTTTACTCTTTTTCTTTTTATATTTATGTCTTTTATTGTCTTCCTTCTCCAGTAGTTATTTCAGGCTCTTCTAGTACTCTATTCAATAGGTACAAGGAAGAAGACATCTTTGTTTTGTTCCCGTTTTGGTTTCCTTCTTTTAAGGAAATGACTAACATTTCTACAGCAAGTACCATGTCTTACCAGTAACAGTCACACAATATATGTAGATTCAAATGAGATGAATAATCCACTTCAAATAATTAATGTAAATAATTTAAAGAAAGAAGTTATCCCCCTAATCTTGTATACAAAATGTATTTTTAAACACACCAAAATTATTTCTGGCACATATTAAGATAATAGAATGGTACTTGATGTTCTGCTTTTCTACGAATAAGGGTCAATTATGCTGAGGCTTTTCATTTCTGTGCGACAGTTTTGAATGCCATGATTAAACCTGGTTTGGGTTTAATGTTTCATCCTCTGAAGATTCTGTATTTTAGTCCTAAGTTTTATTTGGGAATTTTTGCATTTGTTTTTCCAAAGTGAATTGTTCTCGTTTTCTTTCATGATTGGTATCCGTCAGATGTGAATGAGCCCCTATTTGCCTCAATGAATGTTAGCTAACATTTCATCTTTTTTTATAATCTTAAAGACTACATAAAACTCAAGTACCCTTGATTTTTCTGAAAGTTAAGAAAATCACTAGGGAATCCATCTGGAGTAGGTTCCTTGTATGGAATAAATCTTTAATAACAACACCTATTATTTCTTATTCTGTTATTAGTCTGGTCGTGTTCTCCTTCTTCCCGCATTAGCTCTTGAAATATAAAAACATGTATGAAGGATAATGCACTTCTAGTTAGATATCAACTTTATTACTATGTAACCAAGAATAATTTCCTACTAAATTATAATAAATACAAAAGAAAAATGTATTTCCTTTCTCACTTACTGACTTTATTAATAATCTCCTTGAGGCTGAGATTCGGCCCAGTTCACCTATTTTTCCAAAGAGCCAAGTGCAATATGGAACTCATTGTAGGCGTTAAGTAAATGTGTACAGAATGAGACAAAGGGTGAGCCCTTTCAGCAGGAGATGTTTGTTTAGTTTTCAAAGTTGCCCCTCCTCTATTTTATTCCCAATTCATACTTCGTCTTCATATCTTAGGAGTCTGAAATACTTTATGAAATAATATAATTTTTAATTACCTATATACCTTGCCTCATCTGAAAAGGTGGATTGAAATATTAAAGGGCATAAAAATATCAAATTTTAAAGATAATGAAAAATGTTAGGTGTGAGAAAATAGACACCTTAAGCATTGAGGAGGCTTAAATATTTGCAATAAAATGGTAAAAATTTAATCTTTAACCTCATGGTCTCTCACAGTGCGTGTTTATGTGATTAAGTGCAGATATTGCCAAAATTGAGATCTACCTGCCTCTTCCAGAGTCTCTGTACATTCCCTCTTTGTGGGTTATCTGCTCTTGGCTCACCACTACCTCCCCACCTGGAGATCTCATCCTGACTGTGCTTGGCCAGGTAGGGGCCAAGGTTTCCTGTTCTTTACACCTGATATAATTTCTTTCCAAGCAATGTTCTTGTCCCACTGTCTGGGAAAGAGGCCTACGTTTGAATTCTTTCCTCTTTAAATATGATCTTTCTTTTCTCCTTGGCCCCTTTAAAAGTCCCATCTTTGTCCTTAAAGTTTAAAACAATTAGTGAGTTGGTTTGGATTCTAGCAGACAGAGAAATGCACCCACATGATATACGCACTGGGTTTGCTTTTTCCTTTCAGAGTACTTTTGTTTAAGGATTTCTTCTAAAAATGTGTCTCATATGTTGGGCTTTCTTTGCTTCTTCTGGCAACTCATATATTCACATGAGAATTTTTCTTGATCTGTTTTCAAGCTTCATAAGTTTATCTTCATTTATCCTTTTAAGAAAAATGTATGGATACATAGTACTGTAGTATTGGGTTCTCAAGGAGAGCCAGGCCCTGCAATAGAGACTTATGTAGGAGTCTGATCGAACACACAGTGCATTTCCAAATCTGGTTGCTGGAGGATGTAGTTTAAGGGGAAAGGAGGAGGAGGAGAAGCACTGGGGAGTTGAGGGAGTGATAAACATGGGACATTGAGAATTCCTCAAACTGATGTCACAAAAAGCCTGGAGAATGGACTCCGAGGCCCAGGGTCAGTGAGGGGTTTGCTGGAATCCACCACCCTCAGACTAAATCTGAGTTTAAAGGCATGCATGTTGCATATAGGAAACCAGTCTTTCATGTGTTGAAACCAAATAATAAACAGGCTGGGAGAGTTGGACCTTCCTCTAAAGACATGAGCAGAAAGGAATAGAAAGTCCATATGAAAACAAAGCTGCCAAGAGCCACAGAACTTGCCTTCCCTCTTCCTGCAGCTCTGGTCCCAGGCCAGCTGTGAACTGCAGTGCCTGAACCGGTTGGGAAAGCGAGGACCTCAGGTGACCAAGATCTGACCACAGCTTGCTGGAGCCATTTCATGTTTATGTGGTCTCCCTGAATTTTATACTTTATCAGGGCTTCCTTCTTTATCTGGAAATTAGTCTCTTCTGCCTTTCCTCTCCATGGGTGAGCTGGGGTTGCATGTTGGTGTCCCAGGAGGCAGGTTTGGGAGGGAGACATTGAGCTGTGATGCCAGCCAAGGATAGCCTGGTGGACCCCTGGGAACTCTGGGAACATAGAGTTGTTTCCTCACCCCCACTCCATCCATCAGGCACTGGGTATGGGATGCACTGAGGGGAGCCTGACCTTGGGCAAGTGGCTCTCTGCAGTTACAGTGATTCCAAAGGAAAGGGAATGCCAGCTGTGGGCTGTGGGCTGTGGGTCACCTGTTGCTAGCACCATGTCAGCTGTGCAACACTGAAGGGGTGTGGGGAGCACTTCCCAGTGCCTACCACAGGCCCTGCGCCAGGGCTGGAAATCATCACCTGGAAAAGCCTCTGTTTGCAAAGAGCTCAGACTTCATAGTATGGCAGGGAAACAGGGAAGGACACAACCCATCTTCATATAATGCAGCAATTATTGTAATTAAAGGGTGCTTCAAGTGTCAGCATGGGCTTGTGTGTAAGTATGTAGAAAGGATTATTTATAATTACATGGGTGTGAAATTAACTTTTAAAACAAAATATTTTGAAGTCTACACTTAGCTACAACTCTTGTTATTCTATTTACAAACCCAGCAAATTTTAAATAAAAATGAAACGATCATTTTCCGGGGGACTTTTGAATAATGGTCCATCAATTCAAGATGAACACATTTAATTCTCTCTGAACAATCTAATTTACACACTTAGCTAAATTTACTAAATATTTTAAACTATATTCATGCTTTAATATTTTGTTTCCTTATTAAGGCCTTTAAATGCCTAAGAAGGGAAATTCATGACTGTAACTGAAGAAAATCTTCTGAAGTGTTTAAACAATTGTAGTAAATTGACTTCATTTATACATATCAGGCTAACCCTGACATTTTCACTAACCTAACGCAAATAATTTTATAACTATCAACTCTAAAATCACAGGCCTAAAATCTGTTAGTTTTACATTGGTTTCCTTAACAAGTATATTGCAAGGGATTTATTTATTTATTTATTTATTTATTTATTTATATTCGAGAGAGAAAGTGTGTATGAAGTGGGAGAGAGTGACAGAGGGGGAGAGAGAAAGAGAAAGAGAGAGAGAGAGAGAGAGAGAGAGAGAGAGAGAATCTCAAGCAGGCTGCACACTTCGCATGGAGCCCCATGTGGGGCTGGATCCATGACCCTGGGATTATGAACTGAGCAGAAATCAAGGGTCAGATGCTCAACTGACTGAACCACCCAGGCACCCTACAAGGGAATTTTTAGAAATATGACGTGCTTACCCATGAATTTAAAAACTGAAAAATCCAATGGAAAAAAAAAAGGCAGTCTCTTCAGCAAATGGTGTTGGGAAAACTCATGGGAAAACTGGACAGTGACATGCAGAAGAATGAACCTGGACTACTTTCTTATACTATATACAAAAATAAACTCAATATGGATGAAAAACCTAAACGTAAGACAGAAAGCCATCAAAATCCTAGAGAAGAAAACAGGCAATAACCTCATTGATCTCAAACACAGCAACTTCTCACTTGACACGTCTCTGGAGGCAAGGGAAACAAAAGCAAAAATGAACTATTGGGACCTCATCAAGATAAAAAGCTTCTACATGGTGAAGGGAACAATCAGCAAAACTAAAAGACAACTTACGAAATGGGAGAAGATTATTTGCCAATGACATACCAGATAAGGGTTAGTATCCAAAATCTACAAAGAACTTACCAAATCAACACTCAAAAAACAAATAATCCAGTGAAGAAATAGGCAAAAGACATAAATAGACACTTTTCCAAGGAAGACATCCAGCTGGCTAACAGACACATGAAAAAATGCTCAATATTATTCACCATCAGGGAAATAGAAATCAAAACCACAATGAGATACCACCTCACACCTGTCAGAATGGCTAAAATTAACAACTCAGGGAATAACAGATGTTGGCAAAGATGCAAAGAAAGAAAAACCCTTTTGCACTGCTGGTAGGAATGTAGACTGGTGCAGTCACTCTGGAAAACAGTATGGGGGTTCCTCAAAAAATTAAAAATAGAACTACCCTACGACCCAGCAATTGTACTACTAGGTATGTATCCAAAGGATACAGGAGTGCTGTTTCGAAGGATACAGGTGCACATGCACCCCAATGTTTATAGCAGCACTGTAAACAATAGCCAAAGTATGGAAAGAGCCCAAATGTCCATCAACTGATGAATGGATAAAGAAGATGTGGTGTGTATAATGGAATATATATGGTATATACAATGGAATATTACTCAGTGATCAAAAAGAATGAAATCTTTGCATTTGTAACAAGGTGGATGGAAATAGAGTATATTGTTCTAAGCAAAATAAAGTCAGAGAAAGACAAATATCATATGACTTCACTTATATATGGAATTTAAGATACAAAACAGATGAACATAAGGGAAGGGAAGCAAAAATAATATAAAAACAGAGAGGGAGATAAACCATAAAAGACTCTTAAATATAGAGAACAAACTGAGGGTTTCTGGTGGGATATTGGGTGGGGGGGATGGGCTAAATGGGCAAGGGGCATTAAGGAGGGCACTTGGGATGAGCACTGGATATTATATATGTAAGTGATTAATCCCTAAATTCTATTTCTGAAATAATTATTATACTATATGTTAACTAACTTGGATTTAAATTTAAAATAATAATTAAAAAGAAAAATAAATAAAATCTAATATAATATTTAAGAAAAGACTGAAGAGCCAATCATTATGTATAGTCCTTACTTGCTTTTGATTAAAAACAAAAAAACTTAAAAAAATTTTATGACCCAACAGTTGAAAAATGTAAACACTGACTGAACACTTGTTGTTACTAAGGAAGTATTATTACTTTTTTTCTATATATAATGTGCTGTGACATCTAGGATTTGCTTCCCAATTACATGGGAGTGGAGAAGTTATGTGGACAGGGAAGGTTTGTCTTTGAGTCGATAATAATTGTTGAGCTAGGTGATGGGCTCATGGGGGCTCATTGGACTATGCCACAAAGGTTTGTATTTGTTTGTAATTCTGTAAAGTAAACAATTTTTAAAAATTAAATTAGAATTTTAACACCAACTTCTAAGATTCCTTAAGATATCATATTTTCAGTAAAAAGCCATGAAATAATAAATTCACAGAATGTCCCTGTGTTGGCAAAACATGTTCTTCACAAATCCAAAAGCATGAATGCCATTGATGTGGTTTCTTTTGCCATCTCTTCTAAAGCTACTTAAGATTGCAAAGACATGCACTACGGAGCAAAGCTCAATCCCAGGAATCGGCACCCATTGATCTGGGTAGAGGCCTGAAGGTCTGCATTTCTCACAGCCTCCAGGTAATGCTGATGCTTCTGGTTCAGGGGCCTCAGTTTAAGAGACACTGTTGCAAGGCAAGCAGTTTTACTACCTAAAGATATTGGAGATTACTAGGTCAATAACTCAGGTCCATTATACTGAAAGTGTGTACTGTGAACTGAAGTTGCTTTTTAAGTTTATTATTTATTTTGAGAGAGAGCGAGTGAGCTCGTGTGCACACAAGTTGGGGAGCGGCAGAGAGAGAGGGAGAGAGAATCCCAAGCAGGCTCTGGGCTGTCAGCACAGAGCCCTAATGCAGGGCTCAATCTCTTGAACTGTGAGATCATGATCTGTGCCAAATTCAAGAGTCAGACGTTTAACTTACTGAGCTACCCAGAGGCCCTTAAATTGCTTTCTATGACCAAGCACACAGATGTGCTTGGTTCTTGTTATGATAGCTATAAAGAGGTGTGGGGGGAGGGCGGCAGGGAAGACTTCCTTTTCATTTAGGCTTTTGCAATCTTTGTCCCCTGTGTTAAGATCACACCCTTAACTAATTTTATCTTCTGAAAAGGGCCTAGGGAAAGGATAGATAACTTCTTTTACCCAGTCAGCTTCCTCCGCTGCCTGCCTGAACTTGCCATATTTTAAGCTCCCTTAAGACATTTTAGTGTCAGGGCACCTGGGTGACTCAATAAGTTAAGCATTCCACTCTTGATTTTAGCTCAGGTCATGATCCCAGGATTGTGGGATCGAGCCCCACATTGGGCTCTGTGCTGACTGTGGAGCCTTCTTGAGATTCTCTTTTCTCTCCCTCTCCCCCTCTCCCCTGCTCTCTAAAAAAATAAAAATAGGGCACCTGGGTGGCTCAGTTAGTTAGGCGTCTGACTTCAGCTCAGGTCATGATCTCATGGTTTGTGGGTTTGAACCCTACATTGGGCTCTGTGCTGACAGCTCAGAGCCTGGAGCCTTGCTTTGGATTCTGTGTCTCTCCCTCTCTCTGCCCCTTCCCTGCTCATGCTCTCTCTCTCTGTCTGTCAAAAATAAATAAATGTTAAAAAATTTTATTTTTACATAAAAATTAAAGAGTAAAAAAAAAGACGTTTTAGTGTCTTCTGCTCTGGCTGGGAAGACATTTGAACGCAAGATTTTAGGGTCCTGAATTTCCTCATGTTTTGTCTGATGTTGTGGCCAAAGCTCTTTGTATTCTGTTGGTCATGTAGCTACAGCATCACAGTCTGCCTAGGGAATCAGGGAAGGCTTCACAAAGGAGGTGGTTTTGAGGTGAGCCCCAAGGGGTAAGTAGGAGTGTGGCATGTGGACAAGGGAAGCAGGAGCAGAGGGAACAGTCTGGTGTTTTCACAATTTCTGGAATGTCAAATTGTGTATGTTGAGGATTAGAGGGGAGGGAGGAATGAGAGATGCGGCTGCACAGGCAGGCAGGCAAGGACCAGGTATCATGGAGCCGGGCCTCATGCACCATGCTGGGGAAGAGTTAGATTTATCCTGGAGACGTTGAGGGAACCAGTGAAGAATTTTGAGCGATAGAGTGACCCTATGAGATTTGCATGTTGAAAAGATTATCCTGGCAGCTGTGTGGAGGATGGACTGGGGATCATGTACAGAAGCAGGAATTTACCAGTAGGGAGATTATTTGAGTAAAAGCAATATGAGTACCTGTCTAGGGTAATCACAGCAGGGATGGGAAGAGAAGACAATATGAAGGGGTGGATATATTTGCATGCTGATGTGCATGCATGTATGTGTTTGTTATCTGCCTTGAAAGTATTTGAGGCAGCTTAAGTAAATGCATAAAACTGAAACAAATATAAAATCTTTAATAAAGGTAGAGGAAGTAGAACAAACAGAAAAGCAAAATAGGAAGTTTAAGATGAGGCCATGAACGAAGTTCCCATTGGGGCATTTAGGTCCTTATATTTGCCCAAGGTGGGTCACGAACTTGTCTGACTTTCTAGGAATCAGTAGAAAGGGAGCTCAGTCCATTATTTGATTCATAATCCCATTATATAAAAGCACTCCAGCTGCTTGGGAGGAACATGGGGAGGATTAGTTCTGAAAACAGAGAAATGTCTCCCATGGAGACTCAGAAAGAGGACAAAGGTTGATGTGCCAAACCAAAGCCTCAATGTCACAGAGGAAGGGGATCTTGTTTTCTAAGAAATCGTTCCTATAGGTAGAGAGTCAAGAATTCAGACTGAAAGATGGCGATACATCTTTGCCCTCAGTGAGGGGTCCGGTGGGTGGCTACCAGACCAGGCTGTCTGACTGGCAAATGTCTATCCTGTCAAGGAAGGGGTAGATATCTTCCTAGAAACAAAACCAAACCAACAATCACAATAAATACCAGGGAGGCTCTGGAGGAGGACAAACCATAAACAAGCAGACATGGAAGATGGTGAGGCTTCCCAGCATGCTCCAAGCCAAAGGATTGAGCCAAGAACTTGATGCCTCATAATCAGAAGACTGAGGGATTGGTTAGCATGTTAGGCCAATGGCTTGGGTCAATTGGTTGCACGGTTGTGCAAAAGGAAACAAAGTGGGAGAAGAAGTAGCTTGAAGGTTGGGTGATGGTGAGGACAATTGTGAGTTCACGTTGGGGCCATGCCTGAAAACATAACCAGGTTTTTTGTGGTTTAGTTTTGGTTTTCATATGCTGTTGGTGCCTCCAACCATATCGTCTTGGCCTACTGAGGAGGTCACCAATAACAGTGGTCCTGGCCGCCCATGGCTTCCTGCATCTCTCTGCCTTAGAGTGTTTTCTTCTTGCTGGAGCTAGGTAGGTTGGAAGTGTTATAAGTTAATGTCTCAGGAGCAATCCTCAGCCAATAATGGACAGGACTTGGTGGATAAATACCAAACTTCCTGCCCCTCCAAGTGGACAATTCTTAGGTATGTTCCTCACAGTGTCTTACACAACCTGTGGGACAGATGCCAGTTGCCCACAGTGGTGACCCAACTCATCACTGAGCTCATTATTGACTATCTAACTTCCCGCTCATCATGGAGCTTCCTGGGGTCACTTTCTAATTACCCCTTGCATGCAAATCCTTGTGAGGGCTATCACAACAGGTCAGCATTTTACGGTACCCATATATACTAACTAGTCCTTTCTCAGGTGGTTCCTAAGCAGGAAAGACTGAGATGGGGATTCTTGTTCATGATTTATTGAGAGAAGTTCTCCCAGGAGAAGAGGAATGGGGGAAAAGGAAGGGGCAGGGGATACAAAGCTAGGCAAAGATATGGTATCAGATAGCCACTTGCATCAGCCTTATCCCACAGGGAGCTCTGGAATGCAAATTGCACTGTCAAAGTTGATCCCTCTTTGAGACCAGGAGGACAGCCTTTTGTGTCCTCTGTGTCTGTAGGTGTGTTGACTGAGGTCTGGGGAGGTCTGTCTGTTATACAGCCTCCTCCAGCAAAAGTCCTCTCTCTTAGTTACCTCCCAGTGGAGGCTCCCTTTAGCCTTGAGTGATTCTCCTGAACAAACACAGGCAGCAAGCCGGCAGGTAGAGAGATACCACCGGTGCCCTCTACAGGCCTTCTAGAGCATTACAAGCTTGGCACATTGGTTTTCAGCAGCCATTTTCTCTTTACATTTACGCTAGTGGACTCTGCCAGGTAGTTTATGGAAGAAAGAGCCAGATAAGGTCTGATGCCTGCACTCAAGGAGCTTGCTGTCTAGAGAGGGAACCAGACAGGAATACAATTAATCAAGAGAACAAGAAAATTACTGTGCAGAGGTGAAAGCAAACTGCGGTGGAACCTTAACGAGAAGATGGAGAATTTCCATATTGGGGAGGACAACCCTATAAGGCTTGATAAGGAAGCGATATTCCAACTGGTACTTAAATGTCATCCTAAAGGACCCTCCCGATGCTAAGAGATCCCTTAGACTCTGTGAGGCTCTGAAAGCTGTTAGAGTTCCCATCACCAGGAATGCGTGCTACCCTTCCCCAACCCCCATACACACCACGCTCTTGCTCCATTTGACTGGCGTTGTGGTTTTTTATTTGGTCTAATTTAATTTTTTTTCTTTAAAATATTAGGTCGTTCTTACGAAGTTGCTGTGGCCATGTTCTTCTTTGCTATCCTGCCCCCGGGCCTTCTACACAGCTGGAAGAGCTCATCTCCCTCTCAGTACTTAATGGCTTCCAAGTCTTACCAAAAAAAAAAAAAGTCAGGAACCCTCCCCTGGAGCTAAGGCAAGGGCTGGGTGGTCAGTCGGTTGGGTCCTAGGCCTCCATTCCTCTGTTAAGAGGTGGGTAACCATGAACAGCTTCCCTCTCCTCACCTCTGCCCTGTGTGGTCTGAAATGGTCCACTCCCCAAGCATCAACATAATAGGTTTTTCCCAGCAGTGTTCAATTCCAATTTCCTGTCTGGCCATGGGCCACCCTGAACCATTCCTTAATAAGGTCCACGTTTTAGAGCCTACTTAAAGCCTGGGTTACACAGGGGCTACTGACAGTTTGGGAATATATTAAAAGAAATGGAGCTTTTCTTTAACTGTCTTCTGCTGCCCCTGGACTCCTGATCCTCCCTCCACCCCAGTGATTTTGATGGGAGGGTGCATACTCCAGGAGTGGGGGTGGGGTGGGAAAGGGGGGTGCTGGGAGTTCCAGGAAAGCACAGGAATTCTCCAGGAAGGAGACACAGATTCAATCTCAAAGCTCTTCTCCATTTATTTAATCTCTCAAGGTTTCAATCAGCCAGCCCTTGCCTGACTAACGCCACGGACCAGAGAAAAATCATATTTCCTCTTGAGGGAATCATTTATTTCACTCAGCACAGCTGCTGCCTCAGAGACTTCCCCAAAGGCAATCTTGAAGCAGCCCCACTTTTCCCCAGTCCTTTATGCCTTCATCCCTCCCTCTCTGGACCACCCCAGTGGGAATTGTCTACCTCTATAATATTCCTGGCATTGGTGCTGGGACGTCTGGGAGAAAGAAAGTTCCGAATCCACAGACTCTGCCTTCAGGAATCTGACACAGTGAGAGGGTGACAGGTTGCAGGAAGGGGTGGCTGTTCTCTCCTTGAGAAGCTTCAGAAGGAGGAGAGGTGGCTCCCCCAGAGTCCTACTCCCTGGGCAGTTATCCCCGCTATCTCACCAAAAGACAGAAGCAAAGAAGGAGGGAAGGGATCTAGAACTTTCAACACACCTTGCGCACTAGTAGGGATTTTATAGAATATTAGGTTATTCAATCTTCTCTATTATTATTCTCATTTTTCTAGTGAGGAAGCTGCAGTTGCCCAGGGCCACACAACTTGGAAGTGTTGGCACAGGATTAACGATAGCACGTTCCCGAGTCTAGTCCAAAGCCTATGGTCTTTCCACTTTACTTCGCTGATCAAGTGGGTGGAGGTTTGTTAAGCAAATATTAAATACACTCACCCCAAAGTCCGTAGGGCTATTTCTCTCACTGCCAGACTGCACGGGGCTGGGAAACCACAGAGGAGAAGGGGTAATGCTCTTGTTAGCTTGGCCGGAGCCCCAGTCCCTAAATGGGTTCTTCTTTTCTCAGGATGCTGGGCTCTGCTGGCTTAGAGACCCAAATACCATGGAAGAGATGCTTCCGCGTGGGGGGCATACACAGGGTCCTGGAGAAACATGGGGTCTGCATGCTACATGCCTCCCCTCCAGGTCCCCACAGACACATGCAGGGGCAAATGGGGCTCCTCTGTCTTGTTCCTGTCTCTCATCGGTATGCAAACCAGAGCTGCACACAGCAGACTGTCTCCATTATATTTCAGAGTGCATGTGTGTATGGTTCTGGATCTAATTCTCACATCACCTGCATAACTTATGCAAGGCAGGTGCTATGCTTCCCTTTTTACCAAGGTAGTGATGAGCCTCCTCCCTCCTGTCAGCCTCTTGAGGATTGCCTCAGCTCAAGAGAGCTCCTTGCCCGAGGTCACACCCCTCCCAGAGCAGGGCACAGCCAGGGACAGATTGACACAGGGACAGACCACTGTAGACCAATTCCATTCTCATACCCCTCATAGGGTTGGGGGAGGCTTCCATAGAGACAGCATGATAGCTTACCTTCTCCATTGACCCACTCCTGCTTCCTCCCCTTCCCTTCCCAGGTGCTGATCCCAGGAGCACGCCCTGAGAAACCTCCTGCCTGCTAACCTCCACCTCACAGTCTTCCTTGGAGCACCCCCAACACTGAGGCCTAGGCGTGAGGTGATATGAGGTAACAGAAGGAGGCCCACACGGAACATCAGGAGTCTTCTCTTGTGTGGTCTGTTTTGCCATGAACAGGCTATGTGGCCTTGGACAAGCCATTTGTCTCTGGGACTCAGTTTCCCCATCTGTGCCAGAAGGAGAGTTTGGACAAGTTCTTAGATCACTTGACCAAAAAAAAAAAAAAAAAAAAAAAATCATGCAAGAACTATGATTGGAATCCACAACTCTCATGCTTCCCTGGCTCTCCCCACCAATCCCTGACTTTGTAGCCAGGATCTGGGCTTGGTCCCTGGGACTCCCAGAAGGATTACCTCATGAGCCCAAGCAGAGAGCTTAGGAAATTATTCTCCAAGATTTGACACTACCCACGTTCCACTTTCTGTCATAGGAGACCCTCACCAGATTGGGAGAGCTTCATTCTTCCAGCAACTTCCACCAGCTTGGCATTTCACTCACCAAGAGGGCTGTGTCAAAGTCCACTGTCCCCCAGTGGCCCCCAAGCTTGGTGCCATCCTTTGCCCTATCTGACAAGATGAAGGTGCTGGGTGCCAGGGAGAGGCAGGATGCTGTGCTGCTTCGTGTATGGATGCATTTATACCCAGGACTATGGGATATAGGCATGGATATATGTGGTAATGAGATGGCATATACCAGACACCAGACTATTCCCCGCTCTGCCGTGCCCTTCTCTTTGGTGCCCTTTACCCAACCTACCAAACTGCTCTGTCCCGCAGACATTTCCAGCAGGCTACAAAATTGGAACTGTTCTGCTTTTTGGCGTCTAGTCCCTGACCGGTGCTCCCACCATACAGGTCCCTACTTCTCTGTCACATTAAGGGCCTATGATCCCTCTCCCCCTCCCCCGTCCCTCCAGGGCTAGCTGGGTACTGGCCACCTGACCTTTAGCCCTTGGCTTGTTTTTTACAACTTGAGCGTGACGAGTAGATTAGAGAATTACACATGGTTGGCAATACCCCAAAAGCCCATATTGCAAACTGACCGTGCAAAATGATCAGCCTGTGAGCAGAACATCTGTGAGCAGCTCAGGATGACGGGCACCAGGCCCTTGGCAGGAATCCCTGAGAGCAGAGACCGGCCCTCTGCGGGCCTCATGTGGCTCCTTGCAGCCTTTGACTCAACAATGCACAATCAAGACTTGGGGTATTGCTGATCTCTTTCTCAGTACTTCTGCACTTGACCTCTTGGGAGATTGCAGTGGACTCCTTTTATGAGACCTGTGGTGCAAGTCCCAGCTCCCTCATCAGACATGGCTGCTTCAGAGGACAGAACCTTATCATACTAGGGCTTGCTGGGGGAAAAGACTGTCTCCCCTCCCAACTGGGGCTCCCTGAGGCCAGGGTTGTGTCTCCCCTCAGACTGGGGCTCCCTGAGGGCAGGGCTGTGTCTCCCCTCCCAACTGGGGCTCCCTGAGGCCAGGGCTGTGTCTCCCCTCCCAATGGGGCTCCATGAGGCCAGAGCTATGTCTCCCCCTCAGACTGGGGCTCCCTGAGGCCAGGGCTGTGTCTCCCTTCCCAACTGGGGCTCCCTCAGGGCAGGGCTGTGTCTCCCTTCCCAGTGGGGCTCCCTGAGGCCAGAGCTGTGTCTCCCCCTCAGACTGGGGCTCCCTGAGGCCAGGGCTGTGTCTCCCCCTCAGACTGGGGCTCCCTGAGGGCAGGGCTGTGTCTCCCCTCAGACTGAGGCTCTCTGAAGCAGGGCAGGATCCTGGGTGTGGGGGATTCTGCAGGGAATCCAGACAGGAGGAAGTCTGTGGAGGGCGTGTCTTAATTGAGACAGTCTCTGAACACTTAACAAGCATGCCAGTATTAGGAAAAGTGAGTATTGGTCCCCATGTGTTGTGTGACAAAGGGGCCTAAAGCCATGTCTGGGGTGGGGACAGTTAAGTAAACTTTTTATCCCCAGTAGAATAGGCAAGCTTCTCCACGGAACCTGAAGTCTTCTTTGTCTCCACTGAAAGCAGAGCCCGTGAGTTCTGTGTGTGACACTCTCCCTGACCCCCACCTCCACGCACACTTCCCCCTAATCCTAGGCAGCCCATTTCCTAGAACCTGGCTCCTCAGTTGGCCAGAAACCCCTTGGCAGGCCATAGGCCCAGGGACACCCAGAAAAACGCCTGCCATCCTTTCCAGTCATGGTCCTGCACCTCTTACCTGAAACTCTGAGGATTTCTTCCAAAGACATTGGGATCGTTCCCCTTTATTTCCCTAGTGTGTGCCCTCTCCACAGTGGGTCATCTGTCCTTCACCACGCACACCGTCCTAAGTGAGGAGGACCTCGAGGGGCACAAGTCACCCGTGATGAAGCTGCAGGAGATGAGCCCTTGGATCTGGCTTGGCTCGCTGTACTCAGGCTGTGGGGACTGGCTCTCCACCTCATTCCAGCCAGGTCTCACTGTCCCAGCTCAGAGCCAGCATCTCTGCCCTGCTCCCTGGCTCCCGAAGAAGCAGGTTAGGGATTCTGCTCTCTAGGTCTTACCCTCCATTGCATGAGGACTCACGCCTGACACCCTGAATGGAGCGTGCGCACTTGGTGCCCACCCCTGCACGCCTGGAAACGTCCTCGAGGTATCTTCTCCTTCCCAGGAGCCTGCTTACTCCACCTCTGTAGGTTACGCTCTCCTTCGCCTTTGTTTTTGGATCAAATCACTTTCCATCCTTTCCTAATTTCTCTTACACGTTTGGTACAAGCCAAGGTCCCTGTTAACAAACGATAAAGTCATTTGGGGAAGGATTGATGATAAAAGCTACCTGTAGGGGCGCCTGCGTGGCTCAGTCAGCTAAGCAGCCAACTCTTGGTTTCAGGTTGGGTCCTGATCTCCCGGTTGATGGGTTTGAGCCCCACCTTGGGTTCTGCAGCTAACAGCGTGGAGCCTGCTTGGGATTCTCTCTTTCCCTCTCTCTGCCTCTCCCTTGCTCTTGCTGTCTCTGTCACTCTCAAAATAAATAGATAAACTTAAAAAAAAAGTTATCTGCAGGGTTAAGGTAGGTGCAGTATCCTGGTGCTAGGGATAGCAGGATACAGCTACCTCCCATGGGCCTAACGGGGCGCTGGGGCTCAGTTACTACCAGAAAGCCAGACAGCAACTTAAGGAAAGGACTGCCAACAGTGTCTGTGGCCTTTAGTGAGCCCCAACCACAGTAACCTGGCAAGGAGGGACCCTGGGGGGGGCACCTGGGGGGCTCAGTGGGTTAAACATCTGACTTCGGCTGAGGTCATGATCTCAGGTTCGTGGATTCGAGCCCCGCATCAGGCTCTGTCCTGACAGCTCAGAGCCTGGAGCCTGCCTCGGATTCTGTGTCTCCCTCTCTCTCTGCCCCTCCCCCTCTCACGCTCTATCTCTGTCTCTCTCTCAAAACAAAAAATTTAAAAAAATTTTAAATAAACATTAAAAAAAGGCACCCAAGGGCAAGGCACCCTTTGACACAGCCCCTACAGGTCACCCTGTCAGGGACAGAGCAGGGTGGAGGGGGGCAGGGAGTAGGCCCGGACCCTTAAAGGAAGAAAGAGGTCAAGGGCAGGTTTATTTCTCTCAGTCCTTTCCTAGTTTCTGGCATTGGGGATGCAGTGTGCTCTTTGGGGCCTGTCATTAAGCATATTCTTCTCTGTGTGCTGACTATGGCAGACTCCCCCCCTCCCAGTCTGCCAAGCCCTCGGGGCAGACCTCAGTGTATGGAGATAAGACTCTAGTCCTGCTCTCCTGGAGCACAGAGCTATTTTCCTCCCATCGAGGGCTTCAGCTGCACAGTTTGCTAAATGAGGAGGAGAAGGGAAAATTAACTTATGGACTCAAACCTGCTAATCATAACCATCAAACCCAGATCAGCACTTTGCTACATGCTTTTCCATATGTTACTTCATTTACTCTTCCCGGTGACCCCTCATGCTCGCTGTGTCTTCATCCTGCAGATGAAGATGACACAGCTCAAAGAGGTGATGTGATTCGCTCACGATCGCACAGCAAATAAGCAGACTCTTTGAGACCAAAGAACGTTCTCTGCTCTGCGCTGCCCCAGCCCCACCATCTAGCATTTGTGGAGCCTGCCTCACACTCTACTCTGATCATGATTAGTGCTTACACTTTACCTCTCAACCCATGGACTGCATGAGTGACTTGCACTGTGTGGCCCACCATGCCCAGGACACAGCATAGAGTCTGTAGGTACACGTGAACTGAAGTTTTCGGCAACGAGGCCCAAAAATATCCCCAAGCCCTTCTGGGACCACTCGGTGAAAACCTGAGTTGAACTTGCCAGGGGAAATCGGGACTCCCTGGCTTTGTTAGTTTGTTTTTAAGAATTTTATTTATTTATCTTTTAATGTTTATTTATTTTTGAGAGAGAACAAGCGTGAATGGGGGAAGGGCAGAGAGTGAAGGGACAGAGGATCCAAAGTGGGCTCAGCGCTGATAGCACAGAGGCTGATGTGGGGCTTGAACTCACAAACGGTGAGATCATGACCTGAGTTGAAGTCAGATGTGTAACCGACTGAGACACACAGGTGCCCAAGGGACTCCCTTGTCTTTGTTGGCATAAGGATTGGCAACGGTCATATACAGGCTAGCATGTACTGAGCAGGTCAACCCTGGGCATGGTGGTTTACAAAAATCTTTAAATAGTCCAGAGATCTTTCCATGCTTATTTTACAGACAAGGAAGGCAGGTTCTAAGAGATAAAGCAAGTAGCTTGAGGCCTGGCATCAAACAAGTGACAGACATAGGATTTGAACCCCTGACCCTGACCCGTTTCTCATGCCTTGGCTCTTTCCATGCTACCAGGCCTCCTCCTGATGGTAGAGGACTCTTCCATTGAGATGAGCAAGGATATCCAAGTGACCCATTGTAAGCCTTCCTTCTCTCCTACCTCCCCCACTCCCTCCCACCCCACCACACAATTCCTATGCCCCATGGACTCTGGTGGGCTGACTCTTACTAGAGAAGTCACAGTAAAGTACCAAGGAGGAAATGCCTCGAAAGAATTCTTTAGGAATACCTTGAAGTATTTGCTACTTTCCCCTTTTCCTTCCTTTCTTTCTGCCATATTATCTAGTATTCTGGATACACACAAGTTCTCAGAGCCCAAGCCCTGGAGAGCAGACCCCGGGACTTACACACATGACTGGCTCTTCAAAAGGCACTGCCGTTCTGTCCCCTGGTGGGCAAATAAAAACAAAATACTGCTGTTAAAAAACAAGTCCATTTCACATTTCATTTTACTTGAGAAAATGGGAATTGCCGAGGAGATGCACTGAGGTCAAGTTCCCCAGAAATTTTGCGCAGAGTCTTAGCTACTACCTGAAGCAGCCAACTCCCATGGTCCCGTTGATTACTCAGCCATCACTCATTTTTCTTCCCACGCCTGGCCCGGAGCCCCCACAAACACATGCCTACACGTATCTGCACACTATGTCTATTTTACCTACATTCCAGGGTCCCCAGAACACAACAGACGAATGGAGACGACTTGCTAAATCCTAGTACCTTGGCCCGGCCTCTAGACACCCATTTCTAATCACATCTTCAAGCCTGGAGCGAGGCACAGCCATAAAAGAAGGGAAGCCATTCATTTATACTGTACAGAATTTCAATTTTTCTGAGGTTTCCACACAATCATCTTTTATGAGCTATAGTAAAACCACATGTTTACACAGTCTCTCTCCCTAAGTCCCAAACATTTTAGCAACATTATCTTATGTAACACCTGGGGTTTGAGAAACAGGGCCCGAGCAGCCAGGCATCACTTATGCAAACAGTTTTGAATTTTCCAGATGTATCCATTTCCCTTCCAGTTAGCGAAAAGCTTATTTGGAAGACATTGCCTCTCCCCCTGCCCACCACCCCCCAATCCCTTTCCCTCCACCTGCAGGTAATATTTGCTTCTAAAAAGAATCTCTGCCTTTGCAGTAACATGGAAGATATTTTTCTGATTTGTTTTGCAATTCCTGATGAATATCTTTATCTACCCTCTGTTATAGGGCAGCAGGGTACTGCCTGAAATTAAATCACAAAGTCAACTGCTTTTCTCCCTCCTACCCATGCTCAGATCTGGGATACACGGTTAACTCTTTTGTGCTCTTCATATCCTATATGATTTTAGCTACCGGGCTCCTTCATTACTTGTACAAAGTGGTTTCTGCATCCTTTCTCATTTCCTATTGCTGCCATCCTACGCAGACTTGCAAATTCACAGTTGGCCTGTTTTACCTGGATCCCAACAGGTTTCCTGCTTGAATATATTTGGCACATTTGAGCCTCCTTAATCTTTGGATTCTTTCCTCTGCCAAAACACTGCTCATGGCTGCCCAGTGTGTGTGTGTGTGTGTGTGTGTGTGTGTACACACTCCACAGCCCCATACAGTATCTGCCTCCAATGGGCAGTCCCCTTAACCAGCCTATTTCATGCCTCTCCACTGCTATTCATGCATTCCCTCTGCCTGGAGTTCTCTTCCGTGCTCCCAAGCTCCTGGCAAACACCAACCAGTCGTCCAAAATTCAGCTCAAGGTAAGAGTCTTCGGTGATGCTATTTCTGCAGCACAGCCCACCCTCTATAGGGATTCAGTGCTTCTGTCTTCGTGCCCCACTGAACTCTTACAAATATTTCCTACAACTTCTGCTTGTATAGATGTTTCTCCCTCTTTAGATTAAAAGTTCCTGAAGAGCAAATATGGTGTCTTAATCATTTTCATATCCTAGAGCCTAGTATTATACCTGAAATGTAGTAGAGACTCGATGTATGTTGAATGAATGTATGAATGAATGAATGAATGAATGAAAGGAAAACCACCTCCTACCCCCTCATCTTTTTCCTTCCTCTCTTTGTCTGGTCTCTTGGCCCTAATGCCCCTCACTGATTCCGGCCCTCAGCTTATCTTGTCCTGTCCACTACCTTCTGGACTCCAGTCCCTGCCCACACTCATGTCCTTCACATGCCTGGTCAGTGTGGCTCCCAGTGGCCCTCACATCCTCACAGTGGCTCTGTGACTCTATCAGACAGGTCTTGCCTGACTGGTATATACAGGGGCTGTGACTGAGGCGTCCTGCAGCAGAATCTGGGCTCTGTCATTTTCTTAGGTGGATCACCTTTAGGCAAATCAGTGCTTCTACTGAAGTTTCCTCATGAGTAAAATGCAAGGGATTAGATGTACTTCATGGGCTGATAGGATGACACTGATAGATGCACATTGATTCATTCATTCATTCAATAAATATTTACTGGTCATTCATTATGTACTAGGCAGTGATGAGACAAAAACAAAACCAACCAACCAACAAGAGAACAAAAACAAAACTTACCAAAAAACAAAACACAGACCCCCCCCCCCCCAAATCCCTGCCCTGGGTGGGGAGGGGCTTACTTTCTTATTGAGCTGGCAGACAGCAAGACAAATACAGCACTTAGAAGGCCAGAGGTGCTTGGAGACTGACGAAGCAGGGGAGGGTAGAGACTGCAATAGTCCTAGATGGTAGCTTGTTTAAAAAGTCTTTCCCTTTTCACTTAAAAAGTCTTTCCCTTGGGGTGCCTGAGTGGCTCAGTTGGTTAAGCATCTCTGATTCTGTCTCAGGTCATGATCTCACAGTTCGTGGGTTCAGGCCCTGTATCAGGCTCTGTGCTGAGAGTGTGGAGCCTGCTTGGGATTTGCTCTCTCTCCCTCTCTGTCTGTCCCTTTCCTGTGCTCTCTCTCTGTCTCAAAATAAATAAATAAACTTTAAAATTTTTTTAAAAAAATAGAATAAAAGGTATTTGCCTCTGAACTGAAAGGTCCTTCCTGATAACCCCTAGGAGCTCCCAAGTAATGCTTTATAATGTTAACCAGTGGGGACAGTCTCTTAATAAAAATAACAATATGTTTCTTTGTGTCCTCTTCAATTTCTTTCATAAGTATTCTATAGTTCTCAGAGTAAAAATCTTTTACCTCTTTGGTTAAATTTATTCCTAGGAATCTACTTGTTTTTGAAGCAATTGCAAATGGGATTAATTCCTTGATTTCTTTTTCTGCTGCTTTGTTATTGGTGTATAGAAATGCAACTGATTTCTGCACTTTAATTTTATATCCTGCAACTTTGCTGAATTCATGTATTCTGAATAAAGAAGATATGATATCTATATACAATGGAGTATTACTCAGCCATCAAAAAGAATGAAATCTTGCCATTTGCAATGACATGGATGGAGCTAGACTGTATTATGCTAAGCAAAATAAGTCAGGCAGAGAAAGACAAATACCATATGATTTCACTCATATGTGGAATTTAAGAAATAAAACAGATGGGGGTGCCTGGGTGGCTCAGTCGGTTAAGCATCTGACTTCAGCTCAGGTCATGATCTCAGAGTTCGTGGGTTTGAGTCCTGCATCGGGCTCTGTGCTGACAGCTCACAGCCTGGAGCCTGCTTCGGATTCTGTGTCTCCCTCTCTCTCTGCCCCTCCCCCACTCACACTCTATCTCTCTCTGTCTCTCAAAAATGAATAAACATTAAAAATTTTTTAAAAAGAAACAAAACAGATGAACAGATGGGGTGGGGGGAGAAAGAGGGAAACAAACCATGAGAGACTCTTACAGATAGAGAACAAACTGAAGTTTGAGGAAGGGACATGGGTAGGGATGGGGTAGATGGGTGATGGGCACTAAGGATTGTACCCTTAGTGCAACTGTTGTGACCAGCACTGGGTATTGTATGTAAATGATGAATCACTGAATTCTGCTCCTGAAACCAATATTGCACTGTATGTTAACTCATTAGAATTTAAATAAAAACTTGAAAAAAAAATACTTGTGGTATGAAAAAGGAAAGAATGAGAAAAGGAGGAAGCAGTGTCCATCATTCCTCACCAAATACTTTCTGGACACATCTAATACCAGCCAGGGAGAGCCATCCATGCGTAAAGTGGTGGTGATGTGAGATGGGTCAGTGAGGGAGCAGCTGAATTTGGGGAAACCAGAAGGTAGGAGGCGCATCCAAATATCTGGGCTGACCCAGGGATACACCCATGGGACCCAGAGAGGTACTCCGTGAGATTGCATTTATGGGAAAATTTGGGGACTAAATCCAAGGTCCTTCAGAGTGAAGCTGGGAGTTTTACTAACTCTCATTTGATGTCATAGTTACAGGGAGAATTCTGGATATGACAGGTGGTGGCAGACAGTGGTAAAGGAAGAAGAGGAAGTAAGAGACCAAGCTTGGGTTTCTGGACATATCTCCTATCTGATATGGTTTTGGAGTGGTGATAGGGTTCTGGAGCCGATGGCCAAGAAAGAATTCTTGAGATGTCTTCTGTGCAAAAAGATGGTTTTATTAAGGCACAGGGACGGGACCTAAGGGCAGGAAGAGCTGCTCTAGGATCGTGAGGAGTTACTGATTCTATACTTGGGAGTTGGCAGAGGTAAAGTCAAGGGGAAGTTTCCAAAAGGATTTTCATATAATAAAGTAAACTCCAGGGCACCTGGATGACTCAGTCAGTTAAATGTCTGACTCGGGATTTTAGCTCAGGCCATGAGCTAAAATGTCTCGTGGCAGTGAAGAGCCTGCTTGGGATTCTCTCTCTCTCTTTTTCTCTATCCCTCCCCTGTTCATGCTCTCTCTCTCTCTCTCTCTCTCTCTCATTCTCCCTCAAAATAAATAAACTTAAAAACAAAAAAGATTCCCAGGATCCTAGAGGCCTAGCTATTGTCAAACTAAAGTTGTTTTTCCTTCTAGCAAGGCATTAACATTAAGACAGTAGGGAGTTCCTAGAGGAATGTTCTACTCTTTCTGCCTCAAGTATTTGTCAATGGGCTGCCGGTTATTAAGTATTAGACCTTTCTTCCCAATGTGAGTCATCGAGAATAGAATCCGCAAACACAAAAACGGAGTTTGTTATTGGGGTTTATTGTAGTTCGGTGGAATGGCCCCTCCCGAGTGTTGGCAAGTCCTCAGGAGAGCGCACTGCTGAGCAGGAGCTCAGGGTTTTTAAGGGTTTAGCAAAGCAGAAAATGTCATCATTTAGTTAACCAATCACAGTTTACAGCATTTCATAGTGGTCAATCATATTTTGACACACTAACGTTACTTTTGGTGGGAACCCATCAACTTTCGAGT
The DNA here is from genome assembly GCA_028646485.1 of Cryptoprocta ferox. Classification (NCBI taxonomy): domain Eukaryota; kingdom Metazoa; phylum Chordata; class Mammalia; order Carnivora; family Eupleridae; genus Cryptoprocta; species Cryptoprocta ferox. The sequence goes on from CM053577.1 coordinate 106,732,028, forward strand.
TCTTTGTCTTAGAGGGTGTTTGAAATGTCCAATCATAGTTAGAAGGGGAGGTGAAGCGGTTATACAGAAGCGAGAACTATGCGGTTAAAGGGTGGGGTTGCTTAACAGAATCTTGAAAAACAAGTTAGCCTTTAGGTTACAATCAATTGTTACATCTTAGGGTCTTTCCAGAGCCAGGTTGCTCAACCTTTAATTATTTACCAGAATGGGAGTGAGCGAGTGAAACAATGGTTGGTATTTTAGGGTTCAGTTTGACCCAAGGGGGTAGGGTCTTACAATAAGGAAATTTAATTTTACCTACCATTTCCTACTGCTTTTGTTTCCCACATCACTATCCATGCTTTTCCTTTCTATCACCACCCTAAGCCTTTCTCCAGAGTGTGTCTGACTTACCACTTGAGTCCATCCCTTATCCACCAGACTATCATGACCCAGTCTGACCCTGCTCCTTCATTCCCTCAAAAAGCAATTACTTTACTCCCAAGCATAAGGCCCAGGCTCTTCAGTCCTCCAAGAGACACAAAAACCAGAAGAGAAAAGCTACATGAATCAGTAGGACGTGACCTGTTGAAGCTGCTCTATAAAGTGGAGAGAACCAGACAGACCCAAGGGCAAATCCCAGCTGTAAGATCAGTAACTGTGACATTGGGCAAGGCTTCTCTCAATTTTCTGATATATAATATTAATGGATAATTTTTTTAAGTTAAAATTATGACTCTTGGGGTGCCTGAGTGGCTCAGTTGGTTGAGCGTCCAACTTCAGCTCACGTCATGATCTCGTGGTCCATGGGTTCAAGCCCTGCATCGGACTCTGTGCTGACAGTTCAGAGCCTGGAGCCTGCTTCAGATCCTGTGTCCACCTCACTCTCTGCCCCTCCCCTGCTCGTCTTCTCTCTGTCTCTCAAAAATAAATAAACGTTAAAATTTTTTTTTAATTATGACTCTTTTAAAAAGTTTTTATTTTATTTTATTTTACTTTATTTTAGAGAGAGAGAGAGAGAGACCGCAAGTAGGGGAGAGGGGCAGAGGGAGAAAGAATCTTAAGCAGACTCCACGCTCAGCATGGAGCCTGATGCAGTGCTCTATCCCACAATCTGATCCTGCAACCCTGGGATCATGACCTGAGCTGAAATCAAGAGTTGGATGCTCAACGGAGTAAGCCACCTAGGTGCGCCAAAATCATGACTCTTATATACACATAAAATGACTACATGTCAAAGATTTTACTTAACTCATTAGTTAATGAGGGAACCACTAAGATATATCAACCAGTTGAAAGGAGAAATCAAATAACACATGTATATGAGCAACCAGGAACACTGAAATAATTTAGAAATATCGGCAAAACTGGTCAATAACCTTTGGGTAATAATAGCTGCATCTCCATCAAATGCACTCATTTGCATTTCTAAGGCCAGGGCCATTTCCATTACTATCCGTTTTCTAGGACTTACAGAGTTGTAAAGAGCTCAAAGATAATGAAATGCACAGGCCCCACAGAGTCAGAGAACTTGGCAGATCTTACTAGAGAAAACACCCAACAGTAATCTTTTTATTGTTGTTGGGTTCCCCCCCCCCCCATTTCAGTCTTTCACAAATTTTCCTAACAGAAATATGAGGATGTTACCTGAGCTCATATATTTGAAACTCCCATTACAGGTCTTGGCACATCCTGGGGCACTCCATGTTCTGGAAATTTCCTTCCCTGTCTTTCTTTCTAATAAACTCACAGGGAGAGATTTTCTTTGAGGCAAACACTGCTAGAGAAATGTGTAACAAGGGGTCCAGGATTCAGATGTGAGACTTTTCACATCTGGCTGAGAAAGTCTTTCTGGTAGAAAGGACTGGGCCACCTCAAATCCTCTTTCCCTGGCAACACTTAACCCAGAGAAAATAGCCACAGTGCCCATGGTGCACTTTCTCATTTCCCAGCACATATGCTGTGGCCACTCCTGTATCTCATATGTTACTCACAACTCAGTGAGGTGGACTATCCAGTCTTGCAGTCATTCTTTTCCAGAAGAGGAAAGAGATTCAGAGATTAAATAACTTCCCTCCAGTTCATGGCTGGTAGGTGATGAAGGAGCTTAAGGCAAGCTGACACCCCACAAACAGCCCTGCCCCCCCCCAAGAGGGATATGTGTGACATTCTTCAGGCACTCCTAGCCACCCTAAAGCTAAGAGAAGAAGAAAACAAAAAAACAAATGGTTAACTGATAGAGATCACAGGCATGCAGGATATGAGTCTCCATCAGTTTACAAATGTCAGTAAGTGACAAGAAAAGGCAATCTTATCAATAGCCTAATCTCCAGAAACCTATAGACTCAGTTTCCTGGAGCCCCAACATCACCAAGGGAAACAAAGGCAGAAGGAAATGGCAGATGAAATTAAATGTCCTTATAACCTGCAGCCCATTGACAAATACTTGAGGCAAATACAAAGTATAACTTTTCTCCAGGAACCCCCTACCGTCCTAATGTTAATATCTTACTAGAGAGAAAACAACCTTAGCTTTACAATAGCAAGGCCTCCAGTATCTTCTAAGTCACCTTTAACATATGAAAGTCCTTTTGGAGGCCTCCCTTGTATATAAGCAGTCATCCTTCACAATTCCAGTGCAGCTCTTCCTGCCCACCGGTCCTGTCCTGGTGCTTTAATAAAATCACCTTTTTGCACCAAAGAAGTCTCAAGAACTTTCTTGGCCATTGGCCGTGGACCCCACCACCATTCCATAACTCCATCAGTAGGTGGCAGAGCCAGTGCTAAACAGAATCCCATGTTTTAGAAGAATTTGGGAAAAAGATTTACATCCAAGACTCTCCCCTCTAAGCCTGAGTTTATTGCTTTCTCTCTGTGCTAGAAATCTGTGAATCAAACTCCACTTTTCTTGAACAGACCGGTTTAGGCAAGTATTAAGTTTTATATCACAGATTATTAATCTGTTATAGTGATTTTTATCAGCCCATGAAATAACTGTCTATATAAGGTGAGTTTCCTAGCTCCCTCTGCAAACCAAACCCACAAGAATCCCACGGATGGTGTCACTGTGTTCAGTGCCCCCAGACTGCACAGGGGCAGTCCCAGGGGACAGCTCTCTGGGGGAGCAGTTTTCTCCTGTAGACAAAGGACAAAGGACAGAGACAAAGGACAGAGCAGGGACAGTTGCCTGCAATGACCACAGCCTCCATCCCAGCCCTTGCACTCTCCCCCAAGCCAGAGTCTGAGTCCCTCTCCTCCAAGGGCCCCTGGCTGTAGCCTTCCCTTTATCTTTCAGAGCAGAGGATCCCAGACTCAGAACAACTCTCAGCAGTAGCCTCCTAACAAATGTTCCTCTTGCCACCTCTTCAGCCACAGCCCGTGAATGTGAAAGTCACATCATCCCACTTTCTGCTCAGAAAAATCCAGTGGCTTCCTGTTGCAGATGGGAGTTTTCTGGAACAGACTGGGCCTGGCAATTTAGTGTGCAGAATGTGTATTAGGGAGTGCTTTCAGGATCGACAACTTTAGAGAAGGAAGGACGGGAGATTGAATGGAGGGAGTAAAGTTAGGCTATAATGCAGCTTCAGCCAGTGACCACTTCAGCCACCCCCAGGAGGATTCTGGAAAACTCTCTTCAGGAACTTGCCACATTTTGGTATCATCTCTGGCTACTTCCATCTCCTCAGTCACAGGAAAGAAAGATACAGATACAAAGGTCTTCCCTCTGCTGATCTCCTTCCTTCTCATTACCCTAGGCCTCTGTCATATGACAGACGGGACAATGTGGCTATTGTCTCATTAATTCTCTGAATTCATGTCTCCATGTCAATTAAATGTCTCCATATTCCTATCCCACAGCTTGAGGAACAATATTAGTTCAATGTATTAAGAGGAAAGTAATTAAATATTTGTTCTGGGGTAATTGTATATAAATTGCATGACAATCGAGCTGGTGATGTAATTAGTGACTCTTAATTGGAGGGCCTTTTACAATCAATGTTTAATTTACTAACAACTGTTTTGGCTTAAGAGCAAATTAAAGGCTTGTCATTGGCTTTTCCACAGCCATTTCATGCAGAGCCAGCACACTTACTGGCCGGCAGCAGTGAAAACGTCTCTGCAGTCCATTGGCTGTGTGATCTCCTGTAAATCTTGTACCTCTTTGGAACTCAGTTTTATGATCTGCAAAATGGGAGCATTGGAAAGACTAGTACTAACAACTAACATGTGTTAAGCATCTACTACCAGTTGGATACTGTTTGAAGCACACATTGGCAACTCATTATATATGGGCAACTCATTTAGTCCCAACAACAACCCTATAATTAGGTGCTTTTTTTTTTTTATTACCTCTGTTTTACAGAAGAGGAAGCTGAAACACAGAGTAGTTTTTCCACAGAGTAGAGAAAGAGGGAATTGGCTCCAGAGCCACCCTGTCATCAGGTAAGTCCCACTGGCTCTAATTATAATGTCTATCTTCTCCTTTGGCTCAAAAGGCCTGTGTGCCCCAGTCCTCCAGACACACACATCTTTCCACCTTGTGGTCATTACTTTTCTCTTCCTGGCACAAAGCCCTCTCTGTCGTTGAATTCTTGGCTTTGACCTTTTCTGACTTGTTACCAACACCAGTGAGAAAGGATTTCAATTTAAAATGGAACCCGAGGCTATGAAATGGAGACTCCCCTGAATACACCCTCAGAATAATGGAACTTAAGAACTTAAGAGTCTGATTTCCCATAAAGGATTGATTCACAGAAGATTGAGATTTATCTCTTGACCAATGAACATATACCAAGAATCTCTCCCCATCCCTAAGCCAATGAACTTACTGCTTTGATTCTGGCTAGATGTCCCCCTGTCTCCTTTTGTACTCCTTGCCCATAAATATCACCCTCTCCAAACCCTCAAAAGACTGATTTGCTTGTAACTTGCTAGAGCATGTGTTTCCTGAATTGCAGTTCCCTTGCTAATCCTGAATAAGATCCAATTTCTGATAATTTGGGCTTGTCTCAGTTTATCTATTTAGGCTGGCCCTGGTAATGCCTCACCAGCTCCCATAGCCTCCCTGTATCAGTTAGGATGGACTAGATTATGCCATGGTAACAGCCCCCAAATCGAAATGGCTTACAACAGAGGTTAATTTCTCACTCATGTTCCATGTCCGATGTAGGAATTGTAAACAAATGTTTTGCCTTGCTTTCTGGACTTCTTACTGTCCATTTGTGGCTCTGCTTTACACCATCTTTACTCTAGAACCCAGGCTGAAAGAAGCCCAATGTTTTCGGATCCAAAAGAGAAATAGCAGATTGACAGCTGGTTCTTAAAGCTTCTGCATGGAAGTACTATCACGCATGAAACTCTGGCTTATGTTTTATGGCTAAAACAAGTTACATGGCAACCCCAGAGTTCAACAGAGTGGGATTCTATTCTTCTGCACTCCCTCCACTTTGCATATTTGCTTTTTGCCTTGAGCTAAGTCTTCATCACTCTGCCACTGGACTCCTTCCTGAGTGCTCCTGGGTATAAAACTCTTTCTTGGAAGATAGCCCACTGTCAATACCTGAAGTCCAGAAAATAGAGGGAAATGTTTCTTTATAATTCATAGCATCTCCCTACATGATACCTCATGGCCTTCTCCCCTAGCCTCCTTTCTTTTCTGCCTCTTTCATGCCTGCAAATTCTTGGCTCCATTCTGCCAGGGCCTTGTATAACCAAGGCTGGGAAAATACCAACAATTCTCTCTTCATCTTGTAAGTGTTACAGTTCCCTTTGGGAGCTGACTCTGAGCTCCATATTTTCCTCCCTGTGTCCCTCTCCCTATGTTTACTGGGAAGAAAAAGAGGCAGAATGGCAGAGGACAGAAGGCTTCTGTTCTCGTCCCAGCTTAGCCGCTCACTTGCAGGGTGAGGCTGACAGCATCACCAGGGGCAATTTTAGTCTGCCTTGCCCACAGATTTGTCCCACTACCTACCCTGGCACATGGTAGGTACTCAATTCTAGTTTCTAGAATCAATAAATATCTGAATGAATGGACCAATGGAGTTTCCTCTACAAGGCTCTCCAAGGACCCTCTTGATTCTGAGGTTCCATGATTCTATGTGATTCTATAAGATTCCCACTTTCAGACTGTCTTTTGGGACTGACAGGGCAGAGATACCAAATCAAATAGCAGTAAATGTGCAAGTGATTTTATACCTAATTGACAAACTAAATGTAGATAAATCACTAGGACCAGATGGCACTTGACTGAGAGTACTGAAGGAACTCAAGGGTGAAATTGGAGAATTGTTGGCCATAATGTGTAAGTGCTCATTACAAAGGGATGTGGTGCCAGAGACCTAGAGAGGGTGGCTGTGCCACCACAGAGAACCCTGGGAATTTCTGAACAGTGAGACTGGCCATGAAACCAGGCAGGTTATACAAACTTAGAATAAAGAGTAGCATCATTAGCCAAAGTGACATACCAGTGAGGAAGGGTACTTCATTCTAAACAGGGAAATCATTCCTGGCTAAATCTAGAATTATGTGTGGAGACACATATGGACAGTGGCAAAGGGTAGCAGTAGAGGAAATGATTCTGGCTCTCAGAATTATATGCTAAAGTCTATTTAAAAAATGAAAAACTGACTCATTCAAGATCAGGTGTTTTAGAAAAAATTCTAATTTAAGATAGGAAAGTGTATGAAACTAATAATAATTTATAATTTCAAAGGTTTTTTAGCTTTTCCAAGATACTCTTGAAAAGTTGATCTTCACAACAACCTTGTGAAATTGGTAGAACATTTTTTTTATTACCTGTCATTTGAGAAGTGATACAGAAAAAAGTAAATGACTTGCCCAAGTCACATAGTCAGTCGGTAGAAGGTCTTAGAACCAAAACACAGGTTTCCTAACTCTCGATTATGTGTTTTCTTTTAAAACAAAGATATTTTAGATCTTGATACCCACATATTATTCTTATTTATCATGAGGAAGCAGATATATCAGTTTTCTATTGCTTGATGCTTTATAACAACCTCAAATGCTTAGTGCCACATAAAATAATAATAACAAAACAGTGGCATACAACAGTAAGCATTTCTTGCTTATGTAATAAATGGGGTCAGCTGTGGGTGGGCTGCTTTGTTCAGTGTCTAGGAATCAATTGGAGGTTAGTTAGGCTAGGATCAACTGATTGGGTTCTGATCAGCTCCGTGTATTTTATTTATTTATTTAAGAGAGATAGCATGCTCATGAGAGTAGGAGAGGAGAGAGAATCCCAAGCAGTGACAGGCTCTGTGATGTCAGTGTGGAACCTGACAGGAGGCTCAAACTCATAAACTATGAGTTCATGACCTGAGCAGAAACCAATAGTTGGATGCTTCACTATCTAAGCCCCCTGGGTGCCCCTCCTCCATGTATTTCTTATCCTTCTTCTAGAACCAGCAGACTTGCCTTGGCATGTTCTCAAAGGCTCAAGAATGGATGTGGAAATATACAAAGCTTCTTAGGACCTAGGCTTGAATCTGGCACACCATCACTTCTGCCTCATTCTTTTGGCCAAGGCATGCCACATGGAAAATCCCAAAGTCAAAGGGTGGATCAGGTTATTCTGCCCATGGAAGGAGATCCCTGCAATGTTACATGGCAAAGTATGAAGACTTGGGGCTATTATCGTGATCAACCACAGAAGGCAATTCCAGGATCATTTCTGAGTTGGTAAATGACTAAGCTGTGGGTGAGGGTAAAATGCTAAGCAGACAGGGGTACTCTGCAGGATTGGGCACTGGATAGGAAAAGGACAGAGAACTTTAGTATATCTGTTAGGATTAGGTTCTTCTGAAAGTAATAGAACAACCCTAAATAACTGGCATAAACAAGATGGAATCTTAATTCTGTCTCATGTAAACATGGAAGTGAGCATCCTAGTGCTGATGTGGTGACTCTACTTCATAAAGTTTTTAAGCTCCTTTGGGTCTTTGTCATACCATCCCTAAGGTGAAGAATACTGGCACAAAAATGCTCACATCTCCATAAAGTTGTTTGCTAGTTGAAACAGCCAAAGCAGCAAGAAAATGCCTCGGTCTCATTGTCACCTTCCAAACCTCACATGAATGCATCTAGCGTGTGTATGGCATGGGAAGTGGGGACCAAATATGCACCCAGAACCCTAGCTGCAAGGGAGTCTAGGAAAAGCAGTTCTAAACTTTCTAGGCTTTGCAGTAAAGAAAAATACTAGAAGTTGAGAATGAATGCTGAGGGCCAATTATCCGTATGTGCCTTACTTTGTGAAAAAGGAGGAGACATTCCAAGAGGAAGAAAATATATTTCAAAGGATGGGGTTACAAAAAAGTACCATAATGCCATAGACTGAAAGTTTGTGTGCCCTCAAAGTTCACATGTTGAATCCTAATCCCCAAGGTGATGGTAGTGGGAAGTGGGACTTATGGGAGGTGACTAGGTCATGAGGATCAAGCTCTCACAAATGGGATTAGTGCTTTTATAATAGAGACTGCAGAAGGCTCCCTCATGCTTTCCACCATGGGAGGTTACAGCGAGAAGGTGGCCATCTGTGCACCAAGAAGCTCTCACCAGACACCAAACCTGTTGGCATCTTAATCTTGGACTTCTGGCCTCCACAACTGTGAGAGATAAATGTTTGTTGTTTATAAGCCACATAGGCTATGTATTTTTTGTTACAGCAACACTGAGGAACCTAGATGCATAGGTTTTAAGAACCATGGACCTTAAGACTATAAAGTGCCCAGTGTTGAAACCACTGTTGTGTTCTCTGCCCCCTCCTCTCCTCACTTCACCTCCTCATTGGAAACATTGACATTAGACCTTGTCCCCTTGAGAAATGGGGAAGGGAGGAGAGTGTGGATTTCTTGTAGACAGGTCACCTATCATTCCTGCCCTGGGTGGGGCACTAGCTGTGAGGGTGGAGCTGATAGGGCTAGGGAGATGGAGAACAAGAGGTTGTAGTGAGTCACCATGATCTTTTCTAATCCATCCATATGGGGCTCTCTGCACCTCAAAGAGGCACAAATAAATACAGAGGCACATACATTATTAAGTGTAATTACATTGTTACTTATAGGTTCAATTAAATACTCTGGACATTTTTATAACATAATTTGAGGTGTGATGCGTGCAGCAATAGCATTAACCTTTAATCATAGTTCTTTCCCTTGCAAATGTAGTAATGACCCCATTAATTAGTAATGAAATGATTAAATAAGAATAGAAGCCATCAGATCATGATTCCTCTCACTAGGTCCTCTCCCTGGATTTAAATATGGCCTTTTGACCTTCCTCCACCAAAACAACATATCTCAGGATGTGGGTGTGTGTATGAGGGCGAGATGTCAAATTTTCTGCAGATTCTTCTCTCCCAG
>CM053577.1:106741883-106782186 GCA_028646485.1 Cryptoprocta ferox
AAATAAATAAATAAATAAATATAAATAAATAAATAAAGTTAAAAAAAATAAAAAATAAAAAAATTTTTAGAAAGAGAGAGAGAGAGTGAACACAAGTGGGGAAGAGAGGCAGAAGGAGATAGAGAATCATAAGCAGGCTCCATGCTCAGCATGGATCACCACCTGGTCTTGATCCCACCATCCTGGGATTACATCCTGAGCTGAAATCAAAAGTCAGAGGCTCAAATGACTTAGCCACCCAGGCACCCCAGAGTATTTCTGATTTTAACTAAAATACAAATTCAGCTGCTTTAACAGAGACCAAATAATAACAGCTTGAATAAATTGAAATGATTTTTCTCTCATGCAGAAGTCTCAGCGAGTGGTCTAGTGCTGGCAGGGCGGGTCCATAATCATTAAGAACCCAGACTCCTTTCATTTGCTCACTCCGACGGCACCTGTGTGCAGTGCCCATCTCATGGCCGAGATGGCTGCCTCAGCTCCATCCTCCCAGGGAACGCAGGGCCATTCCTTTTAAGGATATTATTTATAATTTGTTCACATCACTTCTGCTCCCAGACATCCGCACTTCATCATAAGATGCACAGGAGGCTGGGAAATGTATTCTGGTGGCCATGTATGCCCACCTATACGTTCTGTTTAAGACAGGAAGAATGGGTTTGGTAGACAAGAGGTACACTCTGCCACAATCTTTGTAAATGTGCAGCCGCTGGGCTCCCCAGACTTATCAGGATGCCAAGAGGCTTGACAATCCTCTGGCTATAGCTTCTCAGCCTGTCTTCCTGCCTCAGTTCTTCATTTATTCAAAATGTGCTGAGTAGCTACTAAGTGGTAAGCCCTGGAGTGTGGTAAGATGATTAAGTTACTCATTGCCAAACGGAGAGACAAGTTATGGATATAACTAATTGCAATACTTGTTTAAAAATGAGAAGCTTCAGGGTGCCTGGGTAGCTCAGTTGGTTAAGTGTCCAATTCTTTTATCTTTTTTATGTTTTTTTATTTATTTTTGAGAGACAGAGAGAGACAGCGCCAGCAGGGGAGGGTCAGAGAGAGAGGGAGACACAGAATCTGAAGACAGGCTCCAGGCTCTGAGCTAGCTGTCAGCACAGAGCCCAATGCGGGGCTCGAACCCACGAACCGTGAGATCATGACCTGAGCCAAAGTCGGATGCCTAACCGACTGAGCCACCCAGGCGCCCCTAAGCGATCAATTCTTGATTTGGGCTCAGGTCATGATCTGATGGTTTGTGAGATCGAGCCCCACCTTGGGCTCTGTGCTGACAGTGTAGAGCCTGTTTGGGATTTTCTTTCTTCCTCTCTCTCTCTGCGCCTCCCCTGCTAGTGCACACATTCTCCATCTCAAAATAAATAAATAAATAAATAAATAAATAAATAAATAAATAAAGGTAAAAGCTTCATTAAAAGTTACAGATAAGGGGCTTCAGAAACTGAGGACATGGAGAGTTCTTTCTGGAAGGATGAAGGTGACTTCATGAGGAGGTGGTGTTTGAGTTGGGCCTTTGAGGTCAAGTATGACTTCCAGACTCATATATTGGGGTGAGCAACACTTCACTTTTCTTGATGGAGCATTTAGGAAGTCTCCAAGGAGCTCATGTTCCTGATAGTTGAGAGACCAGGCATGGCAGAGAGAGGAAAGGGGGGCCCCCTTACCTGCCTCTGGTGCCCAGAGCAAAGCTATCTCCTATTGAAGGAGTTTGGGAGAATCACAGAGTTCAGGCTATTCCCTGTGCTATGCTCTAAGGGGACTTAAGGACAGGCCCTGGCCTCAACATGGTTATAAACTTTAGGGCTTAGAATGGCAGCATCAATAATTGTTAGCTATTATTTGTTATTACTGTTGAGAAGAAAATGAGAAAAGGGGACTATTCTAACTGCTTAGATATGGATATAGCTATGCAGGGAGAGAAGAGATTCTTGTGATTAGCGGGGTGGAATTTTAGAGGATTCTTGAACATAGAATTTTGTTTTGTTTTTTAAGTTTATTTATTGGGAGAAAGAGAAAGAGAGAGAGAGAGAGAGAGAGAGAGAGCATGAATGGGAGAGGGTCAGAGGGAGAGGGAGAGAATCCCAAGCAGGCTCCACACTGCCAGTGCGGAACCCAATGTGGGGTTCAAACCCACGAACTGTGAGGAATTCCAGGGAAAAGCCTAGTGGGCAGGGAGGGATAGTGTAGCTCCAGGAGACAATGGTGGATTAGTTTGGATTCCCCAAAAGCAGACTGAGTAAGGTTTTGTGTGTGAGTAGTTTATACTGAAAGTGATCTCAGAGAACAAGATCAAGGGACCAGGAAGAAGACTGGGGAAAGAGGGAGCACCAGCTAAGGATATGCTGCTAAGCTGCCCAGATACAAGTGTCCTCCTAGTGGGTGGGTGCCCTGTGCAGTGCACCTCAAGCCTGTACAGTGGATGACAAATGGGGGTGGGTGGGCTTTGACTTCCACCCCCACTGGTCAAGAGTGTTGATCCTCTCTCAACTGCCAGGTGTGCCTATGGGAGTGCTCAGTGGGCCCCTGCAGGTGTCCCATACCTTGGTATCAGAAAAATCTCAAGGCAGGAAGCTGAGGTGTGCAATGCAGGCTAAGGTGAGGGGTTGTTAGGGAACATGTGCATGAAGCTGCTCTAAGCCTGTGTGGGGCTGAGGGAAGAAGGAGAGCCAACAGGATGGGAAGTGATGCCCAAGAGATGGCCCATACAGGAAGCCTGGGAGATTCTGCTGCAGTAAGGGAATCTCAAGTGTCCGTAGATACAGGAGGGTATTTCAGATATCCCCTACAGATAGTGGGAGCAGGAAAAGAGGAGTGGGGGGAGGGGCTATACCTGTGATGTGCTGATTTATAGTAAAATACTTCCTATGAGGAGGGGTGCAATGTGTGACTGCAGGATGGGAAAAGAGAAATGCTGGGAGCTTTGTCCCTTTTGAGCACATGCCCAGAGAACAGTGGACCCCCAAAGGGGGGCAAGGCTGTATTTAAAAGCCAGTAGAACGACTGCAAAGTGGGCAAATGTGTAGGGTTTCCTGACATGAGGACAGGTTGGGTCCTTTCTAAGACTCGGCTTCCTCATTTAAGAGAGGATGAACTCATGCTCTCATCGTTTTTTTTTTTTTAATGTTTATTTATTTATTTGGAGAGAGAGAGAGAGAGAGCCCACAAGCAGGGCAGGGGCAGAGAGAGAGGGAGACAGAGGACCCCAAGCAGGCTCCATGATGTCAGCGCAGAGTCTGATGTGGGACTTGAATCCAGGAACCCTAAGATCATGACCTGAGGTGAAATCAAGAGTTGGACTCACCAGATGGAGTCACCCAGATGCCCCACCCATCCTCTCATTCTTATTTCAGAACTATTAACATAAGTTCTTCGAAGTTCCTGGAGCCAATACAATTAGGAAATGTAATCCTTGGACGGCATCCAAGTGGCCATAAGTCTTGAACAGATCATTATATGAAATTACATCAACATGATATGCAATGTGGTGGGGAAGGGTCCACTTGGAGGGAATAATATTCCATACTAAAGCTTGGAAGTTAAAGGAGGAAGAGGATGATGTGTTAATGAAAGCTAACAGTGATTGCACATTACAATGGTCCAGGCACTGCTCTTATGAGTTAATTTACTTAAGCCTTATAGGAATCCCATGAGGAAGATACATCTGGAAGATGTACCTGAGGGGAGTGCAGCTTGGAAGAGTGAAAGAATTAGATGTTTTCCTGGATCAGGATACCAGATAATCAATGGGCCACTTGTTTCTTACCTCTGAGTCTATTTCCTACTGTGTAAAATACAAATAGGTGTACTAGTTGTTCAGATTAGTGATCCTATTCAGAAAATTGAAGCTGCTTGATACCAGTTTGGTTCTCCTCTGAGCCCCAGCACCAGCTTATAAGGTTGGTCTTTAAGGGTGGAGGGTCACCCCTGAGAAGCAGACATTGTCTTCCCTACCAGACAGTCATATATATTTCCTTGTTGTCAGTGGAGATCAAACAAATGTGGGTTTAAATTTCAATTCTGTTACTAACTAGCTATGAGCCCTTGGGAAAAACTAGCTTCTCACACTCAGATTCCTCATCATAACAAAATGTATTAAGCATCTACTATATGTCAGACGATAGTCCTTTCTTGGAGCATTCCACACTGCTATGGACTAAATATTTGTGTCCCACAAAAACCCATATGTTGAAACTTAATCCCCAACATGACGGTGTTTGAAGGCGGGGTCTTTGGGAGGTGATTATGAGAGTGGAGGCCTAATGAATGAGATTAGTGCCCTTATTTGAAAAGGTCCCAGATGGATCCCTCGCTCTTTTGGTCATGTGAAGACAGGGAAAAGATGGCTGTCTATGAACCAGAAAGCAGGCTCTCGGTAGACACTGAATCTGCCTTGAACTAGGAGAAATACATTTCTCTTGTTTATAACTACCCGGTCTATGGTATGTTCTTATAGCAGCCCAAATGGTCTAAGACATAAACCTTATGTAGTTAATGCTCATTTTACAGATGAGAAATGGGCTCAGAGAAATTACGAAACTTGCTCAATGTCCCACATCTTAAAAAGGGTGGGATTAGGAATCAAACCTAAGCCTGCTTGACTCCAAAGCCCCTTCATATCTCCTCACTGTCTGCAGACAGAGTCAAGAAAGGAACGTCAGAATCTAAGACTGTGTAACTCTCTGGATACCCAATATCATCTTCCTGTTTATTGAGCTGTTTTGTCTTCATCTTAAAAATGTGCCAGGCACTAGGTAGGGACATTGTGAATGCTGCTCACCTCATTTGCTTCCTCCTCACAAACATTTTCATTGCCTTGCCCCCCTGCATCCTGCCCTCACCTCCTCCCAGTTTCTCTTGTCTCCTTCCGCAACACACCTTCTCCCCCTCCCCCGCCTTCCTCTGCCCTCCCCCTTGCTGGGCCATGCTCTTCAGACATCTCATTAAAGTAATTGTTGACCTGAATTCCTATTCCAATGCATCTATAATTATGCTCCACAGGAAACCCTGGGGATTCAAAACAGACTCTTAATCTATTCCACATGAATCAAAAACAACTCCCAAGAAAGCAGTTTAATAGCCACAATTAACGGAATGGTGTTCGGCCATCCACGGGAAATGTTTCCAGCCCACCTCCCTGGTCTTGGTACTCAGAAACATCAAACGTACCCTCCAAAATGGGTAAGGCTTTAGGGTTTAATTTAGTTTTCCTAGTTAATTAACTGGATGTGAAGATAGCTAGAGAATTTTGTGAAAATGGTTCCCTTGGCCTTGCTCTTTCTCCTCTGGGCTAGAGGACCCCACCCAGGCCTTGAAAACATAGTTTGTCTCCAACCGAATGTAGAGGTCAGTTCTGTTCTCCAGCACAGGGCCAGGTATGTTTGTGTATATGACACTGTATTAGTGGCCACTCTTTCTCTCCATCCACTTTCTCTACCCACCTCAAGAAATCCTCCCTTCTCCCCCTTCCATAAATTGCCCACCACAAGACTTTCATGGATGGCAAAAGCTAGCATTACAGGAAGGTCCCATAATCAGAATAAATGTTCCAACTGCTTGTTTTATGGAAGGATCCAAGAAAGGTGTGGATGCCAGCACCCTCTGCTAGCCACACCCTAGGCAAAGTAAAGGACCAACCCAGAGGGGTCTTGGGTGGGTAACCTCCTGAGCACATCTCCCCACCCTGGGGTTCTCCACTAGTTAAACGCCATTTTATAAAACCTAATCTGTTCTTCATGTATAGCTTATAACAGTTGTTCTTGAACTTGAGCACCAACATCTCCTGGAGGGCTTGTTAAAAGAAGTCTCTGATTCAGAGGTAGGGCCCTTCTAAAATTTCACTGTGATGATGATGATGCTGTTGGATACAAGGCCTTTGTTATTCAAAGTATGTTCCCAGTACCAGCAGCATGAGCACCACCTGAAAACATGCTGGAAATGCAGAATCACGACCTCAGCCCAGATCTACTGAATCAGAATCCACATTTTAACAAGATCCCTGGGTGATTCCAGTGTACAGTAACATGTGAGAAGACTTGGTTTAGAGGAATGCTCTGGAGGTTCTAGGTAAAGAGGGAGTTGAGAGCAAGCCAAGAGGAATGACTGTCCCACACCCTGCCAGGGACATGATGGGAAACCAGTGTCTCCAGAACAGCCCTCACCCCTCCCTTCTCACACACACTCACACCTTCCACCAGTGAGAATTACCTAATTGCCCATCTCTGTGAGGGCCCTGGCTCTCAGACAAGTGTTTTCCCAGGGAATTTTGCCCACTGGTTTTAGGATTATTGTTAGCTCCTCTATTCCCCTACAGATACCTGCTGCAGCTGCCTCAGTCCCAGTTGCTCATTAGTTCCTCCTTGGAGAGGGAGGGAGGCACCCATTTTTCCCCTTTTGCTTCTAGAATCTTCTTCCAGGAAGTAATTAGAGACCAATAAGACCATTTTGTCTTAATATCATTATACCATGACAGCTCTCATGAAGCAAAGTCATTATGCATCACAGATAAAATTAATCATCTTTATAATCTATGTTATTTCTCTATAAAAGGATAAGAAGTCATCCTCTCTAATACCAAGAACATGAACACATTAGCCAGCCTCTCTTCCCTGAGCTACCCAAGGCCCTCTTGTGCTCAGGGCTCTGACTCTAACAGGAACATGAAGATTAAGTGGGGGAAAGGCATGAATGCTCCTTAGTGGTTTAGGGACATTTACTAACATGTCCTGAACTTCTCAGCAATTCTTTTTTGTTTTGTAGGCTCCATGCCCAGCATGGAGCCCAACACAGAGCTTGAACTCACAACCCTGAAATCAACACCAGAGCTGAGATCAAGAGTCAGACACTTAACTGACTGAGCCACCGAAGCACCCCTCCCAGGAATTCTTAATACGTCTCTGTTGCCTAGGCTTTGGTCTACATCTGTGTTGAATTTACATTTTCTCAGTTAGAGCATGTGAGTGATAACTGCTAAACCTTCTTGAGCTATGTATTATCTAACTAATAATATTGATAGGTGACTCTAATAATACTAATTAGTACTTATAGTGTGCCAGTCACTAGTCTAAGTGCTTTCTATGTATTAGTTCATTTAAACTTCCAAATAACCCTGGGATGTGAATACTTTCATAATCATCCCCATTTTACCTATAAAGAAACTAAAGCCTAGAGAGATTGCATAACTTATACAAGGTCACATAGGGCCACATGGCTAGTAAACCACAAAGCCAGGATATGAACCCAGAATCTGGATGTACAAGTGTTTACAGAATCAATTTTGAAACGTACCACAAGAATAAGAGTTAATCACTGAGTTTAACATTTTTCCTTTCCTGGAGTTTTTCTGATCCCAGGTTCAGTGTCTTATATCATGTTCACCTGCCATGGGCATGGGGCAAAGAAAGGCACCTTCTTGCCAAAAGTGTCCCATGTTCCAGCCTTCTTCTGGCTGCACAGGCCTGACCTTGGGTTCCTGAAACTTCCTGACTCCACACTGCAGTTCCTCTGGTTAAAAGGCTCCTGCTCTACCTAATCACTTCTTTCAGGTCCAGAGGGGCACCTGTAGCTAAGCTCATAAATGGAGTCTGGTGAATTAGCTCCTCCTGTGGCTCATTACTTAAAGGGATATGGGAGGGCAGAGGGGCTATGAAAATCAGTATTAGGCAGCCCGTCTTGAACTCTGCATTTTTCTTTCTTTCCCCAAAACAATGCTTATTTGGGGCAGCTGCTGGAGAAATTCAACTCCAAAGAACAAACTAATAGGAAATATCGGGATAACTATAACAGGTTATCAGGAGCAATTACTTCAAAGGGAATTTTTGCATACCACCTTTTAGTATTACACCAACTTCCCAAAAGACACACATCTTGGGGATGCTTACGTGGACCACAGACTCCCAGGCTCTCACCCAAGATTTAACCATCATTTTCAGGGAAGAGCCCTGATAATTTGGGATTTATAAGCACTTCAGGTGATTCTTAACAGGGAAGCTGAACACAAGATCATTATGCATTCTGCCTGTGAAAGTTCTGGTCCTTGTTTTCCAATCAAGGTTGGGGCCAAGGGTGGGAAGCCATACATGTGTGTATATATATATATACACATATATATATGTGTGTGTGTGTATGTGCATATAAATATAATTTTTTATTTATTATTGTTTATTTATTTATTTTGCAGGGGTTGGGAGCAGCATGCCATTAAAACTTCCAGTAGCATCAGGCTCTCTGCTGTCAGCTCTGAACCTGCTTTGGGTCCTCTGTCTCTCTCCCTCTCCAACCCTCCCCTCTTCCTCTCTCTCAAAAATAAACATTATAAAAAGAAACCAAATAAAAACAAAACATCTCCCCTACTTTTCAGTGCTATTGATGTCTTACAGAACTAGAAACTCCTGGAGGGGGGTAGAGTGGGACTAGCTACTGATTGAAAGAAAGGGAACTAATGAGAAACAGGAGCCGCTGCCCACCCAGAATGCTTCGGGGTAGGGGTGGGACTAAGGTTCCACAGCCTATAAAAACTCACACTTGGAGCCGGAAGAGTAGTGTTGCTCATGGGAGGTGTTTGCTGAAGTTTTCCTCAGTTGGAGTGGAGGAAGTAGAAGAAGTTAGGAGTGGGGGATATAAAGTCTTTTTTCTTTCCTTTCAAAATGGAAAGTGTTTGGGGAAAGGGTGGGGGGTCTGGAGGCTCTTTCCAAAAGCTTGTCTTTCTTGGCACTCTCCTGTTCTCTTCAGAGATAGTCCTAGCATCTCAAGACTACAGGCACCTATCTGCTTCTGTTTAGGAGACTTTCTCTGCCTTCTTCCTCAAGTCTGGAAATCTCTTTATTAGGCCTATTTCTCTCAATGGAGAAAAAGCCTTAAACTCTCATGGTAGTTAAAGCAAGCCTACGTTTCTTCCTTATGAAAGCTATTCTCTCAAGAAGGACTTTTCTCCCTGAGTGGGTTTTAGTAACTAATAGTCTTATTGGTGAGGTGGGAGGGTGGAGAAAGATTAGCTCCCTAGCTGTCAACTACCATGGAAAGCTTGTGCATCTTAAGGCCTGAACTAGCAGGTAAGGGCCTAAGGGGATGACCTGTCTCACGCTCTCAAAAGTCAAACTCAAAATTCCTGGTGAGCAGTGACTTTCTAGTCTTTCCTCTGACGAGGGAGACAAACTCAAGACTTTCTTGCTCTGTCCAAATTTTTGTTCCAAACTTTGGCCTGGCTTCTGGGTCTTGGAGACGGCTGCTCTTTTCTTGCTCCTGAGCCTATTTTCTAGTGCCTTTAAAGTTCCCTGAAGCTATCCTCTGAGAACAAGTGCTATAGGGTAGGTGTGTCCTTGGAAAAGCAGGAACAGGTGTGAACCCGGCAAAACCTAAAACAAGCTTGGAGACCTACGGTGTTTCTCTCCTCCAGTTAAACACCAATGTGGGTTGGACTAGGACCAAAGATGGTAGTTATAGCATCAGCCCTTAAAAATAGCTTTCTCCCAGGGATTGTACTACTCAAGTCCCCCAAGATCCACTCTAGGGGAGTGCCAGAGTAGGAATTGGACAGAGTGGAGTTATCTCTAACAATCCTACACAAACAGCTCCTGGAAGCTCCCTGCTGGCCTAGGTCTGTGAATCCCACACACTCCTCTGCATCCCCTGAGAGTAAGCTTGTAGAGCACATACCACAGCTGTGGTAACAGCTGACCCTACAGCACCATGATAAGCCTGGCCTGTCAGGAAGGGCCTAGTACTAGAGCAAACTCGAAGGCTGAAGAAAGCTCTGGAGAAGCAAGTGAAGCCTAAGTGCACACAAAGGGAATTCTGGGGAGGTGTCAGGCAACTGACCACATGATGTGCCCAGAGAGCAGGCAAACCTGAGTCTGCCTACTGAACTGGGACACTGGGGAGTGCTGACCTTACCAGAGAACTGGGAAAAGTCTGTGGATATGGAGTTCTCCCAGCTGAGCTAATTCTAGACCAAACTTGATGAATGCTTTAAGAACTCCTGAGGCAGCTCTTCTGAGGGCCACTTAATGTGCTTCAGGAGCTGTTGCTTCTCTAAAAACCAGAAGTGGGCATTGTGGAGGTCTGGCTTCAGGACTGGCAGGATCTGACGTACTCCCTGCTGGAACCATTGCTGACCAAAACCTCAATCAGATCCATCATGTTGGAAGGAAGAGTCTTCGCAGCCGTGTGGTGTAGGATAAGCTTGAGCTCACCTGGGTTTGATGTCCAATTCTGTTACTAGCTCAGAACCTAGGTGAGTTAGTTATCAGAGAAACTGGCCTGAACTTTGAGGTCTGTGACTGGATGAGACCAGCTGCAGACCAAGGTCACTTAGTATGTGCTCAGTGAATGTTAGTGTACTGGCAGGATACACTATCCAGTATGAGTTCATATGGTTCTGTCAAGGGTGTCTGACTCGACACCTGAGCACTTCTGCAGCATGGAATTTCTGTCTAGTCACAAGTGCTGTTCGAACTTTTTTTTTCATAACCTCTCTGTGGCCTATCACTCTAAACCTAGCTTGGTATCTCATGCTTGCTTCCCTCCCTTACCTTCCTGGGTGGACTCTGCACCTGGGATTCCTTAAGCCTGTTCTTCTCTTGAGCAATTGCTTCAACTATTCTAAGATGGATGTTTAATTGCTTAGGGATCAAAATGTAGTTGGTGAGGATGGATCTTACAAGGTCATAACTAAGTAGTATGGAAGGATTCACTTAAGATGGCATCTTTTGCCATAATAAAGGACTAAAAACAAGGGGTGGGAGGGGAATGTGTAGAATCTGGAGACTCCTGTCGGTTGAAGCTGGCAAACAGGTTCTTACTACAGGCAAGAGGTGTCACTTGATGCAATCCCTGGATTCTTGGCCTGTGTCCTGCAGCCACAGCTATATATTCCCCTTGGTTTAAAAAAAAAAAAACCATGAAAAGATCCAGGAACTCCTACGCTACCAGCTCTAGCATGAAGTTTAGCAGCAAGTCCCTAGAAGCTGGGCAGGCAAACAGTGAGATGGTAAGTTCTTGGTAGTGACTTAAACTCAGATCCAGTGTATGCCTGAGTCTGGCTGGGCCCAGGAGCCATAGCCTGGGATGCCACTCAGAGCTAACTAGTTTCTCTTGGATGATCCTGGGTTATGTGCCAAGTCAAGCCTGCAGATGACATGGTTGGTCCATATAGCCCTGAAGCTGGTTCCAGCTTGCTCAGTAGTCAGGAGCATGTTAAGTGAGGGCCACCTCAAGGCTGCCAATTATTGCCGATAATGGGCTGGTAAATCCAATGGCCTAGCCAGGCTTTCTGTATCCTATTTCACACCAGGGGACTCCTGAGTGGAGAGGATGGGTTCATGATGTAAAATCCAGACTGTAGATTTCATGCAAAGCTACTTATGACAAAGCTTGGCTTATAGGCTTTCCCTAAAAACCCCTGGCAGAGAAATGTGGGACATAGAGCCAAAAGCTCCAGGTCAGAGGCATCAGGGCCAGATGTTGCTTCAGCCTAGATTTTGCTATTTCTCTGGTCTTAAGGAGTTAAACTGAATGTTTGGTCTGTTAAAATGGACAGCCTAAAATGGAAAGGCTAATCTTGAGCCATGATGTTTCATCCATAATCCTAGGGAGCTTGGTTTACTGCTGCCAGTCCTGAAACCAGTAACTTTTAATTGATAACCTTGTATTTCCCTTAAGTCCCCTAGTCTCCATTCCAGGTGTGATAACTGAGGGACTTCTAGTCTTTGCATCCCTCCCTCCAGAAGTGTAAGCTATCCTCAAGCTTTACGAGGTCAGTATAGTCACTTTTTTCTGACTTGATTCCTGGTATTCCCTCTTCCTCACCAAGCTGAATAGCCTTTGGTTGGGTAACTCCCTTACCTTGGAACCAGTAGTAGGGGAGGGGCAGTGGGAAAGGGAGTTCATTAGCTGGGTCCTCCTCAAGTGGAGGCCTCCTGACAGGAACAGAAGCTACTCCTTGAACAAGAGCCTTCCTCATTGTCTCCTGAGGGAGGAATCCCTTTTGAAGGAAGCTCTGGCTGTAGGAGCTCCCACCTCTTGGCCAGACTCTACTTGTCCCAGACCATGAGCTCCTACAAGGAGAGCCTAGTGTCTGAACACAACTCCTGTTCTCCAGCCCATCAGATTTCCCTCATGGGCATGGGGTAGATGTTGAGCATGTCTGTAACAAGCCTGGCCCTGTTTTCACCAAAGATGGAGGCACCACGACATTGTAAAGCTCTTGAGGTGATCAGAGATCGTGTGCGGATCTGCACAAAAGCCTTAGACTAGGAACCCTAGGGGGAAGAAAGTCTCTTGCCATGGTTTCTTAAATTGTTCAGGAAATTGAGGTGAAGGCGAACTGCTGACCTCTTGGACCCTGGTTTCAGGATTAGTTCCTGGTTGTATCTGTCTTCCCCAGTATGACCTTTTCTTTGTTCCTACAACTCCTCAGGACTGAGGATTGATATGCTTATTTAAACCAATTCTTAGAGACCATGCTTTTATGACTAAACAAGCTCCTCTGGAGCTGGCTCTTCCAAGTCCTCCAATTCCATGTACACTTCAGTCTGTTATCCTGGTGTTCTCAAGAAAAGCTAGAACTGGTGGAGGAGGAAAAAATGACCAAACGGTTCTTCAGACAAAAATCCCAGAGAAGTTGGAGATCCTACAGACCTGTCCATGTTCAATAAACTTCAGGACTAGTTCACTTTCCCATCCTAACTCTTAAATGTCCTAACACCAGTGGCTTCCAGTTTCTTTTCCTTAGAGGAACACTGTTAAGGATGTTAGACTTATGCCCATCTTCTGGAATACCTTGTATATTAAAGACGTGTTTCATATCTGGCCAATGGCCGCCTTCAGGGTCTCTAGAGTATCTTGCTTGGAAAGGCCTTCTTTCAGTAACAACGAAACATAGGACAATTTCTAGGTTTCTACCCCCCCTTTTACAAAGGGAATCTGCCTTGTTCTAAGCCATTAAACATGTCAATGACCTTCCCTGGGTTGTCAATCTCTCCTTATTGAACTGAGATGACTTTATTCGATGTTAACTTAAGTGGGCTCTCTGCTCCAATGTAAGAAGGCTTAGAAGTTAGCTTTCTTCGTGTAAGGACAGGACTGATAAATTGACGAATCCCTTGCATTGATCAGAATTGAGGTCACAGGGCGAACTTCTGCCCTGGAAACTGGAGGGGAAACAATCCCAGGTTGCCATGAGCCATAAACCATAGCTAGAACCAGCAACCAATCAGTAGGAATACTAAACTGCTGGATGCTCTATGAACTAGCTTGAGTTAAAAACTCTAGGGGACCCAGTTTTAGGGGATTCCTGCACTTCGATGAGCCTTACCCCTAAAGGGGATGGCTGGTCATGGAGTAAAGGATCTTGGGTGTTCAAGCAGAAGTAGCCACCCTAATAATGAAACAACCTCTTGGAGATCTACCTTGCATAACTAAGAGTGAAACCTAAGTATTGCCCTCAAGCAGAAAGGAAGGGTAGGAAAGTCTAATGTGTCAGCTTGAGGATCCATAAGTCCCACCTCGCCCTATAGACTAGCACTGCATTTGGCTGGAATGAGGTGGGAAAGATCTGTAAGGGGCACTGTTATCCAAGCTCTTAGAATTCTGTACACTGTTAGCAGTAGGGCTTTCTCTAGTGCTTTGTCAGGCGGTCCTGTTTCCAGCCTTCAGTCCAAGGGTTTCCTGCTCCATCCTGCCTTGCTTCATGTAAAAAGAGCTTGAAGCTTCAGATCTTCACAAGTACAGTTGTCTTGTGTTGCTAGAGTAATCTCTCAAATGCCTACTCAATTGTTAGCACTTGGGAAGACCGTAAGTAGGGCATAAATCTTCAGTGACAAAGCCCTTAAAAGGTCCACAGGACTAAATTCTCCCTCCTGGCTCCTAACTTTCAAGCATTTTAAGTCCGCTGGAAGTTATGCATTGTCTGACCTGGTCACTTATATGGACTGGAGTCTTCATCTAAGGGGGTGTGGTCTCAAGTCCAGCCCATGGTACTTTGTCATAGGTAAACTCTTGTTCTGATTCATGTGTTAAGAATTCTGGTTAAGAGTTCTACTTGAGCTGCTTGTTCAGACCACTGCAAAGCCTTTTACTGGGAACAATTCCAGCTAAGGGCAAACCTCCCACCTGCCCAACTCTCCTGACTCAAATTCCTTTGAGTGCCATTTGCTTAATCAGGCATGGCCAGAAGTGTTGACAAGCTCTATAAGCACAAGCTCATTAACTCTTGAACATCTCTCCCATTCCTAAGCTGCCACGTCAAATATTCCTTCCCCACCCCACCCCCCATCAACAGGATATATAGATCTCCACTTGATGTCTGGCCCTTCTTATTCCCTCTTTGGCCATGATGCCTCATACCATCAGCTAGGCAAGTCTCACAAGTAAGCTGGCTAACCAAGGATCCAAAAAGGATCCTTAATATTTTGAGATAGTATCTCAAAGGTGGGCCAACCATGGTGCCACACATTCCTTAGTCATTTTCCATTGATTAGAATTGAAGTGAAAGACCTTAAACTAAAGCAAGAATGTTTCAAAGGTGATCACTTCCCTTCCTAACAACGAAATGCAAACTGAGGACCCTAGGCTAAAGACCGAGTAGACCAGGTGCAAAACCCATCCTCTAAGCTTTCAATAAAATGATCCTATGACATGGGAATTGCTGAACAGGTAATCAGTCTAGGGTCCATCCCTACAGACTGAAAACTTTTCATTTTTAAGGAGTTTTAGGCTTAAATTCTTCAAGTACATCTTGAAGGTTCTTTGGTGGTTAATGCTTGCAACTCTAACTGGAGCCAGGAGATAGTAGAGAGCTTGACTTATGCTCCTCACAATCTGACACTGGTTTCGTGAACCTTTAACTTTTTATGGAATTTATGCTTAATTCCCTGCCTTCAGAAGAGTTTACTTGAGTAGATGGTGGTTATATTCCTTAGTTCATGGCACACATGGTCCATGCAAGCCCTTTGCATGGTTATCTCCTTTCTACCTGCACCTCATCAGAGGCAAATACTCATCTGTATATTTGAAATACGTAAACAGACATTTAACATTACAGAAGTGGAACTACAAGAAGTTTTTTGGCTCTCTTCGTCTCCTTACTTATATAGGCTTCTGGTTAGTAGTAGACCTGTAGGCTGACTCCCTACTGACCCAGGTAATGCTAAATGAACTTGGAAAGATCATCTTTCTTAGACAATTACAGTAGCTTCATGGAAGCACCTAGTTTTTCCTTAGAGTTGGCTCTGTTCCAAACCTGAGGCTCTTGAACAGTATTAAGGCCTCAGGTGCACACATCTTAGATCTGTTTACCCTTGTTTAGGCATCAGATGGAGATTAGACATGAGAAACAATACTTCTGAGAGAACTAGTTTGGGGAACATCCCAGGGTAGAGGTGGGGAATTCCTGGTCTGTTATACTCAGCTGAAAAAACGCTGGCAAAACGCTGGCAATCTCCTAGCTTAATTAGGTAAACACCTTTTATATAACCACTTGGAAATGAAGATCCGTATCTAAGAGGCAAACATGCTGACAAGCAGAAGTAGGACAAGACCACCTGTTGGAGTCATTAAGTGGATAGATAAGCACTATTACATGAGAGAAGCACTCCTAGCATACTTGAGCTGTGCCAATGCCCCTCCTTGAGGGGCAAGATGGTAGTAAAACCACCTGACTTATCAAAGGAGCAGAAGACCATAGTTACTGGAGACTTAGTTCTCTTTTAAAGGATCCTTGATAGAGCTAGAAGCACAGTAAGAGAAACTAAAGGGTCTTCCATCTTGGGTGCTAAACTCAAAGGTCATGCTTGGAATTGGATGACCAACTCGCATACAAATAAGGTCCAACTTTGCAGATAGTGAAGCAGCAGGTGAGGTAGCCCTGCAGACACATGGGATTAAAGAGACCATGTGAATTGTCCTCATCAAAGGAATGCCCTCAAGGGAATAGTATCAGACACTGGTGGCAGAGGTGAGACCACACTTTAAGCAGGAGAGTGAATCTGATCAAAAGCCAAGATGGATAGGCCCAGAATGTGGTTGATAAACCATAGGACAAACACTTTGGAGGCTATAACCTAAGGGCTTCAGAGGCACTCCCTACAACTGTATTGGTTGTGCAGTAGGATGATGGGTTAAAAAGATTCTACTAAATAGAAAAGCGTAGGAGATGCACTAATGGATAAAATGCATTTTGTTGATCTAAGTGTTATTAGAGCTGCCTTGAAGTGAGGGCAAGACCTACCATCTCCTCAGGAAAAACCTGAGGGCCTTCTCTGTGCTTACCCTGTGGCTGCTGAGAATCTGGGTTTGGGCAGGGAATGACCCAGGTTTCTACTACCCTCTCCAGTTTGTGTACTATCCTTGTTAACCTGGATCTCTACTTACACTGCAGCCTCTGCCTAGCATTCCTGGTCTTTATCTGACCATTTTTGTTAATCATCAAATCTGAACAAAAACGATGGTTTCCAACTTAGTCACCTTTCTAGTCACCTTTCTAGGCTTGGAATTTCACTAAGAACTTAAGGTTACTTTGACAGTAACATTTGAAGATGGCTTATAATCTTTAAGAATCCTTGATACTAGCTCTAGATAAACTAGGAAGGCCATCTTTTCTATTGGCTTCCTCAAACTGGATGTACCATGGGGTTTGTCGTTAGCATGCTTCATAA
The DNA here is from genome assembly GCA_028646485.1 of Cryptoprocta ferox. Classification (NCBI taxonomy): domain Eukaryota; kingdom Metazoa; phylum Chordata; class Mammalia; order Carnivora; family Eupleridae; genus Cryptoprocta; species Cryptoprocta ferox. Next base: position 106,758,539 of record CM053577.1, read on the forward strand.
AGGTAGTTGAAGCCCCAAGAAGCTGAATCCTGAGAACGCTTCTAGATACTTCTACCCTGACCTCACCCTGATGGCACTTTGTGTTCTACCAAGGGGCACACATGTATGCCTACTGAATGCTCCCCAGCACCCTCTCCCTTAAAGACCGGTAGTAACTTAGATCTGGATTAAGATGCTGTCCTGGGACTCAAGCTTTAACTTCTATGTGAAATCAACTTTGAGGGAAAGTACTAAATATTGCTATCCAAAAACTTGGATTGCATAGGCTAACTTCAGATTAATACCTACTCATGTCTTATAAGCAACTCTGTACAACTCTGTACAGAATTACTGAAAGGGAAATCTTGTGATCAAACATATCAGCTACTTAGTCATCCAAGATTTTGGAATGCTTATGGCTGACAGTAAAACTTTGTGTAAGTACTAATGGCATGGCAGAACTATGAGCTGGAATTTAGAGGACTGAACATCTATCAAATGCTGAGTGATAGCAGTTTAATGGCTCTATCAGGCAATATCAAGGTGGCCTTGCTTGAAGATTCCCTTGTGTACATATGTATATGCCTTTGAGCCTCCTTGATGTGCCTAATTAGATCCAGTTCATCTTCTCTGCTTTCTCATCTCCAATCCCTCTGCTTTAAGACCTGCCCTACACAAAATTTAGAGGTATCTATTTGTCAAATGCCCCTGCTCTGAAACAGGCTTGGAATCCTTCCCTCCCACCCATTAATACTCAAGGCTTCCTAAGTTGACCCTTGAAGTAAGGGTCTTGAGTCTGAAAGATTGACATGTGGGGGAGCTATTCAGTTGGCCAATAACCAAGTAACAAGGGAGAAGCTAGAGGCTTGGAAGAACCATTCTCTTTAAATGGTGAGAAGGGAGGGCCGGAATAAACTCCCAACATGTCTGTTCTGCTCCTTCAGGAACTCCAAACTTAGTCATATCCTCCTAGAACTTTTTTCTTAAGCCTGTTAAGTGCTGTGACCAGTGTCCAAGCAGTGGTAGGCAACCATTAACTGATGGAAATGAACTTGAGGTGGAAATGAAGGGACTTGCTTACTTAAGCCAAACACCAGAACAGAACTTTCTTAACAAATCTAACCTCATAATTCACTGCTGGAAAAAAAAAAAAAAATTCAACTCCTACTGAGGTGTAAGGAGCTTGTGCTTCATCTGAAAGAATCCACCTTAGTCTGGATTTCCTTGAAGCCTGACATGAGTTTGTATATGGATAGCTTATTTGGGGTATGGTCCAAAATGGGAGAAGACAGAAGGAAGAAAGGGTATTAGTATCTTAGTATCACAGGACTTAATCCCGAGACTACCCAGATCCATTCAAAACTCCAAGAGTGATTTGATTAAAGGTTTAGGAGCTTCTATACTACAGCCTCCTTAACTTAGCAAGCTCCTCCCTGCATCCAGAACTGGGGAGACCTGGATCAGAATGAAGATGGGGATTCCTTCTGGGCAAACTGCTGTCAACTTGAAGTGTCAATGCCTGTTCAGAGTTCTATGAAATCAGACTTCTGGTTCAGGCCATGAGTGAAATTGAAAACAAAGCGGAGCTTGTGGCATCCTGACAGGCATTGCATTAAATTGTAGACTGTTAAAATGTCTATACTATCGAAAACAATTTTTCCAATCCATGAGCATGGAATGTTTATCCATTTGTCAATTTAAGGGTTCTATGGTTCTCAATACAGATCTTTTACCTCTTGGTTTAGGTTTATTCCTAGATACCCTGTGGCTTCTGGTGCAACTGTAAGTGGGATGGGGTTCCTGCTAGGACAGCTACAGCTTCAAAGGTTTATTTAGGTATGAGATATTGAGAGTACCAGGACACCTGGCCTGCATATAGGCCCCTATTTTAGGAAGCAACCCAGGGGATTTTTTTTTTGGTCACCATTGTACAAAATGTTCGGTTTCTGAAAGCTTATTGTACATAGATGAAAACTTTAATAAAACAAAATGATGCCCTCTTCAAGCCATAATCCTTTCCTTGTCATACATCTTAGGCCTAAAACTACATTTGTATAGCATTGGCAATATTTTCCAACAGCAAACCCTGCTATGCTAAACCAAAAGCAAGTTGAATGCATAGTTCTAAAGATTTGTTCTATTAAGTAGAAATTGAGCCCTAGAGTGGTAATCTTCACCTTGGACACTGTAGCTTTCCCAAGCTGAGATCCTAGCACCTTTTAAAAGACCTCTCTAACTCCATTAGAAAATGAAGGTAGCAGACCTCTTATAACAGCACAAAAATTTGTCTGGGGAGCAAAGGAGTATGGGAGCTTCACTGAGCCTGAAAGCCAGGTGTAGAGAAAATCCATAGGCTAGGGCTGGTGGCAGCTAGCTATGGATTCTCCACTTCCCATTAGTCCACAAGTGAACTGGCTGTTCTCCAGCACTCCCTAACACTTATTCTCTGTTCTGTTGCAGTAGGGGTAGACCCTTACACATCACTCAGCTTCCCCTGGAAGCTGACATACAGATGTTTGGCCATTGGGAGATACTGGCTAGGAAAGATTTGGGGGGCATACTTTCCAGCTCTTTAAGGGACATCTAAGACCATAAGTATGTCCTTCCAGACCTGCTGCTCCTACCAGGTTAGGACCCTTTTCCATAGTTCTGGCTTTCGTGGAATTCAGGTAACTCTGCCACCTTTTAGCTTTATGGTTGGCAGTAGCTTCCCACCACTGATAGCCCTTGGTGCCTCATCCTTTGGCCCCTTCATCCTTTGTCCCACCGAGGCTTTATTACTCACTAAAACCATTGGAGTTGAAGTCAGTTACCTGACACCTAGAACTTTCCATTTTCTTGGCATAAAGAGCAGGGTCCCCTAAAGTCTTGTTGCCCGTCGATACGAGAAGTGGGGTTCCGCTTCATCTAGCATATACAAAGAATCCCTTCTTGGCATCTCGGGAGATGTGGCTGGCAGCCTTTGAATGGAGGGAGGTGGCAGAATCTCCACCCAATTCTAGGTATCTACTTGAGAAGACCCCAACCTGTGACATAGGTGGAGAAAGGGATGTACTAGGGGTCACGTAAACTATAGTTCATACAGGATCTGAATATCCAAACACATGAAAGCAGGTCTACCTCTGAACATCAAGTTAATTCTGGAAGCTACAGCCTGAGGATCCCTTATTTCTGGAAAGGGCACACCCTAAGTTTGTTCCTGGGAGGACTTGGGATCAGGCTTCAACTCTAGTTGCCCAACCTGGATATCTGGTTTGGTATCCTCAAATCCTCCAGAGGGACCACAGGAGCCACCCACAAGGTTGATAGCCTTTGATAGGATTCTGAGCTATAGAAGTATCAAGGAACATACTTTGCCACCTCCCATAAATTTATCCACATCCTTTCTCCCAGGGCTCCTTATCTCACCTTGAGGTTTTCTCCTTTACAGGACCCTGATCCACCTAAGCCAGCCATTAGTCACTACTCAAGAGTGTATCCTTACCTTTGTCTACTCCTTCCTCATCAAGCAGATGACCAAATATAGTACTTCAAGTCTCTGACCACTGGGAGAACTTCTATCAGCACTACTTAGAGCTTTGAATGAGGCCATAGTACAGCATCTTTTTGGCTGGCAGATATCTAGCTGACTATCTTTTAAGACTGGAGTCCTTTTATTTGAACCAGTCATGAGGGACACACACACACACACACACACACACACACACACACACACACACAATATCCCTGTATCCAGTAAGTCCTAGATGTAAGTTTGAGAGTTAGAAGTGACCTGGGCTCTGGACCCCATGTATTGTACCTTCTGTAATTTCTGTTCAAGGAGTTTCTGATGTGCTCAGACTTGGGTCAAATAGCATGCATAAAATGGCAGCTCTAGTTCTATAGTCCCTTAATGTCTCTCTCATTCTGCTACTGAGAGACTTAGATCAGGAGCTGTTTCATGAACAGTGAGTGGTTTTGTGCTGCAAAACCTGTCTCAGAACCTTATGCGATGTCTTCACCTACCTGGTATACCTTTGGCATCCCTAGGATGTAGGATAGAGCCCCAACCACAGTGGAAGATCGCATCAAAGTCTGGACCTGTTGTAGAGCTTTCATTCTAGGCCTTACTCCATGCTACTCCCAAGCATGGGATTATGTTCTTCAAATCCAGAGAAACCTACTGACGGGTAGGAGGTATAAGGGTGCTAACAGAATAACGATTTTCTTATGGAGTAGATGTTCTGGCATATCCCAAACTAACTCCCTCAGTTAAATATGACCTGCCTCTGAATATCTAAATCGACCCTTTGGCATCCAGGTGTCCTAGTAAGGACCTCAATTTCTTGCTGATCATGTTGTCCACTTGACCACTGACAGAGTGGACCAGTGTGGAATGGTGGTGGTCCTCAGAATCTCAAGAATACAGAAATCGTTTGAAACCACTGTGGCAGAACAGGAAAAACCTATAGAACCCTAGGATTAAGACAGTCAAAACTGCTGTTCTTCTCAAGTAAACATGAATGGCTTTCAATCTCCCCATAGGAGTTGAGTAGAATGTGTTTACTAGATCAATAGCTTCAACTAAGTGTCGAAAAGGGATGATCAGTAATGCCATACCTGGCATAGCAACTATAATTCAGATACCATCTTGAGTCTATATAGTCCAGCATCATTCCATAATTCAGTTAACTGTTCTAGGAGCCCTTCTACTGAAACAAGCAGTTGATAGGGATCCTCCTACTCCAGAACTATCCTCCTCGAATAAGGATATGGCATAGCTTCTAAATGACTTGGCTGTGTGGAGAGAAGTTTTAAGAGATTCCACCTGGCCTTCCCCATCATGGTTTTGTCCCATGGGCGGGGGAACTAGTGTGTGGATTCATTCAGTTGCCATGTGTGGGTCTGATTAGATGTCCTGATCACCTGATTCTGAAGTAAGTCTACAGACTCAGCTGCTGCAGGATTCCCTTGATCTCACTTTGTTGCCTAGCCTTAAAATACCATATCCCACTCCAAGGGGAACTGATCAGGCTTGAGACTGATGGCAGTGTCCATTCAGACCCTCTATCCAACAGCCTGTGACATCAGTGTTGCCCCTTTACTAGTTACCCCGGTAAACAAGGATAGACTCCTCCTGGGGAAGGGTGGGGGGATAATTGTGTACTTGCTGTGACCTTGGAGATCCCCCTTTAAAGGAGTCATCTATCTCCCTCAATCCATGGACAGAACCTAGCAACTTAAATTCAGACACTGGTTAAGGGGTTCACATCAGTCATGGTGCAACCAGAGAAGCAGAACCTGTAGGAGGAATATAACAAATTGTCCTACGTGGTTGTGCAAGCTGGTGAAGCAAGTCTGAAATCTGTAGGGCTGTCAGTCAATATGGAAAGATGACAGGCTGGCTGGAACCCCAAGGCATAGGCCAAAGCTATCTATTGTCCACAAGCAGTTAGAAAAGGAAAACCATTAGCAGGTTTGAATTCCTTCAACAGATATTCAGGCCCACCCAGATTATCTAGGATAGTCTCCATTAAAGTCAAATGACCAGAAGCTTTAATCACATATCCTTTTTTCCTTTGGGGGGGGGGGGATAGCACCTAGATTACTATTTGGCTTAGTGACCAGGACTGAAGCCTAGCTAACACCAAAAAGCACCACAAGCATCAGGACTCTTTGCAATGGTGGATACATATATGTTCTTGATCTTTGACTACACAGAACACTCTGGACTGCCCACCTCCCTGTTATGCATACCATAGTCTGAGCTATTGCTGCATATGATTAAATATAGGTCAAGACCATTCTGCTCTTGCTGTCTGTTATGTCTGCTATGCTCATTATGCCTCAGTTAAGTGCAGCCACCTGGTCCCTGCTCAACTTGATCAACACCAAAGAACCTAGTCCCAAAGGAGCATGTCTTAGCTCTGACTCACAGAGGAAAGCCCCCACTGGACCTTCTTGGTATGTTAGTATCTCTCACTAACTCACTGTCCCTCTAGTGAGACTGGCCTTTCTGGGGAACATGGTCAAGTGGTAGCTTCCCCAGTCGTACTACCCATGCTGTCTTGACCCCTTAAAGCAACCATCCCTTCCCCCTTTACTTATAGACCACTGTGTTACAAGCCTCAAGGAGCCATCCTAGCAGAAGGTTAGCATAGCCTTAGGCACTCTTGCTGAGATGTTAACTTCTGAGTGAAAGGAAGCTACTCCTGACTAATAACCTTCCCCTATACAGCCTGTATTCTGCCCTTCTCAGAAACATGCCAGTTCCTACTTAGGTGTTAGTCAGTTCCTACATTTGAGACTAACATTTTCTCCTATTACAGACACTACTGTCCATTCCATGTTATAACCTAACTCTGGTGCCTCTACCTGACTTTAGTTAATCCTGAGTGTTCAGCACAAAAGCTATTATGGTTAGCTGCCTGGGCTACTTGCTGTATCCTAGATGTTCACAAAGGCCCCCTTTTGAGACCACTTCTACTTTTCATTAGAATGGGTCCTCAAAGACCTAGATCTCTTACGTGATCACAAACTTCATGGTCTATGAACATTGTTCTCTAAACAAACTCAGGTAAGACATTCTATCTTAAAGCAGTTACTTAGTTGCTAACAGGTTTAAGTACCTGTCCTTCATGGAGATCAAGTAACTAGATAAACTACTTCTACATGATGTAAAGATGCAGAGGGACTTTATCCTATGCATGTTTTTTTTTTTTTTTGAGACTGCATGAGTTAGGGAGAGGCAGAGGAAGGGAAACACAGAACCCAAAGCAGGTTGCAGGCTCCGAGCTGTCAGCACAGAGCCAGATGCAGGGCTCGAACTCCTGAACCAGGAGATCATGACCTGAGCCAATAGTCGGTGCTCTACTGACTGAGCCACCCAGGTGCCCCACATCTTAATCAAAAGCCAACTCTTAAAAGTTGACTTGAGGGAGGTTAAGGGCTGGAGATCTAGTACAATGACCTTGTTCTCTATTGGATCAGAGCCATACAACCGGTCTACTAAATTGGAATAGTTTATAAACTACAGGACCAGGCATAGAACTCCCTAAAAGCCCAGTCCTCCGGTGCATGGAGCATCCATGGAAGTTGGGTCTAGCTCGAAGGAAGAAATGTTAAAGCAGGTCACTGAAATCTGAATGGAAGAATTCTAAGGTTGGTGGCTAGAAACAGCAAAGTGAAAAATGTCCAACTCCTTGATCACTTTCAATATATCTTCCTTTAACACCATTCAGGGTAGAACATGTTAGAGTAGGATCAGAAAATATGACTGAGGTCAGGGTATTCAGGTATAAACTAGATGCTTAAAGCTTCCAGGCCTATAGCTTACCATGTCTTTAACAACAGACTCTGCCTAGATGATCCAGGATACCAGCTCCATGAGCTTGGTAGGTAAGGAAATAGAAATCTAACTCCCAGAGCTCAGATAAGGTCTGTCTTGATGTTGCAAGAAAAAACAGGCTTATGGATCCAGTGAACTTGGTTTGTAGGCCAAAGCTCTCAATCAGGGGGTCCATGATCCCTGTTTCAGCTTGATCTATATGCAGGGAAAAGCTTATGGACTAGATAGCCCATGTGGAAGGGAAATATGAGCACATACAGCTATCATGGTGGCACATGCATGTTGCTTTAGAAGGTCTTTGCCATGGGATGCCCTGGAACAGAGCCTGACAAGTACTACCAGTAAAACATGAGTATCAGTATTGTCCTCCTGCATGGACTAACAGGACTTAATTACAACCTAGCATGGAGACACATCTGTCATGCTTCATCCTATTGACAACCTCCGATTGCTTGCTGTATTGAATAGTATAGATGCATTCTCAAGGGCTCTTAGGCCAGTTACTCACTTGTGACTTCTGGGGAGCTTAAACCTTGACCTAACTTAATGGGCCCAAGTGGACTTAAGTGTAATTCTTGCACCAAACTTAACCTGCTTGACCTAATTTGTGGCTCCTCCTTTATTTGATCTGTTCCCCTTGCAGGCAGAGAGCCCTGGAACAGGATCTTAGAGACTACAGATACCAGACTTGAACTGAACTTCTCACCGTTGAAGAAGCAAGTCTTGGCTCAACTTCTATGTCAGATTCCAAATCTATCAGGCTATAGGCTGTTCACGGATATGCCAAATAGCATTAAGGTCCATTCTGATCTAACTGGTAGAACATGAGGACTCACACTACCTCTTGACTGAACATGGAGTATGATATGCTAGTGTAGTTCTTACTGAAAGTGCTCAGATCCTTTTTCCAAAACAATCTCTTAATGGCCTATTGTAGGATCATTCTTCCTACTCATGTGCCTGATAATGCCCACCCATTCCATTCCGTGGGAAATGGGTACGGAGTCCTCTGGATTCATGGAGTTCATGGGGGCCTCCTAAGATATATAAGCCTAGGAGCTGCTGAGCATTGATACACAGGGATGGCTGTGGCCAAAAGTGGTTTCAACCATAAAGTAACACATTAAAGGAGGTCAGAAAAGTCTTCCCTATGGGACATGAAAAGTTTCCACATGCTTGATTGGCTTTCCCAAAGGGGATTCTGGTAATCTGGAATACCCTTGTACTCTGACTCTCTCCGAGGAGCAAATTGCTGCTCCAAATTCAGAAACAAGAGCTGGGTCAACAAAAGGCTAAGTTTAGCCATGAATCCAAGACAAACTAAAGGCCTGACTTTTGAGACCCTACTGGCTCTTGAGCCTTGGGAGCCAGCTGACTGGCTCAGACTCTTAAAGGATAAACACTTACACAGGCTACCTCAGCCCATTTACAAGTGTAAACGTGACCTATTGCTCTCACTAGAAGGTGTAAAGAGGACAGACCATTGATACTCTGTGGCTAGTCTACTTGTGCACTCTCGCCTAACAAAATTTTGATCTAAGTCCTGAAGCCAGGAACTACCATATATGTACACTACTCCTTATGAAGAGAATTAAGTCAGTAAAGGATTAATAATATGGCAAGATAGTTTAGCAAACTGCAAGGTCATTTTGCTACTGGCCTCCTGTCATGTCATCTCTGAAGACTTATTTTAAACTCCTGGGCCATAATCCTGAACACATGATCTCTTTGAAATCTTGCTAACAGAATTTAAACTTCTGCACACTAAGAAGTGGTGGAAATAGCTTCAAAATTCCTCAAGCTGTAGATCATAAGGATAGGCATAATCCAGTGATCATGCAGTCAAGAGTAGGGACAACCTTGTCAGTATGGAGTCTCATGGGGAAGTTATCAAGCTTAACAGTTCAAATCTCTAAGCAAAAAGATAAGTGCCATTAACTTCATGCTTAATTGGAAATGTAGAAGTGTTACCTGTGCACTCAATTTGGCCCTTTTCCAATATCAATGGTGGTATGTTACCAAATCTCTTAGAGGCTGGGATAACTATAAACAGTCTTCTGGACCATTTTAATATCTTCTAAACAGAAGTATGTAAGTGTGCATTGTGGTATAAGATTGGTCATACTGAACAAGCCATGGTGTTTAGTATAGACTTACCTAAAATGCAGGCTAAAACTCCAGTAGTGGTGACACGTGTATGCTTGATAGTGGTGGGGGGGAACCAAATGAAACCAGCAAAATATTGCATGATTACAATGGAATTGGAATTACTGAACCTCCTTGTCAATTCTCTGCATTTAGTTCTAGAATTTGGACTGCATGTAGGCTGGCTGATTGTAGTACTATCCTAAACTGACACTAACAACCCTAAAGACACAAAGCATGAATGACCTTCTTCTCACAGGTCCGATTTCAGAAAACCTCCTTGATGTAGATAGCAGAGTCTGTGAGACTAAACCATCAACAAAGTCACCAATGTATAGTTTAGGTTCCATCTTCTCCCTGGAGGGGAAGAACTTAATCACCATATCCTTTCTTGTACTGGGTTGTTTAACCTTCACTCCCAGAATACCTATACTCTAAATTATTTGAATTATGGCTATTATTCAATCTTTACCTAGCAGCTAAGGTGTGGAGAATCCCTGGAACAGGATCCTGAGAAAGTTCTTATGCTCTTTAATACTCTACTCACTGGCTGTATGTAGGCTTATATTAGCTCTTCTTGGCTAGAAGATTTTTTTGTGCAGCAGACCAGAGGGAATTGAGATAACTCCATTGTAATCCAGAAACCACTGATAGTGTGCCTGGGACAAGACTTGGATGTTCTGATCTCCCTGAAAACACACTGAAAATATGGGTATACTGCTTAAGTATGCATACTATGTTTCTAGTATGTACTTTGGTTACTAGTCTTGGATTGTTAAGCCAGGGTGGGCATAAAGGGAGGGACTTCATGAGCTAGCCATAAAAATGGTGAGCAAGTGTCCCAGTTTCCCTGGAAACAAGGCACTTCTACTGCTATGTGAGCATCTCTGGCAAACCTAAACTAGTTTGGCACCCTATGTTTAAAAAAAAAATAACTATAGATGAGGCATGTTGCCTGAAGACAGAACATTTGCTTAAATGTTTACAATTTGACCTGTATTAAGGAGCTGTTAGCATTCCTCCAAGACCTATAGCACAAATGACCAAATGTTGGCACTGCCAGCAAGAATGGTTTCCTTGGCATCCTTGGTCAACTAGCAAGTGCTTTGGACTAATTCTCGGTATCAAAGGTCTTACTGAGCCCCTCCAGATGCTAATTCATACCTGGGGCTAGTACCATCAATGGATGGGGGAAGGCTTTGAATAAGCATAGCTCATACAGAGGAATGGGATAGCTCATACATATTGAGGAATGGGATAGAATGTACAAGTGTCCAAAGTGTCCAGGGCCAGGACTACTTCAGGGGTCTAAGGCAGGACAAGGAGCTCCTTAGAGCTGAAAAGCCAAAGTAAAAGGTCATAAATCCAAGGCCATAAGCTAGGATAAGCCAAATTCTGGAAAGAACGGAGAGGACTTTATTGGGGTGTCAACTTTGAGGATTTGGATGATAAAGAGAAGTACGAACAAGCGGCTAGCTATTGGCTTACTGGAATTGGTGTAAAGCTTGCATGGTCTAGCAGGGTTGTAGATTTGCTTATCTGGTTTAAGATTGAAGGATCAAGATGGCTAGGAACGGGGGAACCTCAGTATGCCAGCCTCAAATGTACCAGGGGAATGTAAGTTTCTAGGTACTTTAGGCTCCCTCTTTGCACATAAAACAAGTTTCTGCAGTCGAAAATTAGCTACCCCTACGGGGATAGAAAAATGGCAAAGGAATCTGAAGTTTAGTGAAGCACAAGGTAGGCAAGAATCCACCTGAAGATTATAGAAACTACTCCCTGCATCTACCCCCATTGCAGGGTGACCTGGGTACAACATGTAGTCAGTTTGAACTGTGGAAGGAGGCATATCTGGTAAGGTAAATCAAGGGTTTAGTACTTAAACATGAAGCCAGTCAGAATCTGAATGATGGAAATAGGATAGGTTTTCCTTCTTGAATAGGGTAGCTGGTTCTGGTTTCAACTGTAGAACCGGATTGCTATTGTTATGGTTCCCATAGCAGTTGAACGAAAAGGTGATAGTTACCCTAACTTCAAATATTCCAAAAATTCTATAGGCACTATATTAATCATGGTTGGCTTGTGTTGGGAAGACCAGTATTATACTTGAGATAGTCTGGGCAGTATGATGCTCCGGGATTGTAAAACGGAATGGAAAGGTGGTAGACATTTACTCAAACTAGGCTCAGCTAATCCAAGAAGATGAAGATAAGAGACTCCTAAAACTTTTAAATGAGTCAAACAGACTGAAGCATAAGATAGTCCTACCATCTGATCATCTAAAAGCCTTCTGTCCAAAGGCAATGAGGAATCCGTTCAAGAATGCCAGTTCTGTGTGACTTCTATGTTCATGGATTTCTACTATCATAGTCCTATTTTGGGGATAAGAACCTCTATGCAGAGCTCTCCTTCAAAGATCATTTTATATTGGTCTAGGGGATTATCCCAAAATTCCCCTGAATTCTTACCTGTAGGTCTAGCCTAATGTAATCCTGACTGTGGAGGGTGGAGAACCTGGTTTTTGGAGTCCGTACATTCTATGGGAATTTAGCTCAGTACTGCTTGGGTAATCATATCACTGCTCCTACAACAATGCATCTGGGAAGTGAGGCAATGACCTGTGTGAAGTGGTCTTATCAGTCCGGTGTTGAAAGCCCCTGCTGCCTCTAGCTAAACATCCTATTACTGGGAAGTCCGATGTCAAGGTGAACTAACTCAAATGGCATCCTAAACCCAATTGGGCTCTCCCTGCTGGGAACCAGGGGCGTCATCAAAGCTGGACTACTGCTGGGGGTCAGCTGTAGAGGCAGTGGGTCAAAATAAGTCCAAAGTGAGGCTGACATTAAACTGTTGGCTATGCGATTCAGAATGGAAGCATTTCAGGCCCTGTAGTGGCAGAGGCAAAGATCAAAAATCAGAGGAATAGGAACTTAATTCCAGTGGCGACACTGTTGGCAAAGATGTTGAAAGGTTCATACCCAAGATCTGGAATGATACTTGGAGAGAATATATCTTTAAGGTGTGAAGTTTTATATATATATATATATATAGCATATTGAGCTACTGAATCATTCAAGTCTTCTATCTTATTTCTCCTTGATCTTTCAAGGAAGTCAAGTTTCTAGAAATTCTCCCTTCAAAACCTAAGGCGTAGTCAGACTTGACTTAAAATCCACTAAAATACGTCTAAAAATCATTTCCATTCCTTGTCACAGCTTAATGCTTCCAGTTATTTTACTGTTTTTTACTTATGCATTAGTATTTAGCATATATTAGTACTTGGAGTGTTTTGGCTACTCCTGTTATTTCATATTCTCTACCACTGCAAGGCAGATACCTAAATAAAAGATAAAGCCTGTGGCTAGGAAATGTTGTCATTCTGGTTCCTGAAACCTGCTTTGACTTGGATTTTTCATACTTACCATAATCCTTTCTCACAGCTGGTGTATTGACTCCTCTTATGTGTCATTTCACATTCCCTCTGCCTCCTATCTGTTCCAGCTATGGTTGCTGGTATAACCTGAGCACCTTAATTTACTCTCCTACTGGCTACTTCCTAACTTCTGCCTCAGAGCTTTTCTCTAACTTAGAGATACAGGATGTTCAGAACCCACTGGGTATTCATGCCAAGCAACCTGGTAGTATGGGGTAGTTAGCATTTGGAGGCAATCCTTGACAGATGGGAGCAAAGGATACATGCATCACTCTTATCTTCCCCTGAGTCCTGGGATGGATTTCTTAAGGCTTCTTGAGTAATTCTATTAGAGAAGCAATCAGTTGCTGGTATTGGTGGCTAACTTAATGTGCAATTTTCTATTGGCCTCCCTTTGACTTTATCCTTCAATCATTCCTAGGATTATACCCCCAAGTAAACTACTGGCACATAAGCTTTTGATAACTTCCCTGAATCTGAAAAAGACGGACTTTCTCTTCAGTCATCTTGTCCTACTTGTTTTGAAGAGTTTACTTCCTTACTCTACTGGGGTTATTTTCCATTTTTCATGCTCCTGCATAATCCTGTATCTACCTTAATAGCTTTCAGATAGAACTTCAGGGATCAACTCGAAGACCTGGTGTGAGAAAGGTAGAGAGTAAAGGGAAAAAGTATACCCATGGAACAGTCCTGTGAGGGTGGGTTGTGGGTTTCTTAATTTTAAGACCAGGTGCCATTATGGAGCCAGCATGCCACATTGCGCTTCTCAGTTCAAAATAACTTCTAATCAAGTTAGGAGTGAGGGGGGAAAAAGGGACAGGAGCTCTATACTTTCAGGGGAATGACCACCAAATTGTATACATCTCTTCAATCTTATTAACCAGTGTCTAGTCACGTAAACATGGCTAGATGCAAGAAAGACGTGGAAAAGCCATCTCTAGCTGCATGTCCATGTTCCTAGAGAAAACTTATTACCATAGAAGGGATAACTGGCTGTTTCAACTAGCTTGACCATGACTTCAAGAACCTCTTGCCCTTGAGGGGATAGGGTATTAGTCTGTTTTAAGCTCCTCTACTGATGTAGGACTCCACCTGAGCTGCACTGAATGAAAAGGAGTGAATTCAAAACCAATGCAGAATTCATACAAATAAGTGGTCACTCACCTGGGTTTGAAACGGAGAGCAAGGACTCCTATCTTGACCTGTGTTCCTTAATATGCTTTTCAGTCTGACAAGGATGCCAAAGATGTGACCTCTTGTTTGCAAGCTGTACTCATAAACTGGGGTCTATACTTGGCCCATTTTTCTAGTAAGTTCTTAATATCTGCTAGGTTTTAGGAGTTCTGGAAGCATGGGGGATAGGCAAATACTGCTAGTAACTGTTCTTCCATTACTTAATAGCAAATTCATGCTGATGCAGTACTATAAAACTGTTGGCCTTATGATATGAGATGAAGGCCAAATCTCCAGAGATGACACATGGACAAGAACTGTGACCTTCATCCTCCAAACACAACTGCACATCTACAAACCCATCTTGAGCATGGAAAGCCTTATATAAGGAAAGCATAGCTCTAACAGCAATACCCCTCCCCCATAAAGCAAAACCAGTGCAATCACTATTGTGTTTAAATCCTTAGAGATGGTAGTTTCCTTAATGTCCTAGCTTTCAAGTTTTTTGAAATAATCAGGTCATAGAGCCATACTTTGAATCCTTCCTAATTCATTTATAGCAACTTAAACGGGCCTAGAACACGGTCATCTGTCTTAGTATGTTTTCATGAGTAGGGGAGGGGCAGAGAGGGGGACAGGATCTCAAGCTGGTACCCTAACAGCAGGGGGCCTGATGCAGGGCTCGAACTCCAAGTGTGAGGTCAAGACCTGAGCAAAAGTCTGATGTTCAACCAACTGAGCCACCCAGGCTCCTATTAACTGGTTTTTTTTTTTTTTAAGGTGAAACAGGTATCTATGAGAATAGTAGACTTAAATTTGCCTCTGACCTTACTAGGACACCTTTCTGAGGCTAGACGGACTACCCTGTTACTTCCCTGAGTCTTCGTATTCTAAGCAGAGATGCTTTTGATAGTGTTGCTAGAGAATGGCCACCAGGATATGCTGCAGTTCCTTTTGCTGAAGTTGTCCAGTGATCTGATACTCCTCTTCCTCCTCCCTCCTACCACCCATTGTTTCCTTTCACTTTCTGCCTGAATTTCTGATATGGGTTGCTTGCCTATTAAGATAATTCATGACCTCACTGTTCAATACAATGGAGGCCCTACTTAAGTCCCTGTCATGCCATTGTGATTCCTTCCACAGTTACCTAAAACATGGGATCACCAAGAAGCCTCTCATGTGTTCTAAACATGTTTATCCCCATTATGTAGCAACAGACTTCTCAATAGCTAGCTGACTCCTGCCAACAACTTCCTTTGCCTGCTGATCTGAGGTCAGATTCAGTAGACCTTTTCTGTGTCCTGGTAGAAGCATTCTACTTCTTCCTCCTAGATAACCAGACCTCAAGTCCAATAGCACTTAAAGGTATATGGAAATGCACAAATTCCTCAAGTGGGTCTACAATGAAAGAGGGGGGATAACTCATATCCCTTGCCTCCAAGACCCATGTTTTCTAGATAGTGAGAAGATCACATAGAACTCTACTGGCTTAAAACACAGATCTCCTTCTTGAAGATTGTGCCCAAGTACTGAAGTATCCTGTGTCCAGGTTGGTGTATTAGCTGTATCTTCAAAAGACCATTTTCACATTCTATTGGGCTTAGTTTCCAAGTCCTCTAGCAGGACCAATAATTCCTGATATTTCCATTGTGTATATTTACTATAGAATAGATTTCTTTTATTCTGAAGTCTGTTTATGTAAATGACACTTAATGAGCCCTTAAATAGTGCTGCTGGCCAAGATGCTGAGTAGAAGCAAGCCCATAACTAGAGTACATATTTCCAGTAAGGATTAATCATTGTTCCTTCTAGGACAAAAGGGACCTGATACTCAGCTTGTCCCCAAGTGGCTGGTCTATATCTTAGAGTGGCCTTCTCTGTATAGCACCATCAAGACGTAAGCTTATCCAAATCACAGGTTAGATATTCAATAGTGGCAGTAGCTAGGTAAGTCTTAGAGGAAGTTCATGCTGTTGGCCCATGCAATAGCTTCCATTCTTCATTCCTCACCGGTTCTCCCAGAAAGCATTGGAGTAGCTAACAAGCTGCTTGACTTCAAATAGGTGAATTAATCACCTGTTCAGTATCTTTCAATGTCTTAGCTTTGACAGGAGACATTCAGATCATTCTATTGATCACATGACCCACTCCTTCCTTAGAACTTCGTATCCATTCATCCATTCTCCTTCCTTCCAGGAACCTGACCAAGTAGCAAAGCAGCCACTTGCCTATAAGTGCCTGCATATCCTTGCCTCATGTCACTTCCAGTACGATTAGACATAAAGGAATGTCTTGGAGATATTGCAGCTTCAGTACCAGACCACTGCAATAAAGTGAGTCAAATGAATTTTTTGGTTTCCCAGTGTATATAAGTTGCTTACACATACTTCATCTAAGTATAAAACCTTACCTTATTGCTAAGTGCTAACCACTTGTGCTTTCAGTGAACCATTTCACTGGTGGAGGCTCTTGCCTCGATGTTAATGGCAGTGACCGATCATGATGGTGGTAGCTGAAGGTCCAGGTGGCTGTGGGAATTAAGACAACAATGAAGCTTGCCACATCAATTAAGTGATTTCTCTGCAGCATGCAATGCTCCAGGATAGCGTTTTACTGATAGAACTTCGTACAGAATTGGAGTCCATCCTCTCAAAACCTGCCCTTGCTTTATCAACTAAGTTATGTAGTATTCTAAATCCTTTTTTGGTTCAACAATCTTCACCAGAAGTAGATTCCACTTCAAACCACTTTATTTGCTCATCTGTAAGAAACCACTCCTCAACCATTAAAGTTTGATCATGAGATTCCTGAAATTCAGCCACATGTTCAGGCTTCTAATTCTCTTGCTATTTCTACCACATCTGCAGTTACTTTCTCTGAAGTCCTGAACTCCTAACTTATCTGAGGGTTGGAATCCACTTCTTCCAAACTCCTGTTAATGTGTTGACCTCTTCCAGTGAACCACCAATGTTCCATCTAGGATGGGGAGTTCTTTCCAGAAGGCTTACAATTTACTTTGTCCATATTCATGAAAAGAATCCCTACTCACGGAAGCTATAACCTTATGAAACACACTTAATACCTGAAAATTACTTGATCCATGGGCTGCAAAATTGGTGTTTAACAAGCATGAAAACACTAATCCCCTTGAATGATTCCATCAGAACTCTTGCGTGACCAGGTACGTTGTCAATGACCAGTAATATTTTGAAAGGAATCTCTTCCCTGAGTAGTGGCTCTCAGTGGGTTTGAAACCTTCAGTAAGCTATGTGCCAAACAGATGTACTATCATCTGGGTTCTGTCCCACTTATAGCACATAGGCAGAGTACAGTGAGCAGAATTCTTAAGAGCTGTAGGATTTTCAGAATGGTAAGTGGTAAATGACCACTAACTTCAAATTCCACTCACCAGTTGCATTAGCCCCTAATGAGTCAATCTGTCTTTTTAAGCTTTGAAACCAGGCATTGGGTTCTCTAGCTATGAAAGTCCTAGATGGCATATTCTAATAAGTTATTTTTCTACATTGGTATTTAGTGTAGTCACTCCTTAATGATCCTAGCCAGATCTTCTGGGTAACTTGCTACCCCTTGTACATCAGCACTTGCTGCTTTATTTTAATATGGCTTTTTTTAAACCTCATAAACCAACCACTAATAGCTTCACTTCTAAAGCTTCCTTACCTCTAACTCTTCACAGAACTGAAGAGTTAGGGTCTTGCTCTGGATTAAGCTGTTTTGTTTTTGTTTTTTTTTTTTTTTAAGAGAATGTTTAGCTGGCTTGATTCTCTATCCAGATACCTGAAATTTTTCTCCATATCAGCAATAAGACTCTTCCACTTGCATGTTCCCTGGAATTGAACTCCTAATTTCCTTTAAGAACTTACCCTTTGCTAACTGTACGATGCAAGAGGACTCCTGGTCTGTTTCAGCTTCTAGGCTTAATAGCTTGTAGCTTTTGACTTAGAAGGTGACTCTTCCTTTCACCTCAATACTTAAAGGATATTGTAAGGTTATTAACTACCCTAATCTAATATTGTATCTCAGGGAATAAGAAAGCCCAAGGAGAAGGTGAGATGTGAGAAAGGCCAGTTGGGGCAGTCAATGATCAATTTGCAGTCTCATATGGGCATGGCTTATGCCCCTCAGAAATAATTACTATAGTAACATCAAACGTTATCAATCACAGATCACCATGACAGATACGATTAAAACTCACTTAAAACTACCAAAATGACATAAGCAGGCAGTAATACTTGTGTGGAGGGGGGAGGGGGATGGTGGGGATATCAACAGACTTAGTTGATGTAGAGTTGCCACAAACCTCTAGTTCATTTCTTAAGGTAGATATATGAAGCACAATTAAGTGAAATAAAATGATTGCCTGTATTCTCAGTATGTCGCCACTAAGAGGCTTCTCTTACCGCTGTTCTTTTGGCCTATGCCCTCGTATGGCTATAATACAACAGTGGACCTTCTGCTAGCACTCTCACTGAGCTTTGACCTGGAGACAGGTTTTTTCCTCTCCTGGTGACTTTTTTTTTTCCCTTTTAAGGAACTACTCCCCATGAGGCAATAGACATGAACTTAGAAAAGGAGGTAAGAGATACCAAGTCTGGACAACCTACTTACATAACTTGTGCCCTCAAGACTTCACACTCCACCTGAGTGTACTATGACTGTTTCTAAAATACTTTATATATTTCCTACCCAACTATATGATGTAGGTCTGTCTATACTAGCTCATGATGGCCAGCTGTCAGTCACTTAGACGTCCCAAAGGTAAACACCTAAGTCCTTGAGGGCCCAGCAGGATGTCAAGAGCTGTTTTAGGAGCAAATAGTTCTATGCTGTAGTTAACATGACTTTGTTCTAGAAAGTTCGGGGCTTTCAAACTGGCTTGCTGGACATTCCTTGTTGCCTTTTGTCCTAAAGCTATCTCTTATTGGAATTAGTTGGGTCATATAGACCAAGTGGCAGAACTGGAACAATAGCCTCAATTTCCTACAGATCTGTCAATCCTTGGGTCCATTTGAAATGTGTACTTTGAGCATAACCTGATAAAAGTATTGGAACAATGCTCCCAAATACTGTATGCTGCTCCATGTAAAAAAAAAAAAAAAAAAAAAAAACAACCCAGCAAATCTTCCTGTTTAGTAGAGGGTACAAGGTACAATGTCCTTTTATCTCCAATGTCTTGGTATAGATCAGATGACTAGAATCTTAGAGTATTCCCATATTCATGAGTATTCTAACTGTAGGATTTCTCTAAATACATGGAATGTCTTTTGAGGGCAGCCAGGGAACTTGTTACTCCTGTCACCAGGTTGGATTAGCATGGCCCCAACATGGAGGACTGATAAGGTATTTTGTAGTATGGTCAGGGTGATCATGATCCTATGGTCTATATAGCCAAAGAGCAGGAGCGTTAAGACTTCTAAGGTTTCTAAGGCTTTGGAGTTGTACTGCTGTCCCACACAAGTGTAAACGGTCTTAAATTATCTGGGGATTGAAAGCTTTTTCCATGTTCATAAAGCATATCAGGTACATGAAATATTGATATCAAAGATACCGCATCTAGCAAAGCAGTTGCATTTGGGGATCACAAGGAGAGCTATAACCTTTATCAACATCTGCCATGATGTATCTTTGCACAAAGACCATATATGTGATAAAGGCTGCAGTGTTAGTGATTCCCATCTTGGGTTTTTAATACTATTTCTCTGTAAGTTCATCCCAGAATTCAGCATTGCTTAGAATCAGTATGCTTGAAGGACCAATTCCAAGCCCTTGACATTACATCCCAGGCTAAGTAACCAATTGAGTTCTTCTACATTCAGATATATCCACCCTAAGTATGCACTTGAAGACTCAGGATGAGATCTCTGGAACCATTGGACTATGTGAGACTGCCTTGAGCTACAACTCTTATCTGGCCTCTGCTCGGAGGGACCATGACAGCATTTTAAATCTCTTGGCCTGAGTTTCAGCTCAAATGTTAGGTAGCTCCTTGTGTACAACTCTGGCAAATGGCCTTGACAAAGGATTAGAATAGCTAAGGCATACTAACAGCATTCCAGAGGCCTCCTTTGAGATTGTTTTATTTTCACGTAGTGGAGTCTGGGTCTGAGGACTGCTTTAGATCTGGCAACTGGGTGAAAAATCATGATTTCAAACTTCTGTGGTTAACCCCATCCTTGGTGGTGTCTTGGGACCCCCGACCCTTTGTGGCCTCAAATATGAGCCCAACACTCTAGTCATCTGTACATCTTCCTCACACATTAGGGATAGGATTATATACTAGCCTTGATCAGAGATCCCTGCAGGTCAGGATATACTGGTGGCTACACCAGAGTTGCTCATAATTTCTTTGCCTCCGAAGGCTACATGCCAATTCTGGTTGCTATCATCCCTATCTATACTGAGGAGCCCTGTTTCAGGGCAACATATATTGTCCTTTCTGGTGTATGGAAGACAGATGGTCCACATTAATCTTATAAACAATTGCTTGTTCTCTTAAATGTACTTTGTATTCTAGTGAAGGGCACATTCCCTGAGTCTACTAGAAGGAATGCAGTCAGCTGCTGGGTCCTCTCTAAGAATGTATGTTACATAAGCATGGTCTCCCCCTCCTGAACCTCTCAAGCCTTGCCACTACATTCTGATAGTTCTAGAACTTCTACATTACTTGCTAAAGGTCCTTATGTCCAAACCTCAAGGAAAAAATCTCAGCACTGTAAAACCAATTTGGGGTGATTTTTTTTTTCCAGGATATTAAACCTTGAATAATCTACCATCCTATCTACCTCCTTATTCAGCCAACTCCCTTTCTAATACCCTCAAGATCTACTTTTCAATCCCTGTTGGTGCATATTAAGTAGTAGAAAATACTTCCACAAATGTTTACTTCCTCCTAAAGCAAGCATTTTCCCCTTTAGGCTATGCCAAGAGCCGACCCAACTTACTTGCCTTGACATAATGCGAAAGGAGGCAGAATGAGTCTTACTATAAACATCTTGTCAAGGTATCTATTTTAAGGGAGATGTTAGTGTGGTCTTCATGCAATGGGCAGTGGATCTCCACTTGCAGGTGGTAAGCAACTGCTTCTGCCATCCCAGGTTTCAAAGAAATCTGGCCCAATATTCTTGGGCTCATCTACTTAAGATAACCCTGACCCGGGGATCAGAGTCCTACTTCTCTTATTGGGTCTTTGGCTTCAGCACAGGACCTGCTACTAATCTAATCTCTCTTGCAACTCTGCTACTCTTCAAGCCCAGAATCTAATTATTACAGCCCTTTAGCTGTAGGATACAATAGCCTCTACAAGAGGCTAGATTGTCCTCGAGATCCTGACTATCATCATATGCCCTGTGCTGATTAGTTGACAGCTACGAGTCTTTCATCTTTTCTTCCAGGTTTCTAAAGTGGCTTGCAAGTACCAGCCAACTCTACAACCTCTTACCGTTGTTCCTATACTGTTCAAGTACCAGAACTGTTGCAAAACCCAAATGTTTCCCCTTTATTCTATGCCTTATCCAAATATACTACAGGGGAGTGCCAATAAACATAACTTTCTAGGGCCTCTTACATTTTAGCTCAGCTTCCTTGAAGGCAGAATCCAAGATAAATACTTCAATGTAAGTGCTCTGTTTAAAAGTTAATCCCAAAGAGTAGGCATGAGGGAACCTAAAGTGAAAAGGAAGGAAAGCCTTGAGGTTTCTGCCATGGGCAATGGGAATGTGGTTCCATTGAAAGCTGCTGAAACACGTAAGATGCCTTGCCATATTGTCAGCTAGAAGCCTAGGAAGCAGGAACATCTTCTACCTAATGGATTTTCTTGCATTCTGTTGGTAGATGGTTGTTCTCAGGTATTTAGCCTGAGAACTATTGAGTGGCCTTCAATGGAAGCCAATCTGGAACAAGAAGTAGAGCTTCACTTCAGTCATGTTTTCTATATATCAATCTCTACTGCCACAGAACTACAGCAAAAATCAGCAGTGAGCAGAGGGTATGACAAAAGATTAAATTGCATATGCTTCTAATATTTCAACAAACACTTGCATAAGTTACGGACTACCTCAATTTTACCCTTGTTACTTTTGCATGATCTTAGGGTGGCCTTGAGTGAGAATGTCCTCTTGGCCATGAGGGATATGTAAGCCAGTCACAGAAGAAATTGAGTTTATTAGTGGGCAGTAAGCATTGCAATGGGAAGTATTCAAAGCCAAGGACTTTAGTTTTCATATACATAAACTAGACCACTCATCTTGTCTCTACAAGGCATAGAAGTATCTATTAGCTATTGGACCATAGTCCTTCAAGTTTTCTAAGTGTTGGGGAAAGTCATCAACGATGTGACAAGTTGACCTGGGAGTTTGACCTGTGCCCTCAGACTCCTCACCACCTGAATGTGGGTTTTACTTGCCTCTCCCACATCTCATTACCTTGAGATAATGTAATGTTGAATAGCTGCATGGTTATATATGACTGAACTCGGTTAAGGTGTTTTCATAAACTTCAAGATCTAGGTGGGTGAGAGGATCATTGGTCTTGCTACTGCCCTAAGATAAGCCTTTCGAGTTCTTTGTTAAAAATCCCACCTACCAACCTGGAGTGGCCTGCCTCTTTAGTCTCTCCCTGCCCTATGTATGTTGGAGCTGGTTTCAGATTATACCTACGAATCTCCCTAGAGGCTTGTGAATTGCTACTAAGGTGAAAGACACTTTTTTTTTTCTTTTTTGCAGAGTTTGAGGAGAGAATGTATTATTCAGATCAGAGAGTTTGGCTCCACAGAGACCTATCAGGAAAGGAGATGCTATGAGTCTTGATACTTCCCTAGTTCTGCTTTTCTGGCCACATCTAAATGACTTGTCTAGTTAAGGGTTGCAGTAAGAAGATGCCTTACAACTTAAGGGAGTAAAAGAAATAGCCAAGGTATCCTGGGTCTCAATGTGGCCCTTCCCAGGGCTCCTGTTCCATACCTTCGGAAGATGGCAGGAGAGAGAGGTGTGAAGAGGACCCTGGAGACCAAGCTAAGGCAAAAGTTCTCTGCTTGCCTGCCCCCTGGCCCCAAGCTATGAGTGGAACTGACCCAAGGCAGGGAGGGGCAGGAAGGTGAGAAGAGGCCAAGATGCCAGAACTAGGTTCTGACCTAGTCACAACTTTCTGCTCCAAATTCTGCCCACCTATTCCAACCCTTATTCACAAGCAGGGTGTGGCAAGATCTCCATGAAACGGCCATCCTAGAATAAATAGCCCTATTCAACTGGCCAATACCCATGCTTATCTGGACCATACTTCTTTCCTCAGCACTTGGTGCTTGCTCTTTTAGGAACTTGAGGTATTCCTGGGAACTCACTATTGAGGCATCCCTGTACCCAGACTCTGAAGTAACAAGTTCAGTGAAAGGCGTTAAGAACCTCCAATTGCATTTCTTCCTTCAGTCTACCAGGGTGCTGGAACTCGGATATACCCCACTGCCTGCCTACCTGCTTGCCCACTTCCATAGGGTAAACAAACACTTCTCTGCATAGACATAAACATCAAACTTATTACTTGTACTGGCTATGATCTCCAACATTGTGTTGGATAGAA
>CM053577.1:106782686-106820439 GCA_028646485.1 Cryptoprocta ferox
ATAAGCTCTGTGTGCTACATAGAAGTAGAGCAGCCACAGATGTCGTGTGCAGCCCTTACCATCCTGGCTGGCATGGCTTCAGTTATGGTTGCAGGGTGATCAAAAAAACTGTTTCCTGGATTCCTCTGGCATGACCCTGTGGTACTTCTTGTATAGGGTGCCCAAGCCTGACTGTTAACTCTACTTGAGGATGTTAGACTAAAACAAATGCTTGTCACAGCTCTCAAGGAATTGACTTATAGTCTCCTACCTTGAAAAACAGAATCCTCCTTGAAATAGTTCGTTAGATGCAATAACTTATTCATCCGACTTCAGCCATTGGTCCACACTGATCATAGAAGAAGAAATACCAATGAGAATAGTGCCAGATGTCAAATCATCTCTTGGATTTCCTTGTGTACCTGGTCAACCTTAGGTGTTGGACAGATTGTCCCACCATGTGCCCTCTGACTTGTGTGTCTTGGTCAAGTAGAAGGTAACTGAGAAGCACTTAGAACGTGTCGTTCTGTACTGCCAGGCACAAGCTATAGTTCAGGGTCTTAGTAACAAAGCAGCCATTCTATAAGGCCATGTATCTAAACTTTATCCTTTCCCCCAACCCTGAGAGTCAACTTCAAGAATCGGACCAATGGATAGTAGGCCCTGTTTCATGTCCTGGAAGGTTAGGGCCAGGAGTTCCTCTTTCATATGGCCTTTGCTGGTGTAAAGAACATTGTCCCAGTCCCAGGTGCTATGTTCTTTAAACTTGAACTTAGCTTGTTGGACCCCATAGGTTGGAACCCCCTAGGTTCTCAGCAGTGACAGAGGCGAAACTTGTGTTAGTTCAGAGAGATGTATTCATGGCTGAAATCTGATCCTGTTGGTATCTAGCCAAGGTGGATGGTTTTATTGCTGGCATCCCAAAGCAAGTCAAAGTTGAAAAGAGGACTGCTGGGGCCTCTGAGATGATTGCCACGAGCTCCCTGCTTGTGGACTTTGTCTTAGTTGTGATCGATGACAAAGCCCTGCTTGACACACAGCTTAAAGATGTGTCCAGCTTGGGAAAGACCTAGCACCTTTAGTATTGGTTATCTGTGGTGGTGTGAGTGATGGGAGAGATTGTCAGCCTTACTAGAACTATCCAGGACTTCAGGAACCTAGCAAGCTTCTGAATGAAGTGGGCCTGAATTGGAGACAGGGTCTGCAGATTTAGGTACTAGTTCAACACCCTGGACTGCTTCTTTGTGTCAGGAAGGTCTATAAAACCTTCATATGTATCAGGGGATGAAAGTCCTGTTATTCTTCCAATTCTTGTAAATTTTCTTACTGGCCTATCATTTCTACCTTTTGATAACAGACTACTAGGGAAAAATCCCAAATAACCAGAAACTGCAGTGCAATAGCAATAAGAATTTGGTATAAGGATGACATTAACAAATCTCAAGTTGAAGGGGGGATTTCAGCTCCCAAGCAACCAACTTGCCTGGTACATCTGTATCTGTTGCCTAGCACTACACTATGCTCTGGGTGGACACTGATGAAACAACTATTTAAACATCTCTGGCTCTAAACCAGTGGTAGAAAGAAACCAGTTACAAGCAAAATAATCACTTCAGGATCATGAAGCTCTACTATAAGAGATGAAATGCTCCGTATCTATTCAGTCTAAAAAAAAAAATCTGAGCAGGGACAGGAACTCCTAGAGAATCTTTTTTTTTTTTTTCTTCCTGAAAATCCCCTACTTTCTGTGGAGTTAATGGACTAGGCAAGTATGCATGCAAGTATGTTAGATTTACCAACAACTCTGGTCGTCTCCTTGTCCTGGGCCCCCTAGAACTACATCTCTATTTTCCTTTCCTCAGGGGCCAAAATTGGCTCGGCCATGTGTTTCCTTAAATAACTGTCTCCTGGTTTGGGGAAGCCAAGAGCAGAGAAGGGCCTCCTAGAGGAAATAAGAGGTTTGAGAGTCACAAACAAGTAGGGACCATAAAGTGAAACACAACTCATCTGCTGCAGTTGACTGGTAACTGTGTCCAGAGAGATTGGAAATAGAACTTGATGGTAACTTAATATTAGCCATGTTATTGTCCTGATAGACTACTTTCTTCATAGGCACCTAACTGCATAAGAGGGCAATAACTTAGATATCTTGCTCTTGTAGTTAGGGTTTCTCTGGGTTCAGATTATGATTTAAAAAAAAATGGGGTGCATTCTAGTGTTACGAGCCAAACTTATGATTGTTCTTCTGGCCAATGCTCCCTTAAGATTAAGGGATTGGAGATGGTCTGGTGGTCAAGAATGTTATTTCCCTTGCCTTTCATCAAGGCAAAATGACAGTTACCAAAAATACTCATGGAAGTCCAGCTCTCCTGGTCTCTGCAACATCCAGCACAAACGCACACTTATTACTTCCAGTATTTGCATCCAGCCTCTACCCACCCTGCCAAAACCTCTTAAAAGTAAAATCTGGGGAAGTCCCTCTGCCTTTCTATCTCAGCACCAAGTACCAATTAATCAAATATTTGAATACCTACTTTGTGCTGGGCATTCTCCAAGGTACTGGGCATACATCAAATGTGTTGGAAGTACACCAAATAGAATGGAAGTACAAGATATTTATTGGACTCTTGTTAAAGTCAGAGGGGAAAGGTAGCCAGGAATATGCAGGGAAAGCCTCCAGAAGAACATGTGTCAGACTTGAATTCATAAAGAGGAGTGTATAGGCTCAGATCACAGCTCCGTATATGTGGGAGCAGCAGGTCAAATATTTTCTATAGATCATTTCCCCCATCGAGTAGATAGCTGGACTCCAGGACCCCTATCATTCTGGTGGGGATTGCTTGGAGAGGTGGCATCCGTTCAAATGTTGTGCTGAATCCCAAAGCTGTTACAGCTGGAGGCTCTCCGACATTCTTCACAGGTATCAAGTTCTCTCTTGAAGTCTGGAGGGCATGCTCTAGAGCTGGCATAGTCCAACCCTTATGCCATGTGGATCTAGTTCTACATACGTTCAAAGAACAGGGCCTCCAGGTTTCCAGTGGGTGTCTTGTACTGAAGGAACTTCTAAATACTAAAGGGATGAATTATATTCCATTCAGTTGTCCTGAGAGCCACAACTAGTGCTCATTCCTTCTTGATCTACTTACTCTTTCTGCTCTCATATCGATTCTGCTACTCTTCATGGTTTACCTAGTGATATGGCTCAAGCCTGATCTCCTGAGCCCTTGGTAATCTACCTCTCAAACTGGGTAACTGTACTTCCTTAGTCACAATTGGTCATGGTAGCACCAAGAGGTACCCAAATGAATCCCATGAGTTCTACACTTTTCTTCCTGCCCCCACTATGTAATGAGAGCTTTATCTCCTCCTGTTATGAATGTTTTTACTTGTCCCTAGATGCAAAAAGTTCAAAGTGTTATAGAAGTACATAGAAACATGTAGCTGGTACTTCATGGAGACCTTTGTTATAGCTCCTGGAAAAACGTATCCCCTTCAGGGATTAGGACCTCTAATGCTGCAGAGCCCAGGCTTGTAGAGATAAAGTCCTCTAGTTGGGTCACTGGTAGTAAAGTTAGACCATTTCTTTTTGGCACCATGGTTTCTGGGACCATGAGCTCTTCCTACTGGGGCACAAAGCTATATCGAGGTCTGACATATAATGCATCCTTAGTGCTGTCTTCCATCCTTGCAAAATTGTTCCTCTAACTCATTGGCTGTGCCTTCACCTTCACTATATAGGAGATCCTCTTCTCATATGGCATGTTCTATGGCATTCCATGGCTATGGATCAAGTACTATGTAAGGCTGAGTCCCTAGAATGTGAATGCTGGGCTAAGTCTACGAGCCATATTGGTGAACAGCTACCGGAAACTGGTGTCTACCCCAACAAGTGTTGATTACGAATCCTTCTGGGATGAAGAGGATCTAACGGAGTTAACTTTGAGTGACAGACATAGCATTATTCCTCCAGAAGGCTCCCTGTTGGTCTATACTGGAAGGTTAGACGTTAGTAAGTGGTGGTACCTAAATTGGCCTTAAGTGGAAATCCATGCTTTTGGGTTTTTCCATAACTGTCCTCTCTACTGCTGTGTTAAATCCAATTATTTGACCATGATGACCATTAGAGGACCAATGACGAAGCTGGCTAACATAAACTAGTTATTTTGTCTACTAAAATACCTATTCTGTGGTGAATGCATTCCAAATGTTCTACCTACAAATTTTCTACATCTATCCTAAATCTCCTTGGCTCTGACCCTCCCATCCTCTTCTAGAGCCCTGACCAGACCTATCTGTTGCTGCCCAGAAGTCTGCCTATATTCTTCAGGTTACTTTTGCTTCCATGATGTACTAAGTTATACTTCCTGGAAAGATTCTTGCCTCACATCAACTGAGGCAATAGATCTATCCATTGCATCATTGGGTTGTATGGTCCAGGGGCAGGGGTGATTGTATCACAGCCCAGATCTACTACAGTCTTTTTTTGTTTCCAGAAACTAAGCTTACCAGGTCTTATAACAAAGAAGTACATCTTCTATCCTCCACAAGTTGTCTTGCTCTAGAGGGGTCTTTTACCTTGAACCTCTAAAACCTTTCCTGAGTGTCGGGTCCCTGAAATTTGAGTAGAACTTCCATCTTCTAAAATACATATATCTTACTAAGGATTCCACTATAATAGCAATCTCTATAGGAGTCATGCTGATTGCACAAAGGATCAATATGTTCTAACAGGTCCAAATGGGCCAAGTCTTCTGAATATAGCAGAGCCTGAAAACATTTCCCTAGAGGAAATGCTCTAAATGTATATTCACAATTCCACATGAATTCAAATGGTCTGACCTTATGATTGGTATGGAAAAGAACCCCTTCACCTTATTGACCACATATCATGTATCAGGTCATCTTAATCTGCTCTAGCAAAGATAGCTCGTCTGGCATGACAGCAGCAACTGAGACTACTACGTTGAGTACCTAAGTGTTTCTAGTCATTCAACCAATCCAAGTTCTACAAAAACCAGACTGAAAATGCTGGTCTTATAGAAAGCATCAGCCCAGAAATCTTAGAATGTTAGCACCATTCTTAAAGATTTTATCTCCCCCCCCCCCCCCAGATATATTCACAATCTTGGCTGGGTGTTAGGTAGTTTCAGAAGCTTTCACTTGGCAGTTCCCACTACTATAGCAATTATTCAGTCTAAAAAGTCAATGGGTTACTTCTGTTATGTCCATGACAACTACACATACAGAGACAGAAGGAATGATCTTTAGGTGGGTGTATGGACCCAGCAGACCCATTGAATCTTAGTGAATGTAACTCTACTTCTTAGACCACCAGACCTACTTTAACAAGGAAGTCATGCCCAGGCTTCTGGCCTTCAAGGGTTGATAGCCACTTGGCCCTTGTACCTAAGAAAAGGTTAATGTCTGGCTATCCCTACACAGTTCCCCCAATAAGTGTCTTTGCTGTAGTTTTGGAAGCCCCCTTTCTCCTGGGACCTGACTACCCCTGTAGTCCATGGGTTACAGGTTTTTAAATAGCCATTTCCCAGACCTGGACTAAGACACTGTAACTATGAGGCAATTTCCTTCAGCCTCCCGCTCCTCCATTCTTTAGTATAACATTTGGCTGCTATGCTACTTCTGCAGCCTTAGTCTGCAGTAGAGGTGCCACTAAACCTAGTGATATGGAACCCTTTTCAGCAGTACATTGCAGATGACCTTGATGAATGATGTATGTGTCATTTCATGGAACATCTGGATCTTCTGGCCTTGTACAACTCATTCCAGGGTGCCCACCTTCCAGACACTTAGTGTTTTCTTCTTTGCCCTGCCAATTCAGAATGCTAGAAAAAGATGGTCAACTCTAAGCAAAGCTAAAAATGCCTAAGTCACCTAAAAACGGGATTGCCTATCCCTGGGGCTCCGTACCAGAGTTTAAAGATAGGAGCAGTTTCTCAGAACACTAAGTTTTATATTCTTCTCCTTTGAACAAGCATCCTTAAAATCTAGTCCTAGAAATATTTCTTGGACTTCTGATCTAGTTCTCATAGCTTCTTGGAATATAATTGTTTTCCTCCTTTATTCACGGCCTGTATATCCTAAGCTCAATTATGTGGAGGTATGCAGAGATTTAATCCTGGTTATTAGCCTGGCATTCAGGAAAGGATGTCACCTTTTGGGGCAATCTGCTGGCTTATGTGGTTAGAAGCCTTGACAGGGTCTTCCTAAATAGGGGAAGGCTAGTTACTAACAAAGAGGTAGGTCCCTTCTACAGTATGTAAAAGCACTGGTTCAGGGCTACCCAAAGGATCTCAGTCCTTTAGGAATACCTACCCAGATGTCCCCATCCCATATTTCAGTCCCCAGGTTTTTCTAACTAGGGCTCTGACATTGTAGCAGCTTTGCCTTCATGGAGCATTCAATCTTTTAAGCTTGGGGACTCTGAGGCTGAATTTCCTCCTCAGCTGTGTCCACGTTCCTATTGCAGGAGATGAGGGCCTCTTATAAGCTAGCTACCAGACCCTCTGATTTTCATTTGGCCTTAATGAACTCAGTTTTTTCTCCTATGGTAGGGAATTACTACAGTGTACTAATTAGCCTTTTCTATTTGTACTTAAAGGCCTGAATCTTTGCAGTTGCCTGATCACTATTGGTAACTTTTAGCAACTGGCTTGCCACCTGTGTCAGGGGTTATTTATAGCACACATCGGTTGGGATTGGGTCCTCCTTGGCTATCTGGACAGAGGTGAGTCAGTCCCCAAACCACTCCTTACCAACTAGGATTCCTCAAAACATATATTTCTAACTCTGCTTGGTATTTAAGATTTATAGAGGACAATACCTATGAGAGGGAAGAAGGGGCAGGTATCAAGCAGCAAGTCTTCAGATGACCATGCTTATCTGACCCCTGTGATGGAAGGATGGAATATCAGTGCAGTACAATTGCAGTCTTGAGGGTCTTAGCAATCCCAGAAGAAACTCTGATGTGGAATGCCTGCAGAGGGTTCCCCCAGAAATGCCCTGGTTACCTTGTTGTGCTCCATACTAAGTGTGGCCTTAGTTCAAACACGGTGGTGGATCCTGCAGCTGCTACAGATAGAGGCTTTTGGCTAAGGCACTCTTTGTAGCTGTACAGGAAGTTTGTTCTTGAAGATCTGGCAGCCTACCTCTGTATAAACATCTGTCTAGGCAGATGAGGTCCACAGGAACAGGATCTTGTGTTATAGGAGAGATGGGTAAAAGTCAAACATGCTATTTTTGGTTAGTGGTAAGTTAAACAGCAAAAGATAGGATTTGGCAGGAATTGTGAAGAAAATGTTAATGTCATTTTAAAGATTCCTGACCATCTTAACATTTGCTCCTTTAAAAAGAATTGGGGGGGGTGGTTAAATGTAAGGACCTTAACTCGAGATGTAGAGGACATGGAAAGTGAGAGCCCTGAAGTATAAGCACCTTGGCATGCTTTAAGGACTGTAGATATCAGCCACATGGCTGTCCTTATGAGTGGAGGGGAGAGGCATTGAAAAGCAAGGAATACATTATGAGGAATTCAGAAGTCTGAGGAAAGTACATTCCCTTCTATAGCTAATGAAAAGCCACTAGGAAAGTTTCAAGCAGTAGAGCAAGATGAATGAATCCCTTTTTTAAGTCTTCAATCACCATCACTCTGCTTCCACTTTTAGTCCCTATAATATACTCATCGAGAAGCAGATGAAATATTGCTGGGACTAAGGTGCAGCAGTAGAAATAGACAAGTTGGATAGATCCAGAATATAATTTAGAAATTCAATGAGGGATACTTGCTGATCAGGTGTGGGGAATGAAGGTAAAGGAGACTCTAGAAGGATTCCTACCTTTCTGACCCCATAAGGGGTGCCACCAATAAGATGGGAAAGACTAGAATAAAGTTTGGGGCATATCCAAGTTCTCTTGCATGCTAAACTTGATAGGTCTATTACGCTACCCATGTAGAAATGTCACATAGATGCCTGAATGAGTCAGGAACTCAGGAAGTATTCAAAGAAAGAGAAACAGGTCTTATTTAATGTTCTCCATGGTTATATGGGAAAACTGTCTTGGAGCTGCAGATTTGACTCCATATGTCCAGAAGATTGACCTGGTAGTAGTTCTTGAGAAACAATAGGTGACAGTTAATGTGGTTATAATCTCCTTTTACTTCAGGAGCAAAACCGCTCACTTCCAGTCACTAGGGAAAGGTCTTGGATTGCTTTATGAACTTGAAGCAATGACAATAAAGACTGCCCAGGGAGGCAAGAAGGAATGCTCAAGGCTGAAGGTGCACACAGATCCCTCAGAACATTAATACCAAGATGTGCATGTCCAAAGTGTGTCCTAGTTTTCACTGGACTCTTCTAAAGTTAGCGTTTCTCTTGGGATTTCAGAACTAAAAGGCTAATTCCAATAAAATGAAAGCTAGCTGGGTTAAGTTTCCCTCATGGTTTCAGAGCTAGACTTCAGGGCTTGAACAAGCCCAGTGTGATTTTCTAAATAGTGTAAGTAAACAGTAGGTGCAGGTGCCCAAACATGGGTAGTCTAGAATATTCCTTCAAGGAAGAACTATCCTGAGAGTGACAGGTAAAAAACAAGATGTTCTGAAAATGGTTCAGAGCCAGATTAGGAGACGGTGCTTTGAATTACAAGACCGAGCAACTCAGTTTTCCTTCGGTACTGTTCATGAAAATGGTTGTTGAAAACCTACCTCCCCAGTGATTGCCATACTACCTGCTAAACAAGTAGAAAAGGGTTTGTGGGAGTTGGGAGCTTGATCAAGACAATAAGAGGCTATGTCCTTTAAGGTAAGCATTGGGGTCCAAAATGCTGCCATTCTGGTCTAGAACCAAGACAACCACCTAAGCACCTTTGAAATCCCCATTGTGGACTTCATGTCCACTATGGTATACCTAGGTACCGTTAAGTTAGCAAGTAGAGAAGTCAGTGAAATGGACCAATTTCATTTGGCTTCTTGAAGGGATAGTTAGACAGGATTTTTACAAAGCTGTGCCTTAGCCTTCTGGAGCACAGCTTCTCTGGAGTCCTGGTAGCTGATTAAATTACAGCCTGAACCCCTGGAGGGTGGTCTGAAGATCAACCTAGTATAGTCAGAACTTGACAATTAAAAACCTTGCCCCCTCCCAAGATGGGAATTAAACTGGCATTCAATATTTTTGAAAGGCTGTTGGAGAAAGTTACCTTATCTGCTTAAAATATAAGCACAGCTTCTGCAAGCCAAATTAACCTGTTGGATACCTGTGCTAAGTAGTACCTTATGGATAAACTCTTGTTGCTTGGTACATCTAATAGTACAGATCAACTTGCCTATAGTTTCTAGATATATTGCTATTTATGATTAATGGCTCATGTATTAAGATGCCTCTAAATATTCCATGCCCTAAACATTAACCCATGCCAACTGAAAGACGACAATTTAATGGCTTATTCTTGAAACAAATCAGTTGTTAATAGTCTGGGTCCACTCAGAAAATCAAAGCCAAAGCTAAGTAGTTCAATAGAGGGAATTTAATGTGGGCAGTAAGCCACAAAGGTATTTTAAGAGCTGGAAACCAAACAGGAAACCAAGAAACTCAGACTACCAGCAAGAAGCCACTTCTACCCTTAAGGCCTGGAGAATCAAGGGGAAGTGATACTACTACAGTAGTAGACTGCACAGAGTGGGCTAGAGCTATGGCAGGGAATGCTCGGAGGAAATTGGAGAAGGGCTGCCTCTAGAACAGTGGAAGTGAAATAGCCACTGCTGGAAAGATTCTGCTGAAAGTGAGGAAAAAATACCCAGGTATCTCCCTTCCACTTGCCTTCTAATCCCCCACCAGTACTTCCTGTTGGCCAAACCTAACTGGAAGCCAGATGGCCAAAGAATCTAGGAAATAGTTTGCTCTTTGGGTCATAAAACTTCCTCCTTCCTGTGGACTGTTATACAGCGAAGAAAATGGTTAGTGTGTCATCTTAACTGCTTGCTTCTGGGATATATTTTCAATGTTCATCAGATGAACATTGTCTACCTTCTGGTTCCCCTAGTTCCCTTACTGAACTTGTGATAAAGTTGGTATCAAACACCAGATACACAATACATTCACAGAAAGGAGCTGTTTTTTTTTTTAAAGGATAACAAGGGAATTGGGATTTCAAGACCTTTGCTACTCGATTTGTACTAGCAGATCCAGTAACACAATATTGTGATCTAACTGACTTCAACTGTCTGTGGGGAGACCTAGTAACCCAGGTTTTAGGTGTAACATTGGGAGCCTTTAGAATCCTGGCTTTAGAAATGTGATCTAGTAACTATGGCATTGGAACAATATTCTTAAAAGGGTACTTCTAGCAACTACTGGAGGAATAAAAGATTTGTATTCCATCATTTTGCTGAGTACACAAAACCCACCTATGGGCACTAGAAATGCTACTGCCTCCTGTCTCCCACTCCCAGCCTGAGATTTCTTGACAAATCAGCACTGGCTGTGATCTCCCATCCTCACCCATCAACCCTTGAGAAACTACGTAGAAGCAAATATAGAACCCAGGAAAAATTACTGTTAAGGGCTCCTCAACATACTAAAAGGGGTTGGGGATCTTGATGTGATGTGGTATAAGTAGGATGGCATGGCCAGCAGGAAGATACACATCACTCAATGTAGCTTTAAGAAAGTCTCAACCAGACTTCAGGGAACTTTCGCACAAAGACTGCCCATAGAGGTCCTATGTTGACCAGAAGTAGCCAGGTTCTAGCGTGCCCTGCCATGCCCATTTATTGGCTGGGAGCCACCTGGGTGAAGAGGGTCCTTATTGCTGATACTACAGAAGTTAGCCTTCATCTGTAGCCTCTTTGCTATCTAACTGCACAAATCGGGCAGCTTCTGAGATCTGAATGGTGCATGTCTACGGTCACCACAAAGCCTGTATAACTGTTTTTACTCTCCAGCGTCCTATTTGGACAAAGGTCACTACTCATGATTGCACTAGGGCAACAGGCATAAATTGGAACTGCCTGGGCAAGCTGACACATATGGTGCCCATAAGTATAATGGCTGTGACTAGAAACAAAGGGCCTATGGCTGAGCTGTGAGGGTGTTAAAGAGTGACTTCGGTTCTGCTCTTGGCCTCTTCCATGTGACTGCTTTGAGATAATCACTGACGATTGCCTGGCAGAACTCAGTGGCAACAACCCCTACATGCTGATGCAGGCGTTTACTGGGTAAAATCAGGTTAGCACAAAAAGCACTGTTAGCTACGGGGTCAATGAAAGCAGGTGGGGGCTGATCAGTCTAGGGCATTCAGTCCTTCACCCTGTCACCTTGTGGAGGTGGTGGATTCCAGTCCAGGGAGCCTGCCTATGTCCAGTGCTGCCCCTCTCAGGGAGGGAGACCCTGATCAAAAGTTTCTTCCTAGAAACCAAAAATCATCCTGGGCCTCTTCTCTCCTGAATTTACCAGTGCTGAAACAAACCATGAATCTTGCCTTTTGGTCTCTACTCAATACGGCATTACTGGATAAATCCTTTCCCCCCGCGGGAATTGGAGACTTTCACTGGCGAAAAGAAGACCCTGGAGTACAACTACCTCAAAAGGAAAATTGAAAAAACATAGGCTACTGAAAGCAGATACACAAGAACATTCAGATGACCTTGGGTATAAAAATATGCTTATTTTAGGTTAAGACCTTTTCATTTAAAAAAAATGAACAAAACTCAATCAGGTGTAAGAAAAATAAGTCAATAGAACATAATGGGAAGATGGATACAGCTAAATAAAAACTAGTGAGTCACTTATCAGATTCAGGATCTCTCCCAGAAAGAGGGACAGATCCATAAAACCATAAACATGTAGATAACTTCAAAAAAAATAGAGAAACTTGCCAGACATAACTTCACTTTGAAGGAGTTCACAGAATGTATGGAACTCTACAACTAGTTTTGGAATACAAATATTCCAAAAGCTTCCAGAGATCATCTACAGAACAAAATTCAATCTCCTAGACTCAAACATTAGGTGAAATACACTAGAATGGTTTCTAAAGAATTAAAATATTTTTAAACACTTCTATAAAATCATCTATAGCAAATGGTGTGGTGAACCACATACACATTCAGCTTTAGCAGCTGCATCCTTTTCAGTCTTATTTATCCCTCTAAGGTCTTCCTTAGAAGACCTTTCATCTTCTAAGTAAATTCTTTCGGAGCAAATACATAGCATCAGATCGGTCTACCCACAAGATACAAAAGTTTGTTTTTCCTTTTTTTGGGTAGTCACTGTCCTGCATCTACAAAGTCAACAATCCCTTGCTAGTCCAGTCAAACTGTATGGCTTACATACAAATGTACTACAGCTGGCTCATTCAAATCAGGCTCTAAGTCCACCACTTCACTTGGTTGTCTCAACCCAAGTTCTCTAGAAACCAGAACTGAGGAAAACCTTGATAATGTTCAATCAGGAGGTGTAACTCCCAAGCAGTAATAATAAGGGGGTAAAGATGCAAAGAATAGAAAACATATAGGCTTGTGTTACCACTGAGTCACAAAGACCACAGCTGGTCTGGGTCTCATGAGCCCTAGACTGTATAGGGGAAAGAGGGAAGAATTCATCTGGATTCGTTCTACTTTGCATCCTTCATTGGTCAAAATTTACCTGAGTAAACGCCCATTCTTTTTTTTAAACTTATATGGAAACCAACTTGACAATAAACTATAACTCCTAGTGCTCTTCCCCACAAGTGCCCTCCACCCTGACCATCACCCCCCTTCCCCTTCCCCCTCCCCCTTCCACCTTCAGTTTGTTTTCAGTATTCAAGAGTCTCTCATGCTTTGTCTCCCTCCCTCTCCCTAACTTTTTCCTCCTTCCCCTCCCCATGGTCCTCTGTTGGGTTTTTCCTGATAGACCTAGGAGTGAAAACATTGCATTCTTGATGGTTAGCTAATCCATTTAGCAGCTGAAGGAGATTACAAATCCCATTCATGTAACATGGTACTTCATCTGAGCCCAGAAGCACTTGGAGCCAGAAATTCCCCACATGCAGGTAAACAGTGTAAACTGTAGGGCAGCATAATGTTGGCTAGTGTCTGGAAGACCAGTCCCTCCAAGAGAATCTGAGGGGAAGCATCAGATGTCTCTTTATAAGAGGCTTAAGCAGCCTAAATGCTAAGTCATCTCCCCACCAGTGACATGTTAGATAAAGTTGATCACTTGTCATACATAATGCTCAACATTCTAGATTTGGCAGTCCCCCACACCTTCCCCCCAAGTGTTTGACTTTTTACTCTTCCCTGTATTTACTATACACTGGTAGTTGATGCTACAAGTTTTAGAATGTCTTCAGGGAGAAGTCTCCATAGGTGATGTGTACTTTCTATTGTATAACATTTGGAAGCACAATAGCTGATTGTTCCATTTATGGGTGGTGGTAAGGTTAGTGAATGGACCAGGCTGACACTGTCTCAGGCCACTGATAGTTTCTCATCAGGAATTCAGTTCCTGGTTGATAATTAAAAACCAAAATTCTGCATACTTCTTTTACAATGTGACTTTGCTGTTCTTTCAAGATAGTTTGTTTCCTTGCCCTTGGAATTCGAGTTGACTTTAACTTGGAAGATAGAACATGGCAGAAACTGCCCATTTAAGCCTTAGGTTTCAATGAGCTGTGCATTTTTATCCCTCTTTCACCTCCACTGCCATAACAATGAGCCTGGGCTACAGTAAGCTGGCTGGAGACCGATGCATCCTGTTTTCCCAGCTAAAACCATTCTAGACCAGCCTTAGGTGAGCTGACCTTGGTAGAGAGCTAACTCTATAAAATGCATCTGAGACCAAAAGCATACAAATACTAGGTAGGCTCCCAGGGCTCTTCAGAGTACTTCCTAGTGTTCAAAATATTCTCCTTGGCCATATTTGTTAAGCAAGGCTGCCAACCCTAAGAGCCAACGGAGAATCATGAGGTTAGAATCTGTGCCCAGGTGCTAGAGAAGGTATGTTGGTGGTTGCTTCAATAAGGTTTCTTTAGCCTTCGGGGAAAATGCTTCCTGGATTTTGCCAATACTGTCAACAAAAATAGAAAACTCGTTTGAGCTACACAGGCATAATTCTTACATGAAAATTAATGCAGTATACAGTATTTTGCCACTTTGCTACACTTCTCCCACCAATCCCAGCATTCTGGGAAACATGGATAGGGAATCGGTGATTTCTAAACCATAGTATTCAATAATACCTCCCACCAGAATTCCCAAGGCATGAGTAGATGCTGTAGCTGGCTTTCTACCAGCTGTCAACCTCTGAATGTGTCCTACTGCCACAGGAGAATTGGTAAAGGGTGTGAAGGTCCCAAAGCATAATACGCTCACCCTCATGTGCTTTTATCCTGGTTCACATATGCACAACTTGCTCATTTAGAACCTTGGTATGCAAGTCCCATTGAAGGTACTGTCCTCTGGTTGTCAGGGCCCATAACTGCCAGTCCTATTCCAAGGAAGTTTCCTTTTGGCATGGTGATATAGGTGGTATTTCAGAATTAAGCATACCCCATCCACACCAAAATGCTCGTCAAGTTTCCCTGGCTAATGGTGTTAAATGAGGAATCCTAGAATTCTAATAGATCTTTTTTCCCTTTCTAGCTTCTCAGAGGCTACTGAAATAAGTTGATTAGGATAAGTGGCAACTCATAGACCTAGGTACCTAGAACCCTACTTCCTAGTTATGAAGAGGCATGTTTTTTTCTGTAGGATGGTAAGGGGACTTCCTCATTACACTACTAAAAGGAGCAGAGAAGTCTAGAATCCTATTAAATCTTAGTAGATGCTATAAGCCTGCTAGATGCAGAGGAGAGAGGTTCATTGGGTCAGTTTCATTGCAGTCTTTAACAGGAGTTTTGAGATTGGCTGGAAAGTAGAATGCTTCTTGAAACATGTGAATGTTCTGAAGCTAGGCCCAGGTTTAACTCTCCTCTCCGCTTCTTACTATGTGATCTGTAAGTTTCTGAATCTGAGCCTCTTAACCTGTCCATAACACCTTTGCAGAGAATGCATTCATTCTGAGTTGAACCTTCATCTTCAAATATCTAAAATTCCAGGAAGACTAACAGTAAACTTAAAAATCCCATTGGAATCTTATAGACCAGAAGTAGCCACCTATGTTAAGTGACTTAAAGGATAAGCCCTATTCTGGTAACCACTATTGTAGTGGCTTCAACCTCACAACAAAAGAAAACATAATAGAGCAGACCAGAAAACCACTTTTGTGATACAAATTAATTCCTGATGTCGGGTATCACAATGGACAATAGGATTACTCAATTAGTGATAATTATAACTGAATAATTTAGAAAATGAGTTTAGCAGGTTTTGTTTCACATTCTAAAATTTCAGAATGACATATGAAAACAACAGAGGGGCACCTGAGTGGCTCAGTCGGTTGGGCATCTGACTTCGGCTCAGGTCATGATCTCATGGTTTGTGGGTTCAAGCTCTCTCGGGCTCTGTACTGACAGCTCAGAGCCTGGAGCTTGCTTTGATTCTGTGTCTCCCCCTCTCTCTGCCCCTCCCCTGCTCACATTCTCAAACATGAACATTAAAAACTAAAGACTAGAGAAATTAAAACGAACAGGAATGCCTATACTTTCAGGAGTAAACAGTTCCTGAACTTCAACAAAGACCACTTAAGACCTAAAAATACTGACCTATACTGAAGACGACAGGGAATTTGTATGGCAAATACACTATGGAGTGGTAAGACCGGTCTTGGTTACAAATATTCCCTAAATCTTCATAGCTTAACACAAATGTTTGACTCCTTTTGGAAAAAGGATTGAGGGTTCATCTGAGAAATGATTTAGGAATTCCTGCACCTTCTATCTCTGTTACTCTATCTGGAATGTGTGTATTTGTGGATACGAAAGAATGAAAGCTCTCTAGAGCCAATCCTGAAGTAGTGCATTTCAGTGCTACTGAAGATGTTGGACTACAAACTGTTCTGGTCAATGACAAAGAGCTGTATCAAAACATAAACTAAATTAGTAAAGATGCCATATAATTCACGTGGGGTATTTTCACAGCAAGTCCTCCCTATAGAAGAAAATGCACATCATAGTCTGATACAAGCTCATTAACTCATGGACTAATCCTACTTCGTAGAATGGCATTGATGTGTGAATCAATTAGTAGCACTGGTGTATCAGTTTTCCCACGGTGGGGCCAGACCTAGTCCTACTCCTACTTCACTGGGAGAACCAAGATCTCGTGTCAGATGGTTCTACATGCTCCCAAATCATACCTGGTTTTCCACACTGTGGATACAAAGCTACAAAGGGACAATATTTTATCTTTAGATAACTAAACACCAAGACAAGTGACATAAGTGACAGTGACAGAGTAAAGCCCTCCATAAAATCTACAAAAGCACTATCCTCCATAAACAAGAATAGAGAAAACTTGTCAACTATTTCAGAACTCTAAAAAAATCTTGCAGTGATTCAGGGGTGGGGGGGGAACTTGTATAACAGCAAGTTTTATGGTATTTTAAAATGTCCTATTCCCACTCACCACTACCCTCAGCCCCAGCTCTGTAGCAAACTTGAAAAACAGCAGCCTTGTTCTCATTCAGTGGAAGACGCCATTCATAAGACTGTCTTTACTTGACCTGATTCCATGATCACCTAGTGCAAAAAGCTTTTTCCTGGGGGTAATTGTCAAACAATTAGAGGTAATAGTTTAACGTTGCAGCCACCTGAGATGGTAGATAACTATTGGGATACCCTAAGCTAGCCAAAAAGTTTAATAGGAAGAGCCAGAAATCGGGCGCAGAGAGGGCCTTTGGAAAAACCAACATATTCCTGCAAAACTAAATGGTTCAATACATATGGCTGTGCACATGCCAGGAAATACCTGAGAAGGCTCTAAGCTCTCACCTCTCCCTGACCTTGAAGCTCTACACAAACATGAAATGAAGGCTTAGGCAGTTTTCAACTGCCTGGCTGAGTTCTAAAGGTAGGTCTTAATTACATGCACAGAGGTTCTGAGCAAAGACTGGGCAACTTAATGGTCTCAGATGTTTAAGGAAAATTGCCCTATCAGGAGCTAATCACTTAGCTAACTAGATAGACTTCAGTGGTCACATATGACTAAATGTCCTAATTTTATACAATTCAGTAAGGTTACTAATCAAACAACAAACAACAACACTGGGGAGAATCTGATCTTTAGAGTTGCCACACTATATTGTCCAACTTTCAACAAAAGTTGAAACAAACCAAATGCCCATCTATAAGAAAAGTAGTTAACTGTCCTGGAGAATCCCAGATATTGAATTTCCTATATACACTTTAAATCAGTTATCTTTAATATCTTCAAAGAAATGTAACCACGTCTACAGAACTACAGGGAAATAGAAGTGGGCTCATCAAATAAAAAGTACCAATAGACTTTCTAAAAGATCCAAATATTAATACTCAAAGTATAAATGAATAAAACCTTAAATCTGCTATCGAACCCCCTCTGAACAAGTAGAATAATCAGTGAACTGATCAACTTGAAGATAGGTCAAAATGTCCTAGAATTAGATAGGGGTTGTGGTTGAACAATCTTGTGAATATATGAAATTATATAGTTTAAAAGTTTTATGGTAGGGGCGCCTGGGTGGCTCAGTCGGTTAAACGTCCGGCTTCAGCTCAGGTCATGATCTCACGGTTCGTGGGTTCAAGCCCCGCGTCGGGCTCTGTGCTGACCGCGAGCTCAGAGCCTGGAGCCTGCTTCCGATTCTGTGTCTCCCTCTCTCTCTGACCCTCCCCCTGCTCGTGCTGTCTCTCTCTGTCTCTCAAAAAAAATAAACATTAAAAAAAAATTTATGGTAATGTAAATTATCTCAACTTAAAAAAAAATGGTCCAGGAACAACCTACCTCAAAGTTCAGCTGGAGGTAGATAGACCTCTTCAACTGGATGAGAATAAAGGTAAAACTTTGAGCAAGCTATGGCTATCCAACCCGTGTGCTTTTACTTCACAATAGTGGGATAGGCCCAAGTTCATAGGATGCTTGAGAGGCTGATGGGCAGTGTCAACCATCAGATGTGTACTCCTTATTAGCTTCATAATTTTACCTCAGAGTTCAAAGATACCAAATATTGGATAACTAGTTTTTTAAATGCACACATGGCTTGGAAAACAGTTAAGATAACTAAATACTTAACCACGCATTTATTAAACCATAGTACAGCCACTAGTTAGGATACTGTACAGTCTAAATAGCTATAGAAAAATGCTTGGTTGAAAACGATAAGAGATATATACCAACTGTACTTGAACTTTATAATTTAATTTTCTAACTGCATAATGAACAAGTAGTACATAACTTCTAACTTCTCATGTTTTTTTTTTTATGGACATACTTAGACTTTCAACGAAAAACTAGGGAGTTAGCATAAATCCGAGTCATGGCATATTACTAATATCACAACTTATCTTGCTGCCACTAGGCTAATTGTCCTCTCTAAATCCTTTAATATGAAACATTAGGTCCCGGAGGATCCCAACTTAAGTGTTCTTAACTGATCTGAGAC
Organism: Cryptoprocta ferox; assembly: GCA_028646485.1. Classification (NCBI taxonomy): domain Eukaryota; kingdom Metazoa; phylum Chordata; class Mammalia; order Carnivora; family Eupleridae; genus Cryptoprocta; species Cryptoprocta ferox. The sequence goes on from CM053577.1 coordinate 106,801,235, forward strand.
TTTCTCAGGAAAGCTATGCTGAGAATCATGAGTCAGTGAACTTAAAATGTTGTGATGGCTTTGATAGGTTTTTAAGTGGCCTAACAAAGTCAGGTTGCATAGATGACAAATAGGTTCCCCATTGTAGTGGAATAGGCACCACCAAAATCAGTTGGATGAGGGAGGAGATCGTTAGAATGGATTTAGAGTCTAGCATCTTGAGCTTCCCCTGCAAATGGAGATGACTAACATAGAAGCTGTAGTAAGATGAGTTCCATTACAGATCTTAACAAGAAGGCCAAGGTCTTTGGAATATCAGAAGCAGATGTCCTAGGGAAGTAGTTTACTTGCCTATGCATTTTTCGTCTGAACCTTGGAAGTCTGGGTAGGAGGCAAACAGTTTTGTCACACTTACCTTTGAATCAGGTTGTCCTGTTGCAAAAGTCTTCTATGGAGGATCTAGGCTCTGGTGTCACCATCTTTGCAGATGATTATAGAGATCACCAGGTCTCCTGATCTCAGTGGCTAAAAGACTCATTTGGGGAGAGGACAATTTGAAAAATCATCTTACTGGCATATAAAAGATCCTTGAGTAAGGATTTTTCCCCCTAGCTTTCTTTCCTGAGACCTAACCTCTTACACACTTGATGTATGGAATAGCATTTGTACTTTAAAGATCACTGGGGAGATGTCCCTAAATACTATACTCCTGTATCTTGATTAGCCACTTCAGAGAAAATGGCTATCTCAAGTCACCAAATTCCAAAGCCTTTTCCCCTATGCTTGAAATGGTTAGAGTGCATCCTGCCCTTCGAGAGTCTGAGGCATTTAGGATAGAGAGGTTATCTTCAGAAGAAGGGACTTTCCATTGGAAGAGAAGACTAATTTTTCCCCCCAGGGATAGTACTACCTAGATCTGCTATAAAGAGATCAATGCCCTAGAAAACTGGTATTTGACGTGTAGACCCAATGATCAAACAATGAATGGATACTTTTTTCAAGACCTTTACTGCCACCTTCTCTCCTTGAACCCAGCAGATGAATAAAAGAGCCTCATAGGCTCGCGTTTTGAATTTTCTCCAGTTAAGGTCTACCTGTTTACCCCACACATACACGCACCTCACCACCATTTAGGAAGTCAATATTTTTGTATTCTCAGGCTTCAGTGAGATGGTTTCCAATTTCTAGGTGAGTGGAATGTGAAAGACCTTCTCCCCAAGCAACACATCCATCAGTCTAGAGAGCATTTGAGCCAAGCAATCAGGGTATCAAGCATGTATCAAGTATCCTTGTATGTATCCAATATATATCACTGTAGACCCCATCACAGGCTGAGACTTGAAATATCACTGGAATGAATAGAACATAATACACAAGTGGACAGGGCAAGGGTCAGTCTGAGTGTTCACAATCGAACTGGATTTTGGTAGCCAAATAAAGTTAGGACCGAAGAGTTACCAAGGCTTGCAACCAAAGAATTACATTAAGGCCTATGGGTTTGAGTCTGGAGATTAAATGAAAAAAAGGCACCATGATCTTCCCAAATGACTCAAACATACAAAGTCAAGGAACTATTGACTGGCTTGGTAGTATTAGAAAACCTGAGTTCAGTCTCAAATGTTGTGTACTCTGACCCTTCGTATCAGTCGGGTCCACCCAAGAAACCCTCCCAATGATCATACTGAATTGACAAGGTTATAATGAGGGAAGGGCTCATGTTAGAAGGGCTGAAAGGCCAAATGGGAAAATGAGGCACCCCAGAGGTTAGCAGAGGAAGCCTCTACCATCCCTGTGGCTGAAGGGCAAAGAGAAGTAGTATCATCAGAGCCAAAGGGGCACAACTCTAGTGGGAGCTGGAACCAGAGACCAGGGAGACAGACATATGCCATCCAAAGTAGAGGTGGAGAAATATCCTGGCTTCTTTCTCCCTTTCCCCACCTACCCCAGTGCCTCCCATTAGACATAACTTTCCTAAGAAGCCACTCTTCCAGGAACCTGGGAAATGTAGCCCACCAGTAACGGTCAACTCCTATTGAACAGAGCAAGGCAGAAAAGCATGGGAATGGATCTGTACCCTTTAACCAGAAAACTTCCCATTAGGATGGACACAGGCCACCTTAGAAATTCTTGCCTTCATCATTATGACTGTTCCCTGCCAGATTAACACCTTTAGTCCTATGTAGACTTTTATTAATAGGCCTTGTTTAATACATACCACCTCTATCTAGTCTCAGTCTCTTCCAGGCCCTGGCTAGTTTGGAGTTTTTCACCAGAGAAGTGAGCTGTTCCTTACTCTGGAAACCAAGTCCCAAGGGGGCTTCCTAGAATGAGTTGATATCCATGGTCAACCCAGTGAGGTATGAGGCTATGTATTCCCTTTGCCACTCCCCATAATTCCTTCCATCCCCAACAATCTTTGGTAGAGAATACCATTGCTATTGTGGAACAGGGGCAGGTACCTATCAAAATACCATACAAATTGTGACTTCTCACCTCACAAGACTTGTCTATCTGTCCTCTTATCTCTCTACTATTTCTCTCACTGTAGTGCAGAATCTGTTGACCACCCAATAAAAATTCTATAGTAGTAATCCCTGGTAGCTTTATAAATGGGAAGGCTGTGGCCCAGTGAATCAAATGATCTTGACTAAAAGCACACAAGTATTCAGATCTTACCAAAAACCTCTCAGAGCCTGCCTCCTTGGAAATCACCTAGATATTTTTTATTCCACTTATTGATATTTTAAAAACTTTAAATTCAAGATACCTATCAAATCTAGTTGACAGATGGGGTCTACTCTCAACATGGCTATTTTTTCCACTACCCCTTCTCACCTTGGCTAGAGAAGGAAGAAATGACAACATGCCCTCCCCCCAGACCCGCTTGAGCCCTATCTCAAATGGCCAACTTCCATCATAAGAATCTTAGTAGATGTTACCCAGGTACTTGATAGGCAGAGCCAGTCAGTCTCTTGATATCCTGTGGTCAGTACTCAGGCTTTGACAGGTCCCAGCAGCTGCTTTTCTGCTGTAGATCTAATCTTGCTCAGAACCCAAGGGATCAGTGCTATAATTCTATTTGGGCTTGCCCAAGTCTACACAATAGCATGCCCATCTGACCCTGAGGCCTCCTAATACCACTGGGATTGCTTGTTAATACAGCCCAACTTTGTATTAGACTAGATCTTCTGTAGTACTTCCTATTTCTCTGGGCCCCACTCAAAATTGTTACCTTCAAGGACCCAAAAAACAGGTTAAAATAACATTCCCAAGAGTGTAGTATATGCAAATCTACATTCGTGGGAATGGGGAGGAAAGCCAAGAACTGTATATGCAGTCTTCCAAATCTAAGTGCTGTGCTTCTTTCTTAGTAGTAGGTGATCAAAATAGAATATTTCTTTCACCTTAGAAAGGATCTTGTGGCATGGCCCCAGACTACCCCTGAAGACTTATGTGGTTATCTCCCATGTCTTTATAGTGTTTATCACCTACCTTCTGGCATGCATTTCACTGAATCCAGTTAGCATGATGTCACCAAGACAGTAGACCAGTGTTCTGGAGACGGTCAAGATTTCTGTCCCTTCAGACTATTGTAACAGCAGGGAAGACATTGCTTTGTGGCAAGACCAGCATTTTGCTTGTCTTTTATTGACAACATTCTGAAAAATGCATGTTACAGGTTAATAGCTACATACAAGTGTCACAGCTAGGTTGGTATGTTTCCATAAGGAAATCTCTTGCATAGCAGCTATGATCACTTAAGTTTAAAACGATCCATTGTCATCAGCCACATCTACCGGTTTTTGTAAGGATCAGAAAGATGAATTGATGGTCTGTTATCACCCCCACTGCCCCTGCATTCTTTAGGTGTTTGGTGCTAATCCATGAAATTCCTCCAGGGAAGCCATATTGCTTTCGATAAACATTTGAAGGTTGGGATGGGTTAAGATGGTGATCAGTCCTAGGGGATTCTACTTGCCCTTCCTTATCTGTATCTTTAATCCCACCAATGAGTCAAAATGAGTTAAGCTAAGTATCTTATCAAAATTCCTCAAAGGACTAGAAAAGCACAGGATGGATCTAAACCATTGACATCACTGTGGCACGAATGTGAACCAGGATTCCATTTTTGTCACCAGATGTCCATAAACCCAATACTAACATGAGGTCCATCATGGTGTTTGGAATTCCCTGGTATAGATCTGAAAGTCTGATTTCCTTATCTAGTGTACAGTTCTAAAATGGCTCTCTATTTTGAAGACTTGGAGTCATCTTTTGGTGAGGTCATAGGCCTTTTCTCAAGAAAATCCATTCTCCTTAAATATAACAAATGGCTTAGAACTGGGAACTTCATAGATTTTTTTTTTTCATTGTAACAGTGACATAAGACTAGGTTTGGGCCCTTAAGTATTCTAGCTCAAGTGAGGAAATGCTTATTGCCCATCTATCTTCCCTAGAATGCCATGTATTTGCCAATGACACAACACTCTGCAGATCATGATATACTGTGGAACACTCAGACCTTGATGCTTGTTATAGTAATTACCTAATTCACAAGATAGAAGGTCAGAGGGTAAAATGCTACTATCTGACCTGCATAGAATCCTGCTATCCCCACTGATGCTAGGAGTCTAATTCCATGACAGCATCTTCTGTCAAACCTTGACTATCAAGGATGATTTATCAATGAAGTTGCCATTCTAATGCATTCTTCATTGCCTTTGTGCCTTGGGAGGATCTAGAAGACTCTACCTCCTTAGTTAGGTGGCCGGTTCTCTGATCTTAAGAGAAAGACCATTGTAACATCTTTCCTGCACCTTTGCAGGGAACCAGTACTCAATACTCTGTTGAACCAGTTAAAGTATTTCCTTCTCATTTGCTAGATGTCAACATTTCCAAGCTTCAGAAGAGCCCTCTGAGTAGCATCTGATTAGGATCATCTCCAGATACCCTAACCAGCATATGAGGTCCTGAGTCATAGAGAAGTGTTCATGATACACTCATGTAGCTTTTTATTCTTAACCCCACAACTCCAACATCAAGATGAAAATTCTATGCATGTTCTCACAGGTACTACAGTATGAATTTATCAGGGTTTGAAACCCTTTCAGTGAGGATGTTTCTTCCTTTTGGGGCAGAAACTGAATTCCTGACTTGGGGGACTTGACCCTATTTATTTCTCCAGAGATAACAAGCAGAAGAAAGGAATGGATCTGTAGCCATTTGATACCTTTCAAGGTATCTGCCTTGTGTGGTCTTCCCAAGGAGTCTATTCCTTCCCAGCAGAAGGAAGGCGGGGAACACTTGAAGTTTGGAGGGTTTAGAGGATATCAGATTTTGATTCTCAGGCATTCACCCAGTCATACCCATCCTGAGTTGTAGGGTCCCACTTTTTGCTCTGCCCAAGGCTTTGAATCTAGCAAAGGAGATCTCTCAAGTCCTTACATCAAATGTCTTTTGTATCCCTGCCACCTTCAGTCATTTCCTCAGCCTGAATTTTCAATGTGATCTACCATCCTGCTACAGGAAATGAAGATCTCCTTAAATTAATACATTCAAATTCTGTCTTCCAGCCTATTCTGAGTTGGTAGTAGTCTGTCATTCCATCTTCAGGGTTTCTAAATCTGTGTTTAAAAAAAAAAATTTACAATCCTTAATTTTCACTATGCAACACTGTTGAGGTGCTAGTCTCTGTATTAAGTGCTTCCCTTTATACCTATACCTCCACCCAGGAAAGGGGAGTCTTAAAAGGTGATGCTACATATGGTTTTGGTTCTGTGGAGATCTCTGAAAAACACAGGGAAGGTCTTCCAAAATCCCTTTCATGAAGGACAGGTATCTGGAATCATTTATCCACAACTCTTGTTCCACGTTAGTGGAGCTATGCCCTGAAGTTAACAAACCCTTACTTCCAAGTGTGCTTTCTCATGTGCTGAACCGACGGGGGCTTCTCCGAACAGAAAGCACAAAATACCCAAAGCTTACTTGTGGCCTGACGCTGTCAGCATGAGTTCAAGCTCCTTTAGAAGTGTCCAAAGCATCTACAGCCAAAATTAAAGGTGGGCCAGGGAAGTGGGACTCAGAAAAATACATGTTACAGTCAGGGAAAGGGGACAAATAACAATGCAACTGTCCAATCCTCCTGTGACTCTACATAATTTGTCCTACTGTTCACTCACAGAAGGAAAGTATTGACTTGCCAGTTCCTGTCTCCCATGAGTCAGAGGCTGACTCCCTGTAGCATTACCTTTCCCTTCCACCCTATTGCACATACCTGGGCACTGGGTGGAGATCTGGGCCATCTTATGTCCCCCATCTGAATAGGGAAACCCAGAAGGCAGAAGTTGAGGGGTTGGCATGAATGTGACATAACATGCTGTTATGTTATCAGTGTGAAACCAGTGGCTAGAATGGGACAGGTGATACTGAAGGGATCTGAAGTGTATGCAACAGGTGTCTGATACAGGTTATGTACATGATACCTCAAATAGGCAAAAACAGTAAGAATATTGAAGACTGAACAAAAGTAAAAGCGCTTCAGATATGACCTAAAGGACACACTGATCACTATGTCCCAGATCAGAACCTATTTCAGACTATATACAGTTTCAAGTACACATGAAATGCTAACAAAATGGCTGACACTAGGCCACAAAGTTTGAACAAACTCCATGGGACTGACCTCACTTTGTCTTGGTCTGGTTATCCCAGAAATTAGAGCCTGAGAAAACAAGTTGGGTGCAGGGGACTTATTTGTGAGGTGATTGCTTGGAGCAGGAGTGGAGAGGGGGACAACAAGAAAAGGCAGTAAAGAGCATTTTGGGTGGCTCAGTTGATTAAGTGGTCAACTCTTGATCTCAGCATGGGTCTTGATCTCAGGATTGTTAGTTGAGCCCCTGAGTTGGGCTTCACGCTGGGCATTTAGCCTTCTTAAAAAAAAAAAAAAAAAACTTTAAAACTACAAAACACATGATTTAACTGGTTACTGCCATGGGAAACTGGGGCTTGACCCTAGTGGGGACCTCTGAGGAACTCTGGAGAGTGTGCTGCAGGTGTGCAGGATGGGAGGCCAGAGAATATATGTTACCTACCGGCCCTGTTGATCAAGGGCTGCCCCCAGGAGCATCTACTCTCACTCAGAGGTACCCTGTGTGCAGACCAAATGAGTTTCCTGGGTTTCAGAGAAAGACCTGAGGAAGTAGAGAGCCCTTGAGACAGGACATGGGATCAGGTGTGCCAGGGGGATAGAGGTTAGCCACCAAAACTACCTGCTCCACACAGATCACCTTCTTTGACCCAAAATTTGTTTTCTTTGATTTCAGTTTAATACCCACATGTTTGGAATTTAGGAAACATTGATAAATTCTTGGTCTAAAAATCCTAATGCAAAGTAGAAGATACTAGAAATGAAAGATAGTGCCATAAATCAAAACTTATGGGATACAGAAAAAATAGAATTTAAAGAGATTTTAACTACTCTTAGCACTTAGGTTGAACAAATGTCACTTCTACAGTTTTGGATTCTCTATAGTGTATGTATATATACACACATATAAAATTACATATCATGTGTACAATAGCAGAACCCAATGAAATAAAGGGATTCCATGGAAAGGCCAAGGAAACAATCCTGGTGAAATGGGTATGGTGCACTCTATTGGTGCTCACCCATATCCCTCAGGTCTTAACACATCAGAGCTGCCAGTGTCCTGCTGCTGCCTCATGGCTTTCCCTTTCAAAGGCTTAGAAGACCCCTTTGTCTTTGCATAGGGCAGACCTAACATGCTGGGGAATTAAAACATCTCTGAAGTTAGTCTGTAAAAGTATCCCAGTGTGTTTGACCCTCAAATAGGATACCTTCAGATTTTCCCCCATGAGATTAGCTCCAGTCATTCCCAGTGACAAGAGCCTTAGTAACACATCATATATTGGCTGGCTTTTCTTGTCTCCCTTCCCTACTCTGACCACTGGAGTTTCCCAAATCTACTTGCGCCTAAATTCTTAGGGTCTACTTTTGGGATAACTCAAAATAATTGGTCAAAAAGAGATGTTCCAAGTAAACACTTGGACTTTTGAAATGGAATGCAATTACAGATACAGAATAAGAATTTTATGAGCTACTTTAGGCCAATTTTGAAAACTTGGATAACATGAACATTTCTAGAAACAGTATTCACCATAATGAAATCAAGAAAGAACTTCTCTGAATAGCTCTATAAATAAACTCAGGCCCAGACTGTTTCTTAATTAAGCTCTCTCAAACAGTTAACTCCAAAGTCTCCCAGAGAAAAGCAAAAAGGACATTTCCCAACTCATTTCAAAGCCTGAATAACATTATTTGTGAAACTAAGGATAGCATAAAAAGAAAACTGGGGATTGGTACTCCCAAACAATCTCAAATAACCTACTATAGCTAACCGATTATAGCTTATTGAGCCTAGGAACTTGTACATATATAAAAAGACTTCTCAGGTTGTAAGTTTGGTTCAAAGTTGGCATATCCATCAAGGTCCGACCAGAAAAACAAATTTTCTTGGCTTGAAATTCCCAGAGTGTTTTCTAGTACAATTGACTTTAATGTGGGTGATGGAAAACAAGAAAAGCTTAATAGGGATATTGAAGCAATCCAGAGATTAGCAAGAATACATGCTTAATTCTGTTCAGTTTTGACTGTTCAAGAACTTCATAAAATGTGACAGATTATTTCCTGGGGTAGGAGGAAACTTTCTCAGGTAACAAATGTTCTATTTCTTAGGAAAGTAAGTAGGAGTAAACATGTCAAAACTCATTGTATACTAACAAGGTACTCACAATAAATGCATATACTCCATATCCAAAAATTTTCAGTAAAGTAACAAATCTTTAGTTGAAAAAGTAAAAACGAGCAGCAATGGACTCCCCAACTCATTGTAGCTCCAATACCAAAATCTTTGGTTACTGCTCCAGAATTGTTCATAAATTCCTTGTTTTCATATCTTTGAATCATAACATTCAATATTCGTGGTTTTTCAGGCTTTTAGATATAAACGACTTTAATTCTTTGGTTTATTCATTGTGACACTTACTCATGCAGGTTCCCATAGTTTACTCACTTTTCATCACCAAATTATTCCAGTAGAAAGTTGTGAAGGTTCATATATCTTCCTGTTAGACTTTGGGTCAGATGCTTGCTTCTATGACTAAGGTTGCATTGAAAATCCTTGGCCAACTCTTGTCCAGGTATATAGTATCCCTTTGTATGGGTATACTTCTCAAAGGTATATACTTGAAAGTGGATTTTAGAGCCTAGATATTTTAAATCTTATTCCTGAGGTTACAACAACAAATTATGCATCCTTACCAATAGGATATAAAGATTTCCTTTTATTCCACATCCTTTCCAACTCCTACTACAACTCTGCATCTTGGTCAGTCACTCTCTGGAGGCTGTCCAGAGAAGATCTTGCCCTTATCTACTACGTTGGTCAAAGATCTAGCTATTTCCATTTTGGACCTCCCCTCTGGAGCAAACTTTTCTCCACTGCTGACACTGCCAGTTCGACACTGCAATCTGGTAGACTCTTATCTTCTGTCTATTCCTTCACAAGATTACTCCCTCACACCTTTAGCATCCCTAACTCAAATTAGAATTACTTCAGCTATCAAATTCTTATTTCCATATGAATTATAGTGTCAATACTACATAAAATTGCTGATATCTTGTTTGGTATTGTTGACTCTAGCTCAATGGGGAAAATAGGCATCTTAACACAAATTAGCTCATATTCATGGATTGGATATCCTTCTACTTAAATATTAATAGCATTTTAGGTAAACGTTATACTTAAGAAATAACTAATCCATTGAAGATAAGGCCTTTTGTCAATAAACATTGGCTTAGTTTTTACTGGACTTTTAGTCCAACAAACACTTCAAAATAGTTTGGGCACCATAAAACAAAAGCTAAAAAGGACCAGTGCAGTAACTCTGGTTGGCACAGCATGCAGCCATTAGCACCCTAGACTAAGGAGATAAAAGGAATATGTGGCTCCAGGCCCAGAACCAGGGCCACTTGACAACTCTCTGGCAGGAGCAAGTGATGCCGAGGGCATGTAGTCACTGAGCTCGTGCTCAAAGTTGAGGGGAAAGGTGATGAGTATTTGAGCTTCTATTTCTCTGTCTAATAGCCTGTTAATAGGTGCCATTTGCTGAACCAAGCCAGAAGCCTGATGTTTTACTTATCTATTACTATGTAAGACTACTACTATGAATGTTGCAGCCTAAGTCAACACACATCTATTATGTCAGTTCCTATGGATCAAGAGTCCAGGCACAGTTTAACCAGCTCTTCTGCTTCATGGTCTCATAAACCATAGTCAAGTTGTTGGTTGGGCTGCATTCTTAGCTGAGAGCTTGACTGGGAAAGAATACTTTCAAACTCAGATGGTTTTTAGTAAAACTGTTTCTGGTGGCTTTGGTCTGAGAGATTGTTTCTTGCTGGCTTTTGGCTGGAGGCCATCCTGTTTCCAGACACTTCTGATTTCCTTGCCATATTGGTTCCCTGTACACCAACACCTGCTTTATAAAAGCTAAAAGGGAAATAGTATATTTAAAAGATAAAGGTCCCAATCTTACATAGACTAAGCATGGAAATTACAGGTTTTCAGTTTTGCTAGATCTTACTGGTTAGACACAAGTAACAGGTTCTGCCCATACTTGATCTTCACAAGGTGAACACCAGAGGCAGAGACCATGAGGGCTATCTTAAAAAATCCAGGGGAACCTGGGAAGTGAAAAAGGAAGTCAGAAAAGGATCTGAGAACAAAACAAACTTGCATAAGCCTGATCTTTTAGGTCCCAAATGTTAAATGATTTAAACCAGAACTATTTTAGCCATGTCTATTTTCTTTTCTGCTTATTGACTTCATTCTCACTCCAGCCTCCTCAGCCAATCACCCTAATGTGTGTTAAAGGTCTGAAAGCATACATTTGTCCTCGGGTAATAGAAAATGTTACATGCGTTAATTTGCATAAATTGTGCTATAGACTTCTAATCTTCACTTAACACCCTAAGATTGGTGGTGGTAGTAGTTACACTATGTGCAGTTTATGGTTTCTAACTTCTGTAATCTTATTTCGTGTCATAAGAATCTAGATGTTTAACTCCAAAATAAACTAGAACATTCCCTTTAAGAATCTGAGAGTACGTGGGATAAATCTAGGAGTGTGACTTACTCGGTTACATTTATTCATATATCTGACTTTATTAAAGCAGAACAAAAATATGGAGCTCTATGCTAAACTGATAATTACATGTTGAACTCTGTACCCCATTAACAGAGCATGCATACTCCAAACATCCATGGAAAGCTAATAGAAATCAATACTATAACAGGCCAGATAATCCTAAACTTCAAAACATAGAAGTTGTCACAAGAGAATCTTCTGCAGCAAAGAAAAACAAATTCCTATACTCTCCCAATTTAAAGTGCTTTGCTTCATAACTACTGGATCAAAGAATGAATCAAATACTCAAATTTGAATGTTTTGTCATATTCTTAAACATGTGTAAGTTTTATATCTAACTATAGCTTTAGCCAAATTCCAAACACTTTCAAGATCACTAAAAAAATAAAATAGAAATTAATGTGACACTTCTGATAAACGTAAGAATTGGTTCTTCAAGGAACTGGGATGGGTAGGGAAGACTTCCTCTAATCTTTTTTGGGGTTATGAAGTTGATGCGTTTTGGATAAATGTTGGGACCTGGCCACTAACTGGTCACTTAGCTTTGGACAAACTTTCTCTTCTGTTTAAACTTACCATCTGTATGTAAATGAGATTGGGGAGAAGGGAGAGAGGAAGTTTGACAACATACAATGTAGGTAAATACTAGCACTAATTTTTCCTTCAAAACTAATAAGCCAGTATAGTGTATCTGAGATCATGAAATTCAAGAGGCTGCCTGAGCATCTGAGTCTATCTGGTTCAGTAGAGCTCTCCCACTCCCCACCTTGAAGCTTGGACCACAGAAAGTTTTGTACTCTTCCCTAGGGGGATGGAAATAGGTGTCCACGGGTAGTGTTTTAAGTGGAAGATTGTCCTATTCACCCATCACAACTAGTGTTAATGTGCCAGAGCTTCTGCATGGAGCATTCTTAAGTCAAGCACCGCTCTTGATTTCTCATATCAAACATGGCTACGTTATAGCTTATGAACATCTTTCTAAAACCTTGACAAACAAGGTAAGGAACAATAAGAATGTTTTCAGCATGTGCTCAGTTTACCACCTTGAACTTTTGCAATATGATCATAGCTACCAGTACTTTTCTAACATCAACATTACTTAACTTGCTAGGACATTACAGTGGTGAAAAGATAGCAGTAGTAGTAATGCTGTTTTTCCAACTAAATCGGATGCTTCTAATGGATCATAATTAGGTTTGCTCTAAGCCTTGGGAGGATTCCCTGTATCAAGTTAGACATTTCCTTCTATTCCTAGCTTAACAAAATTTACTCAGTTTGCAAATACTTCTTAGAAACTTGAGATAATGTGGTTCATTTCCTTTAACATGTTAATGTAGTGAGTTATTGACATCCACCGCCCATATCAATCTATCCTTAGATTTCTAAGACCAATTCTACTTGTTCCCTATATTTAACATTGCCATATTTGATTCTCAAATACTTCTAGATGCTTTGCATCTTTGTTAACGATGTTGACCTATAGCTTGCTGTTCTCCTCGATGGTATCAAAATTATGCTAGTTTCATAAAACCAAGCAATTTTCATCTTTATTTTGGCATTTTCTTTGTGCATTGTACCCTTTTATCAGTCAGGGTCTAAACCAGGAAAACAGAAAACATTTCAAGTATTTACTACAAAAGGAATCTAATCCAGATAATGAGTTATTCCGAAGATTAATGTGCTGGAAGCCAAACGGGATTGAGACAGTGAGAAAACTGAAAAATGAACAGCTACAGGGATTCAATATCCCCCCCCTAGGCTGGAGAGACGAGAAAACCATTCTAACTTGGAGAAAGGAAAATCCAAGGTAGGTCTACATCACAGAGCAACTGCCTGAGACAAAGGGGAAAGAATATACTGGGTTCCCTCCCAACTTCCCGTTTCCCACTAGCCTTCTCACTGGGCAAAAGCATCTAAGCACCAGCAGAATGAAGAACCTGGGAAATGCAGCCTGCAAGTACAAGGTCAGCCCTCCTGCACTACACTGACCAGAACAGAAGGGTGAAGACTGATACTGCGAACAAATGTTAATAGAATCTTGGATTCATTCCAGGTTCTTGCTCTGTGAACAATACTATGAACATCCTTGAGTGTATCTTCTGGTGTACATATTTAAGAGATTCTTTATAGTGTAACAATATCCAGCAATTGTTGGTTATATGGACCTTCTAGTTTACTGGAAACCACAAAACTGTATTCCAGTGTACCTGTATGTTTTGTTCCCAGTCACATATTAAAGTTCTTTGTTTCTGTCCCTAACAACAATGCCATAGTTTGAGGAATCTTAGGTTTGCTTCTTCAGACTCCCTTCCTTTCTTCACCTTCTATGCTCCCAGAGGCTGACCTGAACACTTGATCACTAAGGCTTCCATTCCTCTGATCTCTGGTTTGGCCTTGCCAATAAGGGACACTGACAAGAGATCTGAAGGAAGGTAACTACTCTTAACCTGGTCCCTCTGTAAGTAGAGAAGATCTTCTCCCCTTGGTTACTACACTACCCAATGTGTTCCCTCTATACACTGCCAACATCATTGTGAAGAATCCCTTCAGCAAATGGTCATATCTTAAACTGAGCAAGCCATTTCTCTCCTATTGGGACTCAGAATGATAGTCAGGTATTCTTTACCTTTTGAATGGTTGTCAATCTGGTGCTTCTACAATCTTACTTAACTTCCATCCCCAGTCATTAGTGTTGACAATCTTCACATTTTTCTGCTTAAGTGAAATTTAGGTTCACAGCTTGCTCTAGTGTTTTTCTTCCTCAGTTACAGGAGTTCAACATATGATCTGGATACTAGCTGCTGCTTGGGTTTATATGGTACACACAATTCTTCCCAACTTGGTATGTCCTTTTTCTCTGATGCCTCCTTAATTCTCAATTCTTTAACATAGCACAAACTAATACCTACTTTCTTTAAACACCAAAGGATTTCTTCATAAAATCCTGAGGATTTCTTACCTCAATCCTAAAATAATTTTAGAAGACAATAGAACAAACTGCCTTTTACACCTACATCTTTAATATATCTGGAATTGATATACTTCGTGCACATGGTGAGAGGTAAGGTCCATACTCCTGCTTTTCCATATGAATAACTTCCTGTCTTAGACTCACTTATGGAAGCGTTCATTCCTGACTCACCCCCTCCCTGCTCTGAGGCAGCTGTGTCATTTTAGACTTCCGCATACTTGAATCTATTCTGGGTTCTTCATTCTGTTCTGTTGGTCTTCATTATCACTTTTTAAAGTCTTTTTCTAGTAGAACATGCCTCTACTTTGTTTTTCTTTAGCAGTGTGTTTGCTATTCTTGTCCCTTTGCTTTTTCATATAAATTAGAATGAACTTGTCAATTACTAGAGAAAACAAAACTTTTGGAGTTTAATATAATCCTGTTAAATCTGATTATAGACGTATTTATTTTGGCATTCTGCTTGTGTTAGAGCTTCTAGGATATGTGGTTTTGTTACTTTTTTTAAAGTTTGCAGCCTTTCTATCTTTTCCCCTTACTTTTTAAAATAGATTATTTTAAAGCAGTTTTAGGTTCATAACAAAATCAAGCAGAAGTTAGTGTTCACATGGTACCCCCTGGTCCTACCATTCTACCTAAAGAGTTCTTCTGCCCTCTTTACTCTTTCTGAGACTTCCATAATGTTAAACCATGCAATACTGTTCTATAGGTCTTGGGTTCTGGGTTTTGTTTTTCCTTTTTTTTTTTTTTTTTTTTTTTTTGTGCTTGTTTCAATTTGGGTCATTTCTATTCAAATGTTATAAAGTTCGAAGATTGCTTCAGCTAGTTCATTATTCTGATGAGACCCATGGAGTCCATCTTTTCTGATACCATGCCTTCTGCTAGCCTTTCCACTTAATGTTAGAGGTTCTATTTTTCTGATGAAATACCCTATTCATGCATGTTCATGAAATCTTTAATGGTTAAAAGTCCCTGTCTGATATTCTAGCCTCTGAACTATCCCTGAATTGATTGACTATTTCAATTTTTAAAATAGGTGGCTCTTCCTATTCTGAGTGCCAGCTATTGTGAACAGATAAAACTCCCATCTGGAAGAGCGCTACTAAGTGTTGTGTGGAGGGATGGGGTAGTGAGTCAATCTGGTCAGATGTTGACTTAGGTTTGGGGTTTTGCCAGTGCTGTTACCTTTATGGCTTTCAGTTCCTAAACTGCAGTCTGCTTTTCCCTTCTGTAAATAGTTCCAGAAGTATTCTGTGTTCCGGCCCATCCTCAGCTTTTAGAGGTTTCTCAATGCCTAGGACCCAGAAAGGGTCTCTGTCCAAGGTCTCCCACTGCCCCTATAATAGACTGCTGGGTTTGTTACAAGTGCTAGGCTTACGGGAAAGAGAACTGTCCGATATCTCCTTGACAAGCCTTAGTCTCAAGCAGGTCCTATGTTACTGAGCTGCTAGGGTGACTTGTGAGCAACTCTGCTCCAATCCAATGGCAGCCAACTCTCCCTGGTCTTAAGAAAGCAAGCACATTGTACCCATCCCCCAGCTATACTCAGCCTTTCTTTGTATTGGTGTAGGACTAGCAAGAGGTTATGGGGTTTCCTGCTTTTTCTCCCAAAAGCTGTGACTCTTGCCCTCAGTCCTGGCGATAGGGGTGGGGGAGAGAAAATACCTTCTTGCCTACAAAGGCTGAGTTTCGCCTCACTATAAACCTGAGGTCTTTGGCAGGCACTGAGGAAAGCATTTGTCTCTTCAGTGGCATAAGGCTTTATTCTCTTCCGAGATAAGGTCGAGGAAATGGAGGTGTTGGGACCTGGCTTTGAGCAGCTGCCAATCTCATGCTGCATGCCTGTGCCACCAAGCACAACCCTCTGGTGTCAGCCCTAGTCTTCTCCAAGAGCAACCGAATGAGAACTTTGGCAAAGATCCTGTGAGGGAACTGGTCTTCTGTGTGGGGCACCCGAACATTCAAAACGTTGGCCTAAGCTTCTCCGAGCTGTATCCTGCCTATTTGCATTGGAGTAGGAATGGGGGCAAGCTTTGGGGTTTCCTGATTCCCCCCCCCCAAAAGCTGTGGCTCTTGCCTTTAGTCCTGACATGGGGAAGAGAAAATACTTTGTCTCCTATTAAGGCAGATGAGTTTTGCTTCTCCACTATAAAGGTTAGGTTTGAAAGGCTCTGAGAGGAAGGTATTTGTCTCTTCTCCAGTTGTATAAGGCTTTATTCTCTACTGAAAGAAGGTCGAGGAAATGGAGGTTTTAGGACCTGGCTGCCAGCAGCCACCAATAAACTACTGCCTGCCTGTGCCACCAAGCACAACCCTCTGGTGTCAGCCCTAGTCTTCTCCAGACCAACCAAATGAGAACTTTGGCCAAGGTCCCATGAGGGCACTTGTCTTCAGTATGGGGCACCCAATCATTCAAAACTTAGGCCTACCTTTCCCCTAGCTGTCTCCTGCCTCTTTGTATTGGTATAGGAACGGCGGGAGGCTATGGAGTTTCTTGCTTTCATACTCCCAGATTCTGTGGCTCTTGCCTTTAATGCTGGTAGTGGGAAAGGGAAAATACATACCCTCCTACAAAGGCAGAGGAGTTTTGCTTCTCCACTATTGAGTCTTGACAGGCTCTGAGAGGAAAGTATCTCTCTTTAGTGGCATAAGGCATTATTCTCTAAAGAGAAGGTGGAGGAAATGGGGAGGTGTTGGGAGCTGGCTTCCAGCAGCCACCAATCTCAAGCTTTATGCCTGTACCTTCGAGCAGAGTTCTCTGGTCTCAGTCCTAGTCTTCTCCAAGAACAACCAAATGAGAACTTTGGCAAAGATCCTGTGAGTGGATTTGTTGTCTGTGGGGCACCCAAACATTGAAAATTTTAGCCTATGCTTCTCCCAGCTGTCTCTCTATTGGTGTAAAAATGACGAGGACTACAGGGTTTCCTGCTTTTTCTTCTCCCAGAAGCTGTAACTCTTGCCTTTAGTCCTGGCAATGGGGGGAAATAATACCTTCTTGCCTACAAGGGCAGATGTGTTTTGCTTCTCCACTATAAACGTTAGGTCTTTAAAAGTTCTCTTGAGAGAAGGTTTAGGAAATAGAGAGGTGGTGGGACCTGGCTTCCAGCAGCTTCCAATCTCCTGCTGCATGCCTTTGCCACCAAGCACAACCCTCTGGTGTCAGCCCTAGTCTTTTCCAAGAGGAACCGAATCAGAACATTGGCAAAGATCCTGTGAGGGAACTGGTCTTCTGTGTGGGGCACCCAAACATTCAAAACTGGCCTACATTTCTGCGAGCTGTATCCTGCCTCTCTTGGCATTGGGGTAGGAATGGCACAAGGCTGCTGTGGGGTTTACTTTTTCTTCAAACGAGAACCTGTGACTGTTGCCTTTAGTCCTGGCAATGGGGAAGAGAAAATACCTTCTCTCTTTCAAAGCCAGATGAGTTTTGCTTCTCCACGATAAACATCAGGGAATTGACAGGCTCTGGCAGAAGAGTATTTCTCTTTTCTCTCTGTGGCATAAGGCTTTATTCTGTTCTGTGAGAAGGTCGAGGAATTGGGAAGGAGTTGGGACTTGGCTTCCAGCAGCCGCAAATCTCCTGCGTGTTGTGCCACCAGGAATATTATCTGGTGTCGGCTCTAGTCCTAAGAGCAACCGAATGAGAACTTTGGCAATGATCCTGTGAGGGAACTGGTCTTCTGTGTGGGGCACCCAAACATCCAAAATGTTGGCCTACACTTCCCCGAGTGTGTCCTGCTTCTCTTTATATTGGTGCAGGAGTGGCGGGATCCTGGGGGTTTGCTTTTCCTTCTCCCAGAAGTTATGACTCTTGCCTTTAGTCCTGGCAATGGGGAAGAGAAAATACCTTCTCTCCTCCAAAGCTAGATGAGTTTTGCTTCTCCACGATAAACATCAGGGAATCGACAGGCTCTGACAGAAGAGTATTTCTCTTCTCTGTGGCATAAGGCTTTATTCTCTTCTGTGAGAAGGTCGAGGAACTGGGAAGGAGTTGGGACCTGGCTTCCAGCAGCTGCCAATCTCCTGCGTGTTGTGCCACCAGGAAAACTATCTGGTGTCAGCGCTAGTCTTCTCATTCAGTTGATCTTTGAAAACATTAGCAAAGATGCTGTGAGGGAATTTGTCTTGTGTGGGGCACCCAAACATTCAAAACTGGCCTTTGCTGCCCCAAGCTGTATCCTGCCTCTTTGTATTGGTGTAGGAATGGGGACCGGCTATGGGGTTTTCCTACTATTTCTTTTCCCAGAAGCAGTTGCTCTTGCCTTTTGTCCTGGCAGTATGGAAGAGAATATACCTTCTTTCCTACTAAGACCGATGAGTTTTTGCTTCTCCACTATTATCTTTGGGTCTTTGGCAGGCTCTGTAAAGGAGCACTGCATGTCTTCTCCCAGAGGCATACAGCTTTATCCCCTTGTCTGAGAAGGTCGAGGAAATAGGGAGGTGTTGATCTGGCTTCCAGCAGCCGCCAATCTCCTGCTGCCTGCCTGTGCCACCAAGCACCACTCTTTGGACTCAGCTCTAGGCTTTTCCAAGAACAACCAAATGAGAACTTAGGCAAAGATTCTGTGAGTGAATTTGTTGTCTGTGTGGGGCACCCAAACATTGAAAATTTTAGCCTATACTTCCCCCAGCTGTCTGTCTCTCTATTGGTGTAAAAATGATGAGAACTATGGGGTTTCCTGCTTCTTCTCCCAGAAGTTGTGACTCTTGCCTTTAGCCCTGGTGATGGGGGGAGGTAATACCTTCTTGCCTACAAGGGCAGATGTGTTTTGCTTCTCCACTATAAACATTAAGTCTTTGAAAGCCTCTGAGAGGAAAGCATTCCTGTCTCTTCTCCAGTGGCATGAGCCTTTCTTTTGAGAGAAGGTCGAGGAAATAGGTGTCAGTACCTGGCTTCGAGCAGCTGCCACTTGCCTGCTGCATGCCTTTGCCACCAAGCACAACCCTCTGAATTCAGTCCTAGTCTTTTCCAAGAGCAATGGAATGAGAACTTTGGCAAAGATCCTGTGAGGGAACTGGTCTTCTGTGTGGG
>CM053577.1:106820939-106851733 GCA_028646485.1 Cryptoprocta ferox
AATGGGGAAGACAAAATGCCTTCTCTCCTCCAAAGCCAGATGAGTTTTGCTTCTCCACTATAAACATTAGGGAATTGATAGACTCTGACAGAAGAGTATTTCTCTCTCCTCTCTTTGGCATAGGCTTTATTCCCTTCTGAGAGAAGGTCAAGGAATTGGGGAGGTTTTGGGACCTGGCTTCCAGCAGCTGCCAATCTCCTGCATGTTGTGCCACCAGAAAAATTATCTGGTGTCAGCCCTAGTCTTTTCCAAGAGCAACCAAATGAGAATTTTGGCAAAGATGCTGTGAGGGAACTTGTCTTCCGTGTGGGTCACCCAAACATTCAAAACCTTGGCCTAAACCCCCGAGAGCTGTATCCTGCCTCTCTTCCTTTGGTGTAGGAATGGCAGGAGGCAATGTGGTTTCCTCTTTCTTTGAATGAGAAGCTGTGACTCTTGCCTTTATTCCTGGCAATGGGGAAGAGAAAATACCTTCTCTCCTCCAAAGCCAGATGAGTTTTAGTTGTCCACCATAAACTTTAAGAAACTAACAGGTTCCAACAGAAGAGTATTTCTCTCTTCTCTCTGTGGCATAGGCTTTATTCTATTCTGTGAGAAGGTCGAGGAAATGGGCAAGTGTTGGGACCTGGTTTCCAGCAGCCACCAGTCTCAAGCTTCATGCCTGTGCCTCCAAGCAGTTATATGGTGTCAGCCCTAGTCTTTTCCAAGAACAACCAAATGAGAACTTCGGCAACGATCCTGTGAGTGAACTTGTCTTCTATGTGGGGCATCTAAACATTCAAAACATGGGCCCATGCTTCCCCGAGCTGTATCCTGCCTGTCTTTGTATTGGTGTAGGAATGGGGACCGGCTATGGGTTTTCCTACTATTTCTTTTCCCAGAAGTGGTTGCTTTTGCCTTCTGTCCTGGCAGTGTGGAAGATAATATACCTTCTTTCCTACTAAGACCGATGAGTTTTGCTTCTCCACTATAATCTTTGGGTCTTTGGCAGGTTCTGTCAAGGGAGCACTTCTTGTGTTCTCCCAGAGGCATATGGCTTTATTCCCTTGTCTGAGAAGGTCGAGGAAATGGGGAGGTGTTGGGACCTGGCCTCCAGCAGCCGCCAATCTCCTGCTGCCTGCCTGTGCCACCAAGCTCCACTCTCTGGTGTCAGCCCTAGACTTTTCCAAGAACAACCAAATGAGAACTTTGGCCAAGATCCTGTGAGTGATTTGTCTCCTGTGTGGGGCACCAAACACTCAAAAATTTTTGCCTAAACTACTTCCAGCTGTATCCTGTCTTTGTATTGGTGTAGTAATGGAGGCAGGCTATGGGTTTTTTCTGCTTTTTCTTCCTGAGACTGTTGCTCTTACCTTTTAGTCCTTGCAATGGGGGAGAGAAAAACCTTCTCTCCTACAAAGGCAGATGAGATCTGCTTCTCCACTATACACTTTGGGTCTTTGATAGGCTCGGTGAGGAAAGCATCTGTCTCTTCTCCAGTGGCACAAGGCTTTATTCCTTTCTGAGAGAAGGTCATAGAAATGGGGAGGTGTTGGGACCTAGCTTCCAGTAGCAGCCAATCTCCTGCTGCATGTGTTTGCCACCATGAAAATTATCTCATCTCAGTAGTAGTCTTTTCCAAGAACAACCAAATGAGAACATTGGCAAAGATCCTGTGAGTGAATTTGTCTTCTGTTTGGGACACCCAAAAATTCAAAACTTCGGCCTGCACTTAATCTCTTAAGAATTCCTAAACGTTCCTCCTGATTTCTCCTTACCCACTTCTGTGTGGGTTGCCATCACTTCCTTTTCTGTTCTAAGATGTCAGACTGTTCTTTACCTCCTCAGAGGTGATTGTCATTATGGTATTTAACTTATTTGGTTGTTTTGCAACCTCAGCTCTCTGGGCTACAGTTAAAATTTTGTTGATCTGGCTTAAGGGCAGAGTCTTCTCTTGAAGACTTCTACAATTTGAATAGAAAGAATACCTCATTCCTAAATTTCTAATCTACACTGATTTTTTTCTGACTTATGGATTACAAGTGACTCTATTCCAAAATACAGGGTTTTGTCACTTTTATTACCAATTTCTAGTTATTTGCATTTAATTGGCACTATAACTTGCCTTTGAAATTTGATTTGCTTTACTATTTTGCAGAAATTCTGCATGTGCTTGCAATTGTCTTGCATTTACTGAGTACAGTGTTTGTATGTGTCCCAGCTTATCAAATGTAGTGGCCAAATCTTTAATTTCCTTACTGAAGTTTCTACTTTCCTATCAGTTACTAAGGGAATTATATTAATACCCCAGTATGCTTATGGATTTTTTCACCTCAAAACTACAAATTTTGGTTGACATATTGAGTCAGAAAAACCAATAGTCACTTCCAAATGATAGCATTCAGTTTGAGTACACATAACTTCATCTCCATGTGTTTTCTGACATGTTAATATAGCTTTTGTTTAATTGGTATTTCTCTCACCTTCAAATTTTCTACATCCTTATGGCTTTATGTGAATGGGTGTGTGTATATCTAGATTTTCTGAATCCTGACATCTTAAGCATTTAGTCCTTTATTACTAATACTTGGGCTTGAGATTTGTTTCACAAGGTCTGATTCTTTCCCTGCTTTCTTCCTTTTGAACTGATTACATTTTTTTCTCATTATTCCCTTCTGCTAATGAAGTTATTCTATGGTTTTAGTGATAATGCTAAAAATTACAAAATGCATTAACTAAAGGCTAATGATCAATACCTTAGCTCTCTAGACAAAAGTACACATTTGAGGTGTTTAATCTATTGAGGTTGTATGTATTCTATGGCCAGTGGAAGCCTCTACCAAGAGTTGAGATTTTAGAATTGTTCTCACCTACCTTATGACAGTAAGACCACATTGTAGGTATTAGGGGAGTGGTAATAACTCCCAGAATGCTATATCAGTGACACCCAAATTTTGGTGGGGATGAGAATCACCTAGAAAACTTGGTGAAAATGTTAAGACCAGACACTTTCCTGCCTCAATGAGCCTTGGCCTTTATGCCTGACTAGCATTTCAGGAGATTCTCCTGAGTTTTAGTAAGTATGAGGCTATAATACAGAGGTTCTCAGACTCATCTGTGGTGAATGCAGATGACCTAGAGATCAAAAGCATATACTGGCTTATATAATTTCTCTAGCATTTGAGAGGAAGGCAATAATGATTACAAGGATTGAGAAGTTGGTTGTTAATGGCTATGGTAGCACTAGAAAAAAAGGGAAGTTCAGTTCAGCTAACTACAAATTATAGCATATAAAAATTCTTAGCTATATGTGTACTTCAGCTGTAGGAGATAAGAATCAGTCCCAGCATATGATCAGGACAATAACAGTTACAAGTGATGCTATATTATCACCTTTGATACACTAAAGTCAGGTCCCAGTGAGGGAGCTATGATACTGGTATAAGGACATCTGGGCAGATGCACTTCACATCTTTGAACTACTCATTCCCCTGGATCCTCTGTGCCTCTCCTGTTGCTTAAGGATAATGCAGAAGCCTGGTCTGAGGCACATCTCACAGAAGCTGGTATTTACTCCTTGTAAGAAATGCCCCATCTCTCACAGCTTCTAGCCCAATCACTAGTGTCAAGTCCAGCATGGCCCGAGTGGGGCAGTGTTGAGACAAGGGATTATTCACCAAAGGATCTATAGGGCCTGGCTGCTCTGTCAGGAACTCAGAACAGACTTATGAATGGATTTTAAAGGTGCTGGAGCAGAGAGTATAGAAGGCCAGATAATGGAGAGTTGACTGATGTGAGTTGCCTTCACAAGACTAACTACTGTCCTGACAAAGACATGGAACCAGTCTCAGTATGCTGATGGTATAGTGATCAGAAGCTCTGGACAAGGGTGGGGAAGTAGAAAAATGGCCTTATAGCAGCTGTCTTCAAACTTTGCTATATATTCAAATCATGTAGGGATATTTGACTCCTGACACTTAATGTTCCCATAATCTTACAAATTAATCTTAATACATAAGGCATAAGCACCAGTGTTTTTAGAACTCCCAAGGTGGTGATTGACTGCAGTCAAGTTTGAGAACCATTAACATACAGCAAATGAGGAGATGGCACAGTTATGTTGGCAAGGTTTTGGAAAAGGGCTCAGAGGTGAGCCTGCTAAAAATTTTCATTTTAAGGGAGGCCAGGATGTTCCCAGGGCACCCCAGGGTGGGGGTCTTTGTCCTAAAACCAATGTTCTACACTAATGATAGAAGGCTCAGCCTCACTGAGAAGTAAGGGTGAGTGTCATCTACAGGTCTAGGTTGGCAGTAGTATAGGTTTATATTAAACTGGAGTCACTAGTGTCCATGAGAATAGGATTCAGAAATAGCAGAAGTTGGGCAATAGCACTTAATCTCATCTACATAAAGCCAGAATAGCAAGTAGAGGTCTTGACCTACAAAGCAATTAGACCATGACATATCTAGTGCAAAAGATTGGCAGCCACCAAGGTATTTGACATGTATCTATCAAAAGCAATTGACAGCAGGTGAAAAGACTTAAACCAATGAAGGAACTCTTACTCAGTTCCCACACCTGAACCAATCCTAGCTAACCCCTCTTAGGGGAAGAACCTGTAGTATCATAGCAAGTACATAGTTAGTGACTTCCCAAAGTCCATCCCCTTCCTGTGATCTGAGGAACTATATACAGAGGAAAAAATACTAAGATTTTCAGAAAGTGTTGGAGAAAGGGTTGCACATGTTAGTGATATAAGGATTGAAAAATGCTCATGAATTTACAATTAGACTAAGGATGTATGGGGCCAGTTAATCAAGTCCTCAGACCAGGAGGATTTGCTTGAGTCTCTGGAACCCCTCCATGGTTCCCTAGTCCATGATGACTAAATGTGAAGGTATAATTGGAAAAACCCTTATAGTTTTCCTATTCTGGGGACTATGTTGACAGCCTCTGAAGTAGGTGGTCTGAATATTTTGGATATTTGGCTAGAGAAGTCAAGTGCTGTCTGTTCCCTGGTATTTCCCTGCAGTCACTCCTTTCTCTAGAACTAAAGGGGAGCACTAGTAAGGATGACACAAGCCACCATGAGAATTTGGTGTCACGGAGGTCCTCTGTAGGCCAAGTTTGATGGCAGGGCATACATAGAGCTAGTTTCTTCCATTCTGTGGGGATGGTAGGATTCAGAAAAGCAGAGGCCTGGCACTGGCATGTAATCATATCCCCATTGCCTCGAAGGGTTTCCATAAAGAACCATGAAACCAGAGTGGCAACGAGAAACCCTGATCTATAAGGCTAGTAGACCAGAATCTGGGAGGTTAATAAGAAAGATGGATGGCTCATAGAAGTATCACTGGATTTACATAACCAAAAAGGAATAATAGTAGACGAGCAGAAGATTAAGACTAGTTGCCCCGGTGGAAAGTCCACTATTTCTTGCCCAGGACTCACACCTTAGCTAGTACTGGCTAAAACCTCTTGAAGGACCCCATAATAGCATGGCAAGT
Source organism: Cryptoprocta ferox (assembly GCA_028646485.1). Lineage (NCBI taxonomy): Eukaryota > Metazoa > Chordata > Mammalia > Carnivora > Eupleridae > Cryptoprocta > Cryptoprocta ferox. The sequence goes on from CM053577.1 coordinate 106,826,426, forward strand.
ATACAGTAGTGACTCTCAAAGTCCTTCCCCCAAATTTCACTTAATTTGAGGAACTCCAAGTCCTTCCCCTCTATCGTTATTTAATTTGAGGGACTCCACCTTGTGGGAAGGAAGCTACTCAGATTTTTGAGAAGTTGTTGGATATAGGGTTAGATATATCACTGATATGAGGGACTCAAAACACTCATGTCCTTTCTATTAAAGGGTATGAGAGGGTAGTTAGTTCTCTCCCAAGTTAGTCTTGCTCAGTCCAGAGTTTCTCTGATCCACTCTGTGGTCATTTCCCATTATACTTGAAGACCTGTAAAGGTTGGGCCCACTTGGCAGTTCATAAAACCATGTTGCTTCCTGATATGTGGAATAAAGTTCTACAGGTAGGAAAGACCTACCTTTCAACCCTAACCCTTCAAGGGGGAAGCCTGTGAAACTATACCCTGTCCAAGACTGAAAACAAATACTGTATATTGGAATGTATACTAGAATGGTAGGTACTACTGTTCCCTTGAAGTTTTAAAGGATGTGGGAGTCAAAGGTTCTCAATCATATCCCCATTCAGTGCTGTGTATGGTACCTCCAATCATTGCATGGATTCATGGTAGATAAGGAACAAGCCCAACATTAGGCACAAAAAGGAATAGACTGCTATTGTATATTACATCACCTAGAGTCTACTCGCATGACATACCTAAGTATGGCCTGTTGTCTAGAGTTGGCACATCAGCTTTGGTGCACTTGACACTCTGCCATTCTGATAGATGTGTATGTACTCTGTGCTGACAGATACTTCTTGATGCCATCAATAGAATATCCTCATGTTCTGTCACCAAAGGGTACAGGTAGGAATATCTACTCTTACCATCTCCTCTCAAGATCTAGTTAGGAATTTGTTCTTCCCCTGCCACAACCTTATGTTTCGTTGGAAGGGAGTTTCTGATATTTTGCAGTAGAAAAGTGAAACTTTCCCATCCAAGACACAAGAAGAAAGTTACTTATAACTTGGTCTATGGTAAGGAACTAGGGTTTCTATTAGATAATGATGGGAGGTAGGGACATGTGTGGGAAACTACTGGGCACCTCTTGGTTTTTCTAGTAATATGGACAACCATAAATCTCAGTAGCTGAGAGCCAGTGGCCAAGGTTATACCAGTAAGGAATGAAGGCCTGGGTAAACTGGGGGGGAACAGCATCTGAAGATAAGGGAAATCTAGAATGGGTGGTAGGAAAGGAATATCAATTGTGACCTATTACAAATCGATCCTCCTGAAACAGGTGCTAATACAATTTGGGCTATACAATTTAATACAGACCAGCATCTGTGAAAGGAACAGAAGGATGCAGGTTAAACTGATGAAGTCCAATTGAAGCATGCTTGAGAAAGCCTCACCAACTTGTTGAGGTACTCCAGTGTGAGAGTTGCCCATCAATGTCCCATATTGTACCTTAAATGGCCATTACCCTATTCCCCTTCTTTACTCAGTATGCTGCCCCAATAATAACTTTACATTAAGTGGGGAGGCTCTGGTGCAGACCCTGAAAGGCTGGTGAACTGGCAGATTCTAATATCAGACTAGGCAGTATGTAGAAACAGCTATGTTGGCCAGGCTAAGTTGCCATAGTGGCAGGTAGAGGGGAGATGAAGTCATGTGAAATGCCTGAAATACATGTACATCACAGCAGCTTTGCCTATGTGCTTGTACTTCCCAATTGCTTACCCTCCTGACAAGTGGGGCCTGTTCTCTCCTATATTACCAAGGCTGTCAACTTAACAGCTGTCTTTTGTGTGGCCTGGTAAATATGAGGCTGCCATCTTCCTCTTGTTGAAGTCTGAATTACTTGTTCCTTTTCTCATTCCTGTAGTTCATTCTGTTATTTGGTATGACCTTGGATCATACCAAGGTTGACTTTCCTCACCTAGTAGCAGTCCTATTCCTACCTTAGTGTGTGGACTCACTACAGGGCCCAGTGTTATAATTCCTTAGCCTGACTACATCAGGCCATCTTGATCACTGCAGTGGGTTGAGCTGGTAGGTGGTCTGGATGGTTTCTAATAGTAGGAACCAGGGTACCCAGCTTTCATCTAGGAACACCCAAAGTTGAGCACCTATCAACTGGATGTCCTGGTGTCTGAAAAAGCTGAGATCAATGTGAAAACTAAGATAGTCAACACTGACAAAACTTAAAGGATTTAACAAAATATTGTGCCATAAAATGATTCTAGAAAAGAATCCTCAATGTTAGAAAGACCCAACCAGACACTAGTGCCTTCTGATTGAAGTTCACAGCATGGCATTTCTGGATTTGGCCATGTGCCATTCTGAACTCCTTCACCTGACCGGAGTCTGGTTCCAGTGGCTCTTTAACCCTGATTAGTACTTTTCCTGCAGTCTGGAAAGAAAGGTCGCTGCTGCCTCAGTTATTGCCACAAAACAAGATTTGTAAAGGCTGCATCATGAGTCTTCAGGCTGCTCTTAGCCTTGCCTTATTGTGCCTCACTTGGAGTGTGAGACAATTGGAGACCCTCTGAATGTACATCAGATGTTCAGGGAAATTAATAGTCCCTGGGGCAACTTTGACAGAGAAAACAGCTGGTGAATATTCTCCATCACTTAGAGATTGTAGGGAAAAGAACTTCTTTTGAACTCCATAGACTTTCAGGCAGACTGAGAAATCTGCTTTTTAGGAAGCAATGACCAACTCAAAAATACACTTTGTCCTATTTGCCATCTTCCATTCCTATCCCCCCCCCCCAATTCTGTTTCTTCTTAGGATTGACTTCATTACTATAAAATATCAGCAAAACTTGCTTCAGGCTCTGTCCTGGAATACATGGTCTAAAACCACCCCCTATTTTACTGTTCTTGCTAAAATACAAATTTGAATCTGAAGTACCTAGATCTAACTTTCAACTTACAGAAGACAAAAGGGACAGAACACAAATGACAACAGGAGAATAAAATCTGCAAAATCTATATTCTGGAACCATTCAGAACAGATGATCCAGTTTTAAGGAACTGTTGAAAGAATCCAAATGGGTTTGGATTTGAATCTTGATAGAAAGTAGAGGCTTCAAGGATATTGGTGAAACTGCCATTTTTGAGATAAATTGTTTATAAACATGTTTACTAAGTCTTTAAAATTGCATAGGTCATAAACATTTCACCTCCTAAAACAGAAGGTAAAAATTAGGAGGGAACAAAGTTGAAAATGGGACAATAATTAGGTTTTGAGTTAGGATTCCAAGGCTTCAGTAATCGGAAGAAATGTACAGAATTGGTAAGAGTTACAACATTCAGGTGTGACCTGTTGAGGGTGTGAGGAAATGGACATCTTAAGGATTCCAAGATCTTTACAAGTGCTCAACTCAGATCATGGTGCCTCTTAATGAAACAAGAGGCAAGGTGAGAGGAAGAAGTTTCATTCTGTTGGAGCTTGACTTTTGCAGGTCATTCAGGTAGAAATAGACATTGTAAATGTAGAGGCTTGACAGAACCCTGGGTGAAATAGGGAACCTGCAGATGAGAAAGTATGAGATGGTGAGTGAGTGAGCTTACCCCGTGTCTTTCTCTTAGACCCTGTTCTGGGGGGAGACCCAAGCTGAGGCTGGGTTAGTGGGAAATGAGAGACCACAAAGGTGCATTGAGTTGGTCATCTCTACAAATGACAGATTGCTTCACCCACTGACTACCAGGGGAAGAAAAAATTTATCCAGGAGGTTTCATGGTCCCTATTGATCAAATATTGCCAGGTGTAACTCTATGCCTTTTCTGGGTCACGTGTGCATAAGTGCTGAGCAGATTTCCACAGCCATCTATGTGATAGTGTTAGAAGCTCAAGAACCAGATGCCAGGTGGGTAACATGATGTTGGGTTGCTCTTGGGTTGACACTGGTCCCTGTTGCAATGGCTTAAAGGATAGGTGAGGTCAGTGTTCAAAGTGGTGCACAAACATATTCAACCCACTCCGGGGGAGTACACAGAGAAATAAGCATAACTGAGTCCCTAGAAAATGCCAACTTTTAAGGGACAGGTAGAACGAGGTGCCTGGAGGAGGACTTCAAGGGTTAATAGTGAAGGAAAGAATAAAATTTACCACATAAGCCAAGGGAAAAGAGCTCTCAAAAAGGAGAGATTACAAACTGGTATCAAACAGCAAAAACCAAAGTAGGTTGTGACCAATTCAGGAAATCATTAGCTGAAATCTACTTCCAGAATGAAAATAATAAACGGCTGCAACATACAAAGCAGTAAATGGACTGTGTTCTGGGTAGACCAAGGACAGTGGTATGTCTGAATACTTCTACCATATGTATACACTATTGGAGTACATGCATTTTTTAGACACCGAAAATCATAAAATAACATTTTTAAATACAGAGCCTCTTCATGAACAATGAAAACATTAATTTGTCAGTGATCTGAATATAAGTGCTCTATTTGCAAAAGTTTTTTTTTCTTGGACACCTTTTGATACCGCATTCTCAGGATCTAGCTCTAGCTTTGTTTTGATTGTTTTTTTAAGGATTGTCATAGCTGAGAAAGATACTTTACAAAGATTGATAGCTCCAAATGGAGAAACAGCACCAATGGTGGTTTATTAAACTCAGTGTTTAGTTCCATTCACAATTATGCAAAACTCCTTGTTTTTTCTTGTGATTTCTGGAAAATTCCCATCCTGTGTCAACTAATTGTTGCAAACTAATTGGATGGCATTGCAGTTCTACATCTAACCAGTTAGACCAAACCTGCAGAAACTGTTTGAAAACATCTTACATTCTGTTGAACTCTTCTAGGTTTCATATGCATGCACAAGAGACTTTAGATACATATTTCTAATGTTGAGATTTTGTACTGGGAAAAATGTCAAAATGTGCTTTTAAAATGCTCTATGCATAGCATGAATTTCTTCAAAAGAGGTTGTCCCTGTATCATTGCTATAACTTCGCTTTTATCTCCTGTCAAGGTCTGGAAATGGGAAACATTTGAAATTTTTCAGACAAATGTAGAACTCCTCTTTAAGTACATCTTTTCCTATTTGAAATAAGGAGTGATTAATTTTCTCATAGTAAGACATTTGGTTCATAGGGCAAAGAATCCTAAAGAGTTGACCATGGTTTAAAAATCTTGTTTTCATGAAATTAGTCCCATCGGTGACATCTAGCACTACGTATGTTGCTTTCAACTTCCTCCTGACAACTCCGTTTGTAAATGATGTGATAGATGCATTGCACATGGTGCAATATCTGTAAGTTTACTCTGGTATCAACGGTGGTTATACTTTTTCCATGAAGGGGTCATTTAATTTTGAATGTGGCTTACAAAAGTAATTCTAGGTATATATCATTTTTGAAATAGAACCTGGCAGATAACCACATTTGAGACACGTTCAAAACATTTATACTTTCATTCAACAGTATAGCAACCTCTCCCACACTATGTAATTTGTTCTGAACCTTGCTTTTTCAAATCTTCAGTATTTTCTGTACATCTGCCAATAGTATTTGGTGATAAAGAAATACATTTGGCTTATTGTTCTGGTGTATTCTAGCAATTCTACAATGGTAGGAAGAGTCAAGTGTTTCCCCAGTGATAAATGGATTTTTATCTTTCACTCTTAAACACTGACTGCTAAATTTAGTGAAATCTTGTGGAGTACTAGAATTACATAACTCCACACAGCACTGATATCAGTGGAAGTTCCCTATGTTCTGCATGCTTAGTATAAATCTATCAGGATTAGCAAGACTTCAAAAGTAACATTAGCATATCAAGTCACTGTATATACTTAGGAAATGAGACTTTTCTGCTACTACTGACAAACATTACCTTAATAATTTTAATTCTCTTGGCAGATTTCTTGAACTGATTAGTTCTAACATGGTTATTGATTCATAGTTGGAGTAGAAATTATCAATTTTTATGCTCTTAGGTGCTTGTATCATCTCTTCAATGGGTATTTTCATTGTAGCAATCTGTATCCCATGCTGCCCATATTGTGAGGATTGATTTAAACAAAATAATTGGCATTGCTCAGCGATTTGCCCTAAGTGGATTGATGGACAAGCCATGCATGAGGGAGGCTTGGTCAGCATCTCCAGATTGGGGAGCTCCCTTTTGTGTCCCAGGTACCCTCTGACCATCCCAATTCACAGATGAACAGATCAACCTGTGTCCAGTATCCTTATCAGAATTTATGAACATCAATCTGAGAATCAGTATGCCCGAAGATGTTTTATTGGGATAGGTTGTGGGTACATCCACCACTATTTGGAGACTCCTGATATAATGAACATTTTAGGGAGATGATATGTGAGGAATTCAGTTAGGAAACAAATTGAAAAGTCTTTCTTAATGCAGGTGATAGGATTATTGGCTAAGGGGAAGAAACCACTGGAAAAGTTGAAGGTGCAGGAGAAGAAATGGACTAAGTCAGAAATAAGGGAAAGCCTGGGATTTAGGAAACAGGATTAGCCTTCTAGTCCAGAAAGGGCCATTTCCTGATAAGCTGAAATAGTGGAAGATCCTAAATAATTTTGAAGGATGTGGGAGAGCTGAAGGAGTTCAGAAGCTAGGGGCAGGGACATGGGCTGGAAGACAGGGGCATTAGAAGCTTCGTGGAGAGAAAAACGTTGCAATAGCCACTATATAATGAGAATTAAAGGTGTGTGTTAATTTTAGGATATTTGGTTTGCTCTCCCTCTGAGAATTAACTGGTTTTTGAAAACAAAAGCTACAGTTGGGGCAGCTAATGGATCTCACAACCAAAGGAGTGGCAGAGTAAGGCTCTGGGCTCTATACAGGCACACTAGTACCCTAAATACACAAATACAGAATGGTAATAGATGTAAGACACTTCTATCTTCCATTGAGAAAATACAAATGCTCCTTGGACACCATGAATATACAAATACTTCAAGGTGAAAGAAAACTATCATGTTATATTTATATATATATATATATATATACATTAACTTTAGTTTGTCAAGTTGGTTTCCATATAACACCCAGTGCTCTTCCCCACAAGTGACCTCCACCATGACCATCATCCCCCTCCCTTTCCCCCTCCCCCTTCAGCCCTCAGTTTGTTTTCAGTATTCAAGAGTCTCTCATGCTTTGTCTCCCTCCCTCTCCCCAACTCTTCTTACCCCTTCCCCTCCCCATGGTCCTGTTAGGTTTCTCCTGTTAGACCTATGAGTGCAAACATATGGTATCTGTCCTTCTCCGCCTGACTTATTTCGCTGAGCATGACACCCTCGAGGTCCATCCACGTTGCTACGAATGGCCAGATTTCATTCTTATTGCCATGTAGTATTTTAAAGCCTCAAACCTTTTTTAAACTATTGCTTTTTCTAGTCCTGTTACATAACTAACTCTTCATATGTAGCTTTAATGACCTTAGTGTTGTGGTCACTAGCAACATACCGAGGCATTGAAGCCTTCCAGAGTTCATGTGCTCACATAACAGACAATAATATCTGGATCAGACACAGCTTCAGGAAATCTGATGCCAGGCCCCAAGGCTCCTTTACATAATGCAATCAGCCTTTTCCCTTGTTCTTCCAATGATCAGAGATCTCATATAGTGTAACTTCCTGATGCTTTTTAAAAGGGATCTCTAAAAGGCTGGTTTATAATTGACATCTAAAATTTGGTTGAGAACGTGGGGCATACCTGGAGGAACAATTAACTGGCATCACTGTGTATACACAACTACTCCCTGCCTTTGCTAATTCCATCAAGTGACCTGAACCAGCAGTCCTGAACCAGCATTGATTGGAGTATTGTGATTAATGCATTCCCCACACTTGGTATTCAAAATAAAACCACTGAGACTGCACCAAATAAGAGTCTTTGTGAACTCTGTCATTGCAAAGCTCAAAGTCAGTGTAAAGCCTCATAATCATACCTTTTCTGAGGGATGAGTTCTTGAAGGGAAAATTCTGATATCCAGGCATACACCATATGTTCATAACCCACAGTCCTGACGGTACACTGCATGCCACACGGCTAACTTTTAACAGTCACTAGTGTAATAGGGTCAAATGATGAATGTTAAGAGTGTTCTCTGCCTCCTCCCTTTCCTCCGGCGTCTCTGCCATCTCTTAAGCTCCTGAGACTCATTCAGATTCAGGTAATCAGAGGAAAACATGAGAAGCAGGGAAGTTGTGTTTGTAATAGAGTCACTTTACTGCCAGGAGAGGAAAATTGCAGAAGTTAAAAAGGAAAACATCCTGGGATGAGTGGGAGTGATTCTGGAGGCTGAGCAGAGTTTAGAGCACTGCCTCCTATGGGGGATGGTGAAGAGCATCAGTGGGGAGAATGTTTAAGATGTCTCACTGCATAAGATTTCAGTTTACACGTTGGGATTTTACTCAGTCACAACACACTTTGTTCTTTTAAAGCTATGTTAGATTCTCTTCCTTTGAAGAGACTCTAGGACCTCCAGACCTGGGTTGTCTTTGGGGGTTGTGCTATGATCACCTGATAGTACTACCTCCTTGATAGGGATTCTTTCGATCTGCAACTGAGACAGGTCTTCAGATGAGAAATACAAGGGTTAGCACTTGACTTGCCCCAGATCCTGTCTATAAGGAGCAGTTCATAAGAGGCATGTCCAAGGTTGTGAGGAGGAGGAGGGATTTCTCCTATCCCCTTTAGGTTCTGTGACTGGGCTTGATTAAATTGGCAAAAGACAGATTAATAGGAGCAAAGCATATAAAATTTACGTGGTAATGTTTAAATGTACATGAAGGACATAAGAAATGAAAAGCCCTACATACTATCTTAACAAATAATGGTAAACTGGAGACAAAGCAAAGGAAAGCAGGGCTTGGGCTAGGGGCAGTAAACCATAGGAGAGTAATTAGAACATACATGGAAGAAACTAATGGAAAAAAAATTTTTAATGGGCTGGCTTGTACAGATTCTTCTTGATGTTGACTGCCTGTCTCTGGTGATAAGAATGTTCTCTGCTTCCTGGAGCAGAAAGTACCTTTCTCACAGGTAATCTGATGCCCTGCTTTTAGATAAAGGGGAGATCCACTCTTCCTGTATCTGCTTTTTCTCAACTGCTTCAGCTCAACTATCAGTATGCTAACTGGCATGTTTTGGGGGGTGACACATTCTGATCTCCTTTAGTTGTCTCAAGCCCGTGGGCACTCTTTCTTAACCATTATCCAATTCTTCCTCTTTATCTCAAGAATGACCACCAAAGTAGCATAATACTATCTCAGGAAAATAATGCTAAATAATTCCATGTAAATGTCAGGGAGTAGAGGGAGAAGAGGCGCGGGGGGGCGCGTAGAGCAAGATAGAATAGATATCCAAGCTCTTCTGGGCTGAAGCCATGGCCAGGTACAAGTTTAGAGGTTTAACTACAGAGGCTCTGCCAGAAATCAAGTTACATGGAAGGGGAAAGAGGCCAGTAAGTATAGGTTCAAGCGTTGCCGCACAGAGAATCCAGGGGAATATGATGTCCTAAAGCTTGGTGTCAGAGTTGTGGCAAATATTTTTATGGAGGTGCCAGAGTGGTGCCTGAACTCTGACAGGAAGGGGCTTAGTTATCTTTCAGTGCTGGAGTTAAGCTTCTCTGATCAGCCTGTGGTGGAATAAATTAGAATACTAATCACTGAAAATAGCTTCGTCCTGTATCTTGTTTGGGTCACTAAAAAATATAAAACTGGTATTCTCAGTTTCCTCTAATACTCATTTTTGCTTAGGAAATCTAATATCTACCTATTGAGGCTGGCTCCAAAGTATTTAAGAGCTCTGGGAATAAGTGTAGCCCTGTGAAGGAAGGTCAATCCTGTTTGTTTCTGCTAGTTATTTCCACAGGGTGGAGCTCTTGATGATTCTGATCCAAATCCAATCAATGCTGCAATGGGATCCTGTTCTAATACCAAAGTTACGGATTCTTGAAAAATCACATTCCTGTGTTCGACCATTGTGTCCAAAACACAGTCAAGGGATATATCAAGGGAACATCCAGCACCAATCAAATGTTAGTCTCATCCCAGACTATCAACCTGAAATTCCCTCATTCCCTAGGAGATCCTATTTCAGGGACTTCATTGTACTTTTCCAAGACCCTCCTTTTAATCTAGGGAAGGAGCAATAGGGACACTGTGAGGAGCCCAGGGACTTCCAAAGAGCTGTCCGCAGCCTTTATGTCCCAATATGCACACCAAAACAAAAGTGGCTGTTTGCAGAAGGTCCTGTTACAAGTAAAGCCCAGGGCAACAGGTGACTATCCTAAGTTAATTACAAAATCACAAAATGCCTTCACAAGACCCTTTATAGGAAAAATTCCTAAGTATGGTGGACACTAAGTGTTTAATCCAGACTCCCCATTCCTTTTGTTAATTGTGGCAAAAATACATAATATAAAACTTGCCATCTTAGCCATATTTAAGTGTACAGTTCAGTATTTGGTTTCACAACAATGAACACTTATCTCCAGAACTCTTCATTTTGCAAAACAAACTCTATACCTGTTAAATGATCACACCACCACCCCCCATTCCTTTTCTCTTTCCCTCTGGTAACCACTATTTTGTCTCCATGATTTTTGACTATTCTAGGTACCTCAACTAGAATCATATTTTTCTTAACAATATTCCACTGTATATATACCACACTATGCTGAGTCATTTATCTGTTGGGTACTTGGGTTGCTACCACCTTTTGACTATTATAAATAATCCTACTTTGAACATGGGTATACAAATAACTCCCCCAAATCTTGCTTTCAACTCTTTTGGGTATATACTCAGAAGTGAATTGCTGAATCATATGGTAATTCTATCTTTAATTTTTTGAAGAACCACTATACTGTTTCCTGTAGTGACTACACCATCTTATACTTCCAACAATGCACAAGCGTTCCAATTTCTTCACATCCTCACCATCATTTGTTTTCTGGATTGTTTCAAAGTAACCATCCTAATGGATGTAACGTGATATCTCATTGCGGTTTTGACTTGCATTTCCTTAATGATTATTGATGTTAAGCATCTTCTCATGGGCTGTTGGCCATTTGTATATTTGGAGAAACATCTATTCAAGTCCTTTGCCCACTTCTTAACTGGGTTGTCTGTCTTTGTTGCGTTTTTTATTCAGGATATTAGCCCCTTAGAGAAATGATTTGGAAACATTTTCTCCCTTGCCATGGGTCACCTCTTCACTGAGTTTATTGGGTCTTTTCCATACAAGTTTTAAATTTTGTAGTTCAACTTATCTATTTTTTTGTCCCCTAGAGTAAAGATTACTAAATCCAGTGTTATAGAGATTTCCCCTTATGTTTTTCTCCTAAGTTTTACAGTTTTGGCTGAGGATGTTTAGGTCTTATTCATTTTGAGTTATTTATGCTGTAAGGAAAGATTCCAACTGCCCTCATTTGCATGTGGATATCCAGTTTTTCCAGTACATTTGAATAGACTATTCTTTCCTCCATTGAATGGTTTTTGACATGGTTGCCAAAAATCATTTGACCATATATGTGAAGGTTTATTTTTGGGCTCTCTATTGGTCTGTAGGTCTCTTTATGCCAGTATCTAACTGTGGCTTTGTAATGAGTTTTGAAATTAAGAAGTGTAAGACCTCCAAATGGGTTCTCTTAAAAAATTCAAATATAATTAACATACAGTATTAGTCTCAGGTGTACAATAGGATTCAACAATTCTATTCCTCAGTGCTCCAGATAAGCATACTTCTAATCTCCTTTATTTCATCCACCTTCCTACCCACCTCCCCTCTGACACTTACCAGTTCTGTATTTAAGAATGTTTCATCTTTTTGTTTAATTCCACACAGGAGTGAAATCATATGGTATTTTACTGACTTGTTCTTTTTTAAGATTATTTTGGCAATTCGGAGTCCTTTAACATTCCATATGAAGTCTTATGGTTTTTTATTTCTACAAAAACACCATTGAGATAACCATTACATGAAACCTGTACATCAATTTATGAATATTTTCTAATTTATGAACACATGAGGTCTTATTTTTGTCTTTAATTTTCTTCAGTATTTCGTTATACAAATCTCTTGCCTCATGTTTATTTCTATGTATTTTTGACGCTATTTAAATGGAATTCTTTTTCAAATTGTTCATGTATAGAACACAACGGACTTATTTTTTTATATCCTACAACTTTACTAAACTTATTCTATCATGTTTTTGTATGGAATCTTTAAGTTTTTCTACATGATTATTTGTTAACAGATAATTTTACTACTTCTAGTTTGGATGCCTCTTACATTTTTTCTTAATCGCTCTAAGATTTCCAGTAGGATGTTAAATGGGAAGTGGCAAAAGCAGGTATCCTTATGTTCTAATTTTGCTTTTGTTTTTTCTAATTCAAGAGTGCACATGAGTGGGGGAAGGGCAGAGAGCAGGAGAGAAAAATCTTAAGCAGGCTCCACACCCAGAGCAGAGTCCCATGCAGGGCTTGATCTCAGGACTGTGAGCCACCTACTGAGTCACGCTGGTGCCCCTGTTCCTAATTTTAATGGAAAAGCTTCGTTTTTCCACAATGGAGTATGATGCTAGTTGTAAACTTACATATATAGCCTTTATGTTGAGACAGTTTCCTTTTATTTCTGGAGTGTTTTTATCAGGACAGGGTATTGAATTGTGTCAACTTGTTTGCATCAATCAATGATTGTATAATTTCCCCCAGTTTCATTCTGTTAACATAGTTTATTGATTTTTCAGATGCCGAATCATCCTTGAACTCAAGAATAAATCCTGCTTGATCATGATATAGAATTTTTAATGTGGTGTTAAATTATTTGCTAGTATTATAAGGATTTTTATATAGTCAATATTCATCATATTGGTCTGTAGTTCCTTTCTCTTTATATAGTTTTGAAAACAAAGTAATGCTGGCTTCTAGAATGAGTGTGGACATGATTCCTCCTCAATTGTTTTGGGAGAGTTTGAGTATTAGTGTTAGTATTTCTTTAAATGTCTGGTAGAATTCACCAGTGAAGCCATCTGTTTCTGGGCTTTGGGAGGTTTTTAATGACTGATTAAATCTCCTTATAATTCATAAGTCTATTCATATTTTCTTCATGATTTATTTTTGGTGGTTGTTCCTAGTAGCTTATCTAGTCTATCTAGACTATCCAATGTATTCAGTATACAATTGTCTATAGTATTTTTCCAACCAACTTACAGGTATAAAGATTATAATATCTCCTTATTTTTTTAAAGTTTTTATTTAAATTCCAGACAAGAGTTTAAAATTTCAGGTGTACAATATAGGCTTTCACTACTTCCATACAACACCCAGTGCTCATAGTAATAGGTGTACTCCTTAGTCCCCATCTATTTAACCTATCTTCCTACCCACTTCCCTTCTGGTAGCCATCAGTTCTCTATAATTAAGAGTCTATTTCTTGATTTGTCTTTTTGTCCCTTTACTCATCTGCTTCTTAAATTCCACATATAAGCAAAATCATTGAAAAATTTGTCTTTGGTTTTCATTTAGTGCAATATTCTCTTGTTCATTCATGTCATTGCAAATGGCAAAATTTCATTCTTGCTGAATTGTACATCATATATTATCTTTATCCATTCATCAGTTGATGGACACTTGATCTGATTCCATAATTTGACTATTGTTAATGAGGTTATAGACATGGGAATACATATATCCCTTTGAATTAATAGATTTGTATTCTTTACATACCTAGCAGTGCAATTGATAGATTGTAGGGTAGTTCTATTTGTAACTTAAGAAAACTCCCTATTTTCGAGAGTGGCTGTACCAGTTCTCATTCCCACCAACCGTGAAAGAGGATTCTCCTTTCACCATACCCCTACCAACACCTGTTTCTTACACTGATTTTTGTCATTCTGACAGATGTAGGTGATCTTATTGTAGTTCTGTATTTCCCTGATCAGTGATGTGGAGCATCTTTTCATGGGTCTGTTGGCCATTTGTATGTTGTCTTGGGATATATGTCTATTCATGTCTTCCCGTTTAACTGAATTATTCATTTTGGGGGTGTTGAGTTTTTAGAAGTGCTTCACATACTTTGGATGCTAATCCTTTATTACATAAGCTATTTAAAATATCTTCCCCTATTCCTTAGATTGCCTTTTAGTTTTATTGATGGTTTCCTTCACTGTGCAGAAAGATTCCACCAAAAACCCGCTAGAACTGATACTCAGTAAAGTTACAGTATACAAAATCTAGATACATAAATCTACTGTATTTCTAAACACCAATAACAAAGCAAGAAAAAGTAAATCACATTTACAGTTGCACTAAAATCAATAAGATGCCTAGCAATAAACCTAATCAAAGGGGTGAAAGACATGTACCCTGAAAACAAATACTGATGAGAAATATTGAAGGCAACACAAATGAAAAGATTTCATGCTGAAGTATTGGAAGAACAAATACTCTCAAGGTCTATACTGTTCAAGGTAATCTACACATTTGATGCAATCCCTATCAAGATACCAACTATATTTTTCACAGAGCTAGAACAATCCTAAAATTTGTATGGAGTCACAAAAGACCCTGAATAGCCAAAGCAACCTTAAAGGAAGAGCAAACCTGGAGGCATCACAATGACAGACTTCAAGTTATATTATAAAGCTGTAGTAATGAAAACAGTAGGATACTGGCACAAAAACCAACACAGATCAATAGACCAAAATAGAAAATCCAGAAATAAACCCACAACTGTATGGTCAAATAATGTTCAATATAAATCAGGAAATGATATTCAATGGGGAAAAAGGATCTTCAACAAATGGTATTGGAAAAGCTGGACCACTTTCTTGTATCATACACCCTCAAAATAGATGAAGGACCTAAATGTGAGACCTGAAACCATAAAAATCCTAGAAAAGAACACAAGCAGTAATTTCTGACATCATAGCAACATTTTTCTAGATGTCTTGAGGCAAGGGAAATAAAAGCAAAAAACTGGGAGTTCATCAAAAACCATTTCTGATCTTAGCTGCATCTTTTTGCTTCATCAATCTAGTTAAAGGTTTGTCAACTTTGATTATTTCAAAGAACCAACTTTTGGTTACATTGACTTTTTTCCTGTTTTCTTCTTTTACTTCTGCTTTAACCTTTTATCTTAAGAGCAAGAGAGCAGGGGGAAGGGGTAGAGAGGAGGAGAGCGAGTATCCCAAGCAGGCTCCATGCTGTCAGGGCAGAACTCAAACCCACAAACCATGAGATCATGCATGACCTGAGCCAAAATCAAGAATTGAATGCTTGCATTCAACTGACTGAGACACTCAGGTGCCCCAATTCCTGCTTTAATCTTTAAAGCTAGCACAAGGAAGAAAATTTGCATTTTCTAGTTCCTTAACATGTGAGGCTAAGTTGTTTTGAAGTCTTTTAAAAATATGTTTACAGCTATAAGTTCCCCTCTTAGCACACCTTTCACTACATCTCATTAGTTTGGTCACATATTTTTTTCCAGATATTCTCTGGGCATATATTTGTCTCCAGATATTTTCTAACTTCCCTTGTGATTTCTTTGTACTAAGTTTGTATTGTCTAACTTCCACATGTTTTGGATTTTCAAGATTTTCTTTTATCACAAGGGAATGAAACTAGAAAATCCTTTAGGATTTCAATCTTTTCAAGTTTACGTCTTTTGTGGCCTAGCATATCGTCTATCATGGATTATGCTTCATGTGAGCTTGAGAAAAATGAGTTCTTTTGTTAAAGTGTCCTATATAGGTCTATTAGGAACAATTGGTCTAATGTTCAAGTACTCTATTTCCTTATTTGTGGTCTTTCCTTATTCTATTATTGAAGTGAGATATTTGAGTCTATTTTAGAGCTATTTTTCCCTTAATTTCTGTCAATGTTTACATCATATATTTAGATTTCTGATGTTTGCATGTTTGACCCTTCTATCATTCATTATACACTGTTCTTGGTTTCTGGTAACAGAAACCAAGTGAGACTATCTGATATTACAATATGTATCCCTGCTCTTTTGTTCCATTTTCATGGAATAGTTTTTTCCATCACTTCATTTTTAACCCACGGATGTACTTAGATCTAAAGTGAGTCTCAGGTTCTGCATGTCAGGAGTTTAGAAATCACTACTCTGACCTTATAAGAAAAGTTGAGCAGACTAGAAAAATTTACACTTTCTCCTAGATCTATAAGAAAGGGCAAGACACAAGGCAAATTTCTGCCCCCATATTGAAGAAAAAGCAGTAAAATACAGGTTGTCATGATTTACCAGGGCCAATACAAGCAAAACTGTAAGAACCAGTGCTGGGTGGGAAAATATGAACTGTAATTCAAATTTCTGGAGGCTTAGTATAAACATCTCTGAAAGTTAAAGTCTACAGGGACACACTATTATGAAATTTACCTCTTGAACTCAACCAGGTTTTCACAGTAAATACTAGAGAAAAATTCCTTCAGGTCCTGCATGAAGAGGGGGACGAGGAATCATTTTGAAACATGCCAGAGAACTCTATTTACTAGCAAGGCCTACCCTCAGGGGAGACTAACTAGAGCCTAGCCTGCTGGATTACTAGTGGAGCCTAATTGATCTGGGGAAGGGAAATCTCCAACTCCATCCACTCCAGCCAACCTGTCCTACCAAAGGGTGGACAAAAACAAACACTTAATCTTGTCCAGAGGCTCACTAAAAGACTGAAGCCCAATCATAGGACTATAGAATATTCTTCCTCCTTTCCCCACATTTCACCACTGTTACTAAAGGCCTATTTACTGTTCTTACCTGGTACATCATGACTTCCTATCAAAAAATTGTAGTGATCATTTCACAATATATATACAAATACTGAATCCTTGTTTTATACACCTGAAACTGTTATGTCAACTATACCTCAATTATTCAAAAAAAACTGGACGCCTGGGTGGTTTGGTCAGTTGGGTGTCCAACTTTGGCTCAGATCATGATATCCCGGTTTGTGAGATGGAACACTGCATTGGGCTCTGCTGACAGGATGGAGCCTGCCCCTGCCCCTGCCCCTCCCCTGTGTGTTTATGGTCTCTGTGTTGAATTTTCAAAGTAATTATTTTCAGAAATTACAAGGCATACTAAAGGGAGAAAAACAATTTGAAGAAACAGATCAAGCATTAGAACCAGACATGGCAGGGATGTTGAACTGGGAATATCAGACTGGATATCTAATAACTTATTAATATGCTAAGGGTCTAATAGGTAAAATAGATAGCATACAAGTACAGATAGGATTTCTAGCTCTGCTTACATTGCCTAAGAGAACAGCAAAGAAATGCTAGAAGTATAAAAAAAAAAAAAAGTGAAAAATACCTTTGGGATTTCTTAGACTAGATATGGCTGAGGAATCTGAGTTACAGAATACTTCAATAGGATCTTTAAACCAAAAAGCAAATGTAGACTTAACCCCATTATACATTTGTTGTACATTTGGTAGTTGCTCACAGCCCTTGGACTATCAGAAGAAAAAGGAACAAAAGTTTAAAACAATAACTGAGAATTTCCCCAAAATTAAATGTCAGACATCAAACTACAGAACCTCAGAGCCCAAATCATAAAATCCCAAAAGAAAAAAACTTCCTCCTAGGCATATTTACAAACTATGGAAAGTCAAAGATACAGAAAATCCTCAACCCAAAGGGGAGGGGACCCTTTACAGAGGAACAAAAAATTACACCTGATCTTCCTCAAACTATTCAAGCAAGAAGAAAATGGAGTGAAATATTTAGTGTCAAGAAAACCTATCAACCTAGAATTACGTACCCTGCAAGATATCCCTCAAAAGTGTGGAAGAGAGTCTAAGACAAGTTAAGGGAATATATTACCAATAGACTTATCTTTTGTTAGAATTGTTAAAAGTTCTTTAGATCCCAAAGTTTTCTCAACTGACCTAACAGCTGAAGTTTAGAAACCCAGTCCAAGGAGTTGGCTGGGATGGGGAAAAGTCACCATTGCCCTTCTGTCATCCCAGAATTGTCAAGAATATATAAGCTCTTCATACACCTGGATGGCCCTCAGTGATCTTGAAGCTGGGTAGATGGGACAGATTATGAGACCGACCTGAAGTACTGGAAGCCAGGCCAGCCACATGACAGGCATGGGCTTCGGTGGAGGTGAGGATAGCACTCTGATAACAGATGGAATGTCCTCTGCCAGAGGCCCTACCACTGAGTCTGAGGCTATTGTTTATTCAGTGAGGTACTCCCTAGTTCCTTTTGACCATTTCTGTGGATCTCTCCCTAGCTTTGAGCTTTTGCCTCCAGTAGCCTGCATCTGTACCTCCTGTTTGGCCGATTGCCCTCAAACTTGGAACCACCTCATCTGTAGGTGTAGAGAGTCCAAAGAATCTCAGTTGGTCTCCCTGGGCACAGTCCTTAGCCAATGATTGTCCTCACCTGAGGCAAAGGAGCTGGGTTTTCATATTTCTGCACCCATACAACTTAAAGCTGTAGATTCTACCCCAGAGTTCCCCTATAGGATCAGGCTGCGGCCTACCCTCTGGGATGTTGCCTGAATCCTATACCTGCTTTGATTTCTTCCTTTTCTCTCTCCTGCTTCCCAGACTCCCTCATTATTCTCAGAATTTCTCCTTAATAAATCATTCATCTCAGGGTCTGTTTCTGGGGAAGATCCAAAGTATGTTACATTTATCCCTCAATAAATAGCAGCTTATAGCTTTTTAGGATTAAAGAACAAAACAAAAACTGCGTGCTACCTGTATTAAACACCTCACTGTAGGTTTTAAAAGTAGGTTTTTCCTAAAATCCTATCTAATTTGCAGAAGATCTTAGGTACTGCCCAGGAATTTAGGACCAGGGAAAACCAGCATGGAGGAGAAAATTCCTTGACTACTGGTCCAATCAGATCCTAGCAGGAAAGATAAGGGTACATTTCATGGATCTAACTAAAAAGTAGTTAAAGGGACTATTTAAGGTGGCAGAAATAGTTAAGGGAACTAAGCATTGTGAGGCACCAAGGGAACATCAACAGATTGAGCTGTTAATACTGCCCGGACCTGGGGTGGGGGGGGGAGTTGTTACTGGAACCCAATACAATCTGTAGCCATGTGAGAAATCACACAAGAGTTGTGACTTTTGGTACAGTAACATAGCTGCTGCTAAAGGTGGCCTGTGAGGAAGGAAGCATGAGGAATCAATACTCCAATCTTGTGTTCCTCTCACCCTCTGAACTCCTGTGGGTGCCTTCCATTGGCTGAGTCTATGAAAGTCAGGACAAATATGGAAGACAAATACATATTTCTTCCAAGGACCTGCTTGCTCCCCAGTTGCAGACAGCCACTCATTCAAGGTCACCCCTGACCAGAAGCAGCCCACATCCAGTGGCTAAGCAAGGTGGGGTTATAAAGGCCTAGCTGTGTCATCTGCTCAGAGGACACTAAAATGGACAAGCCTTCAGAAGTTCGTCACTCTGGTCAAAGTCTGTTGGGATGTGTTTCAGTTTGGTTTCTCTGCTTAGTCCTGCTTCCTCCCCTCCATTTCATAGGTGTTGATTCCAAGTAAATACCTTGTACCCCAAATTCCATTTCGGTGTTGTCTCCTAAAGAAATTAACCCATGATGGCAAGGGGAATGGATGCTACAATCTATAGATCAGCCTCCCGTGCACAGAGCAAGACCAAATAGCTCTGGAGATGCAAACACAGAATAACCAATAAATAACCAATAAACTTATATGTACCTCCTACTGTGGTTCAACTGCTTTAATCCCTTCCCTTAAAGTGTAGAGTTGAACTTAGTGCCCTTTGATCTGAGGGAGCTAGGCAGTTTGAGGACATGTGTAGGGACTAGGGAGCTGTAATAAGGTGTGCATAACCTTACATCCCATCCCCATAACATACTCACTGCGTGAGAATCTGTACACTGTCACCATGTCTCCAGTGGCATGTGTGCATGTCAACCTTGTGTGCAACTCCCTGCTGTGTGCTGTCAAGGAAAACCCCACGATGATGCTAAATGATGCAGCTCTAAGTGAGGTGATTAAGCAGTTCAGTGACAGCGCTCTCCCAGGGAGAGGAGGAATCTTCCGAGGACATATCTGAGTGAGTCAGATGAGGTTCTAGTGCAGGGAGCTGGCTGACAGCCCGCGGGGGTGGCAAATGCCCTTTGTCCTGAGAGTGTGGCATTCTGGCCCACTCTGGGTCAGGGAAAAGCTGTGCTTATACCTGAGGGGCACTGAGGAGCCACTGAGACAGACAGCTGTTGGACTAAAGCAAGCTTAAGGCAGAGTCAGTTCTCATTAACATGTCACTTGTTCTCAGTACCCTCTGACCTGAGTAATTCTGCATTTCATCCAGACTTTTGTTTGAACAGTTTGTTTTTTGACTCTACTCTGAAATCCTGTCTGCATCACATGAAGAGCTCCTTTAAGGATGGGACTACATCTCCTTTACAACAAGTTTCTCCATGTTGCAAGGAGATGCTAAGACAGACTTTGAGGTGCGAGTTGTTGATTAGGAATCAACTCCTATTAAAGAGGAAGCAGGGTGGGGCAGAGCAAGAACAGATTCAAACTCAACAAAGCAACTCTGCAGGGAGCACTGTAGCCACTGTGGAGCCCGTAAGTATTAAGTTGGAATGACCAGACATTTATACCCACACTCCTATCACTGGGCACAAACTGCCCCAGGAAGACATGGCATCAGGTCCCTTCTTGATGGGAGCTTCAGTGATGCATCTCCATGTCTGACATACTCCTGGATGGAGGCTATTCCTTGCCAGTTCTGCACTGATTCCAGGCTATGGAGAAAGATAACCCCTGAGCCCTTGAGGAGGGAGTGGATGGGGCCTGGGTCACGGTAGTTCCTATTAGACATGGGTTTCATGTGGTCTGGGTCTATGTGCACCTTGAACTGGTCTTGAAAGGCTGGGCTGGAACCAGACTCACAGCCTCCTCTGGCATCTCCACCTCCTTTCTCCTTCCCTAAACAGCCAGATTCAGACTGAAACAGCAGGACAGAGGCCTATGGGAATCCTAGTTGGGCAGAGCTAGTGATTACAGAATAAACACATTAAGGAACTAGATAATTAAATAAACACCAGTAATTAATTCAGAGTTAGCAAGAGTACAGTATTTCCTTGAGGGGACAATGTGTTCCTTCTCAGTTACTTTTCCCCCTTTATTATCTAGAACAATAGTTTTTGCAGTTCTGGAGTACTTTGTCCTTATTACACAAGCCATCTCCCAGCCCCCATGGATTCCCACACTTAAGTGTCAAGAGCAGAAGAACCATTTCAGCCCAGTGCCTGGTCCAGAAGCTGAGGAATGGCTCTAGAGCAGTTGCAGTCACCTTAGGATTTCCATAGACCTGCTCTTTTTCCACCTGTGGGTGGTTGGTTGAAGGCTATGCTGTCGCAGGGCTAAACCCCAGGGCTCATGTGTCTCTGTCCCCCACCTGACCCCAAATGTAGCCATTTGGCCGCCCTGACATTTGTCTTCCTGAGATGCTGGCTGAACAGGTGAGGCCCACCTTGTACCTCCTTCTGCCCAGCTCTAGTTGAGAAGGCAAGAGTCCTGGGTGAGGAGACCATGCCACCACAATACCCCTCAGGACTGAGCTAAGCCCATTCCCACGAGCACTTAACCAACTCGGGATTCTACCTGGCCGGGGATGCCCAGGCTTTGGCCACAAGAGCCACTCTTTCCCAAGACCTGCACTTGGCCATGCCATATGCTATCTCTCCTGGTATGTATGTCCTAATGTCAGGGGTTTCTTACGTGGCCTAAAATTTTGCTTATCAGAATGGGGTGGTGAAACAGATGCTGGCAAACACCAAAACCATTCCTGTTGCACTCTAGGCACCTACCAGTAGAAAAGCAACCAATTCCCCAAACCTGCCTCCTACAATCTCTATCAGAGAAGGGACTAGGTGGTGGTGCTGTTGCTAACAGAGCTCTGCAGTACCTCACTTCTCTGGTGTGTGCTAGTGGGGTCCCAATAGGAAACAGGCAGCTTATTCAAATTTGGATTATTCTGTGAGGGCTTATTTCCAAAAGAACTCCTCAAAGCTATGGGTAAAGCATAAGGGAACCACAGAAATAGTCTATAATCAAACTTAACACCCCTGGGCCCCAAGATGAGGCTAAGGGGGAGATATTACCAGAACTCCAGGAGCAAGTCCTGAAGACAAGATTGCATTGAGAGGAGCAGTGCCCTTTGGCCCTCCTATAGCCAGCTAGAGGTCACCTCTTGGCAGGAATAAATCCTTTTCTCCCTTTATTCTCCTACCCTACACTGATATCCTGCTTGGACTCCCCATGGACTGAATTCCACTCAGGGGCCCAGAGGGCAGCAGCAGAGCCTGTACATCCAGTTCAGCCTCCCAGGGTAGGGAATGGTGGAATGGAATAAATGGAATCCATCTCGTAGAGTTTCCCTAACTTCTTTTGCATTTAATAAGTATATACTCCCATCAAAGCTCATTCCTAAAAGTTAACTGAAAGGCTGGCTCTTCATGTGCTTGTATTTGATATCTGTTGCTGTGCAACAAATTAAAAGTTAGCAGCTTAACATTCTATCATAGCTTCTTTTGGTCAGGAATCTGAAGCAGCTATGCTGGGTGGTTCCAGCTTAGGACATCTTGGGGGATTGCATCATCTGAAAGCTTGACTGGTGCTGAAGAGTCTGCTTCCAAGGTGACTGACTCACACCTCTGGCTATGGTGATCAACTCATCTTGGTTTACCTAACACTGTTTATATATTGTCTGTGGCTATCATGGCCTTCTACAATGGAAGCATCGAATAGCATCGAACCAGATGCCCCTCAAATCCTAAAATACTTAGGGTCTGGTGCTTTATAGAAAAGTTTACCAATACTTAAACCTATGGTGAAAATCAACTCCAGAGGAGACACGAAGCCTTTCAACATTCATATTTGTAGTAGACCATGTACATGGGTAACTAGACATCCCTGAACACTCCTCAGGACTGCATTAAGCCCTTCCTCACGGGTACTGGGACTGGAGTCATAGTCTCAAGGATGTCATCTGGCTAGGGATTCCAAAGTTCTGTAGCCTGGATATCTTAAATACATGCTACAGTGCATTCTTTTTTTTTTTTTAAGAGAGCAGGGTGGGTTAGGGGGTGGGGCAGAAAGAATCTGAAGTAGGCTCCACACCCAACACAGAGTCTGATGTAGGGCTCCATCTCAAGAGCCAGGAGATCCTGACCACAGCTGAAATCAAGAGTCAGACACTTAGCCAACTGAGCCACCCAGGTGCCCCTTTGCTACAGTGCACTTCATATAAGTACTACTTGGCATTATAGGTAAGAACACCATTTAAGTCAGATGGTGTTGGCATGCCCACACTTCCTTTCTTTTGCCACTTCTGTGCCCTCAAGCTTGACTTACAGCTATACCTATAATTTCCCACCTGAGGGGTTTCTCTGGCTGTTGAAATCTGGTACATGGCAGTCTTGAAGAGTCAGGGAATTAATGCCACTAGCAGCAGTCTTCTGTTAATAACTAAGGGGAAGTGATGTATGAATACCCCACCACCTTGAGGTGCATTGCTACACTGGACCTCCAGATTCCCTGGTGAAACTGCTTCAGTTACCCACAGAGATAATAACTTAGGTAACTTATTTGCTGCCATTCCTCCTTTGTCTCCCTTCTCTTGTCCCTGTGGGTGTTTTCCTGGGCTCACCTCCCAAATAAACAACTTGATCCCCAATCTTTTGTTTTCCTGGGCTCACCTCCCAAATAAACAACTTGATCCCCAATCTTTATCTTGGGGCTCCAACCCAACCTAAGATACTAGAAATTTCAACTTGAGGTGGCCTGAACAAGTTTGACTTGGCCCAGACAGCCAATTCCAATGGCTGATTTTTGCCACTTAGTTGTTGCATCTTTGGCTTGAAAGCAGAATGACTTTGTCCAGGTCTCATCTATAAAATGGGACTGCCAAATCCTAACTGAACAAGAATGGTCAAAAATCGAGTTCTTTTGATGTGAATCCCCAAGTCTGGACTCCTACATGTAATCTTCTGCATTTGCCCCTGCTTTGGTCATCATAACCAACACATCTTTACCTTCTGTCAATGCTATCATCTAGAGTTCCCTGAAGCTGCTTAAGTCGATTGGGCAAGAAAGGACAATGCTAGATAGTCCCAGAGCATTTTATCCTCTCGGAGGAGCCTTAACCCCAGGCTTACCTCCTCTCTACCAGGACAAGTAGCTGGAACTAGTGGTATATATGGTGTTTCCTCTTGGATTCAAGATACCAATGGACAGAGATGAGGTTTTCTTGGTGCACAAGCCCGGGGGCAACTCCATTTATCAGTTCTGGAGTTTGTTTTGTTTTGTTTTAATGTATGATGATGCTTAATCTAGTGGTACTCTTTTTCTAAGGAGGAAGAATGGAGAAGGGGGTGTTTCAGGGGATTTTAGAAAACAATAGAGACAGATCTATGCCAGTGGCACAGAAAATATCTGTCTGGAATATAATGTACTTTTAGTGAATTATTGAATCGGATCTTAATTTCATTGTATCAAACAATCCATAATACATATTAATCCTATTCTGTTGGATAATGATCTAACATTGCTCCATGACTTGAAGTCTAATGGGCCAAACTACATAATGTCTCCTTAGCACTGAGACGGACATCTCCTCCCAGGAGCTAGGGTGAGGGCTGGAGAGAAGGGAGTGGCAGAATAATAGCTCTGACATTTCCTACTATGTGAGACTAATTAGGGAGGCAGGATAGTACCAGATGAGAATTCAGGGTAGGATATAGTCTCAGAAGGATTTCTGGAGGTGAGGAATATTGAGCAAGGCTGTGACAGAGAGGGGTGGGACTGAGGAAAAAAGAATAGGCTGGCAGAAATAGGAGTATGTCCAAAGGGCTTATGAAGAAGAGTTTAAGAACTTCAAAAACACTTGGGAAGAGAAGATTGGATGGCAACATAAGGCATGTGGCTTTCAAATCTGTCTTGGGTTTGCATCTGGCTAAACCACTTGCTGAGAGAACTTGGGCCATTTTCCTGACTTCTGTAGTCATCAGTTTTTAAAACCTATAAAATGGGAATTCATAACTACCCCTAGGGATGTTAGAACTACAGCAGCCAACATGGGGTAGACAATCCAGCATGGTGCCTGACAAACAGCACATGATCAACAAGTGGTGGTCACGGCCATTATCATTCCATGTTTGAAGTCTGGCCTGTGGAAGAAGGGCAATAGTTGCTCTGCATGGCTTTGATGGTAGAAGTTATAAGGAGACATATTTGTTTTGGCTTTAGAAGAAACTTCCTGGTTCTTAAGATTATGTGAATAATAAAATGGATCCCCAAGGAGTCGGGAC
>CM053577.1:106852233-106893279 GCA_028646485.1 Cryptoprocta ferox
TGACTTATTTCACTTAGCATGACACCCTCGAGGTCCATCCACTTTGCTATGAATGGCCAGATGTTTTCATTCTTTCTCATTGCCATGTAGTATTTTAAAGCCTCAAACCTTTTTTAAGCTATTGCTTTTTCTAGTCCTGTTACGTAACTAACTCTTCATATGTAGCTTTAATGACCTTAGTGTTGTGGTCACTAGCAACATACCGAGGCATTGAAGCCTTCCAGAGTTCATGTGCTCACATAACAGACAATAAACATTCCATTGTATAGATAAACCACATCTTGATCCATTCATCAGTTGATGGACATCTAGGCTCTTTCCATGATTTGGCTATTGTTGAAAGTGCCGCTACGAACATTGGGGTACATGTGCCCCTAGGCATCAGCACTCCTGTATCCCTTGGGTAGATCCCCAGCAGTGCTATTGCTGGGTCATAGGGGAGTTCTAGTGATAGTTTTTTGAGGAACCTCCACACTGTTTTCCAGAGTGGCTGTACCAGTTTACATTCCTACCAACAGTGTAGGAGGGTGCCTGTTTCTCCACATCCTCGCCAGCATCTATAGTCTCTTGAGTTGTTCATTTTAGCCACTCTGACTGGTGTGAGGTGGTATCTAAGTGTGGTTTTGATTTGTATTTCCCTGATGATGAGTGATGCTAAGCATTGTCCTCTGGACTTCTGAAATAAATCCTTGTCTTAGGGCCTGTTTCTAGAGGAATGTAAACTAAGACCTGAGATCATAAATCTCTTGCATGCCATATATTGAATTATTGAATATGGGGCATGTGTATATATGCATACACACATTTTCTGTCTCCAAAGTTTGTGAGAAGTGCAGCCTGGCCATTCTCTTACCCCAGCCCTCAAGCAGCACATGGTGGAGTCATGAGAGCTGGGTCAGGCTGGAGAGTTCTGGGATATGCACTCTGGAAGTAATAAGAGGTCCATTTTATGATTCCTTGCAGGCTCACTTGTTAAAACAAAAGCATTGATAGGTGCAGGGGGACAAGGTCTTAATTCTTTGTCCCCTTACCCTGAAAAATACCTAATAATCAGCCCCAGAAAGGTGTAAGGATTATTCTGACCTTTTGAGATGACTCTTTAATGTCCATGTTCCTGTGGAGACCATTTGAGGAGGGCTACTGTATGGATGTTTGCCACTGTCTCCTTCAGAGAATTTTCTGGTTTCCAGGCATTCCTACTTCTCCCTATAACCACAGAATTGGGGCAGTAGAGGGTCTTTTTTGTTGTTGACTGAAGGATTAACAAAATTATGCCTAGCTTTAAATGTATTATTTGTCCCAAGGGAGGTCACAGTCTATCGGGAAGAATTGAGGAAAACTCGGGCAAACCCAGAAGGCATATTGGCTACTCCACTTCCACAGAAGTAAAATTCAGTCAGTGACAGTTTCATCAGAATAGGGGTAAGGTTAAAATTTGGGTGTATAAGATCCTGGGACCTGGACCTGGCTAAGGTTTCATGTAGTATGGATGGATTCTCTTTACTTCACTTGTCCCTCACTCTCCCATCCATAGATCTGTTGCAAAATGACTGGGGCATTTAGTATTTCACATTTTTGAAAAGGAGAAAGTGGTCTCTCAATGTAATGGGCCTGTTTTATGGGCCCCTTCTCACCCTGTGTGTAACCACTGGTGTAGGCTCAGTGGTTTTGTGACACAGAGCTGGTAAGAACCAGAGAAGAATCCAATGATCTTCACACGGGGGAAAAATGATTTGATTTGAAAATGGTGTCCAGTCCTTCACAAGTAAATATCATCTATAATTTGCTACCAGTGTATCAAGTTCTATGCAATGGTATCAGATATATCAATCATTTCCAATTGGTCTTCTGTTTTTGGTTCATTGGCACTGGGAAGTGCCATTCTGGCTGCCTTGATAGCGAGGTGGTTTCTAATAGGAGGTGGCATTTCAGATGGTCTTGTGGAGAAGGGAACAAAATGGAGATACATGGCATAGAATGTGGAGGGTATAATAGGATTACCTAAGCTTAGAATCTTTCGTTTAATTCCTTTGATTTCCCTACCTGTTCTTATTTCTCCCCAGTAAAAAGATGATTCAGGGGCACCTGGGTGGCTCAGTCAGTTTAATGTCTGACTTTGGGTCAGGTCATGATCTTGCCGTTTGTGAGTTCGAGCCCCTCATTGGGCTCTGTGCTGACAGCCTGGAGTCTGATTCTGATTCTGTCTTTCTCTCCCCATCCTCTGCTCGTGGTGTCTCTTAAAACAATAAATACGGGGCGCCTGGGTGGCTCAGTTGGTTAAGTGTCCAGCTTCAGCTCAGGTCATGATCTCACATTTCATGGGTTCGAGCCCCGTGTCGGGCTCTGTGCTGACAGCTAGCTCTGTGCTGACAGCTAGCTCTGTGCTGACAGCTAGCTCTGTGCTGACAGCTAGCTCTGTGCTGACAGACAGCTCAGAGCCTGTCTTCAGATTCGGTGTCTCCCTCTCTCTGACCCTCCCCTGCTCATGCTGTCTGTCTCTCAAAAATAAAATTTTTTTAAAAAACAGAATAAATATTAATAAAAACGTTTTAAAAAGACAATTCATAGCAAGAATTGTGGGAGGGAAGGAAAGATGAACTTTGCTGAAGGCATGCCTCTCAGGACCTGGGAGCAAATTATGCCG
This sequence comes from Cryptoprocta ferox, assembly GCA_028646485.1. NCBI lineage: Eukaryota > Metazoa > Chordata > Mammalia > Carnivora > Eupleridae > Cryptoprocta > Cryptoprocta ferox. Next base: position 106,854,878 of record CM053577.1, read on the forward strand.
AGTAAGTTTATCATTTGTCCCCAGAAAGATATGAACCAGGTATATGTGACCAAGGTCAATATTGAGCATCCATGCCATCATGTGAGGGGGGGCTCTGGTGAAGTTCTGTGGAGCTTAGGCTGGGATGACCAAGTCACCAAATCAACATCAAGCTGGGCCAGGTTGCAAACTTTAGTATAAGACTATAAGCTGCCTCAAGGAAGGCAAGATGGTCTTATCCATCTTTATTCCCTAGTGACCAGACTTCTTAACAAATATGATACAAGTTTGTGCTCAGAAAACACATCTGAGTAAAAGAGCTCCCAGGGACTCTCTGGGCTATTGGAGGCAAGCTCAGAGCTGGGCTCCATAAAAGTCAGGGTCCTTGGAAGAGAGAAGTAATTAGTCCTGACATTTAGAACATTAGACAGAGCTCATGAAAGTGCATGGCTCTGAACTATTTTGGAAGCTACCAAGTGGAGTAGGCAGCCAAGTTCCATGGGGAAGGGGGAAGATCTATTTCATCTTCCTGTTTTTCTTTCCCTCCCACCCTTTGCACCCACAGGTGTCCACACTCGTGGCTCTCATCAGTCCAGATTTGCCTCAGTTGCAAAAGGAACTTTCAGCTCAGAATGACTTGGAGTCATCAGGGTGCCCTAGCTGGATACATTTGGTTATTGGTATACCCCTGACTCTTGCGCTCAGTTCTAAGTCAGTACTTCCCATCCTTTTTTTATACAAAGTAACACATAGAAAACATTCATTGTACTGAGTACACTTAAGGACAGTGGCCTGGGGGCTCTGGCTGCTCAGGGTCCTCCCAACTGTCCCAAGAGCTAAGGGCATCTCTACTGTGTTCCCTAGTAACTTATTCCAAGTCTCCATTGGAAAGCTTCCCTTTAAGTAGTCTTCATCCCCACTGGTTCCCACAACACCCCATTTCCATAGGGAGAAAAAAAAGCATCTACTTTTGCAGAACAGACCTAGATGAAATAACTTCAAAGCTCATTCATTCAGCAAATACATTGGGTGTCTTTAATGAGCCAGGCACTGTGCAGGGACTGGAGATTAACTGATGAAGTAGATGGAATGGCCCTCACAGTGAATAAGCAGGCAGTCACAATATAATGTGAATGATGGTGAAAAAGGAGCTTGCAAGGGAGTTGCATATGGGGTGGGGGTTCAGGGAGTCTCAAGAGAAAATCATGTGTATGCAGAAGAAAAAAACCTACTCCTGAGTTCTATACCAGAGGTCAACATATCTTAAGGGGCTAGATGATCTCTATCACAAACATTCACTGCGGCTCAAAAGCAAAAGACAACACATAAAAGAATGGCTGTGGCCATGTTCCAATAAATTCTTACACAAGCAGATAGCAGTAGTGACTACATTTAGACTGAAGGCCATAGTTTGTCAACCTCTGCTCTAAACAAAGAATAATCTGTCAATATCCTATGATTTAGAAACCACTAGGAGAGAGAACTCTGCTGGAGATTTTATCTAACCCAAGTTTGGAAAAACGATTTTTAAAGCTTCCATGAGTGTTGGGTTAAGAGCAGGGGTTGTGACCTATCTCTCCATGCAGGCAAGAGTATCTCTGTATGCTTCACCTTCATAAAGGCAAAATATGTGTCCTAGTGCAGGGTGTGGGGTTGAAGCATGAGGAACCATTAACCTTCATCTAGAAGGGGAAGAACAGGCTTGCAGGAAATGGCAGCAGAAGTCTTCCCAGGGAAAGATGTCTAGTGAAGAACTTTGAGATGTGTCTGGCTGAGAATTTCAGGATAGATGTGACATTCATTTTGTTCCCAGTTCTGCAGGGATGTAATACTTCATCCTAGATCTCCAACTTTTCAGTAACAGATGGACAATAGGTGAGTCAGAGACCACTGGTTTCTATCAAATAGCTCGTGTGTTTCCCAGCTTTCCCAGCCTTCCCAGCCTCCCTTGTAATTCGGTTGGGACTATTTCTGGTCAATGGAAAATGAGTGGACTAATAATATGTGTAACTTTTAGGGTGAGTTAGGATGTTTTTCTTCCATCATTCTCTTCTCCTGCCAGGGTAATCATGAAGGTCAAGAGTTTCAGATTGCATGGCTGCAAGATTTAGAGACCTTATTCAATCTACATTGTACTTTGTATGAGTAAATATTAACATCTTAATACATTGAGTGGCTGATACTTTCAGAGTTTGTGGCTAATACAATAGGCTTGGTGGTGGTTCTTTGGGAAATAAAAAAAAATCATGAGAAATTCAAGTTCAAGGCAATGACAGTCAAGGAAGTAAGATATTGAGTCATCAATACATAATTAGAATATTTGGAGTAGACTACCACGTATTAGGCAGGATATGCAAGATTATGCTATAGTAACAGTCCCAAATTCCAAGCATCTCTAAATTGTTTTCATTCATGTAAAATCCAGTTTGGGGTTCAGTGACTCTCTCCAGAACAACTCTCTTGCATGTGACATTGTAGTTCCACATTAGCACTTGCTTCCACTATTAACTGAGGTATAGGGAAGCAGAGTGATGGATGGTCAGTCAGTGATGGGCACTTAAATGCTTGTACCCAGAAGGGACACACATCATATTTCATTGACCAAATCATGTCACATGGTCACACTTGAAGGGGATGGGAAAGTGCAAGTGTCATTCATTTTCTTTAATGCTAGTAGAGGAGACCTATAATATATATTCAAATTCCATTTAGAAATCATAGGATAGGATGTATCCTTAGGATTTGTCTATTGTGGTACTTTTATCTAAATAAATTTGGTTTTATTGGAGTGGGCATCAAATTACACTAATTAGACCTTCACCCCAGCCGTTTCTTAAATACCATGTAAATACCAACATTTCGTGGTTGTCCTAGTCTTCATTTGTCCCATTCTATGTTTCCACTACTTCAGCACTCCTATCTGTGTTCTATGCCTAGATTATAACTTAAGGTAGAAGTATTTCTTGAGGGTTAATTTATTAACTAGAACATCCTGGATGTAAAGCTTTAGTTCATAGGAACAACTATAAAGTCAGAAAATGGGGCATAATCTGTGATGTGTATATATGTGGAGGACAGGCAGTCATTGAGGTCTCTTTCCCTATGGATTCCTAGCTCCTGGAGTATTGAAACAGTCTTACTTATCTTTCTACCCCAGTATCTGACATATATGAACTCAAATAAAACATCTTACAATGTAACTGTCAGTTGCTTCTAACCATATTTAGAGCTGGTCCAAAAAAAAAGACCCCATTGAAGGTCTTTCTCTAACTGCCCACTTTCCCTAACTGAACTTCCCCCTTTCCTTTGCCCTTGTTGCTTTGACCTGCCTTGTGCCCATGGCCTGAATCTCCTGGATCAGATTAATCTTGCTAACTTCATTGAGAAGGAGAGGAGTTACAGCTGTGACTGAGTCCACCAAAATACCAGTCTATTAAAAGCATCAGTTCATCAAAGTCCATGATGTTAATTTGCCAGGAAAGAGTCCCACTGGATTAGACTTTTAATTGGTATGAAATGCAGCCCAGAATACGGGGGTCTTGGGGAAATTTCATTCTGTAGCCTGGCAGTAATTAATCGACCTCCTCCAGAGTTACTGCCCCCTGGTGTATTGGAGTTGTTAAATTACCAGGCAGGGGAAAATTCTATTATCCCGAAGCTCAACCCTTACAAATTCCCAGTTCTCTGCACCTTCCCAGTCTGTCTCTGAAGGAAGTTGTAAATGAAGCGACCTCTGACCTAAAGATTCCAAAAACTTAGTCCCTATAGAACTGTGTGATCCTGAGCAAATCACCATCCCCTTGGGTGTTAGATCATCTCCAACTTATTTTCAGGGCCAAAGATGTGGGGGTCCTTTACACCAGGACTTAAACATTTTCCTGTGTCTTATAAGTTGGATTTGTGGGGCTGTGATACAAATTGTGGTATATTCATACATTCATACAATATAATAACATTAAAGAAAAATAATATAAAATAAACAAATTGTATTTTTCATGCAATGAAATAGTCATAATGAAAATATACAAATTAACAAGTAATATACAAATTAACAGATAATATAAAAGCAACTTAAAAACAAACTGTAGTTACATGTGACAATATGGATGAATCTGAAAAACATTAGGTTTGGTGAAAAGCCAGACACAAGAGTAACTATGATCCCTATGAGCCCAAGTTCAAGGGGAGGCAAAACTAATCTATTGTGAAGGAAATCAGAAAGGTTTGCCTACTAAGGGTTGGGATAGGAATTGACCTCTACCTCTACCTTTAGTAGAACTTTTTTATAGAAATGTCTTCTATCTTGAGTAGATGGTAGTTAAATGGGTGTATACTTTTGTCAAAATTCAAGTGGTTGTATACTTGAGATATATAAGTAAATTTCACTCCAGTAAAAAAAAATTAGGCTGGAAGTGGGAAGAAAATACATATACCCTTTAACTTAACAAATTTCACTTTGAAAATTTCTCATGTCATTAGACAAGTATAAGAGTCATTGCAATGCTTATAATAGAAAAAAATGTAATTTAAATACTCAGTAATCGATTAAATTACGGTAGCTCTACACAACAGAATGTTCTACAGCCATGAAAACATGCCAAAATGTACTTTGACATGTAAAATACAAGACATGATGAATTAAAAATATTATAAAATGCAATCCCATTTGTTCAAACATTAAATAACAGTGGTGGCCTCTTGGTTTTTATTATAGGCAACATTTATGCTTTTGAGTTCTAAAGAGTATGTAGTAGTATGTGGGTCTGTAATCAAGGTTTGTTACTTTAAAACTTCCTAGTTGTCTTGCTATACATTTTTTAGAGTTAGGATTGTGCTCACCACAATGCCTAATGCCTAGCTTGCCAATGTCCATGACCTGTTCTTTCTCCATTCTTTTCTTTCATCCAGGCTCTCAATCTTCTACGTTTTCTCTCTGGACAAAACCTGGAGTCTTGCATATCCATGTCACTAATACACTGTCACCATTTAGTCCAGAAGACAGTGACTGTACTTTCTTTGGGGCTTGAATTTTGAGCCTCCCATCAGTTCTAATCTCCTGCTCACAACTGTCCAGCCCACACTCCCAGACCTGTGCATTCTATCTTCCATGAAGGTATAAGGTGATCTGGATAGGATCTATTTACCCTGGGCACTTTAAGGGCCAGCTTGTTTGGGGTCTCGTTCCTGCTTGCAGGACTTGGCCTCAGATTCTACATAAGATGCCCCCATACCAGTCATATCTGGCTCCTCCCCAGCCTCTGATTTTGCCCGTGTCTGTACACTGCACCACTTGACTCTTCCCCCTCCAGCACTTCCTGGGCTCACATCTTTTCTTGGCCTGCCTTCTAGTTTTTCAGATCCTGAGATTCTCAGCTCAAGATGCCTGCATGTATACCTCCAAATTTTGTGCAAAGGGGTTGTGTAGTAATTCAGTAGTGGGCCCCAAATAGATTTTTCAAAGTTTTAGAACCTGTGAATGCTACCTTATTTGAAAATGGTCTTTGCAGATGAAATTAAAGATCTTTAATGAGGTCATCCTGGATTTAGAGTGGACCCTAAATCCAATGACTGCTGTCATAAGAGGAATAAGAAGGGAGATAGGACACATGAGGACATGTGGAGGTGGAGGCAAGCTGCCACAAGCCCTGTAACATCTGGAGTCACCAAAAGCTGGAAGAGATGAAAGATTCTTTTTCCCTAGAGCCTTGAGAGGGAGCAAGGCCCTGATGACCCATGGATTTTGGACTTCTGACCTCCAGAACTGTGAGAATAAATTGGCCATCCTAAGCCACTAAGTTTTTGTTAATTTGTTACAACAGCACCAGGAAACAACTACAGGAAGTAATTAGCAGACCATCTGTATCATTCCTTTTCCCACAACTTCCATCTGTCCTGGTGGAAGGAGGAGTGATGGTCTTAGCTTGAAAGACACCAATCAAAGCCTAAAACAAGGGCTAGATATGTAGACAATTCAGTTTGAGAAGGGAATCCAAGAAATTGAGTGAGAAAATTAAGTGAAACAGGAAATAAGTGGATACCCAAACAAGCCTGTGTTTTCTATTAGGCTGGTCATCACTGTGGGCAATGTAGGCATGTTCTCACTGGGACTCTGAGGAGTGATGAGGGAGCAGAAGGCAAGCTGACATCCTGTAAACACCCTTCTCCCACCCCATACCCCCCCTCCCCTGCCATGGGATTTGTGTGACATTCTTCAGGGATTCCTGGTTTCCCAGGGATGGAGACTCAAGGCCTGCATGACCGTGATCTCTATCAGTTTACATATATCTTAGGAAATTACAAGAAAAAAGTGATCTTATCAATAGACTAACCTCCAAAAACCTATAGACGGTTTCCTGGAGCCCCAACATCACCTTTCCTTCCAAAGTGATGTGGCGAACAAGACAAAAAGGAATCAGTAGGTAACATTAAATTTCTTTACAACTTGTAACCTATTGACTAATGCAGTATAACCTTGGATTATGAGTAATTCTGTGAGTGTTCCTCAAGATGAGCAAACATTTCTAATTTTAACTTGATAAATGAGTGATGTCTAGCAATACGAGTAGTATGTGATGCCAAACGTCACATGATCACAACTGAGCCAATGGTTCCTCTCTTCCCCCCCCCTCACCCCGTGGGATTGTGGGTGATTGTCTCCCAGGCTCAGTCTCAGGCTGCACTGACCACCAATGAACTGATGGATCTGCATTATAAGCAACAGCAAGAGGTTATGGAGGAGATCTCTTCTGCAGAGTAATGAGGGAGTATAAGGCAAGCTGAGGGCAAAGTACAGACTAACAGCATCCTACCCCAGATGGAATATGTATGATATTCCTTGGATACTCCTGGGTTTAAGTTCTTGCCATGGTGATGTGGGAAACTAAGGCAAATGAAAAACTAAATCCCCTTACTGCCTGTAACCCATTGACAAATCCTTGAAACAGGCAGAGTGACCTCCTGCTAGGAGCTCAGCTGCCTCAATGATGACACTTTGCTAGGGGCAAAAAGGAATCTTGGATTAACATTATCCTGACCCCCCAGGATTCTAAAAGTCTATAAAAAATTCCTTTAGAAACTTCATCTAAATTCCAAGATATATGCTGGCAATCATACTCCAAGCTTATGACCCGCCCCCCCTCCATATACATCTGAAGGATCTCATGACTGAGGTTTTACTAAATGGAAATAAATGGCCCTTTTCTAACAATAACTAGCCTCATGGAAACCTTGGTTCCAAAATACCTTAGAGACTTTATCTCTACCCCCCCACCCCCCCCCCCCCCGCAACCTGAGGGTATATAATCAGTTACCTATCACAACCCCAGTGCAGCTCTTCCTGCCCATGGGTACTGTCTCCATGCTTTAATAAAAGCACATTTTTGCACCAAAGATGACATCAAGAATTCTTGGCCATTGTCTCTGGACTCCCCACCCACCACCCTAAAACTTCATCACAGGGGAAGAGGAGGAAAAGGTGGAAGAATTTCACTTTAAATGAGATTAGGGGGAGAGATGTGTAAAATGTAGAAAAGAACACATTATTTTGTAGAAAAGCACCACCTGAATAAAGCTTGTAGCAGTGTGAGTGAGGAATCTGTTTAAGGACAATGAAATGTCACATTTCTGCAAAATCCTCAAAAGGCAAAAGCAAGGGTCATTGGAGGTAGGTTCCTTGTTAAGGTTGCATAAAAAAATTCTATTGAGCCAATAGATAGCAGTGATTTCCGTTAGTGATAGTGAAAGTCATCGTACACAATAACCCTTCTCTTGTATCCCTCACATGAGCTATGAAGTTTTTCAAAGGTAAGTGTAGGTTAACTTTGTCTTTTCTTTATTTTGTATTCTATTACAGTACTGTAATCCTTTTTGTATGAATATTTTTGGGTTGTGGAACAAATCATCTGAGTTTCCATTATGGGGAAATTCACTTTGATATTACAAGTGCTTTGGATTACAAACATGTTTCCAGAATGAACTATGCTCACAGACCAAGGTTTTACTAGAGACAAAGACAGAGTATAACCTTTCTCCAGGAACTCCCTACTGTCTTAATGTTAATGCCTTATGAGAGGGAAAACAACCTTAGCTTCACAATAGCAAAGCCTCTGGTATCTTTTGAGTCTTCTTGAGCATAGGAAAGTCCTTCTGGAGGCCTCACTTTTGCCCTTACCTCCCCCAACTCCATAGTATATAACCAGCCACTCTTTACAACCCCAGTGCAGCTTTTTCTGCCTAAGGGCCCTGTCCCCAGGCTTTAGTAAAATCACCTTTTTGCACCAAAAACATCTCCTAACCATCAGCTCTGGACCCCACCACTCTAAAACCCCATCAGGAGCTTAGAGCAGGGTCTCCCAGGATTGTCCATCCAGGGGGCAAAAGAGCATGTATTTCCTGGCTCCTTCCTCTATCAGTCAAATTCTCCCTTTGGACATTAACTGTTCAGTGCCCATTCTTCCAGCTGTGCATGGAGGAGTCAGGAGTTGGAGAAACCTTAGCATGAATGATGGCCATGAGCAGTGGCTAGAGTCCAAGGTGGGTCAGGAGAATGAGGCAGAGAGTCCCATGCCATGGTCTAGAGAAGTATCCTCAGGCTTGGAGTAGCAGCTCTGAGACTTTGGGAAAATGCTCCCAAAACTCTCATTTGATGTGTAATTAACAACTGATCTTATAGGCCTATTGAGGATCCGATACAAATGAAGGTAAGTTTTTTTGTAGTTTAAAAAAAACACTAATATCAGCTACTCTATCCCCAATTGTATACAATCAGCCCAAATATGAAACCTGTCTTTCCACATCTCAGCCTCTATCCTCCACCTGCGAACAATGCCCTTTCTTGGCTCCCTTCCTCTGGTACATGACGCTTCCCCATCCCCATCAGGCCCAAAAGCACCTCCCGCAGCCAATTTCCCATCCCAAACTAGCTGTAGGGTACAGCCTGAGGGGAAACCAGAGGCTCCGGAAGATGCTGCACTATGGAAGGGAGTATACAGTACCCCAGACATGGGAAGAACTAGCTCTACTCAGAAGTAGAGTATCTTCTCTTGTGAAGTATCTTCTCTTGTGAAGTCTAATTGTACCTTCCCTCCTGATCCTGCAAATGAAGTTTAAACCTTCAACAAATAACAGCACCATTTTGGTCGCCATGGTTCTCTGCAGATGAAACTTCAGAGGGAAGGAGCCTGCCTGGGGCCTGTATAGTCCACAGATCCAAACAGTCCTGCTCTTCTTCACATGCCTGAATGACCAAGCACTCAGAGCCAGTTACCTGGGTGGGGGCTGCTGCTCTGCAACCTTGACCCAGAGGAGAGCCTATGCAGGCTGTCTGTGTTCTTCTGGCCAGGTGATGAGCCATACCTGGGCAGGTGCCCAGCTCCTTCATCAAACCAGAGAAACTGCATGCACTCATCCCTGTGCTCAGTGGGTTCCGGGGTAACATGCTAACACTGCTGCTCACCACCCAAGAAACAGGGCTGTCTGTCCCTGGGGTGCAGTTAACACCCTATAAAAGGCCAACTGATTTTCATTCTTTCTCACAAATGCTATGCCTGATTGTGCATCCCCTAATATTTTTCAGAAGAAATGTTATAAACATAGTAATAAAATAGTAAATCAAATTTATAGGATATATATTTAGCTTAAACACAAAAGTATGTTTATAAAATTACAAACTTTGTAACCTCCAATTTATAAAGTTCCAACTGAAACAGATGACCTCCTCTTATTAGGAGATTGGAGGGGTGCCTGGGTGGCTCAGTCGGTTAAGCGTCCGACTTTGGCTCAGGTCATAATCTCGTGGTTCAAGGGTTCAAGCCCCACATCGGGCTCTGTGCTGACAGCTAGCTCAGAGCCTAGAGCCTTCTTTGGATTCTGTACTTCCCTCTCTCTGACCCTCCCCTGCTCACGCTGTCTCTCACTCTCTCAAAAATAAAAACATTAAAAAAATTTTAAAAAAAGGAGATTGGAGGAAGGTTTCAAAGTGAGGGGGGAGGTACAAGGGACTCACAAGGATACTGCCCTAACTACCAGGATTGGGTAATTATAAAGAATAGCTTTGCATTCTGCTTTTCTCTGAGGAGTACAGGACAAAGGTTAACTGGGGTTTTCTGATCCCTGGAGCACTCCACAGGAGAGGTGTCCCTCTATGACCCCAGAGCTCTTTGGGGCCAACGTGGACTGGAGTTTGGCTTTTCTTTCAAGCACGACTATCACAAGAGGAAAACTCCAGGAGAAAAGTTCATAGGTCAAAATAAGTTTGGGGAGCCAACTACTGAAACACACACACATACACACACTGGATTACAAGTTTTATCAAGAGCAGAAAAATTAAAGATACACCAAGAATTTAAAGCTAGCCTAATAAACCTAATTAAAAAGATTTCACAATTTGAAATCAGAACGAGAAAATGCCCAAAAGAACAGGCAATAATAGTTCTGAAAAATAATAAACACAGATAACAAAATAGATAAGATAGCATTATGGGTACCATTGAGAAATTATTTAGCAAATTGGAAGAACAGATAAAGAAAATGAGAAATTCAATTCTCAATTCTTTTTGGAAAATAGAAATAGAAATATCATTCCACAAAAAGCTCAAAAAGGACAATGGGAAAAATATTTGAAGAAATAACTTTTTCCATAAGACCTCTCAAATGGAAAGGGCCTATACAGTGCTGAAGAGAGGAGGGAGAGGCCCTATCCAGACACATTTAAAGACTTATATTTCATTATAAAGACAGTAGAAAATTCTAAAGTTTACAGAGATCTCTTGTAGTTGAAAAATTTGTCAAAATCTTAGATGTCAAAATATTAAAATTGTATTCTAGAAATGTATTTCAGTGTAACATGATTCAAACATTCTCAGTCAGTTGAGGCCTTAGCTTGTCATAAAAACCCACTGAAAACCGTTCTGAATGACACACTTAAAAGATGAAACTAGGAAATGTTGCAGAAGAGAAATGAAATAAAAAATTATCAGATGCCTTTGGTCTTAATTTTTTATTAAGATAATAGCCTCACAAAGGAAAAGGAGAAAATATTTTAACTCAGAATCAAGAGTCTTTGACATTTATATGATAGATTGTGTGAAGAGAGACAGAAACTAGGGATATAAGATCATACTATGGCTGTCATGTTAGGAAGAAGACCTAGCTGGGATATAAAAGATACCGAAAAAAGATGGAAGAAATAAAGAACATAAGATGGTAGAAATCATAAGTATCAATTACAAAGTGTATACAAAATTCACCAGTTAAGAGAAATATTGACAGGATTGAAAAACAAAATCCAGGCATAAGCTATTTATCAGAGATACATCTAATACATAAGAATAAAGACTTAAAAGACTGAAGAAATAGGTCAAGCAAAAAGCTGCTATAGCTTATTGACAGCAAATAAAGTTTATAATTAGGGATAGAAAGTTCTACATAGCCCTAAAGTATTAAATTGCAGCATTATTTATAATAGCCAAGATATGGAAACAACCCAAGTAGCTGTTCATCAATAGGTGGGATAAAGATGTGGGGTGTGTGTGTTTATACATACATACAATGGAATATTAGCCATTAAAAAATGAGATTATTCATCACAACATGGGACAGACCTAGAGGGTATTATGTTAAGTAAGGGAAAGACACATAAGACAAATTTCACTTATGTGTGGAATCTAAACAAAAATTTAAAAACCTTAAAATGGAACTAGTGATTGGGTAGGGGGATGGGAAAAATAAGAGATTAAGAAGTATAAGCTTTCAGTTATGTCCTAGAGATAAATATAGGGAATATATTCAATAATATTGCAATAATATTGGATGGTGACAGGGTGACAATAATCACAATATTGAGTAAAACATAGAACTGTTGAATCAATATGTTGTACATCTGAAACTGTGTAACATAACTTTATATGTCAATTACACTTTAATGAAAAAAAACATTAGGTTGAGTTTTTAATTTTAAATTATCACACATGTATTACAGAAGCTTTATAACATGGAAGCAAAAATTAATAGAACTATAGAATCTGATTAATGAAATACCGTGGTGGAAAACTTCAACGTACCTCTGAAGTGAGATGAGTCAAAGAGAAAAAAATATCAATAAGGATATGTGAGCAACTCAGTTTACAAGGATGACCTAGTGATCAATAACTAGTTCAACCTCCAATAATGAGATAACTAATTTTTTTCAACCATACAGGAAATTTTCAAAAGAAAGAGTATGCACTAGGACATAAAGCTTAACATTTAAAAATTTTGGGGCACCTGGGTGGCCCAGTCGGTTAAGTGCCCAACTTCGGCTCAGGTCATGATCTCACAGTTTGAGTTCGAGCCCCATGTCAGCCTCTATGCTGACAGCTCAGAGCCTGGAGCTTGCTTCAGGTTCTGTGTCCCTTTCTCTTCTGTGCTTGCGCTCTCTCTGGCTGTCTCTTTCTCTCAAAACTAAACAAAAAATTTTACTTAAAAGCTATTTTTTATGAAGATCATGGTGTCTGACCATAATAGCAAGTTAGGGTTTAATTTAAAATATTTCTGCATATTTGAAGTTAAAAACACTAAAAACTTAAATAAAAAACCTTTAATAGCTAGAACTGGTGATAAAACTACATATTACAACATATGAGATTGAAGCTAATATTCGTAAATATCTTTTTAAAAGGGAATGGTCAAAAGCACTGAGTCAAGAAGTTGGAAAATAAACACAAAAATTAAAAATACATTATTTAAAAACAAATGAGTAAAATAGAAAACCTTCAAGATGAGGCAAGACACCAATAATATACATAAAATGGGGGACATGGCTACAGATAAAGTAGACATTCAAAGATGATATACCATCAATTATATGCCAACAACTTAAAAACACCTAGTTGTCTGTTTCAGAAATTCTCATATTGTCTAATCAAAACTGACTTAAGAACTAAGTCTCAAATGGTCCTATCCAAGAAGTTAAACAATTATGTGAAATCGCTCTCCAAAGACAAGAGCACACCTGGCTGATTTACAGATAGAATGATCTGTTATGTGACATCTTGATGTAATTTACTTAACACTAAACACAATAGAAAATGAGGTAGTATTTCCAAGGTCCTTCTAAGAGGCCAGCCTTTATGCAAAACCCAGTGAAGATATTATGAAAAAATTACAAGCACATTACCCTTAGAAACATGCCAAAAATCTTAAAATACTAGTAAATTCAGTATATATAAAGATACTATGTTCAAGTTGGGTATATACAAAGACAGTTTAATATTAGAAAACTCATACTCTGCCACATCAACAAATTAATAAAATATTTTTGAAAGTTCTCCATGGGTCTCTTAGGTTTCTGCATATCTTGTGAGAAGCTCCCATGACCTTTGTTCTAGACTCTATTTTCAAAGATTATTGTATAGAAAATAGCCTTGAAAGATACTGTGCCACTTTCTAAAACAGATGGCAGAGTTTTACTGTCCAATATAATAATGTCTCACTTCAGGGAAAATCTTGGACAAGTCTTCCTGTAGGCCATTTTAAAATATTCAGTTTTTCTCAGCTATAATGCAAGTCAACTATATGTACAGCATCCACTTGTGCTGCCCTGTGTTGCTCCCATGGGGTTTTTGAGGGGCAAGGGGAACTGATGTGAATAGGAAGATCATACTGTCTGTACAGCATGAGTAATAATCCTTTACTTCTTACCCAAGAGTCTCCTGTCTTCTGCCAACATCTATAAAACTATGCATGGCAAGCTGGGGCCCCTGGATGGCTCAGTTGGTTAAACATCTGACTTCTGCTCAGGTCATGATTTTTCGGTTTGTGGGTTTGAGTCCCACGTTGGGCTCTGTACTGACAGACTGAAGCCTACTTCAGATTCTGTGTCTTCCTCTCTCTCTCTGCCCCTCCCCTGCTCACTCTCTGTCTCCGTGTTTCCTATCTCAAAAATAAACTTTAAAAAAAATTTTAAAACTGGCAGTCTAACTTACTAGTTTGCAAGGAAGGTAAAATCTGGTACCCTTCAGTTCTTGACAATTATTTCAAAACCTCACAACAAAGCAGGTGATCATATTTTGCAATCATTCATGGTAAAATTCTTAAAACATAGAGAAACTTTAGAAGCATTCATTTTAACGTTCTTTCAAATAAAATTTTCACCATAACCACTTTATTCAATATAATATTGAAGGTCCTAGCCAATGCAAGAGGGGAAATAGTCATAAGGATCATAAATGAGGAAACTGTCTTTGTATAAGATAAAACCAAAGTTTTATAAATACCAAAGTTTGATAAAACAAGTTATTAGAAATAATATGTATTAGGATATCTGGGTATAAGAATGGTACTTAAATTTGTTGTATTTTCCCTAGACCAGCAGTATGTCACTGAAGAGAAAATACCATTTACAGTAGTCTCAGAATATTAAAGATTTGATAAATCCAGAAAATATGAAAGATCTTTATAGGCAAAATAAACCTTAAGACACACTCAATTTAGATTTTTTAAAATTATAGCATGTTTATTGATAGCTTAATTCTGGGTTTTTATAGAACAAAATGATTATAAATCGTCTATGAAATAGTAAATGCCCAAGAATATTTTCCAAAAAAGTCTGTATCAGGTATAACTATTAAATATGATATATTAAACTGGCATTGACATAATCAACAAATTAGCAAATGGAATAAGAGGGAGCCCCCAAAACAGACCACCATCAGGTGGGAAGTCATGTCATGGGTAAAAAAATTTTTTCAACAGTCATATTGTTTGAAAATTTTACCCATATTGGTTAAAATTGTATCCTCACACAACCATACATGGACATACATACATATGTCCAATGACTTTGCATGAACTAAAGAATTGACTCCTATTTTGTACTGTATTTGGAAGTTTTATTTTTTAAACCTGGAAGTTTGTAAAAATTTGAGACACAAAAAGTATTAGCCATGAAAGAGTTGATAAACTTGATTACTATTTAATGACAGTTCTTAATTTTAACAAAGTAAAAAGATAAGTTATAAACTGAGAAGACTTCTGCAATACATATGAATTTAAAGAGATTAGTATTCAAACTATAGAAAGAACACCTATAAATAGGCAGAAAAAAAGACAAAGACATAAATGGGCATTTCACAGTAGGTGAAACCTATGTAATCAATAAAATATGGAGAAATATTTATCATTAATCATAAAAATGTAAATCACGATCATAATGAGATTCCATTTTATACCCATTCAACTGGCAAAAAATTTTAAATTCTGACAATAGAGTTGGAAAAGCTATGTGTCCCCAAGATTTCTTTAATCTTGCAGGTAGAAGTATAAATTGGTACAATCACATTGGAAGATAGTATTAATTCAACAATGCAAAATTCTTTCATATATATGCAGGGAAAGAATTTCTGGGCTGTAAAGTATTTGGCACTCTCTCTTAAAACTGAATATTCAAACTCTTCCAAATATATCTGGTCTCACCTCTTTCTATAGAAATGTACATTTTTGGCCCATTGTGATTGGGTGGGGGCATAGGTTTAGTTTTGGCCAATGAGTTATGAGTGGAAGTGAAACATGGTCACTTCTAGGCCAGAGCACTGAAATGTTGATACCAGATCTTTCAAGGCTCTTTATTTCCCTCTGGCACAGCTATTGTTGAAATTTGAGGTGGTGACTGTTTTGTTGGCCTAGATCCTTGAGTGACTCTAATAAGCAGAACTTTCTTCAATTGACTGCAAAGGACATACAGCATGAATGAGAAATAAACTTTTGCAGTTTTGAGCTGCTAAGAATTTGAAGGTTGTTTGTTACTGCAGCATAGATTACTTTATTCTGACTGATACATGTACAACAGGAGACATGAAAAGGACTGTTCATACCACACTATTTACAGTGACCTTGGAAATCAACCTAAATGCCTCTCTCTGGCAGGAGAATGAGCAAATTGTCGTATATTTACTAAATGGGAGGTAATTCAATGAGAGCAAAATAACTACACTGACTAAAATGTAAAATGCTCTTTAGAAGATTTTGTTATACCTATATTTTTAAAGAGGATAACAGAAAAGTGAAAACCACAGGATTCAGGATGGCCATTACCTGAGGCAGGAAGAGCCAGGAGCATGGGATGGAGGAAACTGCATTGTTAGATATAGGCAACTGTGGGGGGGGCGGGGGGGAAAGGCAAGTGAAGAACATAAGTGTTAAGAATAAGGGGCGCCTTGGTGGCTCAGTTGGTTAAGTGTCTGACTCTTGATTTCAGCTCAGGTCATGATCTCACAGTACTTGGGATTGAGACCTGCATGGGGCTCTGCACTGACTGCACAGAGCCTGCTTGGGATTCTCTCTCCCTCTCTGCCCCTCCCTGACTCATGCTCACTCACTCCCTTTCTGACAAAATAAACTTAAAAAACTTAGCTAAATAAATGATGGCAGATTATTCATGGATTGATAATCCTTTATAAACCATAGTGACTAATTCATAATCTGATTCTATACACACCTGAGACTTTAAAAAAATGTGATAAAGGAAATGATTCTATTTTCCCTATCTTTATGAAAAGAGGGCTATATACATGGAGGAATTCTCAGTTACCCAGGAGAGTTAAAATTTAAAATATGGTTGCGCACCATCCATCATTAAGCCCTGTAAGTAGGGTGATATAGGACCAAAGGATCACTTATCTTTTCCTTTGACAGGATCCCAATCAGCCTAGAGTTCATGTATCCTATTTCTTTGCCTATAAGGTTTAGTTATATACCATAGCTAAAGGCTGAACAGGAGATAATTTGTGCAAAAAACAAGAATGATGAACAAATGTCATGGTCACTGACCTGGCCATCCAACTCATTTATACCTATTCTTGTGCTAGGCATGGTTTCCAGAACTGAGGGCATAATGGTGCACAAGAGCATTCCGGAAAACAGGGAAATAGTAGTTTACTGGGATACAGATGCAAATAAATGGGTGCCAGTCCTACTGTAGGCTATTGATAAGGGAAGAGGTGACCTCCAAGCTGAGGCCTAAGGTACAAGCAAGAATCTATCCAGGTAAAAGGTTGGAACTGTGGGAATCGGGGGTGGAAAATAAAGGAGGAAGAAGGCATGTTTCAGACAGAAAACAGTATGTGTAAATGTTCAAGGGAAGGAGGCTTTGAGCATCTATAAAGTTCAGTTTGGATGGAAAAGAGCAACAGGGAGGATGAGAAGAGGAAATGTAAGAATAAACAGAATAAACAGGCCCTGGCCTGGGGAGGAGTTTGGACTTTGGCCTGAGGGCAATTAGTCATTTGGAGTATGTTAATCAGGGGAATGACAGCATATTTGCATTCTCAAAGAATGTGCAGAATGGATTACAGGGCCTACTGCAGGAAAATCATTTAGAGGCTCTATCAGGGTTCCCACAGGAAACATATGGCATACTCATAGGGTTTTATTGAAGAAAGTCTAATGAAGGGTTATTTACAGAGGTGTGGGCAGATTAAGGCAACACAAAAAGGACAAATTTGAGGATTAGCAAGGGTGAGAACCTTTGCCACACCAATCCCACAGTGTCCTGGGGAGGGACTGGAGCCATTGGAGAGGGGCCATGGAACAGAAGATGTGGCCTTAGAGGAGAGCAACCACTGCCAAAACCATGCCCAGCAAGTAGGGAGCAGGGGAGATGCCAACCTCTATGACCTCAGCCCTGCTTCCTGGTAGCCCAACCTAACCAGAACACAGATGGTATGGGAACCTGGGTGTACAGTCTGTAGAGGCAACCTCCTGGGGCACAAAGAAGAATGTGGAGGGGCAAATGAAATTTTGCATGTGAGGCTCTAGTGGTGATCCCAGCATTATGATGGCCCAAGTTAGGGACATGGCCCAGGAGATAAAGAGAAATGGGAAAACTTGAAAGGTTTAGTAAATCTAGGCAATAGATTTGTGATCAATAGAATGGGTAATGCATGGAAGCACTACAGATATGGACCACAGAAGAAGGGACTTCTTTTCTGAAGACACAGGAATGTCATTGTCTTTTAGCACCACCCCACTCCTCTCTAAGAGAGGAATAACTAACTCAATTGGTCAGAATCTGACATTCATGGGGCTGTACTTCACTAGTGGGTCACATCATTGTACAGATGTTCTTATGTGGCATGGTTTTCTCACACTTTTTCATATACAGCAGACTCCTCCATGGGTAGAATTGGTCAGCTGAGCCAGGGCCCCTCCTATGATCAGGTCATATATTCCACTCAGTGATTCTAGGCATGTGTATCTGCTCTTTAGACTCGATCTCTCTTCTGAGGGTATAGATTTAGACTTGCAGGGTTGGAGGAGGGAGGATCTTAGGAGACTGAGGTTCAGATCCAAGCATTCTCTGCTCCATCACTGGAATCAATAAAGCTAATAGCTGGATCTCTACTGGGTTGTCCCTGGTGTTTACATTTCAACTGGTTCTGAGAACATAGAAAAAGAGTGGTTCTCCCAGAGCCCACAGTGTCTGCCGTTGGTTGTTCACATGTGTTGCCAGTCACTTGGGCTTCTGACTGAACCTGCCAGAGGTTCACCATTCAACCAGCAAATGTCCACTAATGTCCTGCACAGCAGGGAGAACTTCTAGATAGTAGTCAGTAAGTTGTCTTTCTACCCGAAAAGGAGAGCCACAGTATAGTGACACCATCACTGGTGGCTCTCACTCATTTTACAAAGTATATTGAAGGGAAATAAATTGTATTCTATCACAGGGGTCTGTGGTAGTAAATTATGGATAACTAGAATTATAAGAGCATAGTGGATGAAAGCTCTGAGCAATTATATATTTTGTATATGTAGGGGTATATAAATAATCACTTGTATGTGCAAAGTTTACCTTACCTTCACTACAATAGAGAGCATATAACTGAGAACTGTATGGGGCATGGAACAGCATGGGAAGCAGAAGAGGATGAGCAAATAATGCAGACCAGAGTGGGAAGGGAGAGGACCTGAATGGGATTCATCAATTTCCTAGCACAAAGGATCAGCAATACTAGGTGTATGTATCTGTAGCTTGAAATAATGTTTGTAAACTAAGCTTAGTAATCTAGCCTACCAACCACTCGAGATTTATTCATGCCTACTTGTTCCAAAAATGATTGACTATTCATATCATAAAATACTTGCAATTTATAAAACCATTCTCTTGTCTTTATATAAAGGCTAAAGTTCAACAGGCCCTTTGAGTTTTCTAGACGATTGAAGGTGTTTACTTCAGATATTTGAGCACAGAACCTTCTCTGTAACTGAAGATAATACTTACTGCTATCTGTGAACATCACATTTAAATATGCAGAAGTAGCTGAGCTATAGACATGAGGGATTAGTTACAAGAAGCAGCCAATCCCAATGTCTTTTCTCAGCATCTGTTTATGGAGGAACCCAAAGGAAGATTTGAGTGTAAGTAGTTTATTTTGGATGTGACCCCAGGAAACATGGATTGAAGAGGAGGGAAGTAAAACAATGAAGGGAAACAGCCAATAAAAGGTGTGTTTCTTGCCACTGTGGGCCCTGAATTTCAATTCAGGTGAGGAATTCTGGGACCCATAGCAGGAAATGTATCTCAGAATTATCCTACTTATAAGGCAAGGGGGCTAATGCCAACTTTCATCAGTCAATTAGCTAAGGACTGTGTGCATGTTACTATTTGAGGCTAGAACAAGAGTAATGATCATGAGGTAGAGATGGATGCTAGGAGATGGAAGTCAGGCCAGCATGCATTCCCTGAAAGGGGAGGGGATGACGGGACCTGGGCAGGGCACCAAGAGCATCTGTTCTACCCAACCAAGCACCTTCGGTCCTTTCTACCATTATTTGGGCAGCCCAGATGGATTGAGCGTCCTGGATGACAGAGGAGGGCACTGGTGATTATGTTGACTGGACCAGAGGAAAATAAAACTTGTTAATTTTCCTGATAGGAGTCTACCCAAGCAAGGACTATGATGTTGTGCCAGTTTACTGCAGGATGTTCCTGACCACTTATGCCTAAAATTTTGAAAACCCAGAAGTGAGTAGTTCTTCGTGAAAAAGAAAGGAGTGGCTTGAGCCCCAGATAATCCAGCCTATGGTGTGGTCTCCTGTGGCCATATCTTAACTGTTCAGATATGGGCCTTTGTTTTTACAGAGGATTTCTTATAGTTGGAGGGATTTTCCTACTCTCAGCATCTTGTCTTAACAAGGTCCCTAGTTTTTCTAAAGTAAATCTCAATGTATAATAATCGCAAGGAACAACCTTTTGCCTAGTACTCTCACCCTCCCCCAATTTCCCAAAGCCAGACTCCAGCTTGGAGGAGCCATTCTTTAAGGTTAGTCCCACTTATTTAAACCATAAGAACACACCCAAGAATCATCATCTAAAGCAGTGTTTCTCAAAGTGACTCTGAGAATCCCTGCATCAAGCACTAGAGGAATTAGTTAAAAAGGCATTGTAATAGCATTGCATGGTGACAGTTCGTTGCTACACTTGTGAACATAGCATAACATATAGAGTTGTTGAGTCACTGTTGTATACATGAAACTAATGTAATAATCATGTCAACTATACTCAAATATAGATTACAGGTACCAATGAAAGTCTAAAAAAAACAAAACTACTTTCTGGGCTTCATCCTACACTCACCAAATCTGAATCTCTTGGCCTGAGTGTACCTATCTGTACCTTATTAGGAATAGATGGGTTGCTTCTTGATACAACCTACAGCTACACATTAGAATCACCTGAGGAGCATCTCACCCCCACACCCCATTCACTTCCCATACTCCCAGTGCTCAGGCCACACCCAAGACCAGTGAAATCAGAGTCCAGGAGTGAGATCTGAGCATGAAATGATTTAAAACTTTCCAGCTAATTCCAGTGTGCAGCAACTTCTGAGAACCATGAACTGATCTATAGCTAATGGAGATGAAACTGTTCAATGGTTAAATGAGACACTGGAAGGTCTAATCTTTAAAGAGTTTTTAAAAACAGGCTCTCCTGACCTTAGAAGTCTGATCTGAGACTCAATTTACAAATGAAGAAACTGAGACTTTAGGACTCAGGTGAAACTTTGGTGGCCAAACAGCTGATTGAATTTACATTTCCTCTTCAATAAAATAAACATTCTTGAATACTTAGTACAAATATGCAATCAGCATTTGAGAAATCAGATATGTGTGACCCACATGTAGCAGGCATCCCTGTTGCCTGACATAAGAGGGTTTCTTTTTTTAATATGAACTTACCCTGCTTATTTCCTTAATTTCTAAAAACATTTCAATATTTCAATATCCTGACCAGCCTCTTTATAAAATAAGAAAAGAAGCAAAATTTGGAGGTAAAAAAAGGTGTTCACGCGTATCTTCAAACAAGTCCTCCAAACCACATATTAAAAGCCTATGGCTTTTAATGATGAGTTAAAAGAATCACATGCAAAACTTTGCATATACACAAATAGTACAAGACTGAAGTACTTTTTGACTTTTAATCTCAACATTTGCAAGTGTATGAAAACATTACCTACTGTAATACGTGCATTTTGGGACTTGTGAGTATATATATATTACCATAGTTTTGTACATTTTCTCCCATATGGAAATAAAGAAGTAACTCCAGTTTATTGGTTTATTTTAATTTTTGAGCAGCTCATATACAGTGGAACACCACAGGGCAAATCTCAAGAACTGTTTTGTTTCCATGATACTTTGCTTTGCAGAAATAAGTGAAATGTCGAATGTTTCCCTTCACTTCAGTGCACCCTACCTCATTTTCAAATGAAGACAGTCCCACTCCTAAGGAAGGATAAGATCAACTCTTCCCTACAGCAACTCAAATTTGGTTCTCTAGACTTACTATATACACACATGAGAATCCCAGTAAAATCTGTTTTGTCCAATCAAATGTACCAAGGAACCGTAAAAGGATTTTGGTATTGGTAATAGAGCCTTCAACTTAAGATTTAAACATATTACATATATATTTAAATATATGAGGGGGGAAAATAAAACCACCTTTTAAAAGGAAAATTCTAGGTTTCCTATAGGGGTACTTTATAAATTATAAAGGTAATTCAATTACACTGAAATCAAAGAATGCCTAGTCTGGTTTTTCTTGGGGTCAAGAATCATTTGCTTCATGTGTTATACATTCTTATTTTTTCTTTATGCTTCAAGACTCCATGAAAAATAAGTATTCTAGGTAATAGAATCTGTGTTTTTGCCATACCCTAGGTTTAGCCTAGCACAAAGGAAACTGTCACCTGGGACAATACTTGAAATAATCCCTAAACAGGAGTACAAGGAATTTTTGAAAGTGTTCAGCTCTGCCTAAAGTGACTCCTTTCTAAAAACATTTCCCTTTTCTGGCCCCTCACTCTTCATGAGATGAGAGTTGATGTGTGGGATATATCCTATAACCTAGAGTAGCCCATTTTAGAGACTTAGAACAGTGGACTGGAGTCCCAGCACTACAGCTTCTATATATATTCCTGGCGAGGTTCAATAGTTGCTCCAATGCTTTGCCACTCTATTCTAGAGTCTCAAAGTATGGTATAACAAACATTTGAGTGTCACAGATTCCTGGCTCAGAACTCCTAAAACCCTTGGAATTCACTGTTTTTTGTATGCTAATGAAATGACGCCTGAGTTAGGGGCTGGGTCACTGACAGCTTTTGGATAGAACTGGTTGCCACAAAAAAAACAACCACATAATTAGAAAGTTAAAGATTTTAGTCCCACTCTTCAACCTCCAGGGAGGGGTGAGGGGCTGGAGATTGAACTCAATCAGTGATGGCTAATAACTTAATCAATCATGCCTACATAACAAAACCACCATAAAAAACCCCAAATGATGAGGTTCAAGGAACTTTTTGGTTGGTGAACACATTGAGGTGCTAGGAAGATGGCACACATAGAGAAGGCAGGGAAGCTCTGGCCCACCCCCACCCCATACCTTGCCCTATGCATCTTTTCCATTTGGCTCTTTGTGTCAGAATTAAATTGTTGAACGCATAACTGAGGTCAGAACTGGTGTGAAACAATGAGATACCCACATTTATTCTCTCTGTTTTCCCCCTCTTATGATTTCCTCTACTAACGCAGAGCCTGCATTAATAAAGATCCAGTTAAGAAAATGGAAACTATTCCAGGTATTTCAAAAAGGGGGGACTTAAGTCAAGGTGAGTCTGTTGTCTGTTTTTAGTGATTTAATCCAGCCTGACCCTATCTCTGTCTGTGAGGGATACTTCCTGAGGTGTGCATACAGGGCACGCATCCTGGGTTTTCCGACCTAGAGATACTTGAGTTCCTGAGTTATAGCAGGAAGAGGGAGAAAACATCCCCTCCAACTCCAGAGTGGTTTTCCATGGGTCCAGAGCCTCATCCTATTGGGGCTAGGCTAAATTCAGACCTCTACAACCTTTGTCGTTAGACTTTCCTCCAACCAAAACTGCTTCTCCAAATTCCAAAGCAAAACCTCTCATCCTGCATCTATGTACATAGTCAGGTACATTTGGCAGAGAGGGAGTATAGGTGTTGCCTGAACAATGAGCAAGGCCCAGTTCAGCTAACAATAAAAAATTACACAGATAATTAAGAAAAGCATCAGTATAGGCATGTGTAAAAATAAAAATCTCCAACCTCCTTTCTCCAGTTGTTTGTATACCGATTCCCTTCCTATTCCCTTACCCCTCTGTTCCCAAAAGAATAAAGTTAATAGATAAGCCAGGTTTACTAGTGCCCAGGGCCATGCCCCTCAACCCCAAAATGCATAACCAAAAGGCTAAATGTTGCTTCAAGTTCCAGTATAAAGTAGGCCAACAGAAGTTTGGGAGGGTCCTAGGATTCAGAGCCATGTCTTTTATCTTTTATTAGTTGTCTATCGACACGTAACAAATTCAAATCTATTGGCTTAAAAGAACAAACATTGGTTCATAGTTTTAAGGGTCAGAAATTTAGGACTTAGCTTGGTGGCTCTGGCTCAAGAATGTGCAGTCAAGCTTTGTCTAGGGAACCAGGCATCTGGGCGGAAGGATCCACTCCCATACTCGCTCACATTGGTATTGGCAGGCTTTGATTCCTCCCTGGAATCTGGAATGAGGGTCTCATGGGTCTCTCCACAGGACTCCCTGAGTGTTGGAAACACATGGCAACTGGCTTCCCTCAGCCAAAAGGGAGATTCAAGTAACCCAAGAGTGGAAGAACTCCCCGCTGCCCCTGCAAAAAAAAAAAAAACCAAAAACAAAAACAAAGGCAAAAACAAAAACACCTCACTAGTATCTTAAAATCCAATTTTAGAAGTGGCAGGCCATCACTTCTGCATACTACTGGTCACACAGAACTATCCTGATACAGAGGGAGGGGACTGCACAGGAGTATAGATACCGCTGCGTGAGGATCTTTGTAGGCCATGTTGGAAGCTGGCTATCATGCCCTCTTAGACATCCTACTAGATTTTTCAAAGAATAAGTATGAGAATAAAGGTCCTAGTACAGCTAACAAGCAGTACTTGCCTTTCATTTCAGCTCCTGTTCCTTGTACTTCTCTAAGGAATATTGTCAACTGGAGAGATGACTTCCGTTCTGTCCCATGGAAATACCATCTAATGCTATTAAACGCTTCCCCCTTTATTTATAGGACTTAGGCAATCATGACAGTTCAAGTGGGTACATTTACGTAATTTGAGACCTGAGCACTCTATTACAAGGTTGAAGTCTCTGGTATATAGCTGGTTCAAAATCTTGAATAAGTTTAGGGCTTTTCTTGGCCTACGTTAGAAATGTCTTTCCTAGGGTCAAGGCAGACTCACTTGGAGCCATTAGATTGTGGAAGTAGCTGCAATGTAATAAGTCTCTGCTGGCTAACCTCACTCCAAGTAGAGAGGGCAGGGCTCTTGCCTAGTCCAGAGTAAATGCAATTCAAAACAAGCCCTTTAATCTCTCGTGGATAGAACAGCTTTTGCTATTACAACTCCTCCTCCCTCATCTAAAAAAAAAAAAAACTCATTCTCAACTGCTCAAAGTTTTCCCTTTCCCAGAGAAACTGATACTGTATGCAAACTGGTAGAGGAAAGGGATTCAGGTGCTGCGTTTGAAGTAATCCATCAGCCAAGGCCTCGGTGATCCAATGGCTAACAGGGTACAAGATTTAGAGAGTGGGGGGCAAGGTCCTAATGTATTTCATTGGGTTTCTGAGGTATATGCTAGGGACAGTTACTGTAATTGTTCAAGTTGGGCTTCTACAAGGCTTAGGAAAGGAAGCAAGTGGTAAAGGTCATTGAGTTCCCTGGGCTTCTTTGATAAAATATTTTGTAACCATCAGGAAAAGTTAGATTGTACCATATTAACACACACATCTCCAAATTCTGGTGGCTCAAAGATTTTTCTCTTACTTCATGTTCATAATGGATGAACTTGGGTATTCTGCTTATTAACAGTCACTCAGGGACCCAGGCTGATGAAGCATCCACTATTTTGAGCTCAACAGCTCATAATGCTGGAAGGAATGAGTGCTCTAGTGAGTCTTGCTCCAGGTATTAAATGCTCAACCACAAATAGACACACATCATTCCCAGTCATTTCTAACCATAATTTATTGGTTGAATTCATCCTATGACCCCACTCAGTGACAAGAGACTAGAAAGAATAGCCCTTTTCTATGCCTGGAATAGGGAAGATGGGTGAGTATTTGCTGAACAGCGTTATTGATGACCATAACTGGCATTCCAGTGAAGCTGAAACCCAGATTTTCTCTTCTCTTTTGCTTTCTTGTCTACCTTAATTCCCCCAGATAGAACTTTGCCTGTGTTAATGTTGACAGCTGGCAACAGCAATGTGGGTCTAGAGACTGTAATAAGCACTGTGTTCTGGAAACATCACTCTTGTTTAGGAAATGCTATTGTTGTAACTAAATAGTATGGTTTAGAATTGGTGCTATGACATTGGTACATCCTCTTATCCTTTGGAACTTTGGAAAAGCAGAACAGATGAGACTTCTAGTTGGAATTATTTCAACAGTGCAGGTGCTGAAATGACTCCATTCATGCTGGTGGAAGACATCCCAGAATGCTGCTGTTGGAGCAGGACCCACCCTACCCAGGCTGCCTGGTGCCACATATTTAAGTGAGAAGTCAAGGTAACAGCAAGAAACTGGATGCAAGTCCAGTGGTTCAAAGGAAGAGGCCTTAATTAAAGGACTGTCAGAGGTGTGGACAGAATTCAGGTCATCAACAGAGATGTTGAGGAACCCAAGACTGGCAATAGCAGCAGCCTGGTAATACCCTAAATAAAAAAGAAGTAGAAAAACCGTCACTAGCCCAGTGAATGCTAGAAGTGTGAAGAAGGGGTTACTGGACAGAATCTGTAGTTGTTCAAGTATACACCACTGCCAGAAATGTATCCCAAAGCAGGTAGGAAGCTAGAAGAAATACCCCAACCATTCTCTTCTCACCTGCCAATCTCCTGTTGGCTAAACCTGATGAGAAACCAGCTAGCAAGGGAGTTCCAATGATGCAGTTCCCAGGCACCAGCCTTCTGGGCAGAGAGAAGGGAAGGAAAGGATTGGAGGAAGATGGGGGGGGGGGCATGCAGGGGAGTAAACAATCAACACAGTGAGGCTATCTCTAGCTGGAATTGGACAAAATAAAGGAATTACAAGACTCCTGGCCTCTAATTTCTCTGGGACTTTAATTTCCCCAAAGAGAGATTTTATTTTCTCCATGGCAACAAAGAAAAGGAGAGTTTGTTACTAGAACTTAAATATCTGAGGGAATTTAATAAAGGAAGGAGATTCCTATAGTTTCTATTGGGGGTATTTTTTATATTGTGGGTGCTAAGCATGGTACTGTGCTGCTCAGGTGTGTAGTGTTCCAGTGAACCACATTTTTCTATGAGGCTAGGAATTACTTGAGAAGTAAAGCAGGAGGTCATTGTTTGGTGAATCTATGTCCTTGGGCTAAATGTCGTATTCTATCCACTTCAGAAATTTCTAGAGTCGACAGCAGAATTGCCCATTTCTCTGATCCATATAAAAAGTAGTAGTAAATGCTGGGAGCAGCCTCAGGGGTTTCCCTTGATTACTGCTGGTCTCTCCCACTGAAGGAGGTTATCTCATTCCTAGTTGACCATTGACTTCAGTGAGAACCATAACCTTGAGCTAGCTGAGCCAACAGAACACTAACTGGGTAAATGCAGGGGAAGAAACACTTCTACCACTTCCACCAATCAACCCACCCCTTCCTAATTCCTATACCCACCACCCAGGGAGGACCTGTTATCTATCCAAATTCCTGAGATTTTGATTGGGTCTGCTTTACTCTTTGGAGCACAGCTAGGATTCCTGGGGATTCTAGATTCTCTCCTCTGAAATGAGAAAGGACTCCAGGAATCCTCATGATCTTTATTGTGTGGGTGATTTCACTACATTCCTTCCTCCCTGTTCCTAAGCATGGTGGTTACTAATCTATGACTTCTGAGTTTAGAGAATAAGTAGCAAGCCCTGCTTTAACCTCAAACTCAAGCCTTGTGCATAATTCAGACCTCTGTTGAGGGCTACATGTCACTGACTTGGCTAGTAATAAAGCCACTATCAGTTCAATTTTCATTCTTTTTTCTTTTCTTTTTTTTTTTTTTTTTTTTTGTAAATGTGTCATTTGGGCATTTGGCTGGGGAATGGGCATCTACTGTTGCTAACCCAGCACCATTTCCCCCCATCAACTATCATTTTCCTTTGGTAAAATGGAAAAGGCACTTTCCCTTTTAGATATTTTCCTCCCTTGCCCCAATCATGCAGATGGAGCAGGAAGCTGTCCGTCATAGACCAAGGGTGGGCACATGACCCAAGAAGGACCAGTCAGGGCACTTGATCCCATGATGACAGTAATGATTGGCCTTGCTTTGATCATATGCTCATTTTTGCAAGCATCATTCCTTGTTGTTTAACTGAATCTTGGTTGAGAAGAGCATTTTCCTTTCTGGTAGTGCAGTTGGCAAGAGAAAGCATAAAGCCGTTAGGATCCATGTCCTCCACCAGTGGGAGAAAGTCAGTCTTCCACAGAAAAGAACAAATTGACATTTAAAGAAGCAGAGAAAACGAGAATATTCTAGAGAGATAACATAAACCCTTCTTCCAATCTTCTCTAGTTACACCTGCACCCTTTGTAAAGTCAGTAATATTTTTTTTTTATCCAGGTTAGAACTTTCTTGGTTGTGACAGAAATCCAATTAAGTCCTGACTGATTTCGTAGGGGATTACTGGGGGAGGATGTGTGAACATTTCTAGGTCCCTGGCCATTATACAACCTCCAATTTATAAGCTTAACACTACAGATTAGGTAAAGTAAAACCACAAAGTCAACAGTGATGAAATCTAAGTGGGCCAGGAGATGCTTCCCAAAGAAGCAGTTGAGGAGCTGTTAAAGGCATAGGTTTCAGAACACAAAAAGTGCCATGCAGATTTTAAGGAGCTTCAAGCAACATAGACATTGTAGTAAAAGTGAGGAGGTTCTGCAGTAGGGGGAATATCTTATAATCCAGGCTATAGCATTTGAACCTTATTCCACAGGCCAGGAGGAGCCACAGTGTAGCTGCCATCCAAGACTCCTGACCTCTCTATTCAAAGCATTTCTTTTGTTAGGTGGTAAATAAATAGTAGAGGTTAGATGTTAAAAAACAATGAACCAAAACAAACAACCTCCCAAAACAGAAGCAGAACCTGAGATTATCACTGCATTGTTCCTAGAAGCCTGATACAAGGAGAATGGAACAAGGCTAGTCATTAGTGATTGGACCAAGTTGCCCTGCTTCCCTGATCCTCCATCTTCTCATCTGTGAAATGACACTTTCCATTCAGCCCAGGCTCTGAGAAACCTTTGCAGACTCATGTGCTGACTGGCACTGCCATCTAGTGGGCACCTTTGGAAATCATCTCACAGGATCACCCCCCGCTGCTTGTGTAACTCATCAACCCTGGAGGCAGGAGCACCCCATCCTCTCTGCCTGGTCCCTCAGGGATTGCCTCTCTTAAATTCAGGCTCTTTGCCCCTCGTCTTTCTACTACCATGCTCATGAACACAACTGCCTGCATGGGAATAAGGCCCTATAACCTGCAAGCTATACTCACCAGGCTCTGTAGAACTTCCTCAAAAACAGCACTGGTAAACCTAGAATAGCAGTACTGACAAATCAAGGCACTTCCCTGGATCCCTCACTGTCTATCTTGAATGACTTCCAGCCACCTCATATTCTTCGCCAATAATTTTGGAAATTGTCAATGCCAGTTGACAACTTCAGTCATCTTGGTGACTGTAATATCTACCATGTCTGCTTAAAAAAAAAAATAGAACTCTATTCTCACTTACTGGACTGATGTGTCCTTTGCAGTTTGTTCATGAATATCCTATCCTGCCCTATGCTTAATGAGCTACCAAAGCCATATGAGATCTTGGGGGCACTGGTATCTATGCTGAAGAGGTCACCATCACCAGATATCCCCTAACAACTGGGCCACTGGTGCCAATGTCAAGGATCTTGGCTATGCCAAAGTGGCTCTTACCAGGGCAATACCCTCTTTCCTTGTCTCCCCACCACAGCTGTTGTCATCAATGGAACTCTGTACACCCAATGTTCTGTAAAGACCTCAGAAGACAATGTTCCTGCTCTACAGCCAAAATTTTGGCAAAAGAGTCCTAATGGAGAAAACTATGCTTATTTCAAGTTCTAGTTGTTTGTTTCTGTACCCCAACTTCTACTCCCTTCTTTTCAACCTTGGGGCCAGAATAGCAATACTTCTGTTCACAACCCAGAGCACAGTTCCACCAAAGTAAGTTTGATTTTTTTCATTCCCCAAAACTTAAATTAGAACAAGGTCAGAGACTGAGTAGAACAATTGGAGGGCCATGCCTTAGTGGTCTCTTCCTCACTGACATGGACTCCCAGCCCCATTCTTCATGGATTTCTAGAACTAGGAAATTCCTTGAACAATATCTATTTCAACCTGGACCCCAGTTGGAGGAGGAGGGGAGAGAGGAGTTGGCAGAAGGGAGAAAGAGATAAAGAGGATATAATCAAAATTCCATGAAAAGAAAAGTAGTGTCCACATTTTCAGGTCATTTTGTATCTTTTAATATGACTCCCATTTCTTTCATGTAATATAGAATTAAAATCATTGTTTACTGACTTTGTCTCTGTTCAGTTCTGTCAATGGTGAAACAGAGGGAAGGGGTGTTTTTTGTATCTATTTTTGGTAGTGTGTTTTGCAAGGTTGCTGTTGTCAGGATAAATCCCAAGGATTGTTTATTCTCTTATGTCAGCTCAAGATTCTACCCTACTACTCTGAGAAGCTGGGCCTGTCTTCATCACTTGGGAAAGAATCTGGAGGGAGGAGAGGATCGAAAGACTTTCCAGAGGTGGAATTTGAACTGTCCTGAGGGGAGGCAAATGGCTCAGGTACATGGAGCAGAAGGCCTGGCTTTAGCTCCTCTCTTGTATTGCCATCCCGGTGTTGAATACTGTTCAATTCCATTTAGCAAACTCTCATTGCATCCCTAATGGATGTCAGGGCATGTGTTGCATGCAAGAAATCTACAACTTAGCAGAGAATGTCATGGTTATGTGGAAATACCTAAAGATTAATCTGGATGCAATATACAAGATCATAGGAACAATAAAGGAGGAAGCTATTCGTTAGTTGAGAGGAGAGGTGGACTAGAACAGCAGAAGTTGGAAGGACAAATTCAAAAAGAGAAAGTCCTACAGAGGCATTTAAAACTAATG
Source organism: Cryptoprocta ferox (assembly GCA_028646485.1). Taxonomy (NCBI): domain Eukaryota; kingdom Metazoa; phylum Chordata; class Mammalia; order Carnivora; family Eupleridae; genus Cryptoprocta; species Cryptoprocta ferox. The sequence goes on from CM053577.1 coordinate 106,885,588, forward strand.
TGAGTTGAAATCCTATAGTGTTTGAAATAGGAGAATATGGGGAAGCTCACTGTGTCAATGAGGTAACTGAGTCTTAATTCTGACACCAGTTTCTAAGCAACATCAGACAAGTTTTTCTACCTCCAACTCAAATGACCTGATGTTCATTGCCCTAAGTTTCTGTAAGAAGGGAAGAACCCACATGGCAATGAAGGAAATGGTTATTGTAAGACAAACATGCCATAAAAGTATGTTCTTCTTGTACAATTTGGACAATACAAGGAACCAGAATAAAAGTGTGCATTTGCAGAGCCTGGAAATTGGGTGCCTCATTCACCAATGGATTGAGTGGCTGGTATATACTAAACTTTATACTGAGCACATAAGATAAAAATGAGTAAAATGCAGCTTGTGTTCTTAAAGAGTTCATAATTATTCAATAGTCATGCTTCCTTCTCTCCAGAATATCCAACTCCAGCATCCCTTTTTTGACAAAAGCATCTTTCTTCCAGTCCTCCCAAAGCACCCATTCCCTAACCTCTGACCACACCCACAATTTACCAAACCTCCAGACCCCTTTTACCTCTATATCTGCCTTGGAATCCATTCTCACCAACACCCTCAAATCCTTAGTACCCTTGAATTTTTATTACTCTGCTAGTTTCTAGTTTTGATCCAACTCTTGCTTCCTTCCATCATTTTTTACAGTTTATTTTGAGAGAGTGAGAGAATCTCAAGCAGGTTCCACACTGCCTGCATGGAACCCGATGCAGGGCTCAAACTCACTCACAAACTGTGAGATAATGATCTGAGCTGAAATCAAGAGTTTGACACTTAACCAACTGAACCACACAGGTGCCCATTTTTTTAAGTTAATTCATTTATTTTGAGAGAGAGAGAGAGAGAGAGAGAGAGAGGGGAGGGAGGGAGAGAAAGAGAATCTTCCTCCATATTTTGTGTGGGGTTTTTTTTTTCTATTTTTGAGAGACAGCGCGAGCAGGGGAGGGTCAGAGAGAGAGGGAGATACAGAATCGGAAGCAGGCTCCAGGCTCTGAGCTGTCAGACAGCACAGAGCCTGACGCGGGGCTCGAACCCACGAACCGTGAGATCATGACCTGAGCCGAAGCCGGACGCTTAACCGACTGAGCCACCCAGGCACCCCTTCCATATTTTGAATAAATACTCATTAAGGTCATTAACCACCTACCTTGGACCAGAAACTTTTCTACACACTTTTTTAGATTTTGAGGATATATCAGTAAGGAACACAATTCCTCATGGAGCTTAGTTCTTAGTTTTATTTTCACATAGGGAATACCTACACAATAAAAAGTAAATATATAATGTCATAGTTATAAGGGCTACACACACACACACACACACACACACACACACACACACACACACAGTAATAAGGGTGGTCAGGGAAACTCTTTGACCTGAATGAAGTGAGAGTGAGAAGTCAGGACACTTATCTTGGATAAGAACATTCCACAAAGAGTCCCTGAAGTGGGAAACTTGATTAGTGTGCTCAAGAGACAGCAAAATGACCATGGCTGATTTGGATGATTGACAGGAAGAGTGGTAGGAAATAGAAGCCAGGGGCCAGCTCAGATAAGGCCTCAGAGGCCATGTTGGACTTCTGTTCTAAATGTTATAGGAAACCATTGAGGAAGTGTTTGAGTAGGACAGTGACAGAATCAATGAGGAAGAACAGAGCTAGCCAGGTGCTATTGCAAGAATCCTGGGGTAAAGCATTGGTGGCTTATTGGATGGTGGCCGTCATTAGAAATGATAAGAAGTACTCAGGTGCAGGATATAGATTCATAAGTAGAATTGACAAGATTCACTGATGGGTTGGACATAACTCATTCAGAAATGGTGACAAGACAGACTTGGAAATGACTTCAGGTAAAAAGAGTTGTCATTTTATGAGATAGGGAATTATGGGAGAAAGCGTAGGTTGGCAGAGGGTGAAGAAGGAATCAAAAGTTGTTCTTTTTACATGTTTGAGATGTCTACTAGATATCCAAGTAAAGATATTAAGTAGGCAGTTTGACAGACATTATAAATATGAAGTCATCTGATTACCAATGTTTAAAGCCAAGATGCTGGGTGAGATCATCTAAGGAGTGGATGTACACAGAGAAGAGATCCAAGGACTGATCCCTGGAGATACCCCAACATTTAGAAGTCTAGAAGGGTAGAAGAACCAACTAAGGAGACAATACAGGTAGCCAGAGAAGTAGAAGGAAAATCAGATGAACCCAATGTCCTGAAAGCAAAGAAGCATGTCAGAAAGGAAAACTTTAATTTTCCTTACACCCACTTGGCAGCCACTAAGATCATATATCAACTCACAGAGTCAGGGAGCTTGCTTGTCCTACATATTGGGATTTTCCTGCTCCAAGCTGGCCATATGGCTCCTGAGTTCTCCCCCTTCATCTTCACTGAGTAGTGTTCTTGACCAGGCCACATATTCCTTCCACTTTCTCCATTCTTAACCCTTCACATTCCGCAGATAGTCTGTTCCTTCAGTAGTAGAAAGGAAGAAGATCACCCACTTTCCTTCACTTCTTTCCCCTTTTTTGTCAGAAGAACAGATTGATATTTTCCTAGTTTTTTTTTCTCTTGACCTTCCCCCATTTGCCACCTTGATTCTCAGTCTCCTTGTTACTAAAATCCTGGACAGAGTACCTCTTTGCCCTCAACCAGCTGCCCAGTCCCAGCCTTGGAAACAAATACTGGTTTACCTCCAATGTGGATAGTCTCCTATCTTCCTCACTCTAAATTTACCTTCTACACTGGCATCCTTAAAACTCAGATATAATGTTCCTCTGTTCAGAAGCCTTTAGAGGCTCCTTCAGAAGAAAGTCCACATTTAATACGGGGTGTTCAGGTAAGGCTCTGCTGCAGTCAGACTCCCCAGTCCTCCATCCCAGCCTTATCTCCTGCTGTGCATAAATGCCCTGTTACATAAGGGAAACATAATCCTCCCCCAAATTACCATGTACTTTCTTGACCACCAGCCCAAGTTAATCCCTATGCCTGAATTTTACCATGAAGGTTTCAGATGTCAGTTAAATCTAGAATCTCTCTCAAAATAAATCTCCAGCTCACTAGGTCCTGAAAAGGGGTGGGCATGGTAGGTTTCAAATATACTGAATTTCCCTCATTGCACAATTACATATTCTCATCTCTGTACATTTTTACTGAAACAAATTACCTCTAACCACAAAGGGCTTTAGCATGTTTTCAAGTTCACAGCCTTACCTGGTGAGAACCCAACATTACACACACCTGGACAGGTATCTGCTTTCTGTGGTTCTCTTAGGGATTCTCCCCTCAGAGAAATCCTGTTCTGGTTCTACAACTGGCCTGGGCTTCTCATAATCCTACAACCAACCAACCACCACCACCCCCACACAAAGTAATTATAAATAACCTAGGTCTTTCTCCAAAACAGAGTTCTCAGGAGTTTAACACTGAGGTAAGAGTTTTAATAGGAGTCTCAGAAAAACAGAGAAACTGAGGGTAGGACAAGAAGAAAGGAAATAACTAAGAAAATAATATCTAAGAATGTCTTCAAATTGGAAGAGCCCATCAAGTATCAAGCAGGAAAAAAATCTAAAAATACATGTACCTAGGTATGTACTAGTGACACTTCTGTATCTCAAGGATGAAGAGAGAATTTCAAAAGCTTTCAGGGATGAAAAACTTCTTATAAAGGAACAAGAATTTTAAAGTATAAGACCTTGTCAGCAATTCTGGATGCTAACGGACAATGGAGCTCAATGCCCTCAAAAATCAGAAAGAAAATGTCTGGGTATAGAATTTGAGGTGCAAAATACCAAATCAAATGTGAGGAAAAATAGAGTGCAAGTCCAGGCTCTGTGAGACAAAATGGTATTGTGTGTACCACATACCATGTATTAGGGCAAACACTTGTAAGAGACGAGAGACTGAGAGTGTGGTGAAGCTAATGTGACTCCAGATAAAGGAAAGAGGGAAGGAAGAAAGGGTAGATGGGAGTGTCTTAGACTGCAATACAAACTTAGAAGAGTTCAAAGAGCTTTCAGGAAGTCCTCAAGCCCGAGCAGAGTTCCTAGTCTCCCTGTTCATCTTTGGCTAAAGGCAGCCTCTGAGAAGATACACCATGAACTTGCTGATGGATCTCAGAGGCAGCAGCAGGGACTGTAACTCAGTTCCACTCTTTACAATCAGAAATCCAAGGAACGTATGCATGCACGCGCACACACACACGGTAGCCATAGGTGTGTTCCTAATGTGCAAGGATTATAAAAATGTGCACCCACTCACCCTGTATGTTAAAAATTAAGGATATCCTTTGCAAAAAGGAATCCACAAAGAAGGTTGAGTAAAATATGAGAAATAGTAGGAGCTAAGTACACCCCAGAACCAGCAAAGGAAGCAGAGCTGAATAATTATGAAAAGAAAGCCCACGTAACCTCAGCGCCTGGTCCAGTACCCTTAAAGTAATCCAAATGATAAAGCATTGCATTTCCCTTTTATTAAGGGCTTAATTACACCACTTGGGATTCTGCTACAAATAAAATTTAAATGATCATAATTATATAAATAAATCGATTTCTGAAAACTGAATCCCAGTCAGTAGAAAGAGCACAGAAGGAGTAATTTTAATTAAAGGACAGAACAAAAATGTGTACCTTGACAAAGTGAAAAGGATCATAGCAAGTCAAAGGTGGGAGGGGAGAAGGGAAGTGGAAAGAAGTGTAAGCTCGGCGCTCATTTTCTCACTTTTCATAACATAGGTATGTCTAAATGTGAGTGGCCAGCAATACTTTATTACTTAAAATGATCTATAGGTAACTATCACAGGTAATATCAGAAGTTTAAGTTGTTCTCTTTGGGAAACAAGACTAGGGAGGGAGATTTTAATTTATGTAACTCTAGATGGGGGAAGGGCAAGATGGTGGAGAAGTAAGGAGCTCTGTAATCTTTGGCTGCCCGCATCTATTAAACTGTGAAGGACTGAAGAGACAATACTCTGATCTGCAAGAGGGGGAAGAGAACATACAGACTCCAGAAAGAAGACAACCTCAAAGATGCCTGGGTGAGTGCGAACTGGGGAAATTGGAGGATGGACTGGGCCCGGAGGTGTGGAGGAGTGGGAGCCCCACTCCTTTAGTCTCTAAAGAAGAGATTAAAAAAAACTCGCCCCAGGACGGAGAGAGATACTGTTACCCCATATATAACCGCTGGGTGCCGGGAGAGAAATCTGTCCCATCTAGCTGGCGAATTCTTCCTTGGGCATGGCAGCAGCAGCGCCCATTCCAGACGGCACCAGGAAAAATAGCCCCCTCCCCCTGCGTGATCCCAGCTAGGAAGCGGGCTGTCAGTGCGAATCCGTCTCACCTCAGGTGGCAGTGGCGCCAGGAGAGGCAGCCCCCACCCCCTGCGCAATCCTGGCTGGGAGGCTGGCCACCAGCGGGAGCGCATCTCCTCTCCGGTGGTAGCATTAAAGTGCATGGACTAGGATTTGGAAGCGAGGCGGCGCTTGGAAAATACAATTTGGCTTGTCCGCGGGACAGGGAGATCGGACTCAGAAGAGCAGCTTACAACGCTTGGTTTGAGCAGAGCTTAGGACGCTGCCATTCTTCTCCCTACAGCCACCAAGGCAGGGCCTCAGAGAGCAGCCCCCGAGACCTGACCTACCTACACCAAACCATGCCCATCCACACGGGAGAGCGGCCCTTTTGTTTTTTTTTTTCTTTTTTCCCTTTTTTATTTTTCTTTTTTTTTTTTTTTACCTTGCAATCCAGATATATTTTCCCTTACTTCATTCTTATTTCTCCTCTCGGCTGGTTATAGCTTTTAGACTGTCCATAGTCTTTTGCTGTCTCTGTCCCCCACCTCCTTTTTTTTTTTTTTTTTTCTTTTCCTTTCCTTTCCTTTGCCCTTTTGGTTTGCTTGTTTGTTTGATTTGTCTGTGTGTTTGCAGGCTTTTGTTCCCTGTGTGTTTGTCTGTTTTCCTTTTCAGGGCTGCCTCAAGAAACAAGCCAAAGTACACAGGGTGGAGAGTCCCAAATACCGCTGACTAGGGAAGTAAAATAATCAAAGGCACAACAAGAGAAACCAAGAGACAACATTAAAAGAACACTTCGTGAAATGAGAGGCCCTGGACAGTCAATGAGCCTCCTTTAATAGGCAATACTAACAGGTGCACAGTGCTTAATGAGCTTTTAAAACTGACAAGAGACAGAAAGCTAGCCAAAATGACAAAACGAAAGAACTCTCCTCTAAAGAAACTCCAGGAAGCAGTCACAGCCACAGAACTGCTCAAAACAGATTTAAGCAACCCAACTGAACAAGAATTTAGAACAATTGTCAAAAAATTAATTGCTGGACTTGAAAAAAGCATCAAATAATCTATTGATACAAAGACTAGGGACCTTCAAAATAGCTGTGACAAGTTAAAAAAGACAATAAATGAGGTACATAATAAAATGGAGGTGGTCACTGCACGAATTGAAGAGGCAGAGAGGAGAATAGGTGAATTAGACACAGTTACAGCAAAAGAGGAAGCCGAGAAAAAGAGAAATTGATACAGGAGCACAAAAAGAATTGGAGACCTGAGTGATAAAATCAAACGGAACAATATCCATATCATAGGAATTCCCGAAGATGAAGAAAGAGAAAAAGGTCCTGAAGGGGTGCTTGATCAAATTATAGCTGAGAACTTCCTGAATTTGGGGACAGAAATAAACATTGAAATCCAAGAGGCGCAAAGAACTCCCTTAAGACGTAACTCGAATCAACCTTCGGCACGACATATCATAGTGAAACTGGCAAAATATAAAGACAAAGAATTCTGAAAGCAGCCAGGGATAAAAGGGCCCTAACATACAAAGGGAAACCTATCAGAGTGGTTACAGACCTTTCTAATGAAACTTGGCAGGCCAGAAAGGAATGGCAGGAAATCTTCACTGTGATGAACAGGAAAAATATGCAGGCAAAAATCCTTTATCCAGCGAGCCTATCATTCAAAATAGAAGGAGAGATAAAGGTTTTCCCAAATAAACAAAAATTGAGAGAATTTGTCACCACCAAACCAGCCCTACAAGAAATCCTAAGAGGGACTCTATGAGGAAAATATTGCAAGGAATACAAGGTACCAGAGACACCACTACAAACATGAACTCTACAGAGAACACAATGAATCCAAACCCACATTTTTCAATAATAACACTGAATGTAAATGGGCTGAATGCTCCAATCAAATGACACAGGGTAGCAGAATGGATAAAAAAACAAAATCCATCTATTTGCTGTCTACAAGAGACTGATCGTAGACCTGAAGACATCTTCAGATTGAAAGTAAGGGGATGGAGAAATATCTATCGTTCAACCGGTGGGCAAAAGAAAGCCGGAGTAGCCATACTTATGTTGGACAAACTGGACTTTAAAGTAAAGGCAGTAACAAAAGATGAAGAAGGACATTATATAATAATTACAGGGTCTCTCCATCAGGGAGAGCTGACAGTTATAAACATCTATGCGCCAAATTTGGGAGCACCCAAATATATGAAACAACTAATCACAAACAGAACCAATCTTATTGATAAGAATGTGTTAATTACAGGGGACTTTAACACTCCACTTACAGCAATGGATAGATCCACCAGACAGAAAATCACTAAAGAAACAATGGATCTGAACAACACATTGGAA
>CM053577.1:106893779-106980274 GCA_028646485.1 Cryptoprocta ferox
AGAGACTCTTGAATACTGAAAACAAACTGAGGGCAGAAGGGGGAGGGAGAAAGGGGAAGGAGAGTGATGGTCATGGTGGAGGACACTTGTGGGGAAGAGCACTGGGTGTTATGTGGAAACCAACTTGACAGTAAACTAGAAATTAAAAGAAAAAAATAGAAATGGAAATTGTTTTTCTTCAACTATTAAAATTTTATTTATAAGTAGTTTAAATAAAAAAATTATGTAACTCTATAATTGCTTGGGCTATACACATAGATGACTTTTTATCATTTTAAGATTTTAAATATTTAAAATCTAGATGTAAAAAAAATTCCCTCTTATTTGAGAAAAGGTTTAAGAATAGAACCTTTAGTTATGCACACATGAAATAACCCATCTATTATTCTTAGGTTAAGGGTGACTTCAATTTTTTTCTAAGTGCAAAAATTTTAGGCTAAGTCAGATAGAGATGGTATGTGGTCTGTTTAGTATTGTTGGTTGGGTTCAATTTTTTCTAGACTGTATACTTAGTACAACTTAAATGTTTATGAATAAGTTATCTGCCCCTCAACTGTTCTTGAAAGGTTTATGATTTCCTGTAGGTAATTCCTGGAATATGCACACAGAAAATAGCCTAAAGAATCAGAAGGCATGTTTTTATCTCATGCAGTCAGCAAATCCAATAAATAATCACAGGCGAAAGCCAAAGTTCATCCCTGGACTGAGGTTCCAAGTCCAGTGTTGTTAAGAGAGAGAGAGAACATTAAAGGAGGAGTTTCTAATTTAATTTGTCTTGGGAATAGAGACATGACCAAATTATGTGGGGTGGACATTGCTGTCAGTTATCTAATGACATAAAAGATGGAAAGGCTCTCTTTCCATTTAATATTGACAACCTTACTTCTGATCCATGAACATAGTATATCCCTCCATTTATTCAAATCTCCTTTGGTTTTTGTTTTCAGCAAACAAGTCCTATACATTGTTTGTTACATTAATGGCTAACTATTTCACCTTTTGAAGCACTGATCTTTTTTAATTCTTGTGATCGCATGTTCATTGCTGTTATACAGAAATACAGTTGAATTTTTTATTTGTCTTATATTCTATAACATTGCTAAACTCACTTATTCCAGGAGTTTTTGTTTCATATTCCTTAGTATTTTCTACATAGACCATCATGTTATGTACAAATAGGAACAGTTTTATTTCTTCCTTTCATATCTGTATGCATTTAATTTCCTTTTCTTTATTACACTAACAAGAACTACAAACACTATACTAAATAAGAGTAGTGAGAGGACATTTACCTTAGTTTTGATCTTAAGGAAAAATCACTCAATCTTTCACAACTAAAAATAACCTTAGCTGTAGTTCGTTTTGTTTAATAGATGTTGTTCAGGTTGAAAATGTTCCTTTTGTTTCCTATTTTACTGACTGTTCATAGAATATATGAAAACCTTAACACCTTTTATATCCCTTCATCTTCCCCATTTATAATAAATTAAATATTTTCCTACATACATTTAGAACCCCATCAAATGATGTTGTAATTTTTACTTTAAGTAATTTAGAAAAATCAAGAGGGAGAATGTATTATATTTATTCACATTTTTATTTTTTCCTCCTTCCTGATGCTGCAATATTTATTTGCCATTTGCTTTCTATTTAGAAAACATTCTTTAGCTATTCTTTTGGGTAGATCTGTTGATGACAAACTTAATTTTCCTTCATTTAAGGTTGTCTTGATTTCCCCTCCTGAAAAATATTTTTGATGGATATAGAATTCTTGATTGACTCTTTGTTTGGGTTTTTCCATACTTGAAAAATATTGTGCTATTTCCTACAGGCTTCCATAGTTGTTGAGAATTTACATTCAAATTGTTCTTCCCCTATAAGTAAGTATCCTTTCTCTCTTACTGCTTACAAAGTTTTTTTCTTTGTCTTTAGTTGTCAGAAGATTGACGATACATGTCTTGGTGTGGATTTCTGTCCATTCGGGTTTGTCTAAGTTTGCTCGTTTTTTGAATCTGTAGCCATGTGTCTTTTGCCAAACTTGGAGATTTTTTTTAGCCAATTTTTTTTTTACATGTTTTTGGCCTCAACTCTCTTTATCCTCTCCTTTTGGGACACCAGTGATATAAATGTTGGATTTTTTTTTGCAAGGTCCCACAAGTCTGAGGCACTGTTAGTTTCAGTCTATTCTCTGTTCAGATTGCATAATTTTATTATCGTACCTAAAGTTCACTATTTTTTTCCTCAATCTTCCCCCCCTCCCCCATTTTGCTCTTAGGCCCACTTCTTGAATTTTTTTACGTTCTTTATTTTTCAGTTCTAAAATTTCCATTTGATTTTTCTTTTATCTTCTATTTCTTTGTCAAAACTTTTTTCATTTGTTTCAGACATGTTCATAATTGTTCATTGATCCTTTTTTCTTCTGGCTTTTCCCATTTTTTATTTTGGTAAAATACATAAAACATAAAAAATAGTTAACATGGTGTATTTTAAGTGTACAGTTCAGTAGTATTAAGTACATTCACATTTTTATGCAAACATCACTACCATTCATTTCCAGAATACTTCTTATCTTGCAAAATTGAAGCTTTATACCCATTAAATACTCTCCCTCACCACCTCCCCCAGTTCCGGGCATCAACCATTCTAATTTCTGTCTCTATGATTTTGACAACTCTAGATACTTCAGATAAGTGGAAGCATATAGAACTTGTTTTGTATTTGTTACTGGCTTATTTCACATACCATAATGTCCACAAGGTTTATCTCTTAGAGCGTGTGTCAGAATTTCCTTCCTTTTTAAGGCTGGATAATATTCTGTTGTGTGTGTTTATCACGTTTTGCTTATCCATTCTTCTGTCAATGGACACTTCGATTGTTTATACTTCTTGGCAGTTGTGAATAATGCTGCTATAAACATGGGTGTACAAATACATCTTTGAGATACTATTTTCAATTCTTTGAAACATATATCCAAAAGTAGACTTGCTGGACCATATGGTAATTCTATCTTTAATTTTTTTGAAGAACCCATAATGTTTTTAATAGCAGTTGTACTATTTTGTGTTTCTGCAATAGTGCACAAGGATCTTAATGTTTTCACACCTCGCAACTTGTTTTTTTTTTTCATCGTAGCCATCCTGATGGGTTTGAAGTGACATTTCATTGTGTTTTTGATTTACATTTCCCTAATGATTAGTGATGTTTAACATCTTTTTCATGTGCTTTTTGGCCATTCATATATTTTATTTGGAGAAATGTTTATTCAAGCCGTTTGCCCATTTTCTAACTGGGTTGTTTTTTGTTACTGATGATTCATTTTACAATGACTACTTTAAAAGTGTCAGATAACTCTAACATCTGTCATCCTGGCATCACATCTATTGTCTTTTTTCATTCAGTGTGAGATCTTGGTTCTTGATATGAGTGATTTTTTTTTTTTTACTGAAACTTTGACATATTGGGTTTCGGGTCAATATGAATCTTATTCAGACCTTCTGTTCTAGCTGGTTTCCCTCTGAAAATGCTTGTAGGGGAAGGGGAATGCCTCTTTTTACTGCCAGGTGGGGGTAGAAGTCCAGGTTTCCCATTTGGCCTCCATTAACACTTGAGAGAAAGGGTTCCTTGTACTGTTAGGCAAGGATGGGAGTTCTGGCTCGCTACCAGGTCTCCCTCATTGCTTTATGGAGGTTCCCCAAATGGGCTCCACTGACCCCATGGGGGTAAAGGGTGGCTTCATTACTACTGAGCAGTGTTGAAAGCCCCAACTCTCCACTAGGCCTCCCCTAACAACAATATAGTAGGGAGGGTGATTTTTGATGCCTGGCACTCTCCCCAGTCAGGCGTTGCTAGCATGGGTGGGGTGAGGCCACAGTTTTTTCTTTAATGTTTGGCTGGGGTAGGGTGATTATTGACTAAAAGTCCTTCTTGCTACACTGTCCCTTTCCTGGTTCTGTGGCTACAGAAGACATGATGTTGGGACATTTTTTGTCTGGACCCATTGGGTTTTGGTTTCTATAGTTTTTAGCTTCAAATCTGGGAGATACATGGGTGCACACTTTCTTTCACCTTTCAGAGTCTTTTTATGTTTACTTTATATTTAATGTTCAGGGTTTTTAGTTGTATTTTAAGAATAAGGGAAATGTATTTACCCCTTCATCTACTCCATCTATTCCATCAGAAGTATAAACTACTGGTTCATTTAGAAAGTAGTTATAAGCCTATTCAGATTTTCTATTCTTCCTTTTCTCTCTCTCCCTTCTTCCCTTTCCCTTTCCCACTTCCCTCCGTCTCTCTTCCCCTCTTCTCTCCCTCTTTTCTCCTTCTCTTCTCTCTTCTCCCCCTCCCCAAGTTAGTTAACATATAGTGTTATATTAGTTTCAGGTGTTATGTTTTCTTTTCATTGATGTGAATGACTTGCTTTTCTAGCGCATTGTTTAAGTCTTCAAACTCATTGGCATGGAATTGTTCATAGTATTCTTTCAATTCAAACTTCTCTGATATATCTGTGGTTACATTTCCTTTTTTATTCATCATTTTGGTCATTTGTTCCTTCCTCTCCCTTTCCCCCTGTCCCTCTCCCATCCTCCACCATCAACCTTCCATTATGTTTGGCAAAAGTTTGGGACAGTTGTCTTCTCAGTAGATCAGATTTTAGGTTTGATAATGTTCTGCTATATCTTTTGTTTTATACATGAATTACTTATTGCTGCAATAATACTTCATAACAAACCAAAACTCAGCTTTTGAAAAACAAGCATTTATTTCTTACTAAAGAATGTATGAGTCAGCTGCACAAACCTGGACTAGGCTGAAATCCAGTCTCCAAGTTGCAGGTTCTGTTCAGGTCTTCTCCTCACTGGACCAGCAGCTGCCTGGGCATGTTCTTGTGGTAAATGGCAGGCATACAAGAAATCAAACAAAGTTGGGAAAACATGTTTAAGTCTCCTGTTCTGTCAAATTTACTAACATTCCATCGGCCAAAGCAAATTGATGGTGAGGCCCCTTTTCAAAGGGGCAAGGAAGTATATTCTGCCTGATAACTTTGTAGTATTTTCCCCATTGTGTGTAAAGGGTGTGGATATATAACCCTACTACAGGAGAGTGAACAACTGCAACCAATCTAGCATAACTAATTGCTGATCTTATCTTTATTAACCCCCATTTAATTACTATGGACTCTGTTCTCTAATTTCTTGAGTTGGATGATTAACTCATAAATTGCCAGACTTCTTTGAGAATATGAGGCTGTAAGTTTCTTAAAAGGTACTGCTTTAGCTGCATCCCATGAGTTTTGATATACAGATTTTCATTATTATTCAGCTGAAATATTTCCTCATACCCCTTAAAGTATTGTCTTTGACCCAGACTACTTCACAGTGTGATTTTTAAGCTTCCAAATATTTTTATATAATCTTTTTTGCTATTCCTTTCTAGCTTAATTGCACTATAGTCAAATAATGTAATCTGTATGATATTCATTTAGCATTTGGAGATTTGTTTTGTGGCCTAATATGTGACTCATTTTCATAAATGCTCCATTTGTGTTTGAGTAAATTTTTTTTTTCTTAATTTGGGGGATAGCATTCAATATATGCTCATTGTCTCACACTTCTTGCATTTTTAACATCTTCTAAACATTTATTAACTTTTCTTAATCTGTCAAAACTGTTATGCCCCCTTCTATTATATCCCCTTCTATTATATCCCCTTCTATTATACATTTGACACTTTTCCTTGTAGTTCCCTAAATTTTTTGCATTGCATATTTTGAGCCTATGTTTCAGGTATATAATATTTGGGAACATCATATCTTCCTCATGAATTGAAATTTGATCATTATAAAGTGACCCTCCTTAAAGCAAAAAGCATTTTTTAGAGAGATAGTCTTTGTCTTATTTTGAGATACTTATACCAGCTTTGTTTTGATTAGTAGTTGCCTGATATTACCTTTTTTAGTTCTTTTATGTGTGAACTTTGTATTCTTTCTGCTTAAAGTAGGTCTCTTATGAATGGTATACAGCTAATTTTTAAAAATATAATCTAACTAGACTATGATCTTTCAAATGGCTTTAGCCCTTTCATATTGTGGTAGTTTTGCACTACCAGATTTCATCAATTATAAAACACACATTTCCCCCATGTTTTAACATCTTTGAAATTAGAATACTCCCAATTGATGTTGTAATTAGCAGCTTTTTTAATTTCTTAGTAGCATATAAAACCTGGGTATATTTTACAAGTCATGTCAGCTTAGATTCTAAGAAATGATATTTACTCTTTTATATCCTGTTTCTCTCTCCACCCCCATCCCCTTTCTATCTTTATCAACTTATTAAAGGTTTTTAAAAATTTTTCACCTACATTTTGAAGTTACACATTCTATCTGTATCATTTCTGTAATTTTCCTTAAAATGTAATAAGTATACATACTAAGGCTAACCAACATCTTAGGTTGGATTCTCCTAAAAGTTGCCCTTGAGAACAGAACTTGGGCTACAGGCGTTTGGGAAGTGACAGGAGGAAGACATAAAAGGGAATGGAGAATGAGGCAGGAAAAGAGAAAAGATAGTATGGGGAAATACTCACAAACAGGTTATTTTTGTGGGTAAGAGGAGCTCAAACCCTCTGAACAACCAAGTGGAACTTAGAATTGTCCTGCCAAGAGATGAAGTTTGGGGCATTCATCTACTGACTCCCTCATTGGTTGAAAGTTATCTCTGAGCTTCCAGATTAATACCTGCTTAAGTCAGAGAAAGGTCTGTACTGCAGGGTAAAGACACCAGGCATAGAAAAGAGATGTGCTTGAGAACGGTCTCCAGCAGCTATCCATGAACATGGGTAGGCAGAGAGGATATGGGTAGAATATCAGTAGGGTCTACTACAATCAGTATTTCTAAAATCCTCCTGCTCTTTGCAGCAATCTTGAACTCTTTCATTCCCATCATCTAGTCTACTTTACATGTTCTTAGTATATATTTTAGTTACATTTTTGTATAACTCTAAAAATAATGATTACTATTTTATACAACCAAAGATTACTTTGATTTACCCATATATTTATCAATTTCCTCGACCATCATTATTTGTTGAGCCTCACTTCTTTGTGGGTTAATTTCTTCTTCCTTTAGTTTTCCTTCCTTCCTAAGTTTTCTTCACCATCTGAATTTTTTGGTTCCTAGATTTGGATAATAAATTTGGATTTTGATATTGAAAAGTATACTATGTTATGCAAGTCTTTTTTTAGTCCTGAGTTTTAGATAGCAAATAACAAGAGTTTTCATAGAGAGTGGTTCAGCAATGTTTTTCCATAATCAAATTTAGTTTTTCTTTCTAAAAATGACTTTTAATTCTTCATTTCTGAATAATAGCTTGACTGATATAAAATTATAGGTTCATTATTACTTTCAGCATTATTACTTTGAGCAAAGATGGTATTCAAGTGATGTTGATTAGAAATTTATTTATCATTCTACTTTAGTAATGTTATTTTTCCATTGTTTTTTTAAACATAATCCCAAGATTATTTAAATCTTCATAATAAATCAAAAGATGGAGCTGAGAACTAACCTTTTTCCCTCCCCCCCTTTTTTTTTTTTTGAGAGAGAGAGAGAGAGAGAGAGAGAGCGAGCACACAAGTGGGGAAGAGGAAGGACAGAGGAGGAGAGAGAATCTTAGGCAGGCTCCATGTTCAGCACCTCAATGCAGAACCCAATGCAGTGCTCAATCCCATGATCATGACCTGAGCCAAAATCAAGAGTTGGATGCTCAACCAACTGAGCCACCCAGGTACCCTGACCTTTTCTCTTCTTAAATCCTCCCATTTCAAAATCCTTGCATCTCTTAAGAGCAGAATTATCTTAGACCTGCAGTTGGGCTTAATGTATTCAAACCTCAGCATAATCTTCTTTGTGGCCCTCACTTGTTTCTGAAAAATGGCCTTAGTCTGCCCGCCATAGCCACTCTGTTTCCTGTCATAATGCTGCTTTCCCTGAGCATACTGAGAATCCTGCTCTTCTTGTACCATGCCACTGTGGGGTTGATTCTTTCCACACGTTTCGCAGAAAGTCCAGCATGTTTTAGGAACATTCACCAAATTTACAGGAATGCTATTGGCCCAGAAAGCTGTTCTGAGATGTTCTCTTTGTGTTGTTCTTCTGCACCTCAGTGTGTCTACATGTGTATGTATTTTGTTTATGCCTTTTGAGATTCCTTTAACCACCATGAGATTGTGATAATAGAGTTAACGAAAACAAACAGAATGTGCCTGGACTCTACCAAAACCTTGTTCCCCAGGAACGCATAGGAACGCATAGGAAAAAAATGAAAATACAGAGTTTAGTTAGGTAGTAATGAGTGAACAAAATCATTGGAAGTTCTGGAATTTAGATGATCAAATCAGGTCATTAAAACTGAAAGTTTACAAAAAGTGTTGTATGATGGTGTATTTGAAACAGGAGATAACAATCCAACCTGGAGGCTATAGACTTGAGGTCTCCTTTAATTTCAAGATTACTAAAACTGGACTCAGTATGTCAATCTGCAATGCAGGAAGAATCACACTGGGCATAGGTAGCCCAGGCGTGGCATCGCTGTACCAAATGTGTCTGTCCAATAAGGAACTTCAACTTACCTCAGGTGACCATCATTCTCATCATAAATCTAAAGGCACAGTAAATCTTAGTGGATTGTGTCTCATAACTCCAGAAATGTAAAAATTATAAATATAGAAACTATGAAGTATATCAAACTCATGGCATTAATTTTGTGTTACATTTCAACAAAATAGTCTGGTATTTAAAATACTTGTAAACTATAATTGAATCTGGCATGCTAATGTATATGACAAATTGGCCTGTGATTCCAAATT
This sequence comes from Cryptoprocta ferox, assembly GCA_028646485.1. NCBI lineage: Eukaryota > Metazoa > Chordata > Mammalia > Carnivora > Eupleridae > Cryptoprocta > Cryptoprocta ferox. Next base: position 106,902,646 of record CM053577.1, read on the forward strand.
AAATGATTGAAGTTGAATGGTATAAGAGGAAGTGACTCCGTTTATAAACAGTGTGGGGTGGTTAAAGGAACTTGTATTAAAGATTTGCTTAATAATGTGGGAAAGATTAACCTAGTGTGTCATGGGTTTGTTGAGTATAGGCATTCTAAGTTCTTAAAGAAAATGAACATATAAAACTTATAAATATTATTTAAAGTATTTAAAGGCAATCAGTCTGTTCAACTCAAGTTTATTTAACATTACTCAAAATCAAATTCTTGTAAGTACTCTGTCCAATTTTAGTTCAAGTTTCCATGAAAATTATTTCTATTTTATATGAAGCTTACCAGATTTAAAGTAGTTTAATAGGGGGTACTTGGGTGGCTCAGTCGGTTAAGTGCCCAACTTCTGCTCAGGTCATGATCTCGCGGTTTGTGAGTTAAAGCCCTGCATTGGTCTTTGTGCTGACAGCTCAGACAGAGCCTGCAGCCTACTTCAAATTCTATCTCCCCCTCTCTTTGCCCCTCCCCTCACTCATGCTCTGTCTCAATAATAAATGTTAAAATTTTTTTAATAGTTTAATAAAATGTGTAAGCTAAATTTGGGGGATTAGACAAACAAAACTTTTAAATTTATAATTTTAGGGGCGCCTGGGTGGCTCAGTCGGTTAAGTGTCCGACTTCGGCTCAGGTCATGATCTCACAGTTGTGGGTTCAAGCCCTGCATCAGGCTCTGTGCTGAGCGCTTGCTCAGAGCCTGGAGTCTGCTTCAGATTCTGTGTCTCCTTCTCTCTGCCCTTCCCCCGTTCACGCTCTGTCTCACTCTGTCTCTCAAAAATAAATGTAAAAAAAATTAAAAAATAAATAAATTTATAATTTTAATAGGTTTTAAAAATCAAACCCAAATAAATGAAAATAACCTTTTCTGTACATAAAATCTATCCTTAGACATCAAAAATCTCACATTGAAACTGAATGCAAGGATTCACTTTCTTAATGTAATCCTTGCTCCTTCTCAATCACTCCTTCCAAAATTCCTGTTGGGTGTTAATAGAACCTTTTACTCTGTCCTCCATGTCTCTTTCCCTACCCTTCCTTCCCCCTCTCTTTGGCTTCTTTATCCAGAACATAGCACAAACGTGTAACTTGTTAGATTCTCCTTCTAAAATCTACAATTTTAGCTTTATCTGGATCTAGCATATTCTTTATCCACTGGGAATTGTTTAATTTCAGTGACTCTCTCATTCCACATCAGACACAAACCTTGTTCACCACCTCAGAGTCACACTGCCTCACTTGTTCTCAAGGTTCTTCCAACTACCAGTAATTCACTGCAGTGCACAGGCATTCTGCTACCTTTGCTAAGCTCCCTGGGCTGCCCAGAGGCCTGGGATTACATGTCCTTCACACTGCACATGCCAGTGGTATCTGCACCAAGTTACCCCTCTACTTCTAGATAGAGGATCTGGTTTCCTGAGTGGCATCAAAGGATAAGTAATGCTGGATACCTGGCTGGTTCAGTCAGCGGAGCACATGACTCTTGATCTTGTGGTTGTGAGTTTGAGCCCCATGATGGGTGTAGAGATTACTTAAAAATATAATCTTAGGGGCGCCTGGGTGGCTCAGTCTGTTGAGCGTCCAACTTTGGCTCAAGTCGTGATCTCACAGTCCATAGGTTCGAGTCCCACATCAGGCTCTGTGCTGACAGCTCAGAGCCTGAAGCCTGCTTCAGATTGTGTCTCCCTCTCTCTCTGCCCCTCCCCTGCTCACTCTCTGTCTCTCTGTCTCTCTCTCTCTCTCTCTGTCTCTCTCTCTCTCTCTCAAAATAAAATAAAGACATAAAAATTGAAAAAAATAATCTTAAAAGAATAATGCCACACTGTGGGTTAGCTCTCTATGGAGAGGAATTTGAACAACAGGGAATGGGAAATAGGAAGGAGCTGGGCAGATAAATTCTTTCCTTCCAACCAGAGGTGGTGTTTCTATTTGAAAACTTTCCAGAGAAGTCCTGGATGCTAAGCAAAATGTCTAAGTAACTAACTGCCTCTTCATGGCTTCTCAAACAATGGGCAGCCCTGTGCTACATTATATCACATTGTTTCACATGTTTCCTGGTACTACTTCCTCTTTTATTTCTTGCCTTCATCTCAATGGGCTTTATCTCTTGAACAAAGTACAGTATCAGCACCCTAATCCTTTCCTCAGGTATTGCTTTCTAGAGAACCTCAGCAAGAGAGTCTTTAAAAAAATTTTTTTTTGAGAATCCCAAAAAATCTCCTCGTGCTTTTTTAAAAAGTGTCCTCTTTGTTATTAATACATCTACCAGCCAGAGATTATAAAATATGTGTAAAATAACTGTATTAAATTGTTGGGAATCAAATCCTGCTGTTCATATTGCTAACTCTCAACTCATGACAGGTTATTTCCTTGTTTGTTCTGTGATTTTGGATTGTGAGTTTCTCTTCAACAGGGCTATATTGAAGGGCACCCTGAGAATCCTTACCTGAGGGTTTGTCCCTCTGAAGAGGACTTGTATTAATTTTGTCACAGATATTATCAGCCTGGGAGTTCTCAGCCATGAGGGTCATATAAATGTCAAACTCGGGGCACCTGGGTGGCTCAGTCGGTTAAGCAGCTGACTTCAGCTCAGGTCATGATCTCGCGGTTTGTGAGTTTGAGCCCCACATCAGGCTCTGTGCTGACAGCTCAGGGCCTGAGCCTCCTTTGGATTCTGTGTCTCCCTCTCTCTCTGCCCCTCCCCTGCTCACACTCTGTCTGTCTCTCAAAAATAAACATTAAAAAAAATAATGTCAAATTCTGCTGTTAGGGACTGCAAGTGCCTTGGGAGATCTTCCACCCCCTTATCCAGATACAAGTGAAGACAGATAAAGTTCCTTGATATCCCTCTTTGTTGATGTTTTGACTGTTTTTAGTTCCCACCCTTTTTCTGAAGGTATAATAGCTCTTTGATAGTTCTCAGCTTTACATGCAAAGGCTTCATTAAGCTCTCTGGGGACAGATGTAGTGTGAACTCAAGACCACTGGTGTGGTGTTTATGTTCCTTCATTTTTGACCCTAGGGTTTATATTATTATAAGCTCAGCTATGCATTTAGAAGACTATTTTCTATATTTCATCGTATTTTATGGGATTTTATAATGGAAGGTTTTTGGGACTTAGCTAATTTGCTATACTGCTAGAAATGTAAGATGTGGTCTGTTTTACATAGTAACTAAAATGGACTGAGTTATTACTATTTGTCAAGTGCTATTATAAACACATTAAATGAATTAACTCATTCATCCTCTCAACAACTAGGTGAGGTAGGTACTGTTATTTCTAGTTTGTGCCCACCAAGAAGAAGATGCCGGGACCAGAAAAAATGTGCAAGAATTGTTTTAAGAAAAATGCCTGTGAAAAACAAAATGGGGTGGGGTGGGATAGGGCTGGTAAAGGCTGAGAGAGTCATTAAACCATAGTCTGAGTCTAACCTTGGGTAAAAAAGAAAGACGGAAGGTGGGCCAAAGGGTCTTAGACTCCACAGCAGTCTTAGTAAGGTTTAGCAAAGCTATTGGGGTTGTCTTTGAGCTAATATTGGCTGACCAAGGAGTCTCATATCTCCCAGGAATGTATCCACTTACTATGCCTGCCATTTTCAGTTATTGCTAGAGAGAAGCCCATAAGAGAGATGGCCTTGTTACAGATGCCATGATAGATTCCAAAGCGCAGCAGCTGGGGCCCTCAGCCAGTCATACTCCAGGGACTAGAAGGTCTGCCAGGTGTATTTTCATGGTCACCACACCCACTTTATGGAGGAGGAAACAAAGAGGCTAGCTAACAGCTAACTTGCACAAGGACACACAGTTGGCACATAGTGGAACTAGGATTCAAACTTAGGGAGTTTAGCTGCAGGACATGACTAGGCTACATACAGAGAGGAGTGGAGCGAGAGATAGAGAGAGAGCTTATTGCGTGGGGTCTGCATATAGAAAAAGAGTTAAATAATTGTGCTCATAATTTATGTATATATTTTCAGAATGAAAGTTCTGTTTATAATCAAATTCTACAAGGAGTTCTATGACAGGAGGTAGAAACACACTTAGGAGCACCTGGGTGGCTCACTTGGTTAAGCATCCGACTCTTGATTTCAGCTCAGGTCATGATCTCACAGTTTGTTAGTTTGAGCCCTGCATTGGGCTCTGTGCTGACAAAGTGGAGCTTGCTTGGGATTCTGTCTCCTCTCTCTCTACTGCCTCCCTCTCGCTCTCTTGGTCTCAAAAACAAACATTTTAAAACCTAAAAAAATAAAACAAAAACCTTCAGGGGTGCCTGGGTGGCTCAGTCATTTGGGTGCTGGACTCTTGTTTTCAGCTCAGGTCACTATCCCACAGATCCCACAGTCGAGGGATTAGGCTCTGCACTGATTATGGAAACTGCCTACAGTATACTCCCTCTGCCACTCTCCCCAGCTTGTCCATTCACTCTGTCTCAAAACGAAACGAAAACAAGAAAAAAAACTTTCAGCTGTTGGGAACTTCAAGGGCAGAGGCCTATGAATTTGACAGTGATATTTAAAATATGACCATTCCTAGAAATCCAATGACTATTGATACATTTCTCTCCTCAGTCTAGTTAGTCATGAATTAATATTGATTCTCACAGGACATCTTTATTTTTCTCTCTATTCCCTCCTATGATGGTGACATCTAGCTGCCTACTCAGTATCCAATCTTCCGTCTTCATTACTAATTATCACCCTCACCCCCCCCCAAACCAACAGTAAGCTACCTGTATACCCCTACCTCCCTATATCACTATGGCCATCTGACTAACTTCTAATTGTAAGTAAAATTGTTGGGTGAACTTTTCAGGAAATCTTCTTAAAAGGAGCTAACTCAGCTGGCCTGTGATTTACCCAACAAAGAAGCAGATGGCTCACTGGAATTAGGATAACTTGGGGAGGTTTTCTATGTAATGAGACTATCACTAAAGGTGTTGGCAGAATGTAGGGAAATCATGAATAACATAAGAATATGAGATTAGAATCAACTGAGCTGCTATCATCGCTATATCTGACCTAGTAAGGAGAGAGTCAGGTAGGGCAGACTGCCCTGAGAACAATGACCTTCAGGTAGAGAGATACAGCCAGCCAGATGTGACTGTAGGAAGGGAGTCAGGAGGAAATATCCTGAGCTCATTCTCTTCTCATACTCTGTCTCCTGTCATGGATCTCTGTTGGCTAGACCCATTTAGGAAGCCAAGGGCAAGGGGGTCTCTGACGTAGACCACATAGGCCAGCCTGCTGAAACAGAGTAGATCAAACAGGAGAAGGGCAGAAAATCCATATGAATTAGAATATATGGACAAAATATTGTCCTTCCTCTTTTCTTCTCCTTTGGTATATAGATGTGATGGCTGGAGCAGCATTGGCCATTTTACAACCTTAAAGCAAACTTGAAGATAGAAGCAAACTTCCAAGGATACTAGAATGGAAATATGGGAGGCATGAGCATTAATAACCTAGAACAACTACAATCAGCCCTGAAATGTCCACCCCAGATCTTGTTTTGTATCAGAAAAATATAAACCTTTGTCTTAAGTTACTGTTTTCAGATTGCTTGTGTTTGTTGCTAAATACAATCCTCAATGATATACCTTCATAGATATGTACTCAATACATGACTTTATTGACCCTCCCATTGACCCTTACTTTTAGATGACAAACGCCCTTTTGTTCCTCCTACTTCTGGCTCTGCCTTGTTGCCAGAGTGATCTTTCTCAAATAGTTCTGACATAAGGGGCCCCAATAGTGGTTCTCTCTCAGGTGGGGAACTTTGTGTCTGAGGACCAGACATTGGAGGGAAAGTTACTTTTTACTGTATTGTTTTACATTTTGGATTTTGTATCTTATATACGCATTACCTAAAATAATTGAAAGTGTGGTTCTCTGAGAAAAGTAAAGATCAATTTAAAATATTACATCATGTCACTGTCCTCCACAAGATTTTCAAAAAGACTTTTTCTTTCTTTTTTTTTTAAATTTAAATCCAAGTTAGTTAACATCTAGTGTAATAATGATTTCAGGAACAGAATTTAGTGATCCATCATTTACATATAACACCCAGTGCTCATCCCAACAAGTGACCGCCTTAGTGCCCCTCACCCCTTTAGCATCTCCCCCCCAAAGGGATTCCATTGTGTGATTAATTTACATCATTAGTTCATTCACAAAAGAATATCTGGATTGTTTCTAGTGTTTGGTAATTATGAATAAAGTTATAAATGTTCAGGTATAGGCTTTGGTACGGGTATGTAGTTTCATCTCTCATAGGTGAAAACTTAAGAGTAGGGTTGCTAGTCATCTGGTAAGTACATGTTTAACTTTATAACAAGCTACTCAATTGTTTTCCAAAATGTCTGCACCATTGTACATACATTCCCACCAGCAATGAATGAAAGGGCTAGTTAAACTGCAACATCACCAGCTCCTGGAATGATGAGCTGTCTAAAACTGTAGTCATTGTATAAGTTTGTAGTAGTCTCTCACTGTGGTTTTAATTTGCATTTCCCTAGTGGTGTTGGGCATCCGTAGGCCTATTTGCTGTCTATATATCTCCTTTGATAAAATGTCTATTCAAATCATTTTAATTGAATCATATTTTTATTGGGTTATGAGTGTATATTCTAGGAACCCTTTATCAGATATGTGTTTTGCAAATATCATCTTAGTCTTTGGCCTGTCTTTTCATTTTCTTACAGTGTCTTTCAAAGAGAAGACTGTTTAATATTTATGAAGTCTAATTTGTCAAGTTTTTTTCCTTTATGGCTCATGCTTTTTGTATCCTAGGAAATCTTTGCCAAACCCAAGGTCACAAAGATTTTCTCTTGTTTTCCTGTAGAAGTTTCATAGGATTTAGATTTTTACTAGTAGATACATAGTCTATTTCAAGTTAATTTTTGTATATGGTACAAGTCATGGGTAAATACCCAATTGTTTCATTATTATTTCTAGAAAAAAAATTTTCTCCATTTAATTGCTTTTCAACATTTATTGAAAATAAATTGTATAAGTACGAGTCTATTTTCTGTTCTGTTCCACTGATCTATTTGTTTATTCCTTTTGCCAATTCCAAACTATCTTGATGGCTGTAGCTTTATAGTAAATCTTGAAATCAAATGATGTAAATCCTTTGTTTTTGAAATCAAATGTTTTAAGTCCTTTGTTCTTTTTTCAAAAATTATTTTAGCTACTGTCACTTTTCTCTTCCTTGTGAATTTTAGCATCAGCATTTCAATTTCTATAAAAATCTAAAATTTTGGGAGTGGGAAATTGTGTTGAACTTAAGATATAAATTCTCCTCAAATTGATCTATGAACACAGTATTTCTCTCCATTTTACTTAGGTCATCTTTTTATTTCTCTCCCTACTGTCATAGTTTTAAGCATAAACCTTGCGTATGTTTGATCTAACTCTAAATATTTCATGAGCTTTTTTTGGTGCTATTATAAATTTTTTTAAGGTTTATTTTTGAGAGAGAAACAGAGTGTGATCAGGGGAGGGGCAGAGAGAGAAGGAGACAGAATCCGAAGCAGGCTCCAGGCTCTGAGCTGTGACCACAGAGCCCAATGTGGAACTCAAACCCATGAATGCAAGGTTATGACCTGAGCCAAAGTCTTGATGCTTAACTGACTAAGCCACTCAGGTGCCCCTTTTGTGCTATTATAAATAGCATCTTTTTAAATTTCTAGTTCAATGTTGATTTTTGTGTATTCACCTTGTATCTTCCAATCAGGATACATACACTAATAACTTATTTTTAAATAATTTTCTATATAGACAATCATGTTGTCTACAAATAGTGTTATAATTCTTCCTTTCTAATTTTTATGTCTTTTATTTCTTTCTTGCCTTATTGTACTGGCCAGACCCTCCAGTGTAATGTCGAATAGGAATAGTGATTTTCCTCCCTATGTATATACAGACTGATAGTATGAAAAAGCTCTTTTGATAAATACAGTAGGAAAGTCTAAACAATGAGAACATTTTGTCATGGTTTAGTTGGCAGCATTTTGCTGTTGCAGTGGCACCCAATATAGTGGTGTGTTTTACCACAGATGGTGTTAGATACAAGGAAATTCTGCAATAGTGAGGGCAGCCATGTTGCATCTTCATAGACAATTATGTGAATATTGCCTTAGAGTTGCACAGTGCTGAAGCCCCGATATTAGATTACATGTGCCTAGGGGCTTCATAGTTTATATTCTTCTGATTCCATTTCATTTAACTGGGAACAGGGTACTCATCTTAAGCCTGAGCCAGCTCTACTACTTAGTGTTCCCTAAGGCTAGAGATGGGTGCATCTACTAGGTGTTGATCACTATACATTTGACCAGGTAACTCAAAAACTGGGAAGGGTCTGAGATTTTACCTTACTTGCAAGCTAACAGATTAGTCTGGCACAGTATGACGGATGCTTCCAGAAGGTACAGAATGCTTGGACAAGAGACTTTATTACTCATAGCACAGCAGACAAAAAGAGCTCCATGTTTGCCTTGGTTCTCCTTGCCCACCAAGTGCCATGAGACAGTGCAGGGCTGGACCCAGGTGAATGCTGACCCCAGAATAGATTTGCATTACCCTCCTGTCCCCATGAAACCCCAAACTTAGGGAACTTCAGCCTTTAAAGGGGCTGCAAGCAAAATTGTTGAACCTTTGCCTCAAAAGGAGACATTATTTTTTTTACTATTTTTTTTTTGAATGTTTATTTTTGTGTGAGAGAGAGAGGCAGAATATGAGTGGTACAGGGACAAAGGGGAGGGGGGGAGACCAGAATCTGAAACAGGCTCCAGGCTGTGAGCTGTCAGCACAGAGCCTGATGCAGGGCTCAAACTCACAAACCACGAGACCATGACCTGAGCTGAATTTGGATGCTTAACCGACTGAGCCACCCAGGCTCCCCAAAGGGGGATATTATCTTTATTATCCTGGACACCAAACAAATAAATGTGTGCTCTACTCTGGAGGGAGACACTATTCCCATCTTCCAAGGATATTTGCAAGACACGGGTGAGAAAACAGCCCAGAGTGTTGTCAGTGCCTCTGCTCAGAAGATGAAATCCAGAGAGAATTGTGTCCCAACAATAATTCAGTCTCAATTGTCAACTGGGAAAAGTATTTGAGTAGAGGGTAATGCTGCCACTTAGTTTGTCCCTGTCATAGTCTTCCCATATGTTCAGCAAATCTTTCTTCTTTGTCTAGATCCACAGTTAGACTACATTTCCCAACTTCCTTTCCAGTTAAGTATGGCCCTATGAATGAGCGAGCCAATGACACATAGATGGAAATGATGTTGCCATCTCTAGACATGGCCCGTAAAATCTCCCCGCACAATTCTCTATGCCCCCATTTTTCCCACCCTTTTCCAGCACTGGTTGAATAGTGGTGGTGGTGATAGGTCGTGAAGTCATATGATGGGAGGCATTTGGGTCCTTGAATAATTATGTAGAGCAGAGATTCTCTTCTTCCTGTTCCAATACGCATCAAACTATGACATAAATGAAAAATCAGTGACTTTTTGTGGCTTGACAATAATTTTTATCAGTTATAGTACCTAGCAATACATACTCTAACTAAATACATCAGCCTTTCCTTCATGCCACTCCCAACTTTAAACTCCTCCCCATTACATCAGGACTAAGTGGGCACTAGTTTATCTGATATTTCTTAAATAGCCCTCTATTAAATGTTAACAACAGCATAAGAGAGGCTTTCAACCCTGTTAGCTATTGTGTAATTTGGGGCAGCACATGGTACCACCATCCAGTGGTACAGGGTTGCACTGGGTACCAGGGTGGGGACATCTAAAAGGCAGAAAGTCTTTCACATCACAGAGCAAGTCTTGATTACTAACAACATGAAGGTGGGAGTGGGGGAGATAAGCAGGGGAAAATTAGTGTCTGCTGCATGTATTAGCATTTTTGTGATATTTACTGGGCCTCCCAGAAATACCTAGGTGAGAGGCTGGTTCAGAGGTGATGAGTCCCCATTAGTGGTCAAAGGGACCCAAGGAACACAGGCTTACATCTCTTCTTCACAGCCCTTTTTATACTTCAGAGGTCAAATCCTGCCTACCTGTTTTAAGACTCCTTTTTAAAGAGCAGTTTTAGGAGTGCCCGGGTGGCTCAGTCAGTTAAGTGTCTGACTGCGGCGCAGGTCATGATCTCACGGTTCATGGGTTTGAGCCCTGCATCAGGCTCTGTGCTGACAGCTCAGAGCCTGGAGCCTGCTTTGGATTCTGTCTCTCCCTCTCTCTCTGCCCCTCCCCTGCTCATGCTCTGTCTCTCTCAAAAGTAAACATAAAAAGAGCAGTTTTACATTCACAGCAAAATGCAGGGAAAGGTACAAAGATTTCTCATATGCCCCCTGCAACTTTCCTTATTTCCATCTCCCACCAGGGAGGCACATTTGTTATAATTGATGAACCTACAGGGACACATCATAATTACTCCAAATCCATTTTTAAGTTATGGCTCACTCTTGGTGTTGTACATTGTGTGGATTTGGACAAATGTATAATATGTATCCATTATTATGGTATCCTACAGAGTATTTTCACTGCTCTAAAATTTTTCTGTACTCTGCCTATTCATCCTTCCCCAGTTCTTTCTCTGCCCCTCCCCCAGCTTCTGGCAACCACTGATCTTTTTACTGTCTCCATGGTTTTGCTTTTTTCAGAACATCATATAGTTAGAATCATACTATATGTAGCCTTCTCAGCTCAGCTTCTCACTTAATAGTATTTACTTAGGGTTCCTCTGTATCTTTTCATGGCTTATAATGCATTTACTTTTAGCAGTGAATAACAATCCATTGCAAGGATATACCACAGTTTATCCATTCACATAAAATTTTTGGTTGTTTCTAAGCTTTGACAAGTATGAATAAAGCTGCTATAAACATCCATGTGCAGGTTTTTGTGTAGACATAGGTTTTCAACCCCTTTGAGTAAGCTAAGTAGACATAGGTTTTCAATCCCTTTGAGTAAGCTAAGGAACATGATTGCCGGATTGTGAGTAAGAGTATGTTTAGTTTTGTAAGAAACTACCAAATGGTCTTCTAAAGTGGCTGTATCTTTGTGCATTCCTACCAGCAATGAATGAGTTTGTTTCTCCACATCCTCACCAGCATTTGGTGTTGTCAGTGTTAAATTTTGGCCATTATAATAGATGTGGGTGATATTTCACTGTAGTTTTAATTTGAACTTCCCTGGTGACATTAGATGTGGAACATCTTTTCATATGTTTATTTTCCATCTGTATATCTTCTTTGTGGATGTGTCTGTTAAGATTTTTGGCCCATTTTTAAATTGGGGTATGTGTTTCCTTACTAAGTTTTAAGAGTTCTCTGTATATTTTGGATGACCGTTCCTTATTAGACATTTCTTTTGCAAATATTTTCTCCCAGTCTATGGCGTTTCTTCTCGTTCTTTGAACATTGATTTTTATAGAGCAGAAGTTTTTAAATTTTAATGAAGTCTAGCTCATCAATTATTTCCTTCATGGATCATGCCTTTGGTGTTGTATCTAAGTCCTCTATGGCAACCTTATCCATACCCAAGGTCATCTAGGTTTTGTTCTATGTTATCTTCTAGAGTTTAGTTTTACATTTTACACTTCGGTCTGTGACCACCTGTTTTTGTAAATAAACGTGTATTGAAACGCAGCCACACTTATTCATTGATATATTTTCTATAGCTGCTTTCATGCTATGGTGGAGTTAGTAGTTGTATTAGACTGTATGACTCACCAAACCTAAAATATTTATTCTCTGGCCCTTTACAGAAAAATTTTGTTGATCCCTGGTATGAAGCCATAATTAAACTCATATATGTAGAAACTGAGGGTCTATATATTTAATTGCATTTGATTCAGAGCATGTCAGTGGTTGAACCAGTTAGTCAAATAGGACTTCAGACTCCATCTAAGTCTCTTTTTGCTTGCTCATTCTATAGAAATCCTGTGCAGATCTCCTTATCCAGAGTGTTTGACTTTAAAAAAAATAGATATAAAATATGTTGGATCCCTAGCATCCTCCCTTTCCATTCTTTCTGTCCCAAGAGCCAAGGTGGCCTAACCCGTGTTTGGAAGATAAGACAAAATAACAAATACTTTTCCAGAGCCTCTGGTTAAAGTAAAACTGTGAAGTGGTCTCAGAGTTATATGGACTCCATTTTGAAAGCAAAAGGGATGGCCAATAGCCCCCAGTTGTCCTTCTGCCCAAAGAATCCAGCTGGGCTGACATTTAGGGGAGATGAAACCTCTAGGACATTTCTGATTTTTGAGGCTAGTGAGGGCTTTTAGCTTGTGTTGCCATCCAGCTCACTATGACTTGTTACATGTGTATTATGATGTGTTCATTTAGAAAACAGAACCCAGGAAACCCCTCACATTACTTTCTCCCTCTGAATTTTAAATGTCAATATTTTACCCTCATCCTTTCTCATTATCTTCTCTCTCTAGCTCACTATATCTTGCTTGCTGTCTCCTGTTTGTGCCCCCACTCCCCTCTTCCATCCTTCCCCCTCTGAGTTAATCTGAACATTCAGTCCCTGAAGCACTCCATTTTATCCTAATCTATCAGGTCCTTTCCAAATTCCCTTCTTTCCCCCATCCATCACTTCAACCACTCTATTACCCTCAACTCAGATCTTGCCCAGTTGTCCTTACACGTACCTGGCGAGCATCCAGTTTGCAATCAATCCCATTGTTCACTTTCTCTTCTCCTACCACAGCCTACTCTGAGCTGCTGCAGACAATCATAAAACCACAAACCCGAAGCCACTACAAACTTCTCTGCTCTGCACTCCTCAGAACCCCACCTCAGCACAAATATACCTTCTTTCAACAGCTGCTTCTCACATTTCCTCAGAAACAAACTATGGTGGACATTTATTGGTTGACTTTCAAGCACCCACTTCCCCTTTTTCTCCCCAAAGCACCCAGATTTTCCTTTGAGGGAGTTCCCAACCCCCATTCCCAATGATATTGTTTGGGTGGATTTGACCTCATTTCCAGTTCTAGGGGTGTGCCCTGATGAGCTTAAGCTAATCAGCTCTCCTATTTTTCCTGCCAGAGTGATTGGTTCATCACGGATGAGCACACTATCCAGTGTAAGCCAGTGAGCCATGAGGAGATGATCATAGGGGCTTCTTGGAAATAAGCTTTCTCTGTCTTCTACAGGAGCCCCCGAGGAGACCTTCCCTCTCTGGGGACTGTAGTGTGGGTATGGTGTCTCTAACTGCTGAAACACAGGGGCAGGGTAGACAAGATGATCTCAGGAGCCAGATGGAATCCTGAGCCTCTGGATCAAACTAAGCCTGCATTCAGATCTGCTTTTAGACTGTCAAGTTATATCGATTGGTCAGTAAGTCTCATTGTTTTTAAAGCCAGTTTGTGTTGAGCTTTTCATTATTGCATTCTTTTTTTTTAATTTTTTAAACATTTATTTATTGTTGAGAGACAGAGTGCAAGTACAGGAGGGGCAGAGAGAGAGGGAGACACTGAATCTGAAGCAGATTCTAGGCTCTGAGCTGTCAGCACAGAGCCTGACACAGGGCCTGAACCCACAAACCACAAGATCATGACCTGAGTCAAAATCAGATGCTTAACCGACTGAGCCACCCAAGTGCCCCTCATTATTGCTCTCTAATTCATGTCCCATTCCAAAGTTTTACCTCTACCTTCAAATCGCCTCCATTTCACTCCACCTTCAGCGAATAATCTTGCCTCCCGGTTCAAGGAAACAACAGACACCAACTAACAGGAATGCCATCAATTTATTTCCTGGTCACCTGCAAGTGTTTCTGAATCTGAACGTATCATCCTCCTTCCTTCTAGTCTTTTCCCTCAACCTGCTCAGAAACTCAGCTTCTTCTGTATCTTTTCCTTCTTTCTTTCCATTTGGTCCTTCCACTTGCCTTTCCTCCAGTTTAGAGGGCTACCCAATGTAAAAACAGGCATACCCTTTCTCAACCCCCCACCTCCTCATGCCCCTGCCTCTCTTCTATCCTTCTCTGCTGAATTTCTTGGGTGGTGGGGTGGGGGATGTACTACTATTTGGGGGCATGCCTAAATAGGGATAAAGTTTCCACCTAGTAGGCAGGTTTGCATAGAACAGAGAGGTGGCTCAACATAGAAGCCTGTGTGGGAGACATAGATTAGAGTCTCACTGGCCTTTGTCATAATAGAAGCCAATGAAGTTGTTGGGACCTCCCAGTGAGTATGAGGAGTAAGAACAGGAGGATTAAGGTAAAGCTTTGGGGGACATGGATGCTTAGAGGGGGAAGTGAGAGAAGCCATCTTTGAGACCATGGCAAATGCTCAGTGGTAAGAGGGAAATGAGAAGGCTTCCAGAAGCCAATAGAGAAGCATGCTCCAAGGAAGAAATTGTTGGCTCACTGCTACCAAAAGGTCAAATATGATCGGACAGAATCACTGGATTTGGCAGTATCTAGAGTTTCAATGTGGCAGGGGGAACAGAAGCCAGCTTTCAGTTGGGTAGGAGAGTAAATGAGAATTAAGAGGAGGAAAGCACACCTAAAAATGACTTTTTTCCCCTTTCCAACTGCCTTAGTTCATATTTCTCCAAGAACAGACTCTGGATGAGTACTTAGGCACAGGCAGTGTAAGTGGGAGATGAATTCTGCAAGCACAGTGAAGTAAGAGAAAGAAGAAAAGGCAGGAAAGACGGTGCTAATGGGCAAGGCTGTGCACCAGGCCTCAGCATTGCCCCCCCCCCCGGATATGTATTCATTGCCTCCCATGCTGTTAGTTAGGAATGCCTCTGGAGGCATCTTCCCCACCAACACTCAGCCCCTCACACTTGTCAAGTGAGCTCCTGTGGCATCTGAGAAAACTCTCCAACTCCAGGTGGGAAGAATTAACTGTGTTGGATCTGAAAACCACAGCTGCTGTGAAAACTGAAAGGTCTAGAGAGTGCAGGGTGGGACATCAGCCCATTGTCTGCCACCCCAACCCCACCCATGACCCCTTCGCCAAGTCACATAGCTAAGGTAATAAAAGGGGCCTTTTGAAATGTAACTCAAGGCATGCATGAGATTGAGAGCCTAACAGAGTAGGTAAAAAATTCACTCTGCCAGCAGGATATCACTCCTTGCAGAGGTTCGAGAGGTCCAATTGAGTTGAGAAACTGAAAAACGTTTCTCAGCCCCATGCTCTGTTATTGAAATGGGGGCCAGAATTAGGGACAGGAGCATGGAGAGGTGCAGATGGTATCACAATGTTCTGACTTTGGGTCCTCTGTTGTAGAAGGGTGGAGAGGGACGTAGCCAACCCCTTGTCAGGTCATCTTACTACATTATTCCTCTCTGACTGAGCTCTATATTAAAATAGAAAGCCCAATAACTTGACCTTTCTTTTCTTGCATGTACCTGTACCATCATTGTTCTTCAACAATTACTGACCATGCATCATGTGCTAGGACCTGGGAAAATAGTTTGCCTTAAAGGTGAGCAATGAATCTTAGACCCAGCCAACAAATGGGTGGCTACAGGACTGGGACTGTGCAGTCTCAAAGCAAGCATGGACATCAGATGAACCAGCAGGCAGGTGAGGACTACTCCCTCCCTCCCTCTCTACTCTCAGCCCTTTCTCAAAAGGTCAAGGGTGGAAAAAAAGCAAGGTGTGCTGGGGAAAGATAAAACTGAGTGGGCTGGAAGGAAATGGCAGTGCTTAAAGCTGAGTTAAAGCTTGGTAGAGTTGTGAGTGCCATGAACAATCTCCAGCTACACAGTGTTAAGTCTCCCTTCTATTTATTATAGAGGCAGAATTGTGAGGGCACATCCATGCCTCCTGAATATGCAGTCTGGAGGGGAAGGAAACACGCAAAGAATAAAAATCCAGGTGACCTAGGGGTGATCCCTGTGTTGGCCAAAGGGAGTGAACTGAACAATTGAACACCTGTAATCTTGAGTCTTCCCTGGATGACCTCAACTTTGATGCCTTTGCCTAATCACCAGCCCTTCACACATTTCTGGGGCCCTTCTTGTGTCTGAAAAAGAAAAGTCCCCATGAATAATAATGCATGGGGAAGAAGCATACATATTTACACAGTTTCACATGATGGGAAACAAGAAAGAGGAATCATGGGCATTTAGGAGTCATGAACAGTGGACTTGTTTTAGAAGGGTAAGATTATACCAAGACTCAGGTCCATGGTTTGAGCTGGAGACATTTTGCTTATTGTCACACTATCACACTCATAACTGGGATGCACCACTCACTGCTCAAGGGCATACTCCTCTCCTTCCTTACGTTTCTGGCTGACGCCCCCTTCGGCTCACCTTTCTTTCTCTAGGGAGCAGCAGCCCTGATGATTTGCTCAGGTATTGCCTTTGCAGCTTTTTCCAGTCTCAGTTTAGGCTCATGATGTCTACTCCCTCTAGTTTTCCAAGCTCTCTGCCTGTCTTCATGAGGAAACTCAAACCTCAGCTCTGAAATTTTCCTTAATGAGCCAGCAAAATGAGACAGGAATGTGGGAACTGTGTGTTGGTAAAAGAACAAATTCATTGTCACTTCTCTCCACTCATTGTCCTGCAGAACTGAAGAACAGCCTCTGCTTTCCCTGCAAGTTCTTTTGAGGTCTCTGCTTTACTTTTTTTTTTATATCCTCTCTGGTTTGTGCATCCCACATGGGAGATGCCCATTTTTATAACTACAAGGATGAAATTTCATGGCTCTTCCCCAAGCAGCTGACTAGCCTGTTTATGTGCTTGCTGGCTGCATGTTGCACAGATATCATGAAGGGTCTGCTGGTGTCTGACAGGGATGTGAGGAAGGCTCAAAAGATAGACTGGCAGATAGACCAATGGATGTCAGAGGTAGATTGGAGTGGCTGAAAGGCCATTCTCAGATGCACTCACTTAGGGAATATAGAAGGGGCTAGCAGATGAGATATGCCACAGAGAAGTCAGCAACCAATTCCAATAAAGAAGCTAACAATCCTGAGTGTCCAAAGTGCCTCTAAGCCTAAGCTCTCTGTATTGAATCGTCGGACCTTCATGTATCCCAGAGAAGTCCATCCTGTTGTTTCCTTCTAATTATGAAGAAATGGAGACATAGACTGCTTATTTGCTCAAAGTCAACTGGTAAGATCTGACCCAGGCACCCTGGGTCCAGAACCCATGCTCATAATCCCTGCCTTTCTACCTTGGAAGGGTCTCAAGCTTCCTGTCCTACAAAGCCTTGCCAGGAGTAAGGGACCTCTCAGATCTTGTAGAAGAATAAGTTGTTCCCTTCTAAGGGCTAGTCTTACACATACCAGGCCAGGTTAACTGTTACACACTTATAATCTGTACATGTGTTGGAGACCTCCTCCCCTGGCCAAGTGTACCTTATCTTTCTTGGGGTGATATAAAGTATGTATAATTATTAGAGACACTGTAAAGATAAGGTACCATCCTCAGGCTCTGTGTGACACTACAGCTTGGTCCAAGCACTACTTTCTTGCAGTAAGAACTTTTGAAGCAGAACAAGGGTCAGTGTCCCAGATGTCTCCCAGAGCAACCAACAGCCAAACCCAGTCAGATGTCAGAGGGTGAATGTCACCCCCATAGGTCAGCCTTCTGAGGCCTAGAGCAAGTGGAGAAGATGGAGAAGGGGGTTTGGTGGTGCAAAAAGAAGGTATCCCCCACCCAAGCAAAAACTCGGATTTCTTTCTTATGGTCAGTATTGCATAACATATGGACTTCCCCAGTCAACCAAACCTCAAGGGGAAAAAAATATGTTTGACCAAAGGAGCTGTAGCACTCTATCCTCTTCCCCAAGGAGGGAACTAGAATTAGAAGGAGAAAGTGTGTACTCTTCACTCTGAAGAAAGGTTATTAAGATAATTAAATTGCTCTTGTCCCAATTCTGCATTATCTCATGTCCACAATTCTTTATCCATAATTCCAAAATCCAAACTACTTCTGGAAACTATGTTTTTTCATACTTTGTCAGCAAAACATGACCTACTGGCATGAACTCTTTATAACCATTATTCCTCTTAGCAGGAATGTCTGTGTTCTTGCAGGACCATTGTTTGATTACTAATGACTTCCTTAGGCCCTGTATTATGTAACATATCCATAAACTTTTATATATACATACAGTGTATATAACTTATAGTCTATGGCTTTTCGAAACTGAAACCTTTCTAAATTCCAAAATCTCTCTGGCAGCTAGGCCTTCAGATAAAAGATTCTGGACTTGTGCTCTCATTTACTTTAGCTCCATAATATTCTTCAGAAAAGAGAGAGGGAATTTTATGTTTTTCATTTCTAATTAATAGACTTTCTTTACTTGGACCTTGACTTTGATATTATATAAAGTTCTTTTAACTCAAAATTTATCTTTCTGCCCCTTTTGAATGCTATGTAAAACTTTGAAAGACAATAGACTATGGTACAGAATCCTAGCAGGAGGGAGATGAGAAGCTAGAGGGATGCTCAGAGAATTTAGTGAAGAGACTGTTTGAGGACTGTGGTCAACATAAGGCCACTAATGAAGTTGGTGCTTAACAGCACAGATTCAGAGCCAGACTCCCTGAGTTTAAATCCCAGCTTCACCCCTTACTAGCCATGTGCTCTTGTGCTTGCCACTCAACTTCTTTGTGCTTCATCTTCTATTTTAATAATATAGCCAAATCCTATTTAATTGATTTTTCACAATCACCATCATGTGAAGTGTTTCTCTTTGACATGTGGGGAAACCAGAGAAGTTAAGTAATTTGCCCAAGGTCAGGCAGTGAACTTGAGGCAAGTGAGGACTGGCAGTCAGATCTCCTCCCCACTGTCAAGTGAGGGCTCTTTCCAATTCATCACCTGCCTTATTCACAGAGGCTTGCCCCTCCCTGACTGCTGCGGGAGAGGAACATGTCACACGGTGTTCTTGGCCAGCCAATTCTCAAGCAAGCAGGAAGAATGTCTGAGGTATTTCCAGAAAGTTAGCTTTTGATATTCTTTGTTTTACATCTCCACCCTGATGATTTAACAAATAGCAATCACATAATCCAGACAGTGCAACTTGATTTTGCTTGCAGAGGGATCAGGCCTGAATAAGTGGATTTGATTGTCTTGGCGAATTAGAGGCTATTTTCTAGTTTAAAATTTTTATGTATTTATTTTATTTTGAGAGAGAGAGGCAGAGAGAGAGAGTGCGGGAGGGGCAGAGAGAGAGGGAGACATAGAATCTGAAGCAGGTTCCAGGCTCTGAGCTGTCAGCACAGAGCCCGATGTGGGGCTCGAACCCACGGACCGTGAGATCATGATCTGAGCCGAAGTTCAGATGCTTAACCAACTGAGCCACCCAGGTGCCCCAAGTTTAAAGGAGGAACTAAGAGCGAGTTGCTTTTCTTCTAAATGCATGGGCCTTAACACAGCAAACTTTAACTCCACAGGTGTGAGCAAAATAAAGTCAGGTATAAGATCATCTTTTGCCTCCCTAGGCCTGGTGGAAAGGAAAGGAGAGTCAGAGGGGTAGATGTCCAGACCTCTCTCTCATCCTGGTCTCTGCTGTGCTTTACATAGATGGAAACCAATCGGAAGCCTGAGGGCATGAAAGGCCATGGAATCAACCTCTTAGAGCAGAAGTGGGACAGAGAGAAGTGAAAAGGGATCCCAAGTAAGAGTGGGGCAAATGGACAAAAAGCAATCCAGAATTCCACCGATCCAGATATCAAAAGGCATCCCTTTCCTGTAATGGGGACAGGCAATATCTTTAAAGACATAGTAAATCCTAAGAAGAATTCACACACTGTATGAATTATCCATAACTATGTAACAAGTTACCTCAAATATAGCAGCTTAAAACAATGAATATCTATTATCTCACGCAGTTTTGTGAGTCAGGAATCTGTGGTGGCCAACTGGGCAGCTCTGGCTTAGGTATCATATGAGATTACAGTCATTTGAAGCTTCCCCTGGGATTGGGGACCTGCCTCCAGGATGGCTCCCTCACAGGGTTGATGGCTGGAGGCCTTAGTGCCTCACAGTTATCAGCGGTATGGTTCAGTTCCTGGTCACATGGGCTATTCAGAACACGGCGACTGGTTTCTCTGAGCCTGAGTGAGTCAAGAGAGAAAGCAAGAAGGGAACTAAACTGTCTTTGGTTAACTACTCTCAGAAGCCTCATACCATCACTTTTGCCACATTCCCTTCGCTAGAGTTCTAAGTTCAGCCCATAGTTAAGGGGTGGGAAACTAGGCTCCATCTTTTGACATGTGGGGTATTTAAGAATTTATGGGCCTATTTAAAACCACCATACACTCATATGGAAGATAGGAGAAATAGTTCAGGGTGATTTCAGAATAGGGATTAGGGGTCATGTACAGAAGATCTGGGAAGATCTCAGAAGAAAACTCTTGATCCCCTCCTAGCCCTCCCCTTCTCCACACTCCAAAGGTCTCAGGCTCCCTAGGAGTTGGGGCTCTGCCAGGATCTATCATTCTTGACTATCCCTGTGCCTTCTCAATCTTTGCAACTCATTATTATACCTACTCCATTTCCTTTCATTGCTCTTGGTTACCCATTCTGAGAAAATAATTAAACTAAAATGACTTGAGGTGTTCATGGCTTATAATGGGCCTACAAATTCCTTACAGGGCTTACCTAATTCTAATAAACATTTCCCTGGAGGATTAATAAACCCAAAGGAATCCATCTCTACAATGTATTTCATGTGGATAAAGGATGGTTTCAGTGACACTAGTAAGACCCTCCTTGCTCCCAAACAATATTATAACAGAGCACTTCCTTACACATTACATGACTTAATTATCCCAACAAAAATGAAGACAAGTTTATGATCACTCAGTGACAAGGAACCAAAACCAGCTGAGAGAAAGTGACCAAATGGCAGAGGCTAAACATAAAGCATGGAGTTGATCCTCAGCATGAGGCTCCTGCCTTGAACCTGTTCTGTTAGGACTGCTGAAGGCATCATCCCACCACTATCCCCTTAGCAAGACAGGTAGCCCATTCCAGGAGCCCAGGGAAATCAGGGAGTTGGCATGAGTTTTGTTTTCAATGGTCTAGGGAAGATGACGTGGCCACAGAGCAATTATAAAGCACTACTAGGATGCCTCTGGGTCTACAAAAGATGAGGGAGTATATGTTAAGGCAGCAATTCTCAAACTTTTTGCCAGGAACTACTTATAAACTCTTAAAAAGTATCAAAACCCCAAATAATTTTTACTTACATATGTTATACCTCTTTAATATCTATTTACTATGTCAATTTATTTAATTTATATTTATCATATGAGAAATTAAAATAAAAATTTTAAATATTTAACTCATCTAAAACATCAGTAATATGTATTATATGTTAGCATAACAATTTTAATAAAATAACCATTTTCAAAAACATTAGGGAGAAAAGTGGCATTGTGTTGCATTTTTGTAAACCTTTTTAATGTTGGGCTTTAGCAGAAGGCAGCTGGATTCTCCTATCTGCTGTTGTATTCAATATGATATGAAATCACAACCAGATAGGGTATAGAAAATTCTGTACAGTCATAAGAGCACGAATTGAAAAGGTAGATAATATCTTAGTATTATGAAAATAGTTGACCTCAGAATCCCATACTTTGAGAACCACTGAATTAAAGAGTCATTGCAGATTCTTCTCTTAATTTTGTTGGTGGCCAAACAAGACAGTGCTGGAGTTAGCACTTCATGCCTCTGGGACTACAGCTGACATGTGCAGACACATAAGTCACCATGGCTGTTTTCAGTATACAATGGAAGTGACAAGGATGAATAAAGGGAAGAGTTGTCTTAGGGAATGGAAAGGCCTGGATGATACATTAGGGTTTGAGAGATTTTTGTTCCTTGGTAATATTTTTACTCTTCTCTGTGGGGTGGATAAGTTTCTTTCTCTTTGAAATTAGATGTGACCACATGACTTGCCTGAAGGAGAGAGATGTGTGGTATTTCCAGGCAGAAGCTCTAAAAGTAGTTTTCCCTTTACCACACTCTTTCCCTCTTGGTAATCACCAGTGTTCTATGTGAATATTAGCTGCTCCATAAGCCTGGAGGCAAGGGTGAGGACAGCACTGATGAGCAACAATCTCCAGCTACCCCTTGCTGGACATACAGCACAAATGAGAAACATTGTGGTTTTCAGCCACTGAGATGTTGAGGTTGTTTGTTATAATAGCACAATCTAGCCCATCCTGACTGATACAGCCATTTCACTTGAAAGGCGAGTCAAAGATATGAAATGTACCATTTAAAGCTCATTTATTGGGAATGTTCTGTGCATTAAACACCATGCCAGGTACTATGATTACAGATGATTTAAATTTGGCACCAGCCCTTAAAAGGGCTTATAGGTCAGAAGGCCTATAAATAAATAAACTATGCCACTCTGTTGTAATCACCACAGTTAACAGTAAAGGTGAATCTAGGATACTGTGGTAAAGAGAAGTCCTTGAATCCTGAATCAGTCATGGAATCAGCAAGAAATAGCATACTTAACTGGAATTTTTAAAGGAACATTTTACTAAAGAGACCATTTGTTAGATGCATGCAGGGTTAAAATGGCCAACAGGGATGTTGAGCATTCATGACCATCAACAAGAAGCCAAACCTCCACCACCAAGCCTGAAAGAACAAGGGTTAGAAATAATGTTGCTGGGCCTGGTGAGAGCTGGACTCATGGCAGAGGGGCTGTATAACACCAGCCAGAAACACAGCAAATAGGAATAAATACTCTGACCTCTGTCCTTCTGCTCTCCAATCTCCTGCCTGTACCTCCTACAGATACTTCTGGAAACCAGAGACAGGGTGCCTGGGTGATTTTATCAAAGCAGTAGTAAAGGACAGTCTCCTAGTAGTCAGAGCAGGGTGGGGAGGATCAGGGAGTGGGTCTGGAGAGGCAAATGGAGAATATCCTGAACAAGACGCACCTCCCCCCAAAGAAAGTATAGGAATCATTGAAACATTTTCTCAAACTTTTCATTGCTTAATTAAAATTGTCTAAATTTGTAAAGAGAGTCCATAGCTGCTGATGGGATAGGGGAGGGATTTGAATGAGTATAGAGGGCTGGATACTTGAGACTCCTATTACAAGAGAGAGGCAATGGGCATATGGTCAGAAATCCCATCTTGGATTTTTTTGTCAAATAAAACCTTAATTTTTCTGTGAACCTAAAACTGCTCTTATATAAAAAGGAAGTTAGAGATTTTCCATATACTCACTGCCCCAACATATGCAAGCCTTCACCAACAACATCCCCCAGCAGAGTAGTACACTTGTTACAACTGACACGTAATCACCCAAAGTCTATAGTTTACAACAGGGTTCATTCTTGGTGTTGTACATCTTATGGATTTAGAAAAATGTATAATGACATGTATCCATCATTATAACACCCCATTCACTGGCCTAAATATCTTCTGCACTCTGCCTTTTCATCCCTCCCACCCCCAACCCCTAGCACACTGATCTCTTTACTGCCTCCATAATTTTATCTTCTCCAGAAAGTCATGTAGTTGGAATCACACAGTGTGTAGCCTTTTCAGACTGGCTTCTTTCACTTGGATAATAAGCATTTAAGGTTCCTCCATGTCTTTTAATGGCTCAATAGCTCATTTCTTTTTAGTGCTGAATAATATTCCATTCTATGGATGTACCACAGTTTATTTATCAATTCATCTCCTGAAGGACCTATTGGTTGCTTTCATGTTTTGTCCTGCATCTCTATGGGGAGCTAGGGGATGGAAGACAGGTGGGGAGAGAAGGGATGGGGAGATAGGAAAGAAGTATATTCCAGCCAGGCAGAGAGCTGATCCCTAGAGGTAAATTATAAGGTGGATGTTGCATCATAGTTTTCAAACCTAGCCTCAAAAATCATGCAGCATCACTTATGCCATATTCTGTTGATTACAAGACGGTTACAAACCCAGCCAGATGCAAGCGGAGAATTAATTCCACTTCCTGATGGGGAAAGCAAGGTTCTAGAACAACACTAAGCAACACACCAGCCACTAGCCACACGTGGCTGTTTACACTTAAA
This sequence comes from Cryptoprocta ferox, assembly GCA_028646485.1. Taxonomy (NCBI): domain Eukaryota; kingdom Metazoa; phylum Chordata; class Mammalia; order Carnivora; family Eupleridae; genus Cryptoprocta; species Cryptoprocta ferox. Next base: position 106,926,702 of record CM053577.1, read on the forward strand.
TAATCAAAAGTAAAATTAGAAATGCGGTTCCTCAGTCACACTAGCCACATTTCAAGTGCTCAATAGCCACGTGAGGACTTGAAATGTTTCCATCATTACAGAAGTTTCTATTGGACAGAACTGCCCTAGAAGAACATGTGAGACAGGAGATGTCATAGCTATCTTTCAAAGATACTATCTGCCACTAGCACTTGGATAAACCAAATCATATTTGGGAAGATAAACTAAAAATTTTGCAATGACTCACATGATGTTGTACACAAGGGTTGACAATAACTGCTGCTCTTTGCCTTGAAGAGGGGAGAACTTGCGTTAAGCCTCTCAGATGAAAGAGAGGGTAGATGCCTAGTCCCAGGGGCTAAAAATAGGGCCAATAGGAAGATATCGCAGAAGAGTGATTTCCAGACATGTATTCTCCATCTTTCTAGTGTCACGGGTCTCTTTAAGCGTGTGATGAAAGCCACGTCTCCCCAGAAAAATATGCACATGTACAATATGACACACTCAAGTTTAGAGGTCCCTCCTAGATCCATCCATGGACTCTCCAGATCAGAACCATACTCTAGGCTGTGAGCTCTTGGAGGTATTTCCTCATCCACAGTCAGTAGCAGTGTGTATGGCCTGGATGACACTTCATCACAGTATATCAACAGAAAGAGGCACATTTCTGCTCAATACACGTAAGAATTTTAATAGGCAAAGTGGCTCTTTAGGGGGAATAGGCAATGTCAGGAAATCAAAGTTTCCCAGATCTAGAAGTGTCTATATAGATTCCTGATTATGTAGAGAAGACTTCAGTGTGCAGACTAAACTGAATAAACCATAAGAGCAACAAGGCCCAAGCATGGGAACAGTCACCTACAATTTGGATGAAGAGGGCAAAATCTAGAAAAGTTTCATGCAACTGGTAGCATTTCAGATGGGCTCAAAGAGTAGGGTCACTGATGAAGGCACAGGATGATATTTTGTGGCTCACTTTTAAAAGATTTAACATCCTTCAATTTAATTACCTCTAGTGATCTGGTTTCTGGCCAACTCGTAAATACTTCTGTCCCTCTCCTACCACCCTTCTCTCTCCACCTGTCTTCTGTCCCTTACTCCCTCCCCCACCCCAAGAAGGATCCACAATGAAACACTCATCTGGATTATGCGATGACAAGTATCCTTATAAGAAGGAGGTAGAGAGAAATTTAAGACAGATTTGAAGATAAACGGACTATGAGCCAAGGAATGCCGCTCTGGATGCTGGAAAAGACAAAACAGATTCTCCTCTAGAGCCTCCAGAGGGAGCGTGACTGGCATCTAGAACTGTAAGAGAATACATTTTGCTTTAAGCTACCAAGTATGTGGTCATTTGCTAAAGCAATCATAAGAAATTAAGAAAGCTGGGGACAGAGCTGATTAAGAACCAACACATAGAATCCCTGTTTCCTCGAATTTCTAAGGACTTGCTGCTGGATCAAGTTCATTATGTCAGATGACCTCTTCCCTGAGGTCAAGTCCTCTCCTGGAAACTCTTCAGGCCTTATACAGGTAGAGGGTGGGGAGGTGTCATCCTCACCTCCACACCCAGTTCCCCTGACAAAGCCATACATCAAACTTAGCAGGGGATGGAGCTTGAACAGTCCTCAGTGGGCCTCAGGCCCTTTGCAAAATAGACTTCTGTCAGGTCTCTTTCAAACAAACCCAGAAACCCCCTCACCCCTGAATTCTGAATAACATAAGAAACTCACCCTGAGTCTGAGGCTAGAATCATCCCAGCTTTTCTAATAGTCTTGCTGCATTTGTGCAAATCAGTAACGGTCAATTCCTCAAGACTGAGATCCCGATTTTTTAATACACACTTGGCAGCTAGAATGTTCCAGTTGATGTTTGATTCTTGCAATTCCACAGCCATGGGGTTTTGGATACAACAGATAGGCTAGTTTGAATATAATCATTCTCAGTACATATGTTCATTGTCGAGTGTGTGTTACTGCGCAAAATCTTATAAGACTATAGCTCTTTGTCTTTTGAGGGAGAAAAAGAGATTCCCCCCTTCCCCCCAACTCACTCCATTCCTGATATACATTGAATCTTGATTTTGGGAATGAGACTGTGCTGGGTTCAAACCCCAGTTTTGCCACCTCTCAACTGTGTGCCTTTGGGAAAATTAACCTCTCTAAGCCTCAGTTTCCTCAGTTGCAAAATCCACATTCTATTAATTGCAGGATTATTTTAAGTATTAAATGATGCCCGGCATGGTGCATGGTATGTTAAGGAAGCATTCCAAAATTGATATCCGCTCATTCTATAACTTCTTCCCATATACCCCCCCCCTTTTTTTAAACAGGCCAGGCTTGTTAATGTCATTTGGGTGCACAACTGGAAAATTGTATCTTTAAAGAGAGAGCAGATCAACCATCAACCAGGGCCTAGACTACCTTGAAGGGAGTGAGATGAATCATAAATGTGCGGCGTCAGATCCTGTCTTTATAGAAAATATTATTTTCATCATGGACCTTTTTTTTAGCATTGATTCTTTTAAAAATACTGCATTAATTACTATTTATCTTGATAACGTACTTTTTTGGCAAGTGTTTAAATTTTGTACCCAAAGGAATGCTCCATTCATCTGGCCCTAGTCCTGCCCTGCCTACACCAGTTTGTGCTGGTCACACCACCATTTAGGTCCTGGACTGGCACAGGCCAAGAAGCCTGTAGAATGACCGGGGATCTTCCGCTGACTTTGAACTAGCGCTTTTCAAGCCCTAGAAGGCTTGCGCTGGCCAAGAAAGGAGAGATGGGGGTGGACTACAACTCCCAGGAGGCCGCGCGGTGCGGCGCCCTCGCCGATTGGCTGCGTGGGCCCCGCCCCCGCTCCGCCCGCGCTCCGCCCCTGCCTCGGGGACCCTGGGCCGCGAGCCCAGGGCTAGGGCGCTCCTGAAGCCTACTACCCAGTGGAGACTCGCCCGGCCAACAGGCTTCATGGCGGCGAGGCCAGTGTCCCGGATTCTGCGGCGGGTGCTGAGGTCCAGCGTCCGGAGCTGCAGCTCGGGGGCTCCAGTGACGCAGCACCGCCCGGGGGAGCCCTCCCAAACTGCAGCGGAGGTGAGCCCGCCCACATCCACACCTTCCCCACGGAGGGGCGGCCCGGCCAGCTGGCCCTTACCCTGAGAAACACCCAGGCTGGGCCGCAGTGGCCGCTTCCGGGAGGGACCCTTCAACACTTAATTGGGGGTGGGGAGAGGAGCGGAGGAATGCTCTCTGAACTGCCCAGTCTCACCCGATACCCCAAGGCGAGGGTGCTCCTTGGGGTGCTGTTTAACCACCTCCCTGCCCACCCAGCCATGGAACCCCTTCCAGGTAAGAGTGACTGCTAGAGATGGGGGCTCAGGCAGGTGGGGCTCTGCGTCCAGTGAGTTGTTTTGAGTGCCCTTCTCAGCCCTTCCTCACCCACCCTGTTTCTTGAGCATTTTGCTCCCTCCCCCTCAGTGGAGGTTGTCTGGGTGCGATCAGGTATTCTTGTGTGACACCCTGCTTCACAGTGTGACACTGGCTAAAAATGTCACCTTGGTGCACCGGTAGTCAGTTGTCACTTCTGTAGTCACAGGGCTCAGCGACTTGTCCTTCACTGACTCTTTCAGTTTCATCCTCCTGTCCCTTAGGAAGGGCTCAGCCTCATTCTGGAGCAGAATGGAGCCGGATCCTCTGTTTCCTTAAGAGAATCCCAGTTTTCCTTAAGGTTTGGGAGCGGCCCCTGCAAGTCCTTCACAGCACCCCACAGAATGATTCATGTCCTAACAAGTTTTAAGTTTCGTGGTGTTTTTTTGCCCATGTGCTCAGGGAATAATTTGGAGAGAAGCAGGTCTCTGTCATTTGTTGAAACCTCTTTTCTGGACCCATCCAGTTCTTCTCCCATTCCCTAGCATGAGGCTTCATGTCCTGGGAATCATGGTGCCTCTCCACACCACTGCCACTGTGGCTCAATGAGGGGGAGGGCCCCAGCCTGACTTGCTTTCCCCCAGGTCTGATCCCTTCTAGAATCCTCAGATAATCAGGCCTCCTTGCTGGGAAATGAAGTTTTTCAGTATCCTTGAACTCCCAACTTCCCTGAGGAAAGGAGAGGAAAGCAAAGATTGCTGAGAGGGCTTTAAAGAATTCAGTAAAAGGGAAGTTTCTTCTCCCTCCTGCCCTTACTTTTCTTTGTGCCTTTCACCAGAGGACCTGTGCTAAGTGACTTCAAACTCAGTCTCCTTTAGTCTTCTCGGTAAGCCGTGTGAGGTCAGGAGTTTGCATTTTCAGGTGAGGGGGCTCCTTGAGGTTAACTTCCCTGGAGTGACAGAGCTGAAAAGTAAGGGAGCAGGAACTCAGACTAGCACCTGTGGCCCTGCCTCTTCCTTGAGGGGAGGGGAGAGTGAGAGGCTCTCCCGCCCTTTCCTTTACCCTGTAAGGGGATACAATTAGCAGATTAAGAACATAGACTCTGGAGCAGAATGCCAGGGCTGGAAGGAATCCCAGCCCTACCCCTTAGTAGATATATGAACTTCAGCGGGTCCCTTCACCTCTCAGTGTCTCAGCCTTCTCATTTGTAAAATGGGTATAAGTGTCTTCTACCTAGGGAGGGTTATAGAGATTAAAAAAGTTAATATATGTACTTAGAACAAAGCCTGACACACGTGTTGTGTTATGTACGTATTTGTTGTAATTATTGTTAACCTTGCCACCATTGACTCATGCTATGTCCCATTGGCCCCCTCCCACTTTACACTCAGGGTGGCTATTCTTTCCACTACTTGGTCGTAGATCTCCTATGCTGGACATTCCCCACTAGGGTTATCCTCAGCAGGCAGGTTGCTTGTTAGGTGCTCCCCCGCCTTTCTGCATGGTGCTTAACATAGTACTCTGCAGGCAGTGGCATCAACAGATATTTTTGACTGTTTGAAACCCAGCTAGTGAGGGGGCATATGGAAGAGTAGAATGCTGGACAAGGGGTTCCAGGTTTTCACCTTCACTCTGCCTCCAATTTCACTTGGGTCCTGGGTCTGTCCCTTCCCCTCTCTACATGTCTTTAAAACCAGAGGGTTGGGGCTTCTGGGTGGCTCAGGCAGTTAAGCGTCGGACTCTTGATTTTGGCTCAGGTCATGATCTCACAGTCATGGGATTGAGCCCCATGTCAGGCTCTGCACTGACAGTACAGAGCCTGCTTGGGATTCTCTCTGTCTCTAAATAAATAAATAAATAAACATTAAAAAAAAAGAAAAGAAAAGAAAAGCAAGAACAGAAACAGAGGGTTGGACCAGCCCATCTTTATGCAGAGCACAGAATGTCTTTAAGAAAATCTCAGAGGTGAGGCAAGTCTGGAGATATATACCATCAGCCTATTCAGAGCTTGCCAGTTGGCAAGAGCAGGAGTAGGGCATTGGGAATCCCTGTCCTTGCTTCCCTTCCTGCAGGGCACCTTTCCCTATACCCTGAGAGGTGCTGGGAAAGACTGACGGAAAGGCCACTGAGCGCTGTCTGTGTACCAGGGTGTGGGTGTGAGAGAGGGGTGAGGTGTGCAATGGTTGCTGGCTGGGAGGCAGTGGGAAGTGGGCCTTCGCCTTGGTCCCAGGACAAGTTCAATAGCTTCTACAGGTGGAAAGGAGAGGTGGCAGAGTGTGGGTAAAGAGAGCAGGTGGGTGGAGGAGACGCAGCTACCTGGTGTCCTGATTGGGATGGCCCAGACCACCTTCTCTGCAGGGCTTACCCTGGCCTGGAAGCACTCCACCCCTCTTTCTTCCTCCCAGGCTCCATGTTGTTGGGACCACAGGGGGCTCGCCTCAGGTCCTGGGCCTGTTGCCTTGGGCCAGAAGCAGGGGAGAGGGTGACTTTTGGCAAGGCAGAGGCACCCAGCTTTTCACACGGCCAAAAAGACCAAATGTTGGAGAGGGGGTTATGCAGGAAGGAAGTGGGCGTAGGAGGAGAAGATAGAAGGGGACAGCAGGGCCTGGTCTGGGGCAACGGCCCACAAAGGGAAAGAACTTGAAAGGGTTATCTTGAGTTCTAGTCTTTCCTTCAGAATCTTTGTTTCAGTGAAGTGTGACGATCTGAGCCAGGAGCCATAGGTGTAAAGACCTTACACTTAAGGGGTGATGGAGGGAGGGAGAGGGGGACTAGGCACCTTGCTAGGGCTTCTTGTGTTTTGGTTTTGGTCTTTGGTTGTTTGTTTTGTTTTTAGAAAAAATTTTTTTAAGTTTATTTATTTATTTCGGGAGAGACAGACACAGTGTAACTGGGGAAGGGGCAGAAAGAGAGAGGGAATCCCAAGCAGTCTCTGTACTACTGTCAGCACAGAGCCTGATACAGAGCTCGAACCCACAAAACCATGAGATCATGACCCGAGCTGAAACCAAGAGTCGGACGCTTACCCGACTGAGCCCCCAGGCACCCCTAGGTTTTCTTGTTTAGTAGAGATTAATTTTGAGGCACCCCTGGTATACATCATTCCAAATTGCAGGGATCCCAAATCAGAGCCACTGATATTTAAGTGTGTCATGTGTTCTTTTTCTCTTGAATAACCTTGCTATTTGGAGGCTGGCCTTTATCATTCAAACCAAATGCCCAAAGTTAGGGAGTACCTTGAGGCCAGTGTCTATCCCTTAACTAACTCCTTTGCACCACCCTTCACCCCACCACGCCTATATCTGCAGTGGGTAGGTAGGCAAGATACAACCAGGAGCTTATGGTAGACTGCCTAGGGCATGGTTACCTGCACTTGTATCCATGGTCCTGGAGGAGCCCAGACACCACTTGTCCTGTTTTGGGTTGTGTGACAACAGATCTGAAACCCCAGCCTTGGCCCATCTACCATTAAATAGCGTGGGGACCTTGCAGGACCAGGGAAACTGGCAAGACCAAGAAAACTAGTCACAGCACACACATTTGTGGTGCTCCTCCACAAATTTGTTTAATAGATCGATATATGTAAGTATTATCGTATTATATTTTCTTAATATATTATATTAAGAAAATGGCAGGGTGCCAGAACTCCTCCAACTGAGTTAGGTAGACTTATTTTCCACCCTTTATGGATGAGGAAACTAAGGCCTAAAGAATTTGGCTGATTTGCTCTATGGCTAGTTAGTAATAAAGCCAGTCCTGTAATTCAGGTGTATCTACTCCCAGAGCCTCTGCTTAGAACCAACAAGTACCCCTGGATTAAAATAGCTCCCGATCCTGGTCTTGCTAGGGCAGTGGTTCTCAGCCAAGCTACAGAGCGAAGAGCTGACACATTAAAAAAAAAAAAAAAGCCAGGACCCCATCTCAGAGCAATTGAGTCAGAGTCTTTGGAGTGGGGCTCTGGTATCAGCACTTCTTAGAAGCACTCCTGGCTATTTAGATATGCGATCAGAGTTGAGAGCCACTGTACTTGGTGAAAGCATTTTGACAGTAGAGACCAGCCTGGAAATGAATGACCCCAGTGTGGCTGGCTTTGCACATACACCACCTTGCTCTTCTGATTAAGGACCGGCCTATTTGTTTATCCATACAGTGGCATACTTTGTAGATGCTGGGGTACTGAATCAGGAGGGCTTCCCCACACTGGGGAAGCAGCCTGGTCCAGCAGCTAAGGGCCTTCTGCTCCTTCTGATGTGTCCCAGCCCTTCTTGGGTGAGAAGCATCGCTGTCCCCCCTGCCCAGTAATGCCCTCTGGGTCCAGGGCTCCTCTGACTGGTGCTGATGTTTTTTTTCCTCCAGGAGGTTTAAAGGAAAGGGAAAAATAGAAGAATGAAAGTAGGACATGCAGTGTTGGAGGAGAGAAGAGGCAGGGATGAGGGTTGTTAACATCAAAGTGAAGAGTTTGCAAGTCTGGCTGGGTGAGAGACTGTATGGGGGGTGGGGGATGGGAGGGGAGGGTACTGGCAGTACAGACTCTGAATGAATCTAGATAAAGTCACCCCAGGTCTCAGCAGTGAAATCCGGCCTGCCCCTCCCAGGGCCACAACAGACTGCCTGATTCCATTCTCCGTTGCCCCATGATGCCGCTTGCTACCCGGTTTCCGCTGAGTCATGCTCCTTGGTCCTCTCACTTGCTCCCAATTCCTTTCCTTTGGCTCTTCTCTCACCCAGCCACCAACCCCCAACATGTTAAGATTAGGGTGAGGGCGACTAGTGAGGAGGTGACTTCTGAGATGACTAACAGATTCCTGGTTATAAATAGCTGTTGATGAAGAATTGGGTGCCCCTCTGCCGGAAATCCCAACTTCCAGGCATCTGATCTCTTGGACTCAAGGTCAGTGGGGGCTCTTGGCTCTGTAGTGGCCTCTGCTCCACCCCCGAGGCTACTGGTGGAAAGGCAGTGGGGTGAGTAGGAAGATAGGAAGTCCTGTTAGGATTGTAACAGACAGCAGTTCAGAGAAGTGACTGTTGCTTGCTTCTCATGGGACTGTGAGCAGGGTTTCTTGGAGAATGGTGGGGACACTGGCCTTGGGGTGGGCAGAGTGAGGTCACTTTTACGGACCCAGGAAAATCCTGGAAGCACCCTCACATATTTTCACTCAGTTGTAAGTATGTGAGTCAGTGGCCCTTGACTTTCTATCTCCTGAGTCGGTGGCCCTTGACCCCGGGTATACCTTAGAACCACCTAGAGAGACTGCAAATGCAAGTGCTCAGAGATCCAAATTCAGCTGGTCTCCAATGGAAGTTTTTTCTTAAGCTGCCAGGTGATTCTAACGTGCAGCCAGGGCTCAGAAGGTCGCTGAAGTCCATATTCCTTCTTGCTGGGTACAGGTGAACGGTTGGCCTGGGCCTCAGGAGGGCCTGAGGTCCTCTGCTGTCTTAGATTACAAGACCGTGATAATCCTAGGTGTTTACCTGAGCACATAGCTGTGTTCTTATTTTACAGCTGGGGAAACAGGCTTGGAGAAGGTAGGGAGCTTTCTCAGGGTGTCAGATCACACCTGGCCCAGAAACCAGGGGTGCTTGCCCCCCAGTGCAGATCCCTGTCCATAGACCTCATGAACAACCACCAGGGTCATGATTTCTTTGTTATAAAGATTCTAAAGAAAGGACTTCTCCCACCATGTACACCGTCCCATGGGCCTTTTCAGATTCGCCCTTTGCAATTAGAGGGAAGAATTTAGAACTTGGACTCAAAACAACCTAGATTTGAATCCTGGGCCTGCCAGTGGTGTTCTTGAGCCCCATCCAAACTTTGGTTGCAGTAATCCCTTATGGGGGTAGATGTAGGAATTGAGCAGAGAATGTTCTTTGGACACTTTGAGATATTGTGTAAATGTTCCCTCAGTAGAGCAGCTCTCTCTTCAGCATCTGTCATGACTGAGGGTTGTGCTCTCAAAGCAGGAGATCAGACTAGATCTGGCTTGGGAAAAGGGTGAGGTTGGCTGCCTCCTTTCTCTCCCCTGGAGGAGTTTAGGCCTTGCAGGGAGCAACTAGCAATCTCTCTAGGTTCTGGACAGTGGGTGCATGATGGTTCCTTCCATCAATGGGTGGGGTAGAGCATGAAGACGGGTAATCTCCGCAGGGAGTTAGCGGATGATCATCCCAGCCCCTCCATTGTGCCTTCCTGGAGGCTGGTGGTCTCATTCCTTCTGCAGGCTGCCTCGGTTGTGCTGTCCTTGCCCCCCAGAAGCCTTCTGCATGAGGGGACCCCTCCCCATGACTATCCCCCCTCCCTTCCCCAGCTGTTTGTAGTCCTCAGCTGCTCCCAACTGCTTGGCCTGGGCAGTGGCGAGGCCCCAGGGAGCCCAGCCGACAGGGGAGTAGTTATGGGGAGGTAGCTTGTGTGACACCCACCCCTCAGAGTTGGTGAGTTTGCTTTGAGCTCCTGTCTCCCATTGCAAAGGTAAGGAATAGGAGGTCTGGTTGGAGAAGTGGCTCACCGTGTCCCAGGCAGTGCAGTGGCAGCAGCCCAGGCCATCATCCTCTTGGTTACCCACCTTCTCTCCTCCGTTCTGGACATGCTCGCCAGTTGGCATAGTTGCCGGGTGCTGAGTGGCTCATTCTCTCCCACTGGCCCGTCCAGGAAATACTGGAGATGTTTGTTCCTGGACAGGCCTCCTTTGAAGGAGGGCATGGGCTGTAAGGTGGTGATAGGGAGAGAAAGGGGGCAGGGCAGGGCAGCTCTGTCCCTATAGAGGTCCTTCGCCCTGGGGCTGAGTTGGGGCATAGGGGACAGGTCCTTCCCTGCAGGCCTGTTTGCCAGTCTGTGAGTGAGAGGGAGAAACTCCACTCCCCCCAGGACTACAGAGCCCACACACATGTCAGAGGTGAGGGTGAGGGAGGGAATGGCTGATGGGAGGGGGCTTCTGTCCCCAGGCGGGCTCTCCTCGCGCTCTCCCCCAGCCAGGGCACCAAGGCCCACATTGCCTCCGGCTGCATTGCAGGAGCTGTCCAGACGGAGACATTTCCTGCAGGAGCACGCGGCCCCCTTCTCCGCCTTCCTCACCGACAGCTTCGGCCGGCAACACAGCTACCTGCGGATCTCCCTCACTGAGAAGTGCAACCTCAGATGTGAGTCACCTTCCTGGGCCCCTGTCCCCTGCTGAGGCAGCTTCTGAACTCTCCCCAGGCCCAGGAATCCTCCTCAACCCTCCCCATTCCTCCTACAGGCCTCTCCGCCCACCCTTCTTCCCTGCTTGCCAGGTGGGGTTCCGGGGCACAATGGGGGTCAAGGTTGAGTTTCATGATCCTGGGAGCTGGCTTCTCCTCGGGACTGGATTTGAGAACAGAATTACCATTGAGATTGTACCTAAATCTCCCTCTTCAGGACTCTGTCCCCTTCCCTCCTGTTTCACATTGTCCCTGAAGTTCAGGACGTGGCCAGGGGCAGGAGTAGGGGTCCTGGAGACCATAAACACGTAAGGTACACAGCAGTGCCCGTGGCCAGCACTGCCAGCCATAGACACACTCCAGTCCCATGACAAAAGTTGTCTGGGGCCAGGCGGATACACAGAGTATTCATTTCATAATCGTTTGCCAAGTGCTCTGGGGGTGCGTCCACTGCTGGAGGGACTTTCAGAGTTTGTTTGTCCCTCCCTTTCCACCCACTCCCTTTCCACCCTCCCTCCTGCTTTCAATGGTAGCTCCCAATAACAAATGTATTTATTTCATGGCCCAATAAATACGTGTGTGTGCAGTAAATGTTTAACCAGACAGTACTCACTGCATGCAGTCCTGATATTCTGATACTCTTTACCTGTTCTATTCTGTTTTAAAAGACCAATTCTGGACCCTTCAGTGATTTGACTAAATGCATCCTCACTTGCCCCATTCTGCTACCTCACCCTGAATAAGTAGTCCCTCAGTCTTCCAACCTGTGAAATGGGGCTGATAACCTGAAATAGATAGGCTGGATAAGCGAACGCTTGTCACTGTAGAGGAGAGTGACTTCCAACAGGTCAGAGAGTACCTCCCAGCCTATTTCACTTTATGACCCAAACATGCAGGGGTAACTGTTTGCCAAACCAGATGAAATGAAAGAGGGTGAACAGCACCAGAAGGAATGGGCTCAGGGGCCCTGGCCTTCCAGGCAGACCCTGCCCAGCCACCCCATGTGCTAAGGGAATCAGCAGCTTGTTGTCCCCTACTTCAGGCTGGGCTCTGCTCTCTGCCTGCTTCATCCTCTTTAATCCATACCCTCAGCTTCCCCTCTGAGGGAAGAGGGGGTGTTGACATGTTACAGATGAGAAACGTGAGGCCCAGAGAGAGTCTGTAGGGTCTGTGCTAGCTCACATTGGCGAGGTCACTCCTCACCATCCAGGAGTAGATGGCCTGGTCAGGGAGTGGGGGCCTGGAGGCACTGTGGGCCAACCACTGTGGCCACATCCTACCTCCGCGTCCCCTCCCTTCCCCTCAGGTCAGTACTGCATGCCTGAGGAGGGCGTCCCACTGACCCCCAAGGCTGACCTACTGACCACAGAGGAGATCCTGACCCTCGCCCGGCTCTTTGTGAAAGAAGGTGTAGACAAGATCCGTCTTACTGGGGGAGAGCCGCTCATCCGGCCGGACGTGGTGGACATTGTGGGTGAGTTTGACCAGAGCTGTGGCCCCTTCTCCCGGCTACGGCCTCATCCTGCTGGACTTCAGTATTCATGTCGGCAGCTAACATCTGTTCAGAGCATAATGCTCACTCAGCCCTACCATCTTCTGAGACAGTTACCTTGATTATCTCTATTTTCTTAGAAAATGAGGCACAGAAGTTCAGTAATTTTCTCAGTGTTATGAAGCGGGTAAGTGCCAGAGCCCGGTGGCTTGCTGTCACGTCTAGACTAAAGTCTTCACCAGGGCCCTGAGGCCCACGTGGTCTGGCTTTTGCTGACCTCTGAGACTTCTTGCCTGCCCCTCGGCCTCCATTCACACCGCCAGGCCTTTGTCCTTGCTCTTCCCTTTGCTGGGAGCACAGGTGACACTGCTTGCCTCGTTCAGGTCTCTGCTCACATAGGATCTCCTTGGAGAGGAGTCCTTGACCACTCTCTCTAAAGTGCATCTCCATATACTCACCCCAGCTACCATCTGTCTCTAAAGTCGGCAAGCTAGAGCCCACAGGCCTAATCTGAGCTATCGCCTATTTATGTATGGCCTGCAACCTGAGAATGGTTTTTGTATTTCTAAGTGGTTGAAAAAAAAAATCAAAAGCAGAATAGCGTTGTGTGACACATGAAAATGACATGAAATCATAAATTCACTGTTAATAAAGTTTTATTGGAACATAGCTGCGCCTGCTCATTTACATATCTCCCACGGCTGTTTTTGCAGACTTGAATAGATGCTACAAAAGACCAGGTGGCCAGCAAAGCCAAAAATATTTACTGTCAGGCCTTTTGCAGAAAAAATGTGGCGACCCCTACTCGATTCCCTTATCCTACCTTATTTTTTCTTCATAGCATTTGTCTCGTCCAGTGTTGTGTTACTTGGTTGTATGTTTATGTCTCCTTTGTATTGGCTCTCCCTCCCGTTGACGGATGTCAAAGCTCTCAGGGAGCCAAGACAGGTTTTATAATCCCAGCACCTGGGAACATGCCTGACATGTAGCTGGTGCTTCCTGATGCTTATTGGTCTGGAGTATGATCTCTGAGGTAGGACATACCTGCATGTGAATGTCGGCTGTGCCTCTTATTAGCAGCATACCTTTGGGCAGCTCGTAAAATCCATTCTAAGCCTCCAACTAAGGATGAGGTTGATCTGAGGAGGAAGTGAGCAGGAAATGCCCGGCGCGTGGCTCTGTAAGGGGCCCTCTTGCCATGCGTTGTTTCTGTGCCCCAGCGTCAGGCAGAGAGAGAGGTCTTTGCTTATGTAGTTCTAGATGATGAAATCAGAGGGAAATAAGGTTCTGTGTTCTTGACTGCCAAGCCCCCACGCTTGCAGCTCTGGATGGGGTCTCCCAGGCCTCCATCCTCTGCCTCATTCGTTGGTTCAGTGACTGTTCTCTGGAACTTTCTTTTGTGCCTGATCCTGTGCTGGGGGCACAAAGGTGAATGAACTGCTGGCCCTGCTGTTGAGGACCCACAGCCTAGTGGTGGGAACAGCCCCTGGAGCCAGCTGTCCGAGAAGGACTCAGCAAGGGGAGCCCAGGAGTTGTGGAAGCCCAAAGAAGGTGCCCCTGCCAGCCTTTTCTTCCCTCCTTCACCATGGCCAGCCCAGTCCAGCCCACACTGGTCATGTCACCTGGGATCCTGCCATCAATCCTCTGCTGGATGAACCAGCCCAAGGGAGCTGACCCCCTGCTCCAGGTGGCTCCTCAGAGCTCAAAGCAGACTGGGTTCCAGGAAAGGACTGAACCTGCTGAACCCGGCTGGCTGCCAGGCCCAGCCCCCCTCATTCAGGCCTCAACCTCTGCCCTCTGGCACAGGTTTCATCTTAAACCTCTGTGTTACGTGACAGGGCCTGTGGGAGAGCAGAGGGGGTGGGGATCGCTGCTGTTCAGAGAAGGATGACTGAGTACAGACTCAGTCCTTCCATGGAAGCCGCTGACCTGCGTGGAAGAAAAGAATGGAAGCCAGGAAAGCTGGCAGCCTGTCCCCAATTGCCGCTGCAGATTCCTTCCTCACCCTGGGCCTCCGTGTCCTCATCTGTGCACTGGCCACTTCAAGGGTCTTCCCTGCTGTAATGGCCCATGGTTATTGGTCCTGGCTGATTGCATGGGGGTGGATAAGAGTTGATCAGCAGAGGGGTGCTAGGTAGGACAAGGCCCTGGCTGCAGTGACCTTCTTAGGAGGCTTTACCTCCCACCCCTAAGGGCATGGGTGTCCTGGGAAAGATAGCCCTCCTCTTCTCCCCCACAGTGCTCCAAAAAATGGCAGCCGCAAGGCCTTGGATTGCTCTGGTGCTGTGCTTACTAACACTTTGGCATCTCTCAGCCAAGCTCCTTCGGTCTTCCCCAGAGGTACTTCCTCAGAACACTGGGTGCTAGTGGGGAAGCAGGGCGGAGGGGAGGGGAGGGAATAGCAGTCAGAGCGGGGATGCTCACCAACACTTGTCCCCACGCTCCCAGGCTAGAGTATTGAGGGACCCCACCCAGGGCGCAGAGTGAAAGGGGTTGTGGGTTTGTCTGAGCCTGCTGGCCTGACCACTTCAGATCCCTGCCTTGGGCCTGGTGCTGCAGAACTCCCCATGGGGAGACTGCCCAGCCCACTCTGGCTCCCCACCTGTGGTTGCCATGATCCCCGGTGCCAGCCCCGGACTGCCCGGGACTTCTCCCACGCGGCTTGTGTGGGAACGAGTTCCTCACCCCTTGCAGCTGAGCTGTTGTGAGCAGTAGCACCCAGCAGAACTTCTCCAGGCGGTGGAAGTGTTGTATAATGGTGTCGTGTTATGTGGGAGCTAGTGCTCACATGTAGCCTTGGGCACTTGGCGTGAAGCCCGTGTGACTCAGGAGCTGAACTGGTAACTTTATTACATTTTAAGTAATTGAAATCACCACATGTGGCCAGCAGGTATCCTGTCATAACAAAGGTTTGGTATTTTTTTTTTTTTTAACTATCATTCCCTATCTCCTTTTTTGTTTTTCTTAAAGTTTGTTTACTTATTAGAGAGAGAGAGAGAGAGAGAGAGAGAGAATGTGCGCTCAAGCAGGGGAGGGGCAGAGAGAGGGGAAGCATCTCAAGCAGGCTCTGTGCTGTCAGCACAGAGCCTGACACAGGGCTTGATCACGAACCTCAAGATCATCAAGAGCCGGACGCCCATCCAGCTGAGCCACCCAGGCATCCCGCCTAAACGAAGTAACAGTGTTTTTGAACTTTATAAGGATTGTGCGGTGTGTCTTTGAGGTCACACTCTCTCAGTGCAACCACAGTTCATACACATCATCCTGTGGATGGATGGATAGGAATTCGTTCCTATTCTCTGCCGTTCCTCTGTGTAAATATAGCACACTATCCGGTTAGTGAGGATTTGGGCTATTGCCAGGGTTTTGGTGTTCTAAACAGTGCTACTTTAAATATTTTTATTCTCGTTCATGCGTCCTGGTGTGCACTTCCTGGAGAAATGGGGTTGCAGCCTTGTAGAATGGGTAAATGGTTAACTTTGGAAAACAATTTGGTCTTACTTTTCAAAGTGGTTAGATGCCAGTCTCCTCTCGACCTAAGAGAGCCTTTTGAACCACCTCCTCCTCGACACTCAGTATGCGTACTCTGGGTGTTTGCCAGTTGAACGAGGATGAAATAGTATTTTATTTGGTCTTTGTTTGTATTTCCCTGTTGAAGAATGAGGTCAGGCCTCTCTTCACATGTTTGTCAGCCAAAAATATCTTTTGTGTAATGCCACATCTTGTCTTTTGCCCATATTTCTGTCTGGTTATTTGTTCTTTCATATTGGTTTGGTAAAAGTTCTTTACATATGTTGCACATGTCTTCTCCCAGTTTGAAAAAATAAGCAACATTTTGTATAGCAGTTCTGTTGATCAGTAGGGGTTCTTAAATGGATCAGTTTTGTCCTTTTGGTTAGCGCTTTTTATATCTTTTTATTGAAACACCTCGACCAAGGTCAGAACACCTACATCTGTTTCTGTTAAAACAATTGAAGTTTTTTCTTTTGCATGTATGTCCTTAGTTCATCTGTGGTTGATTTTTTGGGAAACGAATTTCATTTTTTTCCCATATGATAATCATTTTCTCTAGTTCTTTTTTATTGAAGCCTCTACTTCCTCTATAAATCTACCATGTGTGCCCGGGTGTGTTGTGAGTGCTGTTCTGCTGGTTAGCTTGTCTATCTTAATGCCAATGTCATACAGTCTTAATCACTGTAGCTTCATGATACATCCATTATCTGGTAGAGAAAGTTCTTTCTATTCTTCAGTAGTGGTTCAGCTATGCTTCTGTCCATGGAAATTTTAGAATCAGCTTAGCAAGTTTCATGGAAAATTCTCTTGGGATTTTTCTTCTTTTTTTTATTGTCTGAACATACACATAATATAAAATTTATTATCATAACCATTTTTAAGTGGACAGTTCAGTGGTATTTAGTTCATTCGCACTGTTGTGAGCCATCCCCACCATTCATCTCCAGGACTCTTTTCATCTTGTAAATCTGAAACTCGGTATCCATTAAACAGTAACTCTCCATTCTCCACTCCCCCCAGCCCCTGGCAACCACCATCATACTTTGTCTTTATGATTTGGGCTCCCCTAAAAACTTCATATAAGTGGAATCATGCAGTATTTGTCTTTTTGTGTGTCTGGATTATTTCATTTAGCATAATGCCCTCAAGATTCATCCATGCTATGGCATATTGCAGTATTTCTTTTTATTTTTTTTGTTTTTTCTTTTTATTTATTTTATATTTATTTTAGAGAGAGAATGAATGAGTTGGGAGAGGAGCACAGAGGTGGTGGCGGGGTGGGGGAGAGAGAGAGAGAGAGAGAGAGAGAGAGAGAGAGAGACTGACTATCTTAGGCAGGCTCCATGCTCGATGTGGGGTTAAATTCCATGACCCAGAGGTCATGACCTGAGCCAAAAGCCAGATGTTCAACTGACTGAGCCACCAGGCACCCTGCAGAATTTCTTTTTAAAGCTGAATAATATTTCACTTACATATATACCATGCTTTGGTAATCCATTCTTTGGTCAACTTGGCTTGTTTCTATATCCATGCTGCTATGAACATGGATATAGAAATATCTCTTTGAAACTCTGCTTTCAAGGAAATAGTGGAAGTGGAATTGCTGAGTCATATGGTAATTCTATATTTATTTATTTTGAGAAGAGAAAGAGAGAGTGTGTGAGTGTGTGCAGAAGGAGGGGCAGAGACAGAGGGAGAGAGAATCCCAAGCAGGCTCGGCACTATCAGCACAGAGCCCGACATGGGGCTCAATCCCATGAATTGTGAGATCAAATCTGAGCTGAAACCAAGAGTCAGACGCTCAACTGACTGAGCCACCCAGGCACCCAATAATAATATTTTTAATTTTGGGGGAACCCCCTGTACTGATTTCCACAGCACCTATACCATTTCACATTCCCACCAGTGGTGCACAGGGTTCTACCTTCTCCACATCCTCTCCAGCACTTACTGTTTCTGGTTTTTTTGTTTTTTGAGAGTAGCCATCCTAATGTGTGTGAGGTGGTATCATTGTAACTTCGATTTGCATCTCCCTGAGGATTAGTGGTATTGAGCATCTTTTCAAGTACTTACTGGCCATTCATATATCTGCTTTAGAGAAATGTCTGTTCAAATCCTTTTCCCATTTTTAAATTGGGTTGTTTTATTGTTGTTGCTAAAGTATAGGAATCCCTAATAGTCTGGATATTAACCCTTTATCAGATACATAATTTAGAAATATGTTCTCCCATTCTGTGGCTTGCCTTTTTACTATGTAGATAGTCTTTTGATGTGCAAAATTTTTAAATATTCCTGAAGTCCAATTTGCCAATTTTTCTTTTGTTGCTTGTGCCTTTGGTGTCCTATCCAAGAAACCAGTGCCAAATCCAGTGTCACAAATCTTTTATGCTATGATTTTTTTTCTAAAAATTGTATTGTTTTAGGACTTATATTTAGGACCTTGAGCCAGTTCCAGTTAATTTTTGTATATGGTATTTGGTAAATGTCCAATGTCATTCTTTTCCATGTAAATATCCAATTTTCCTAGCACCATTTGCTGAAAAGACTGTCCCTCCCCTATTGAATGGTTTAGGCACCCTTAAAATCATTTGACCATATATGCAGGGCTTTATTTCTGGACTCTTCCATTGGTGTATATGTCCATGCCAATACCACCCTGTTTTGATTACTGTAGCTTTATAATAGGTTTTGGAACCAGGAAGTGTGGGTCCTCCATTTGTTCTTCTTTTTCAAGATTGTTTTGGCTATTTGGGATTCCCTGAGATTCCATATGAATGTTAGGGTGGGTTTTTCTATTTCTACAAAACATGTCATTGGATGTTGACCGAGATTGCATTGAGTCTATAGATTTCTTTGGGTAGTATTGTCATGTTAACAATATCATATCTTCCAATCCCTGATATGTTTCCATTTATCTTTCATTTCTTTCAGCAATGTTTTATAGTTGTCATTGTACAAGTCTTTCTCGCCTTGGTTAATTCCTAAGTTTTTTATTCTTTTTGATATTGTAAATGGACATTTTTTATAATTTTCTTTTCATAGGGAAAAGAAAATGTGTATCTCTTGGGATTTTTAAAAATAATTTTTTTATATTTATTTTTGAGAGAGGGACAGACAGAGCATGAGAGGGGAAGGGGCAGGGAGAGAGGGAGACACAGAATCTGAAACAGCTCCAGGCTCTGAGCTGTCAACACAGAGCCCAACACAGGGCTCGAACTCACGAACCGTGAGATCATGACCTGAGTTGAAGTCAGATGCTTAACCGACAGAGCCACCCAGTCCCCCCACTGGGATTTTAATCTCATTAAATGTGTATATCAAATTGGGGAGAATTGACATAGTTTTTGTTCATATCTCACAGCCATCTCCTTCCTTTTCCCTTCTCTGTGCTCTAGGTGGCTGACCCCTAGCGTCACCCAGTGTCTCTTGCCTATTGGGTTTCTGATGGGTTTGGATTTCTGCACTGAGTTTTTGACAGTAACTGAATTCCCTCCAGGACTAAAACTCCCACTAAAAGTCCCTCTCCTCCATGGTGACTTAGATGGATTCCTAACTTAATTTTCTCTCCATTTGCCTTTGGTCCTAGGCATGGTAATGGATTCCCAATGTTGCTAGTCTGAGTGCTATATTATTCATTGTTGGAGCCCTTAATTCTACCCATAGCTTTGCAAGTAGTCCTGTCACTAAAGTCTTTTATTTTAACCAGCAGAATTAATGCTGTTTTATGCTAGGGTCCTGACAGATAGTGTCATTTTTTAAAATTACATTTTCTAATTGTTTTTGATATATTATAGCATTGATATGAAAATTAGGAGACTATGTCTGTTTAGATTCTTTGCAGTTTTCTATGCTAGCAACCATATCATCTGCACTAAGGGAATTTTTTTCCCTTTCTTTTGCCTTTAATTTCCTTTTCTTGTTCTATTGGAATATCTAAGACTTCAAGTATAATTTGGAATAGTAGTAGCAATAGAATAATATTCCTGATGTTTCCCCATTTAGACTATTTCTTATATTTTTTTCATAAGTAACTTTAACCAAGTAATGAAGTTTCCTTACTGAAGTTTTTTTTTAATTTATATATTTTTTTATATATGTTAGGATGATTCATGACCTTTTTTGTATGCTATTACTCTGAATGACAATATGGCTTTTCTTATACTAGACCTCTAGTACACCTAACCTACTGATGGTAAACTATGCTTTTATCTACTGTTAGGCTCAGTTTATTAATATTTTAAGTTTTCCATTTATAGTCGTGAGTGAAATGGGCATGTAATTTGCCATCCTCATGCCTGGCTTAACTGATTGTCCTATCAAATTTCAAATGAGTTGGGTAGTGTATTAGTCCATTCAGGCTGCTCTAACAAATATCATAGATAAGGTAGCTCATGAACAACAAACATTTATTTCACAATAGTGGAGGCTGGACATCCAAGACCAAGGTGCCAGTGTGGTCAGGTGAGGGCTCTCTTCTGGGTCACAGACTTCTGGTATCTTCAGGTAAGAGAAGGAGCTCTGTGGGGATCTCTTTTATCAGAGCAGAGATCCCTCCACCCTCAAGACCTAATCACTTCCCAAAGGACACACCTTCTAACACTGAGCGTTGGGATTCAACATGTGAATTTGGGGGGAGTCAGGGCACAAACATTTAACTGTAGCACATAGTATCCCCTCTTATTCTTTCATGTGCAGGAGTTGGTGTTAATCTGTGGTAATCACTTTGAAAATTTGATATGGATCTCACCTGTAAAATTGTACCTCGTATATTCTTTGCACAGAGATTTTTAACTGAATCTCCAATTCCTTTAATGTTATTGCACTATTCAAATTCTTGACTTCTTTA
Organism: Cryptoprocta ferox; assembly: GCA_028646485.1. Classification (NCBI taxonomy): domain Eukaryota; kingdom Metazoa; phylum Chordata; class Mammalia; order Carnivora; family Eupleridae; genus Cryptoprocta; species Cryptoprocta ferox. The sequence continues at coordinate 106,947,086 of CM053577.1, forward strand.
GAGTTAGTTTTGATCTTGTTTTTATGACATTTGTCATTATTTCTGATTTTCAATGTATTGCTTTGAAATTGTCGTTAATATTTTTTTAATCCATTTTATTTGCAATTTGATTTTATCTTAAATCTTATTGTGCTTTATTTCTACATTATCTTTTTTTTTTCTTGATAAATCTCACCAGAAGTTTGTCTATTGTGCTAGTCTTCAAGAAACCAACTTTTGGATTTGTTGAATCTTACTGTATTTTATTACTTCTGCTTCTATCCTGGTGTAGCTTATTGCTTTCATAAATTTAGTTACAATATTAATTTTTATTCTGATTTGTTTTTTGATCTGTGAAATATTTATTTACTGTTTTTAATTTCTAAACATAAGGATTTTGCATTTATATTTCATTATTAACTTATAATTTAATTATATAGTGGTCAGAGAAGCTTAACTGTATGATAATTATTCTTTAAAATGTATTGATGCTTGCTTTATGACCTAGTATATTGGCAGTTTTTATAAATGTTCTATGTGTGCTTGCAGAGAATGGTTATTTAATTATTGGATGGAGACATATTTGTTCATTGGATCCAGCTTGTTAATTTTATTGTTCAAACCTTTGGTTACCTCCGTTTGCTGGCTTTCTACCTGTTTGGGCTGCCAATAATAAATCAGTGAGTAGATTTGTTAATTTCTCCCAGAGGTCCTATTTTTTTATTTTATATATAGCTGAGGTGATATTATTAGGTTCATATGTGATTAGAATTGTTATGTCTTCTTCATAAATTGGTTCTTTTATCACTATGTAGTGATCTGTCTCCATAATGATGCTTGGGGTCTTTAAGATCTATGTATTTTATTTTAACTAAAGTTACATCAGCTTGCTTTTGGCTTTAGTAAGACCATTGTATCTTGTTTCACCTCTTTACTTTAAATCTTTTTATGTTATTATACTTTAGATATGTTTGTTACAACGGTACACAACTGTTACTTTTGTTTCTCATATCAAATTTGACAATCTGTGACTTAGTGAGTTTATTCTAGATACTTTTATTGTGATTATTGAAATATTTACACTTGTTTCTGTAATCCTTTGTCCTACTTTTTCTATGTTTCTTTTTCCTCTCTTTTGGCTTTTTAAATAAATGATCCCTCCTTCTTTCTAACAAGAGACAAGAACTTGAGCATACTTGTAGGCCTTTGATTTTGTCAGCCCTCCCTCCACCATTATTGGGTTTTTTGTTTGTTTATTTTTGAGAAAGAGAGAGAGATACAGAGCATAGTGGGGGGGGGGGCGGCACAGAGCAAGAGAGAGACACAGAATCCAAAGCAGGCTCTCCAGGCTCCGAGCTGTCACACAGAGACCGACGCGAGGCTTGAACCCACGCATTGAGAGACCATGACCTGAGCCGAAGTCGGATGTTTAACTGACCGAGCCACCCAGGTGCTCTGTTGGTATTTTCTAGAATTTTATTTCTGGGTTACTAGAACTACTCTGCCTCTCTGTGTCTCTTAAGCCCTCCCTGTCTTTTAAGATAACAAACTTCACCAAGGTATTTGATCACTCCATATTCTCATAATTCTTGTGTAAGATTCTTTCTCATCTTATTTGAGTATTTTCTCTAAAAGTTGTTTGATGTGTGTCTAATGGTGAATCTAATTTTGATGGTGAATCTAATTAAATCTGGCAGGTAGTTTTTATGTTTTAAAGTAGGAGAATAGAAGTTTTAATGTTATTTGAATGCATATAAAACGTTAAATTCAAGGTCCATTCCTTAGTTCTGTGAAAAATGTCGCTGCATTGTTTGTTTATAGCCAATTTGCTGTTGGGAAAAGTCTGATATCAGTTTGGTTCTTGATCTTGGTAGGTGATACATTCTTTCTCTCTGGAGGTTATTAGAGTGTTTTCTTTGTGGCTGATTTTCTTAAATTTTACTATAATACCCTGAGGATAGACTTTTCCTCATTTGTCCTGTTGACATTCAGTGAAATTGCCCTTTCAGTATGAGGCCATTTGTTTTAAATTTGGGGAAAATTCTCTCCATTACTTCTTTCGAGATAGTTCCTTCTTGCCAGTTTAATTTTTTTCCTGGGACCTCTTTTATCTGGATGTTGCCCCTTCTACTTAAAGCCTCCACAGTTTTCAAATTACATTTTGATTTTTTACTCTCTTCCTCTTTTTCCTGGGAGAGCCCTAAATCTTACCTTCTAACTCACCATGTTACTATATATTTTATTTCTTGTATTTTATGCTTTTACTTACTATGTCTTTCCCCTTGTTCTTTTTTACAATGAAAATTTTTCTGTCCTGTCTTTAATATCCTTTGTTGTTCCTTTTATTGTATTTATCATGTTTATCTTACATTGATCTGTTTTCATCATTTTCCTTCTATTATATATTTTACAGGGTTTTTTATGGTGGGGAGCAGGGAACTCCAGTTGTCCTCCTCAAGGGTCTCCTTAGTTTAGCTGGTAAATTTGTTCCCTTGAGGATATTAGCCATTCTGTGTGGGACTGCATAATGGGAAAAGATTTAAGGCCAGATCTTGGTCATTGATAGGCCCAGGGGGCTCAAGAGCTAAGAATATCACAGTTGTTCACTCATGTTTGTAACCTTCCCACCAAACAGCCAGCCTTACCATGCGTGAGTTGTATACCACACAACTCCAGGAGGTGGTATTTGCTTAGCTTATGAGAATGACACCTCCTACCATCATGTAATATGGCAACCTTGCAGGTCTTCACCTTCAAACCCTCAGGAAGAAGCAGATTTGAAAGGAGGCAGTTACCCTTGATTTTAACCCACCAGTTCTAGGGCTTTGGAGGGGGTGGATGGAGGAATGCATGCCTAAGGCTGTTGTCTTCAGCCCCTCTTCCAGCCGGGCTGTTGCAGTTTCCCTGAGTTCACCTCTGGTGGATTCCCCAGCTAGTGCTCTGGGGTTGTTGACACTGATTTCTTCAGTTAAGGGGACAAATGATATTGTTCTGAGGTATCAGTGGAGGAGGGCAAGATTCAAGCTTGAATTACCTTGTTTTCCTTTAACTGCTCACCTCCTCTGCCTTCTACCTCAGGCTACAAACTCCCTCCCCAACACCAGTTCCAAAGAACTCTCCTTCTTCCCATGCTGTTCCTCAAGATTTTCATTTCTTAAAGGTCCTGGATTCTTTGTTTCTTCAGAGTTGATTTGGTGAAGGAAACCAACAACTACTGCTAAATTTCCATGTTTTACTTTCCCACAGTAAAGCTCTTCTCTTGTTAACCTTGAAAATAAAAACTACCAAGTTATTTTTACCGGCAGAAATGGGTTTATTCAGGAATAAAAGAGAATTGCAATCTGGGACAGACAAACTGTGGCAAACCGGAGGCAAGTCTGGAGAGCAAAAGGAGCTGTAAGCTTTTTATGGAGAAAAGGGTAAGTCAGGAAGGCTGCTAGAAAGGAAGAGTCCATTGGAGTAAACAGGGAGTTCCATATAGTGGCTTCTTCTTGGCTGAGCTGTTGCCAGGGGGATAAGGGAAGTGTGTCTTTCTCCAACTGGGCCAAGTGCCATTGTCAAGTCCCTCTCTTCCAGTTGGGTCTGCAAGTGACTGAGTGGTCAAGGGAGACAGTACCCCTGCCAAAAAACTCCCAACTTCATGTGAGTGGGGTTTCCCATGATTAACTTTCACACTTTTTAAAACAACAACTTTTATTTTTAAACTTCTATTTTCTTATTACAAGAATAATACATGTTTATTTCAAAGAAGCAAGAGGAATATCATTACTGTCCAGTTGCAACAACTATCACCATTTTGGTTTGGTGACCTGTTTCCAACCATGACTGAATATAACCTGTATATTTCCCAACATCCCTAACATTATTTTACAGTCATTTTTGGTTGCATAATACTCCATCATCCAGACAAAGCATAATTTAGCCAGTTTTCTATTGTTGGCTATCCGAATGATTTCCCTCTTTTCTTTATTATGTATTGCTCTCTAATAAACATTCTTGTAGATAAAATATTATTTGTGTCCTTAATTATTTACTTAGTATTTACTTAGGTTAAATTCTTTTTTTCAAGTTTTATTTATTTGAGAGAGCACAGTCATGTGTGCATGGGCAGATGAGGGTCAGAGAAGGGGAGAGAGTATCCCAAGCAGGCTCCGTGCTGTCAGCATGAAGCCCAGTGCAGGGCTCAATCTCACAAACCATGAGATCATGACCTATGCCGAAACCACGAGTTGGCCACTTATATGACTGAGCCACCTAGACACCCTTCCTTAGGTTAAATTCTTAAAAGTGAAATATCAGGTCATAGGCCTTATAAAGTTCCCCATACTACTTCTCCCCAGATACAGAGCTCATTTCCAGAAAAGTTATATAAGTATAGTCTTACATCATGAACATGTGTATTTCCTCACACCCCTGCCTGAGCTGGGTGTTAATTTTGTGATCTTCTGTTACCTTTTTCTCAACCCAGTTTCACTTGGGCAGTTTACTTCTGCTTTCTGCACCCGTGTAGAGCTGAGCAGATTATTTACCAAGATTCATGCATTCGGGTGGTTTGAAGTAAATTTTTCTTCTAGATAAGTACCTATAAAAATCACCTATAATCCTCCTGATCACAGATAACTACTGTGGACATTTTTACACAGTTATCTGTTCTATAGATTTAAATGTAAGCAGGTGGGTTTTTTTTTTTTTAAGTCCCATTCCTTTGTTATTTTGTATACAATTCTGGGAGAATTCTTTTGCTCAATCCAGTCTTGCTCATTTACTCTGCATAGGTGTCCATTCCAGCTTTTCATCTAGTTTGTTTACTTTCTATACCTATACTTTTTTTTATTTTTCAGGAGTTCTAATTAATTTTTTTCAGAATGTGATATCCCCCTGAGGATATTAACTCTGATTTTTTTTTGACATATAATTCACATACAACCTTGTTAGTTTCAGGTGTATAACACAATGATTCAATATTTTCATATATTGCACAATGAACACCACAATAAATCTGGTTAATATCCATCACTACACGTAATTATATTTATTTTCCTTGTTATGAGAACCTTTGTGATCTGTCTTAGCAACTTTCAAATATACAATCAGTATTATTAACTACGGTGACCATGCTGTACATCTCATCCCCCATGAATTATTTATTTTATAACTGATGTGTGTATCTTTGACTACCATCATCCATTTTACCCACTCCCTATCCCTCACCTCTGGCAACCACCAGTCTATTTTCTTTATCCGTAAATTCAGTTTTCTGTTGTTTCAGATTCCACACATAAATGAGACCATATGGTGTTTGTCTTTCCCTATCTGACTTATTCCATGTAGCATAATGCCTTCAAGGTCTATCTATGTTACAGATGGCAAGACTTCCTTTTTTATGGCTAAGTAATATTCTATTGTATATATACACCACCTTATTTTTTCCCATTCATCATCACTGGATGCTTAAGTGGTTTCCATGTCTTGGTTTTTGTAAATAATGTTGCAATGGACAATGGAGATGCACATATCTTTTGAAGTTAGTGTTTTTGTTGTGCCTCTTTTTTTCCAGATTAATACCCAGAAGTGGCATTGTTGAATCATATGGTAGTTCTAATTTTAAGTTTTTGAGTAAAGTGTATAATTTTCCATAGTGGCTATGTATATTTACATTTCCATCAACATTGTACAAGGTTCTCTTTTCTCTATGTCCTCACCAACACTTGTTATTTTTTATCTTTTTGATCATAGCCATTCTAAAAGGTGTGGGATGATATCTTACTGTGATTTTGATTTGCATTTCCCTGATGATTAGCCTGTTGGCCATTTTGTGTATCATTTTTGGAAAAATATCTGTTCAGATACTCTTCCCATTTTTTATTTTTTAACTTTTTAAAAATTTATTTATTTTGAGAGCAAGTGAGAGAGTGGGGGTGGGCGTAGAGAGAGGAGAGAGAGAGAATCCCAAGCAAGCTCCATACCGCCAGCGAGGAGCCCAACTTGTGGTTTGAACTCCCGGACACAAGACCATGACCTGAGCTGAAGTCTGACACTTAACTGACTGAGCCACCCAAGTGCTCCCTCTGCCCATTTTTTAATTGGATTGTTGGGTTTTTGCTATCGAGTTGTATAAATTCTTTATATGATTTACAAATATCTTCTCCCATTCAGGATGTTGCCTTTTTATGTTGTTGATGGTTTACCTTTTAGTGCAGAAGCTTTATTTTATTTTATTTTATTTTATATTTTATTTTATTTATTTATTTGGTGCAGAAGCTTTTTAGTTTGATGTTTTCCCACTTGTTTATTCTTGCCTTTGCTTTTGGTGTCAGCTCTAAAAAACTATCACCAATATTTTATGTCAAGGAGCTTACCACCTTTGTTTTCTTCTAGGCGTTTTATGGTTTTAGATCATGTCTTTAATCCATTTTGAGTTAATTTTTGTGCATGGTGTAAGATAGTGATCCAGTTTCATTCTTTTGCATGTGGCTCTCCAGCTTTCCCAATACCATTTATTGAAAATACTGCCTTTTTCCCACTGTATATTCTCGGCTCCTTTGTCATCAATTGGCCATGCGTGCTTGGGTTTGCTTACGGGCTTTCTATTCAGTTTCATTGATCTAGGTGTCTGTTTTTATCTAGTACCACACTGTTTTGCTTACCACAGCTTTTGTAAGATAGTCTGAAATCAGGGAGTATGATGCCTTCAACTTTGCTTTTTTTCCACAAGATTGCTTTGTCTATTTAGAGCCTTTTGTGGTTCTATACGTATTTTAGGATTGTCCTATTTCTGTGAAAAATGCTATTGGAATTTTGATAGAGATTGCACTGAATCTATAGATTGCTTTGGATAGTAGGAACATTTTAACAATATTCTTCCAGTTCATGAACACAGAATATCTTTCCATTTATTTGTCTCTTATTCAATTTTCTTTTATTAATGTCTTAGAGTTTTCAGTGTATAGGTCTTACACCTCCTTGGTTAAATTAATTCCTAGGTATTTTATTCTTTTTGATACAATTATGAATGGGATTGTTTTCTTTATTTCTCTTTCTGATAATTTGTTATTAGTATATAGAAATGCAACAAATTTTTATATATTGATTTTGTATCTTGTAACTATACTGAATTCGTTTGTTAGTTCTGTTTTTAGTAGATTCTTTGGGGGTTTCTATGTATAAAATATGTCATCTGCAAATAGTGACAGTTTTACTTTTTCCCTTCTAGTTTGATGCTCCCTCCCTCCCTCTCTCTCTGTCTCTGTCTCTGTCTGTCTCTCCCTCCCTCTCTCCCTCTCTTCTGAGGTCTGGCTAAGACTTCCAATACCATGTTGAATAAAAGTGGCAGGAACAGATATCCTTGCCTTGTTCCTGATCTTAGTCAATGGTGAAAAGCTGAAAGCTTTTCATCTAAGATGTGAATTGTAGGCTTGTACATGGGTTCTATTATGTTGAGGAATGTTCCTTCTATACCCATTTCTTTTTAAAGAGGTTTTGTCATGAGTGGATGTTGAATTTTGCCAGATGTTTTTCCTATATCTATTGAGACGGCCACATGATTTTTATCTTTCATTTTATTTATGTGGTCTGTATCACATAGATTTTGTGAATGTTGAACCATCCTTGCATCCTTAGAAAGAATTTCATTTGATCATGGTGTTTGATCCTTTTAATATGTTGTTGAGTGTGGTTTGCTAATATTTTATTGAGGATTTTTTGCATCTGTATTCATTTAACTTTGATTTTTAAGAGAATCATCTTCTGTTATCTCTGTCACTTTTCCTTCCTCTTTCATCCTTCTATTTGTGGAATTCCTCTTTCTTTTGCAGCATTCTCCTTAAATGTGGACTAACTCTTGACTCTGTACTCATCCCGGTGCCCAAGGCTTCTGTTGTCCTGGCTGCCAATGCTGTTTATATTTATGCTGGTTACCCCCACCCCTTCAGTTAGCTTCAGTACTCTAGCCTTGAGGTAAAAGCTGCAACCTTCTCCTGCACAGAGGGATGGAAGGAGAAAGCTTACCCAGCTCATGCAAATACAGTTTCCCAGACAGGCCACCTCCTTGACATGCCCAATGACCTTTCTGCCCCCTATGTAGGTGACTGCTAAGCTTGGGGTACACTAGTCCCCCTCCTACCTTGTACAGAACCTTCTTCTGTATGTGCTTGGAGCTGTGGTTTCCTCAATTCATGTAATCCCATCTGCTTTCTGTCTTTCAGGATTTCTCCACTTCTCTGGACCATTGAAAGCATTCTCTCTTGCCTTCCAGTATTATTGTGGACTCTTTTTCATCCTTCTATTATTTCTAGTGATTTTGGGTGGAAAGGAGGAGGCAGTTTAACACATCATCCAAACACTTCTTTGTTTTTCTATACAGAGTATCAGGACCTGTGAGTTGGTTAACTTTCATAGTCTTTGAGTCAAGTACACAGGGATTTGAATCTCCACTGTTCTTACTAGCTGTGTGGCTTTGAGCAATTTTCTTAAGGAAAGAGAGACTTGGAGAGATTATCTATTAAATGGGGGTCATCCTTGTTATGAGGCTTCAATGAGCTAAGGCATGCAAAGCCTTCAGCAGAGCCTCTAGCAGAGTGAGCACTCAGTGTTTAATCTTTTGGTTATTTTTATAAGGGTTTTAATTTTTCTGCTTCCTATTAAGCTAAGCCCAGTTAATAGAGGAGTGCAGAGAACCCCTTTTCCATCCATCTTATGTGGCTCCAGAGTTTCTTCCTCCAGCCCTTCACCCGGCCTCACCAGGAATGAGCAGCTCATGCCCCCTCCTGTTCTCCCTACAGCTCAGCTCCACCAGCTGGAAGGGCTGAGGACCATTGGCATCACCACCAATGGCATCAACCTAGCCCGGCTGCTGCCTCAACTTCAGAAAGCTGGGCTCAGTGCCATCAACATCAGCCTGGATACCCTGGTGCCAGCCAAGTTTGAGTTCATCGTCCGCAGGAAAGGTGAGCAGATGTGGTTTGCAGTTGTGGGTGGCCTTCCCAGGGCCCACGTAGCTGAGGAGCTGTGGCTGGTGCCAGGCAAGGGGCCTGGTTGCCCCTTTATTCTTGACCCTCCACCCTCACCAAATGTCCTCTGTCTCTGTAGCCACACCCTTGGGAAATTTGGGGAGTTATGGTGACCAATCTCCCCCTACCCTGCCCTCAGTTTGCCTAGGACTGAGAAGGTTTCTAGTGCGAGGCCTTTCCATTTTAAAACCAAGATAGTCCCTGGCAGATTGGGACAAGTTGGTTACCCTGTGATGAGCTCTGAGGGAAAATGTGGGACAGCCCAGGGTGGAAGCAGCTGCCCTGGGGTGCCAAGGTCAAGGCCAGCACTGCCGGGTGGGGGTCCTGCAGCAGCACACCCATGGCTAGGCTTCATCAGGGAGGGCAGAGGTGGGAGGTAGAGCAGCCCTGCGCCCCAGGTCTCATTAGGCTGGCACCCAGTGTCTCTTGGGCCATGGGCTTCAGTTTAGGATTGGAGGTAACCAACGTTGGCTGCTCTTTGATTTGGGAGGGTGGTACATAACTGACACTTCTCTGCAGGCTCAGAGAGACACAGCTTTCCTTCCCCTTCTCTGGAAACAGCTTCCAGCTCCCAGCCCCACCCTCTTTTTCCCCTGCTGCCCCTGACTCCCTGTTTACACCATCCATGTGCTGAGGAAGTGCTCAGGGAATGCTTGCCCTCTGTAAAGAGCTGCTTTAGGTGCTGCAGGGCACGGAGACACACAGAACATTGCTGTACCTCACAGGCCACTGAGGGCCAAAATGTGTGATGCCACTAGACCACCTTTGCTTATCTTGTGGAGTCGATTCAAGTGTTACAGAGAAGGAGAGGGAACTCTTAGCAGGGAAGACCTGGAGGGCTCCATGGAGGAGGCATTTACCTCTATTTGCTGGGGCTTGAGGAATAGGGAATAGGAGGAGGAGAGAATAGGAGGGAATGGATCAAGGGAGCTTACTCTGAAGGGGAACCTCACTTGGGAACCTGCAAGGGCTCTGAGGTGGGAAGGTGGAAAGTGTATTTGTGGGTTTTCCCGACATCCACATATCCCCTGCCTCCTCATCTCCTTTCCCAGAATGAGGATTGGAGACATAAGTCCTGACATCAGATCTGCCTTCCCCTTCGTACTCCTGTGTCCACCACCTCCTTTTGGAAATAGAGTGCTTTACAGAAGAAGAAACTTCTAGATTATCATAACGGCGTTTTGTACGAAAGCTGCACTTTCTTTCCCTTTTCCCTCCGTCAGTGGGCCATCCAGAAATGCTGCGGGGAAACCGTGGAGGCCATCCTCTGGCCAGCCTCCCCCTGGGGGTGATGGCCCAGCTGTGAAGCACACACAATCACCTGGCTGGGCGGGGGGGGGGGGCAGCATGCTGGAGGCGCTCAAATGTGTGGGCACACGAGTGAGCGCAGAGTGAGCTGGGCAGTGAGGAGGAGCCAGCCTGGGATCACACATACTACATGCACAGCAAAGGCTCGCTGGCCCTGGGACAGCCTCTGTGCATGGTAGGGGTGCAGTGAGAGTACACACAGTGAAGCAATGGACAGACTGTTGTAGAGCACTGACAAAGGAGTCCGGAAACCTGCCTGCTACAGCCTGCAGTGTGAGGCCTCCAGCAGGGCCTCAGTTTCCCCATCTAGACAATGAGAGGGGTCACCTGGATCAGGGTTGGCACAGTACCAGCCAAATCCTGCCCCCTGCTTATGTGTTTTATATTCTGGGAGCCAAGAGTGGATTTTACAGAGAATATTTGTAGTCAGCTTAATGACAGGGAACATGAAGTATGAACCCCCAGTTAAGCAAAATATTATCCCAGCAAGAAGCCTTCTATTTCTCCATTATATCTGTAGAGCTATGTTATAAACTGTACTCAATATTAGTCAATACAGTCTTTACAGCTATACCTAATAATATCCTCAATTTCATCTTTTGGTCTTCAGATCCTAAAATATTTACTGTGTGATCCCTGAGGCTCCTTACAGCTCTGGTGCTTCCCCGTGGGTGTAAGGGGGGCAGGGGAGAGGGAGAAAGTTCCCCGACCCTTGTCTCCCTCCTTGCAGGCTTCCACAAGGTCATGGAGGGCATCCACAAGGCCATCGAGCTGGGCTACAGCCCTGTGAAGGTGAGGATGCACTGCTGCTCTTGACCTCTGACTTCTGTCCCCTACCCTGGCTTGGCCTTCCACTGCCAGCATCTGGGCAGCTCTCTGCCATGGCCAGTGCAGCCATGCTGTATCCCCCACCACTTCCTTGCCTGCTGCATCCAGCCTGTCCCTGACCCCCTACAAGGGAGGGGAGAAAGCCAGTGACCCCCTTGGAATCCCCAACTTGAGGCCTGGGGTGGGGAGACCAGAAGTGGGGCCCCCAGCCGAGAGAGCCTAGGCAGATGCCAGACCCCCAAAGGTCATCCCTGTTGGAATGCAGGGGAAACAGCCCTTGTGGTCCTCTTGTCCCTGGCCAGGTGAACTGTGTGGTGATGCGAGGCCTAAATGAGGATGAGCTCCTGGACTTTGTGGCCTTGACCAAGGGCCTCCCCCTGGATGTGCGCTTCATAGAGTACATGCCCTTCGATGGTCAGTGACCTGCGGCGGGGAGGGAAGAGGAGGTTGGGCCTGGGGGCAGAGCTGGGCCAGCGCCATGCTGAGAGCATGGGGGAGGGGCATCCTGCGGACCCTGGCAAGGGTTGAGTGGGGTGGGCAAGGTCTGGCTGACTGTGTTGGTGCTGCTGCTCCCCGGTCCTGCTCTGTGTGTAAGAATTTCTCCAGGGATGATGGGGTTGGCCCTGGGCAGGAGCCAGGGCTAGGGCTACGATGGGGCATCGGAGACATCTCAGAGTCAAGGGTGGGTTTGGTTTGACCCACGTGTTTTAGGGCAGGGCCTCCTGACCTCCCACCCAAGAGGCAAAACTGATTCCTGGGTGATGTGGGAGGAAGGACCTGAAGACCCCGGGCCCCCGGAACCCTGTGACTCCATGGTTTCCAACCCCAATACAGGCAACAAGTGGAACTTCAAGAAGATGGTCAGCTACAAGGAGATGCTGGACACCCTCCGGCAGCAGTGGCCAGAGCTGGAGAAGCTGCCCGAGGAGGAATCCAGCACAGCCAAGGTTGGGGGCAGGAGGGTGGGGCAGTAGGGAGGGAGAGCTGGCCCTGAGGTCAGAATGCAGCAGTGGGGGCTGGTACACCGTAGTGGCAGGCATTACCTTCTGGCCACCTCCCTCCTCATGGACAAAGTAGCAAGCCGGGCATGGGACGGCCATAGTGCCATGTCGTAGGCCGCAGGTTGGTACGTGGTGGAGAGGTGCTCTGGCCGTGGTGCCCACAGGTCTCTGAATCCATAGTAGTTTGCTCTCAGGCGGGTCTGGTGCAAGCAGAGAGCTCCTGGGTCATCCGTCCTGGCAGAGTCTTCTCCCAGCTGGGGGCCTTGGGTACTCCCTTCCTGGGGCTCCTCCGGAGAGGCTGTGGCGTGGGGGCTCTGGTGCCAGGGAGGGAGAGCTGGCCCTCCTTGACCCATCCATCCCCCTCCCCTACCCCGCCCTTCTTTCCCTCCTCACCCCAGGCCTTTAAAATCCCTGGCTTCCGAGGCCAGCTCAGCTTCATCACGTCCATGTCTGAGCATTTCTGTGGAACCTGCAACCGGCTGCGAATCACAGCTGACGGGAACCTCAAGGTACGTGTCCCCTTCCCCACAAGGGCCCCTTGCCACTTCTGTGTTGTGAATATCGCTTCCTACTCATGTCCCCATCTGGAGGGGAGACTAGCAGGGCACAAGGGGTGGTTGGGGAAATAGTGTCAGATTTGGGGGGCTCCTGGGGGCAGAAGGTGAAAGTGAACTCATGGCCTTCCTTCCTAGGGTCCCCAGAGTAGCTTCGGGCTGATAGGGGGCCACTTTCCAGGACTTCGTGTTACCAGAGTGGATGGAGGAGAGGTGAAGGGTCAGTGTGCACTGGGCCCCAGCGCCCACTCCAGTTGGCCTTTTCCAGGCCCGGGGCTCAGCTCCAAAACCATCGTCTGTTACTCATATCTGGCAGCACGTCTGTGCCTTCACTCCTGTGGGGAATGTCAGAGAGGAATAGACCTACCGTTTACCTACTCTTTAGAGATAAAGAGTCATTGATGAGACCGAACGAAGAGCTGATGTGCGGCAGTGCATAATTCTTTGTCAGATGAGTGGCCGGACAGGCCATTAAGGCAGTGGACCTTGAGGGAGCACCTTATGGACGCTGGTGAGCCTTGAAGGATGAAGTGAGGGCAAGGGAACACTTTTCCGGGGTTCATACTAACATGGCTGGGGTAGATTCACACCAGGAACAGGGACACCGCGTGATAGAGGGCTCGAATGCCCGGGAAAAGAGGTGCAGCGTGTGTTCTGTTGACAGTGGGGTGCCGTGTGTTCTGTTGATAGTGGGGGGCATGACTCCCGTTCCATGTTTGAGGAAGAATAACCCACTGGTTGAATTTGGAAATAGGAAGACTAGTCAGATGGCTGTTTCACTCTAGGTGTAGGTAAGAGTGTGAGGTGAGCATGGGAAGGGAGAATGAAGGAACTTGGTAATGCACACAGAGGGCTGAGAGGAGGGCGTCCAGGGGGCCAGGTCGGCTGTGGGACCTGTTTAGCAGGGAGAGGAGGGAGACAGCATTTTAAGTGCATCGAGTTTGACATCCAAAAGGGACCATCCAGTGCTTGTTCAAAAGCTAGTTTGTTTGTTTTCTGGGCTGGAGACGTGGAATCGCCGTCAAGTACGGGCCGGCATCTGTATAGTCAGGGCCTCCGCAGGAGATGGGAGGTGCGGTTCTGAAGAGAATGTAATGGAGAGGCTATTTCTGGTGCAGAAGGGGGCTTAGGAGAGATGTCAGCAGACAGCTGTTCCCACCCTGGGGGGAGGGGAGGAAGCAGTATCACCGAGGCCTATGCAGAGCTGAGGCCTGGTGGAGGGGTGGTCACCGCCTGACATGGCAGAGCCTGGGAGAAGTGCCCGGTCTTCCCAGTCTCCCACGGGCCAACCCAGGCAGAAGCTGGCTGGAGGGCAGCCTGGAAGGTGGGCCTCTGGGGCCCTCATGGTTGCAGAGAGTGGAGCCTGCAGCCTGGCGGGGGGTGTGGGGTGGGAAATGAACAGCCCCGTGAAAGGGTGCACCTTCCACTTAGATTTTGTTTGTATCTTCTCCGGTGCCCTTTGCCCTCAGAGGCTTCTCGGACACTCCTCAGTGTCCATGGGGCCGCCTTCTACAGAGCTGGCACACAGTAGGCGCTTTGTACGGTTTCGTGGGAGGGTGGTAGGCATCTCGCTTTCTGGGACTGCCTCGTCCATCCCTGAGCCCCCAGAGCACCCAGCCTCCCTCAGGAGCTGGGGAGTGTCGAGTCTGAATGGGCTCAGGATGCCACCTTTGCCAGGCCCGTGCTATTCAGCCATCAGTCAGGATCACACCCTGGCGTGGGCACAGGGACAGGCAGGAAATGTCCGTGAGTGTGGGGACCAGGAGGGGACATGCCACGTCCAGGGCAACTGGCAGGACTCTCCTCTAGCTGATTGGAGTCCATTCTCAAGGCAGTGAAGAGGCTATTGTATGGGATGTCTCAGGAGAAGGCATGGATCACATCTTCGTGTGCCATCTCTGTTGGCCACTGTTTAGTTTTTCATAGTCTGCTCTACAAGCTGAAGGTAATATGGTTGTATCAGATACAGGCCTTGGGGTATCTGACTCCCTGCCCTTCCAGCCTCTCTGATTTCACCATCCAGCCCCTTCTGACCTTCAGTGCAGGAAGTCCTGCCTGGAGTATGACCCAGCCACAGGCAGCCTGGGTGCTGACACTCGGCCCATGGGGGACTCCCAGGATGGGGGCTGAGGCTCAGGAACAAGGGAGACAGGTGTTCTCCTCACCCCCATGGTGACCGCCCACAGGTCTGCCTCTTCGGGAACTCAGAGGTGTCTCTCCGGGACCACCTGCGGGCGGGGGCCTCCGAGGAAGAGCTGCTGCAGATCATCGGGGCTGCTGTGGGCAGGAAGAAGCGGCAGCATGCAGGTGAGGGGTGGGCACGGAGAAGGCCAGGCTGGCTGCTGAGTGGGCTGGGGCGAGGGCTGAGAGGACAGAGCAGAGCTTGGCAGGGAGCCAGTGGGACTCTGTGCTGTCCTGGCGGCCAGTCCCTCCTGTGGCACCTGTAGACCGGGGATGTGGTGATGGTTCCCCTCCCTCGGGAGCATTGGCACAGCAGAGCCTTGCAGGAGAGGGGACCCTGAATTCTCTTGGGCCATCTTACTGGGTTGGGGGAAGAGGAGTGTCACTGTACCTCTCTGGAGGGTGGGGTCCGGGCATCCACAGACTACTCTGGCTCTGTCACGGGTGACCTTGCAGCGTGCAGCGGGGGCTGTTTGTCAGGGTGCGCCTAGGTGAGTGCATGACCCCGGGTTGTCCTACCACTGTGACCACTGTCAGTTTTAGTGAACTCTCCTTTCCCCACCCTTCCCCTCCCCCTTTCCTGCTTTCCTCTCCCTGCCCATCTTTCCCTTACCCCAGGCATGTTCAGTATTGCCCAGATGAAGAACCGGCCCATGATCCTCATCGGTGGGTGACCCATCAGTACGTAACTGCTCACCCCTGTCACTGGGGGATCCTGTGGGGTGGGGCCCCTGCCACAAGGTACCCCCAGGTCCTGCATTTCATCCTGATGTTCTCATCCTTTTCTCCTGTTGGACCTCCATCTTTTCTCACCCCTCAAGCTTTACTGGGTCTTCTCTTCCCTGTCCATTGCTCCCCCTCACTCTACATGCCACAAAAATCATCATTCTGTCTCACCAGAGATTGGGGCAGGGGGTCCTCTAGAAATATGGTCACTAAATTAGTTGTCCCCCGTAAATGGAGCTCCTGGTTAAGACAGAGACCTTGTCCTTGGCTCTAGAATCTCCCAGCTGATACCATCACAGGCACCTGGGCAGATCTTGAGGCAGCAAGCTAAGAATGCTATTGACCTTTTCAGGGAGGCAGCAGCCAGGACCTCAACTGCTTAATTGCTTGACTCCTGGGAACTTGTGTGCACAGGACAGTTCTCATGCATAGGATGCTTCAAACAAAGCACTTTTTTTTTTTTTTTTTTTTTTTTTTATAAATTCGTATGTGTTCTCTGGCTGGTCTGTGAGGAGCTTTAGAGATGATGCTACGCCTTCTGGCAAATGCCCAGGCTAGATCAGGGGAGGCCTTGCCCCCTTGGCCACAGCCAGACCTGGGGGTCTGAATTGTACTGCTAGGCAAGAGAAAGCAGTGAGAAAAACTAGCGCAAGGGATTCTTTGTTCTAGAGATTGGAGCCAAGTGAGTGCAGGGGCCCAGAGGAAGGCAGGCTGGACGGCCCAGAGACAGCTCAAGGACAGCCTCCCATCCCAGCCACCCAGAGAAGGGAAGGCAGCTCACCAAAAAGCTCCACGGGGAAGAGAACTTGACCATCTCTCTTCTTCCCCCACTGCCAGCATCATAGTTGTACGGTTGGGCTTTGACCCATGCTGACCACCTTGATGGCAAGGAGTGGGGGATGCCTTGGTGGCCTCCTTAGGACATTGGCAAGGTGGGGGCCCAGAAGATGGGAAGCTGCAAGTTGGGAGGCCTGCTTGCTTCATTAAGTATATTATTCCTCTCAAGGACATAGAGAAATAAGCTGGTCTGGTTTCTATAAAACCAGGAGTTGCCAGAATAGGGCCTGTGACTTTCATGCACATGAATCACTTGGGGATCTTGTCATTTCAGATCGAATTTGGGAGGCCTGGGCTGAAGTTCTGCCCTGGACTATGCTTTAAGTGACAAGAGCCTGCGAGGCTCCCAGGGCCCTTGGCACCATTTGGATTGCCCTGTCACTTTGTGGGTACTTCCGATGTCCTTGAGGGGGCTTAAAAGACATTGTTTAAGTAGATAAAATATTTCCCTTGGTATCTTACCTGTGTAAACTCCATAATTACTATTAACTCTTCATAGAGACTGTAAAGATAAGAGTAACTAATTGGTAATTCAGGCTGAGACCTTGCTGTAGTTTTTAGAAAATGCAGGGACATGGAGAGGTCACGTGATTGGGCTGCCGTCTTCAGACATTAGGTGTTTCTGTACTTTCTTCTTTTTTTTTTTTTTTTTTTTTGTTTAGAGAGTGAGAGCGGGGGAGAGGGGCAGAAGAAGAGAAAGAGAATCTTAAATAGGCTCAATGCTTAGCACAGAGCCTGACATGGGCCTCGACCCCACAACCCTGGGATCATGACCTGAGCCAAAATCAAGAGTCAGATGCTTAACCAAAGGAGCCACCCAGGCACCCCCAGACCTTAGGTGTTTCTGAAGGGAACTTGAGTGATGAGGAAGTGTTGGTGTGGAAGGGAGACCAGGAATGCCCATGCCTCCATTGTGGGCCCCCGGGCATTGGGGGCGCTGTGCCCTGCGTGCCACCTGCTGAGAGGGGCTGCAGACCTGTATTCCAGGACCCTCTGTCTCCGTACCTCCCACTTTCCCTTTTCTCACTGTGCTCTCTGCTCTTCATCCCTCTTTCCCCAGAGTGGAAGCAAGAACTCAAGGTGGGACAGGGCAGGGGTTGGGGGAAGAGATGGGGAAAGAAAATTTCCCTTCTGGATTTAGTCTTTCTTCTCTTTCTTTCTTGCTTTTCAGAGTTACTTTTGATGCTCCAAGATTCCCCACCAGCCATTCCAAACATTTCCTCCCAGGACCCCTTTCGTGTTCAGGGTATAAGACCCAGAGTGAGTTTCTCCAACCAGATGGAGACTTTGTGGAAAGGAGGCCGGGGCCCCGGGACCCCTCCCCTTGCCCAGCGGTGGCTGGGGTCTAGCCCCCCTCAGAGACACTGCAGTTCCCGCCTAGACTCAGATACCAACCCAAAGTGCCTTAGCGCAGTGTCCCAGACTCCTGCCACCCCCTCAGGACCCCCGCCAACCTCGGACCAACTAACCCACGTGGATGCAGAAGGACGCGCAGCTATGGTAGATGTTGGTGGGAAGCCGGACACAGAGCGGGTGGCCGTGGCCTCAGCTGTGGTCCTCCTGGGGCCCGTGGCATTCAAGCTTGTCCAGAAGAACCAGCTAAAGAAAGGAGATGCCCTGGTGGTGGCCCAGCTGGCTGGAGTCCAGGCTGCCAAGCAGACCAGCCAGCTGATTCCACTGTGCCACCACGTGGCCCTGAGCCACGTCCAGGTACAACTGGAGCTGGACAGCACACACCATGCCGTGGGGATCCAGGCATCTTGCCGGGCTCGGGGCCCCACAGGGGTGGAGATGGAAGCCTTGACTGCGGCTGCCATGGCTGCCCTCACACTGTACGATATGTGTAAGGCTGTCAGCAGAGACATCGTGGTGGGGGAAATCAAGCTTATTAGCAAGACTGGGGGGCAGCGGGGGGACTTCCATCGGACTTAGAGAGTTCTTGCCCCTGTCCCCTGGGCCCAGCCAGGTCAAGACGGGATGCAAGTTCCTGCAACCCCAGCACTGTTGACCTTCACCAGTAGGAGCCTGAGGTCCAGCCCACCCCTCTACTGCTACATGCTCTGTAGTGACCCACAAGATTTCCTACATTCAGAGAGGAAACCAGTGGGCCTGTCAGCCTTCCTGGACCCTACAGTAGTGGGAGGAGGTCACCACGAGCAATGCCAGCAAACCGAAAAATCACTTCGTCTGAAATAGTCCCCAGATAACACATCCAGGTTCAGACAGTCCCGTTTATGACTTCCACTTCTCATTTTGGGTTTTCTCTTCTTCTCCTTCCTTGGGGAGAGAATAAGGGCTCATGAAGCAGAGGGAACCCGCTTTGAGGAGGAAAAAGTGTGGTTTGCATTAAGAGTGTTCCACAGCTCCTCTAAAGCAGCTCTGCCTGCCCAAGTTTGTGGAGCCACAGCACCCCCCCCCACCCCACCCCTGCTTCTTGCCTTTCTGCCGCCCCTCTGAAAGGGCCAGTTAGTACCTCCCTTTACCCGACTCTGTGTCCCATCAAAACTGCAGGGTTTTGGCTTAACAATTGCACTTGACCTGCCAGCTCCCTTTCCTGGGCCCCTTCCCCTTTAACAGGACCCACACGGGCAGCAGCCCTGAGGGCTCCTGACCGAGCACACATCCCACACCTGGCCCTGCACACCGCTGTTCTGCCCACTACCCACACCCCTTTATTCTGGAATATATCAGGGAAAGAAGAGAGTTGAAGATTGCCTTCACCCTCACAGCGCACAAAATAAAGCCACGATGCCAACTTTGGAGGTGCAAGAATGAGTATCTGTGCAGAGGGCACCCAGCTGCTATGAATTCATGCCCACCTCTCAGCCCTGTCCTAAAGCCCAACCAGGCAGTGGGGAAGAGGACCAGGATGGAGACTAGAAAAGCCAAAGGGGCATGTTCTCTGTATATCCTCTGTCTTCCTCATGAGAGAAGGTAGTAGTGGAGTGGGCAGCATAGAGCTGCACCCCCTGCAGTGAGTGTCAGGTGGGGTGGGGGTGGTCTAAAACTCACCACTGGCTTTGCCACCTATTTGAGATCAAGGGGGTGCATTTAGTGGTTCCCAGTATGCATGTCCGCAAACACTGTTGGCTGGGTTCTCCTATGCAGATAGCGTCTTTGGGTCTATCCTCAGTGCCTCCCACCCCGCCTGCCTCCCCTCTACCCTACATTCAGGTGTGCTGGCAAACATTTGACAACCAGCTCTTGGGAAAAGAAAATGCCAAAGTCTGTGGCTGATCTCAAGCTACCACACAATGTGAACTGGCTTGCCAAACTTCTGAAAACATAACCATTGGTGCTCTCAGAGCTGATAGGAGCCAGCTCTGACACCCCACTGGCTATGACTGCTTCCAGCACACCTCAAGTCCCCGTACCAGAAGAAGGCCCAAGTTTCAAGGCAGCCTGGATGGGGATGGTATGGATTTAATATTTTTTAGTATTACAATATATTCTTATAAAAAATGGTGCAGGTAAAAAGGATGCTGCAGATTTTGTACATTAGTCTCACTCGTCATCTGAGACAGCTTGGTGAAAGCAGCCGTGGCATGGAGGCATCCCTGGTAGAAGCTGGAGGAACAGTCATGGCGCCCCAGTTGGTAACAATGGGATGGGGGTGGGGAGAGCCTAGACCGGACCCTTCCCCATCCACCTGGAGAATTTTTTCCTCCTGCTGCCCCTAAACACACCTGACTTCCCTCACTGGGGAGGAAGAGCAGGTACTGCTGCTGAGAAGGAGACAGGTTGCATTAGGTTAACTGAATTTTATATTGAACACAAAATTAGACAGCTGGAGAAATGTACCTGAAGGTGGCAGGAGGGGTGAGAAGGGCACTGGGGAAAGACCAAGGAACAAATAGGCGTAAACATTTAGCATTTCAAGGACCAACTCAACTGTCTCCATGGGGCACCAGCCCCTTCTTGCTGAGTCAACTATTATGGTCCACGGTCCAAGGCACTGTTGGAGATCTGGCTACTTTAATGGCCAGAGTGAAAATAATAAATAGAAAAGGAAAACTCTTTTGGGGTGAGAAGCCTGAGCCCTGGAACAAGATATGTGTCCTCTGTAAACAGTTAAACCAAAGTGTGCTTTTCTGTGGATCCAATATGTCTTGAACAGCTTCTGTATTCCTTGTCTTTCCTGGTGTGTATCCAGTCTTCCATGGTGAGTGGGAATGTCACAATTTGGACATGCTGTTGGATAGAAGTGGAGCCCTCCCTTGTTCCCTACCCCTGCAGGGGTAGGTTGACCTCAGCCCAGCCAGTTTGGGAGAGGACCTTCAGAGACTGTACCCACAACCTTCCCATCATCCCAAGGCCAGCTGCTTGTGGTGGGGGCTGTTGGTTATACAGATGGTTTAGCAAAGACCTCTGCAGCTGCTCTTCCTGGAAGCCTTCATCTCGCCTTCACCTGGACTCCAGGATGACCTCTTCCCGTCGATCCTGGCCAGGCATTTGCTCAGATCCCTCCCCCTCAAACCAACACACATGCTGGGCTCACCAACCCTATGTTCCCCCCCCCCCGCCCCCACAGCTACTCTGGCCCTACCCCAGGAATCTGATGTAGGGAAAAGATAAGCAGCTGAAGAGTGGGCCTAGCCCACCAGTGTGTCCACTGGCAATAACCCTGAGCTTGAGGAATAGGTTGAAAGGTGAGAACAAAGGAAAGGGCAGGAAGATAGGCAAGGTGCTGGTTGATGGAGGGTCTCAGAGGACAATAGGTCAACTCTAGGAGGAAGAATGTATGGAAAATAAGAGCCTTTATGGAGCCCTTCTCTTAGAAGACAGAAGTTTTGTTTAGACATAGCAATTGCCCCCCACCCCCAGGACAGCCCAAGATGGACAGAAAGGAAGGTAAGAGTGGATGGGACGACCAGTATGGACCCCTTGGAAGTCAGGTTGAAGAACTAAATTGAGAGGTGGGTCCCATCTGCCATCTTTGGTACCCAGCCTTCCACCTTTGGCTTGTTCAGGCAGCACACCCCCAGAGAAATTTGTCTTTCTCCTCCATATTCCATCTCCCTAGCTTCCCCTGCCTGCTCTGCCTCCCAGTCTGAATGCCTCAGAACTCACATGTAAATGCAGAGGGCAGCTCTGTCCCTTCAGACCTTCTCAGGAACAGACACCCCAGGGCCAGCCTTAGCCAGGTATTCATGGTTTGAAGTGGTCTTTCACAGGTCAGAGGAGGGGGGAGGTCACCGTGGCTTCTGCCCTGAGGCAGACATTAGACAAAGAGTTTGGGATCTGATGAACAGTTTAGTGGTAGACCAGGGAGCACTAGAGTGGAGCTCGGCATTCAAGTGCTGTCCTCTAGTGAGGGGTTATCAGAATTCCCAGCCAACACCATGTGGTCTCACTTCAAGACAATGGTTGGGTTTTACAGAGAAGGTATGAGCAGATTTTGTTCCAGGGTCCCTATTACCAAGGCACGAGGTGTGGTGATGAGTAGGATCTTTCTTGAACCCTTTCCTTTACCAGATTCATCAAGTATCTGATAGCCATAGTCATGGGAACCCAAAGGTGAGTGTTCTGAGATTCAGGATTAGTAGATAGGATGGAGGTGGCAGTAGGAAGGGAGGGAGAGGGACTTAAGACATGCAAGAGAGGGGCCAAAGGACTTGTGATGTAGGCAACAGGCACTGCTACTCTGTGTCCTGAGGACTTGGTCCCTGCATCATACTCCCCACACTTTTTCTGAAACATACCTAGCTAGAATATATAATGCCTCTTCCTTTTCCATACAAGGGGAAAGTTTGCCCCCATATCAAGATTCCATTAAGCCTCCCCTTGGGGAATGGGGGCCTGCATTCTCTCACTCTCGCTCTCAGGGTGCCCCCCCTCCATTAACTCCCTACCGCACATGACTCCATTGGACCTGTCCGATCTAGGTCTAGAACACTTGTGTGCCAACACATGGGTGCCCTTGCTAGGGGACGGGGGGCAAGGCTCCTTCAGCCCGGCCTGCCAGGGATGTCCAGGTCCACCTCAGAGTGACCCTGGGGGCAGGGATTCAGAAAGAATAACGGAACAGGAGATGAGAGGAGCCCCTTCAGGTAAGTGTGGGGACACCTGGTCCTGCCACACGCGCCTCCCCCACCCCAGGACCCAGCCCAGGGCTCGTTCAAACCGAGCACCAAATTGTTTAAGGATCAAGGCCGCCTGCGCTCAGCCCCTTGGTCCATCCCTGTCTCCCGCCTCCTGTGGTGGCCAGTCCCCCGGGTCAATAATTTAGCCTGCTGATCGCCCGTTCCCGGGTGACTTCCAGGGCCTGGCTCCCTGACCGCTTGCGGCTACGCTTGAGCTTGCATAAGTCCTTGTCAAAAACTTCCCCGGAGCGTAGGGCAGACACCAGGTCATCGAACTCGCCTCCTTCCTCCAGCGTGCTGCCCGTGTGGACCTTCCGCTGCCGCTGCCACCGTTCCCGCTCCCTCTGCTCCTTCAACTGGAGGATGAGGAAGAGTGAGGGGCTGTCGAACAGGTGGCTGTGCACCTTGCAGGCCCCTCTTGATAACACCCTGTGCTTCCCTCCCCCATCAGCACCCCACTCAGCCCAGCCCTCTCACCATGGCTTCCATGCGCGCCCGCCGTTCCTCCTCCTCTTTCCTTTTCCGCATGGCCTCCAGGTCCTGCCGGGCCTCCGAGAAGGCCTGCAGGAAGGTGTCAAAGATTCCAAAGAATTCATCCGGCTGCATCTTGCTGTCCTGCTCCCCAAAGTGCATCAGAGCCTTGGAGAACTGTCAGGAGGAAGAGGGATGGTGAGTGTCTTTCCCAAGCATGGTGGGCTCAGCCTGTGTGGTGAAATGAGTTCCCCACCAGAGCGGAGCCCGGCCCAAGGCTGGAGGCCTCTGACAGAGGGGGGAGACACCCTTTATCATCAGGGCAGGGACAAGGCTGAAGGAAAAGCCTGAGGCTGACATCATGGGGTGGTAGGGGACCCAGGCTGGCTGACAGTGCCTGCTTAGAGCCACCACTGGGTCTCCTATGGTGTAGGTATGAGATCAGGAGCTGCAGACCTTGGGAAGTACCTCCTAAGGTCACAAATTGCCTGGTCAGAACTCAAAAGGACCTCAGAGATCATATAGTTATTGGGCTAATTTAACCCCTCTGTGTCCCAGTTTCCTCATCTATAAAATGGGGACAATAGACTTTACTTCATAATGTTTTGAGGGGGAGGCGAGTTAATAGGTATAAAGCATTAGCTGTAATTACATGTGTCAGGCACTGATTCTGATATTTATTGACAGCTACCATCTCTAATTCAAACCAGAGTATGCTCCATGGGCCAACATGGGCATTTCAGGCCCACCCCAGACCTCCCTAGTGAGGACCCACTATTAACAGGAATCCTCATAGACAGGGTCCATGTGGGTGTTAGTGTGAGAAGCCAGGAAGAGGCATGGCAACTCTGACCAAAGCTGAGCTCTGTGCATTACCGCTGGGAAACCTTGAACATGCTCGTCCGAAGGGCTAATAGGCTAATAACGTTTCAACAAGCCCATATGGTAGGTCATGAGACAAATCATGTAAAACAAGATGGTACCCACACCTGCTGAATGGATTATGATCTTTGCAACAAAGTTGCTATTGCTTTTCTTATAGGAGTGAGGAAATTAGTTTTCCTGAAAACTCTTGACTCTGGTCCTTCTGCACCATGGGTGATAAGAATGGGTATAACGTGGGGGTGGGGTGGGAGTCAGACTAGGGACTTGGGGCACACTTACCTTGTCCCTGGCCTCATTGAGCTGGTCTTCCAGCTCTGAGAAACTAAAGCTGGAGACCGTGATGAAGTCACTCATGACTGGGACAAACTTGTCATTTGGTTCCCGTGCCTGGCGCTTCTGATATTCCAGCTCCTGAAGAGGGAGAGCAAAGTGATGCTTAGATGGGTGCCAGCATAAAAGGAATTCTTGGGGTCACCAGAAATCTCCCACCCTTCTTGCCAATCATGGGACCATTAGTCCTGCTGTTGGAAGAGGGAACACCCCTAGTCTCACAATTCTAAGGGTAGCAAAGATTGTGAGAGTTTTCCCTCATGCACCACTGCCATCTTTGTTTCTCTAGATCCTTGCTACACAGTGTGGTTTGGGACTAGTAGCACCATCACCTGGAAAGTTTGAAGAAATACAGACTCTCAGGCTCTACCCCAGACCTATGGAATCAGAATCTGCAATTTAATAAGACCCTGAGGTGATACATGTGCAGATTCAAGTATGAGATGTGTTTCTAAGTCTCCTAGCTGCCGTGGCTGCTGCTGGTTATGGGCCATGCTTTGTGTAGCACTATCAAGGGCTATGAATTGGAAATCACTCCTGGCCCTACCATAGTGGCAATGAAAAGTTCTCTCCCATACTCATTCTCCTCTTACCTGCCTACTTCCCCTGCCCCCAGTAAAGACAGGAAGGGTCTCCAGTTCCCCATATGTGGACGACATAGGATTGAGGACACTGCCATATGGGGCCAGCCTAGGGCCAGAGAAGGTGTCCTCTGAGAAGCCATCAGAGCATGAATGGTGATGACTGGACACCTGGGTCTTCAGCAAAGAATGTAACCCCTGGGTCCTCTACTGGCCCAGGGAGAAGAAACATAGGGCAGGAACTTCTGGGGACAGCTGTGCCCGGTGTCACACTGTGCTACTAATTGGCTTCCAAGGGATGTAGATATTCTTTTGCATCCACTTGAATCAGACACTTAAGCATGTGGCCAATTTATGGTTTATTCTACTCCACTGCCCACTAGACATGCCAGGCGTGACATGGCTAGTCTCAGTTGTCCCCTATTTGAGAGTCTAAATTTAAGTCCTCCAGTCATCCTGTCCTGAGGGCTAGCTCTGTTGCTGCCTATTACTTGGTCAAATGATGGCCCCCCAGGCAGAGGACCCCCAGATGGTAGACTCTTATTCATTTTTGTGTCCCAAAGTTCCTGCCTGGGAACTGGCACATGATATAGCCTCCAGCGCAGGCAGCAGGTGCAGGTCTGCCTCTGACAACACCCTCTCAAACCCAGGCAGGCATACATAGATGATGTACTCACCACCTCGACTGCTCTGAGGCCCCTCCTGAGGTTCCCCACTTCCTTCTCCAGCTCTGCCAGGCTGTGGGGGGACACAGGAAGAGGAAGAGCTGAGGGTGTTTCAGAGAGATAGCACTGCAAAGCACGATGGCCTTGGAGTCAGTAGACCCATGCTCCAGGCCCTGCTTTGGCCACTAACATGTGGCTCTGACAAATCACCTCCCCTCTGTGCTCTGTTTGTGCTTCTAGAAAATAACAGTGGTCAAAACTTATGTTCTAAAGATCCTTCCAGACCAGAAATGTTATGTTGAATATTAGAAGGTTTCCAACACATGGCCTCTGGCTTGAATTATTTTTAATACCACCAGCTAATATTTATAAGCTCTTAACATGGTATCTTGCATGCAGTAAGCATTTGATGCATATTAGCCATTTTCCACTGCATTTCTGCCTCTGTTGGAGATGCTTCTATCAGCCTATGGCTGTTCAGGTCTGACTTCTTGCCTATAGCAGATAATATTGGTGCCACATCTCCATCTCCTTGTACATTGTAGTGTACAATCCTGACTTTCAGTGAGTACTTTCTCTGGGGGCCAGAGCTCCCTCTGCCTGTACATATGGCCAGAGTTATGACCTACCCAGAGACCCTGAGCCAGTGACTGACAGAAGATGGGGTAGGATATCCTAGCTTCCTCAACATTTGGGGGGGATAAGTAGAACAAGTGTCCTCTCCTGTCTCCCAGACTTCCCTGGAGGGATTGATCTCCAATTGCCCCAGGGGTAACTGACTTAATAATACTTCCATTATTGGTAGTCTTCCCATCCCTGGCTCACCTCCCCACTAAGTTTCCTAGGAGTATCTCTGAAATAAGGATTTGAGAGCAAGTAGCCAGTCTTCATTTGGTTTTCCTAAAAGCAGACCCTGAGACACTGCCCATTCCTAGTCAGTCCAGAGTAGCAATGAAAGGAAATTTAGATTAAAAGTGTTGTGATCACAGGGAGAAAGAAGACTTGGAAGGGCCCCTCACTTGACTTTGGCGGCTTCTGGAAGATGCTGTAGTTCTGAGGGCATGTTCAGGATGTCAGGGAAGTGCTTCTCCAGGATCATGATCAGGTAATGGAGCAGAGAGATGTTTCTGTGGATGGAAGATCAGTGGTAAAGGAGTGAGGGCCAGGAGGAAACTAGAAAGGGGGGAGGTCAGGGAGAAAAGGCAAGGAATTTGGGTTGGAAATGGGAGGAGGAAGTGGGGAAAGGCCACGGTGGATGAGATGGAAGATAAGGAAGCAGATAGAGTCCCACCTGTCAATGCTGGACTTGGTGTCTGCAATCTTGTTGAGGCTGGCCACTCGAAACCCATAGGCACCCCCACGCTGCCCTTTGTTCATGAAGTTACCAATGGCCAAGACGACCTCTAGCATCCGCATTAGACGCTTGCTGCGGATCAGCTCCCGGGAGGCCAGCAGGATGGCTGGGAGAGGAGGGACAGGTCAGTCCCCTTGATCCCAGGATGATGCCACTACAAAGTCCAGTCCTCAACTCTCAGAGGGGCCGAGACTATGCCCACACCTCAACAGATTGATCTACTCCATACCTGCCCACTTCCAGGGGAAGCAGGTAAACTTGCCAAAAGCAACTTCAACAAATAACCCATTTTCAAAATGTGCTAACTCTTAGTATATTTAAGAATATATTTTCTTGTATATGTTTAAAGATTATTAATATATTCTTTCTATGGATATACACAATAATATAATACCTTTACTTTTATAAACTTAGTGATTAAACTTTTAAATTTCAGCATTTTATGTATTAGGGGACTGTTTTGCCTCTTTTAAATGCTGGGGTTTTTTTTTTTGGTTGGGGGGGAGAACAAAATTCCTGTCAAATTATAACATGTCACCAATAATAATATTCCCAGATTTTTGTTCTATATGCTTTGTAGTTGGTGGCATCTTTGATTTAATAGCTCATTTAACATCTTATTGAATATCATTTAAATTTTTCCCCAACTTTTAGGCATTTTAACAGTTTCTCCCCAATTCCTTAAGTGATACATTTTCTAGAAATACAAACTAAGGTTAACAGTAACCATAACTTCAATATTTCATTCCAGTGTGGGTGCTCTGGCCCATCCTTAGCTGTTATGCACTTATGGCAGATGTTCAAAATTGGGATACAAATCCTACACTGAAATTTTGGTTACTAGTTATGGAATATGCTTTTTGATTATTAAGTATGGTGATAGGAACACCAAACCATCACATGATCTTCAGTTTATGCCAAACTGAACATTCCTTAAGATGCTACTATGGAGATAAAATGAGAACCATCTGACTAAAAGTTTTGCAGAAATCCTCAAAAGCAGTTAAAAATAAGTAATTGTAAAAAAAGAAGCTGTAATGTGGAGATCTCCCAGGACCTCCCAGCTTGTACCCACTTTAGCTTCCTTCCAGGTCATTTTCTGTGTCCTGAATACCACCTGGACCTGCTCCCACTACAGGTCTAGCCAGCCAACCAAAGTCACAAGACACACATAGCCTACACAGGGAATGACCATAATAAGACCATTCCCTCAAGTTTAAGAGAAGTAATTGTTCTGCCTATTCATAGAAATAAAGACTGAAAGTCAAGCAAAATGGGGAGAAGAATATGCTCCAAACAAAACAAAACAAAAAAATCAGAAAAAAGAACCAAATGAAATGGATATAAGCAATATGCCTGATAAAGAGTTTAAGGTAATGATCATAAAGATGCACACTGGCCTGGAATGAAGAGTGGAAGTACTCAGTAAGAACTTCAACAAAGAGAAACTATGAAAAAAAATCAGAGTTGAAGAATATAACAAATGAAAAATATGTACACTAGAGGGAATAAACAGATTAGCAGATGAAGTAGAACAGAAATCTGGTAATGGAAAACACCCAAGCTGAACAGCAAAAAGAAAAAGGTTTTAAATGATGACAGGTTAAGGGATCTTTTGGATAGCACAAAGTGAACAAATATTCACATTATAGTGTCCCAGAAAAAAAGAAAAAAGGGGCAGAAAGCTTACTTGAAGAAATAATAGTTGAAAACTTTCCTAATCTGAAGAAAGAAACAGTCATCCAGGTTCAGGAAGCACATAGTTCCAAGTAAGATGAACCCAAGGAGGTCTACACCATAACATATAATAACTAAAATGTCAAAGATTAAAGATAGAGAATTTTGAAAGCAGGAAGAAAGAAGGAAAGTTACACACATGGGAATCCCCCCAGAAGACTGTCAGCTGATTTTTCGGCAGCAACTTTGCAGGCCAGAAGATAATGTCAGGATATATTCAAAGTGCTAAAAGGAAAAAATCTACAACCAAGAATACTTTATCCAGCAAGACTATCATTCAGGATTGAGGGAGAGATAAAAGAGTTTGTCTTTTACCACTAAACCATTCTTTCAAGAAATGTTAAAGGGACTACATTAAGTAGAAAAGAAGGGCTTTGATTAGAAATAAAATTAATAAAAGATGTAAAATATGACACCATATACATAAAATGTGGAAGGGGGAGTAAAAATGTTTTTTTTAGAATGTGTTCAAACAAGTGACCATTAACTTAATATAGACAGCCATATACTTAGGATATTATATATGAACCTTATAGTAACTATAAACCCAAAACCTTTAATCAATTCACAAAAAAATAAAGCCAAGCATAACACTAAAAAAAGTCACCAATCACAAGGAGAGAGAGCAAGAGAAGAAGAAAGGAACAGAGAAGAACTATAAAACCAGAAAACAATGAATTAAAATGGCAATAAGTACATACCTATCAGCAATTACTTTATATGCTAATGGTCTAAATGCTCCAATCAAGACATAGAGTGGCATGATGAATTAAAAAAAAAAAGAAAGACTTATCTATATACTACCTATAAGAGATTCACTTCAGACCTTAAGACACATACAGATTAAAAGTGAAAAGATAAAAAAAAGATTGTCCATGCAAATAGAAGGAAAAGAAAACCAAGGTAGCAATACTTAGACAAAATGACTTTAAAACAAAAACTGCAACAAGAGACAAAGGCATTACATAATGAAAAAGAGATCGATTCAAGAAGATAATATAACAATTATAAATATCTATGTACCAAACATTAGAGCACCTAAATATACAAAGCAAATATCAAAAGATGTAAGGGGAGAAATGGACAGTAATACCATAATAGCAAGAGACTTTAACATCCCACTTACATCAATGGATAGGTAACTGAGGCAGAAAATCATCAAGGAAACAGTGTCTTTCAATGATACATCAGACACGTTGACATATATATACAGAACATTCCATCCAGAAACAACAACAGAATACACTTTACAAGTGCAGATGGAAGATTCTCCAGGATAGATCACATGTTAGGCCACAAAACAGTCTCAATAAATTCAAGAAGATTGAAATAATACCATGCATCTTTTCTGAACACAATGGTATGAAACTAGAAATAAATCACAAGAAAAAAAACTGGAAAAAACATAAATATGTGGAGGCTAACAACATGTACTAAATAGCTAGTGGATCAATAAGAAATGAGATGATATTGAAAAAATACATGGAGACAAGTAAAAATGAAAACACAATCATCCAAAATCTTTGGGACTCAGCAAAAGCAGCCCAAAGAGGGAAATTTATAGCAATACAGGTCCACCTCAAGAAATAAGAAAAATCTCAATCTAACCTTATACCTAAAGGAACTAGGGGGAAAAATGCCAAAGGTGAGTAGAATGAAAGAATTAAAAGTCAGGGTAGAAATAAATGAAATTGAGCCTAAAAGGAAAAGATCAGTGAAACCAAGAGCTGGTTCTTTGAAAAGAAAGACAAAAGTGATAAGCCTTTAGCCATATTCATTAGGGGAAAAAAGAGGGCAAAAATGAATCAGAAATGAAAGAGAAGCAACAACAGACACTACAGAAATACAAAGGAATATGAGACTACTCTGAAAAACTATGTGCCAACAAAAATGGACAACCTAAATGGATAAATCCCTAGAAACATACAATCTTCCAAAATTAAATCAGAAAGAAATAGAAAATACAAACAGATCAACTACTAATAACAAAACTGAGTAAGTGATCCGAAAACTCCTCAACAAACAAAAGCCCAGGAGCAGATAGGTACACAGGCAAATTCTACTAACCATTTAAAGAAGGGTTAACACCCATTCTCGAGATATTTCAAAAAATAGAAGAGGGAGAAAAGCTTCCAAATGCATTCTATGAAGACAGCATTACTCTGATACCAAAGCCCAAAACACTACAGAACAAACAAAAAACAACCCAAAACCTACAGGCCAATATCCCTGATGAACATAGGTGCAAAATTGCTCAACAAAATATTAGCAAAGTGCATTGAACAATAACATTTAAAAAATCATTCATCACAAGGGGGATTCATTTCAGAGATGCAAGAATGGCTCAATACTTGCAAATCAACATGACACCTCACATCAGCAAGAGAACGGATAAAAATTAAAGGACCATTTCAATAGATGCAGAAAAAAACATTTGACAAAATTCAACATCTGTTTTGATAAAACTCTCAACAAAGTAGGTTTAGAGAGAACATGCCTGGACACAATAAAAAAAAACCCACAACTATCATCATACTCAATGGTGAAAAACAAAGCTTTTCCTTTAAGACCAGGAACAGATAAGGATATACACTCTCATCACTTTTATTCAACATAGTAGTTGAAGTCCTAGTCACTGCAATCAGACAAGAAAGAAGAGGTATCCAAATTGATAAGTTAAACTGTCACTACTTGCAGATGACATGATACAAAACAGAGAAACTCTAAAGACTCCAATAAAATTCTATTATAGTAAATGAATTCAGTAAAGTAGCAGGATACAAAATTAACACAGAGAAATTGGTTGCTTTTCTGTATGTTAATAATGAAGCACCAATAATAAAGCAACCATTTATAATTGTACCAAAAAGAATAAAATACCCAGGAATAAACTTAATAAACTCTGAAAACTATAAAACACTGATGAAAGAAATTGAAAATAAAATCAATGGGAAGATATTCCACACTCATGGATTGGCAGAATATTAAAATTTCCATACTAACCAAAGTAATACACAGATTCAGTGCAATCCATATGAAAATACCAACAGCACTTTTCACAGAACTAGAAAAAATAACTCTAAAATTTGTATGGAACCACAAAAGACCCCAAATAGCCAAAACAATCTTGAGAAAGAATACAGATGGAAGTATCAGAACCCCAGATTTCAAGATGTACTATAAAACTGTAGTAATCAAAACAGTATGGTACTTGCACATAGATTAATAGAATAGTATAGAGAGCCCAGAAATAAATCCACAATTATATGGTCAATTAATCAATGACAAAGGAGGCAAGAATTTATAATGGGGACAAGAAATGTCCTTCAATAAATAGTTCTGACGAAGCTGAATTACTTTCTTATACCATACACAAAAATAAACTCAAAATGAATTAAAGACCTAAATATGAGACCTGAAACCATAAAACTCCTAGAAGAAAACGTAGGCAGTAATCTCTTTGACACTGACCTTAGCAACATTTTTCTAGATATTTCTCCTCAGGCCAGGGGAACAAAAGCAAAAATAAACTACTGGGACCACACCAAAATAGAAAGCTTTTGCATAGCAAAAGAAACCAATAAAACAACAGGGCAACCTACTGAATGGGAGAAGATGTTTGCAAATGATAGATCTGATAAGGGGTTAATATCCAAAATATATAAAGAATTTATTTAACTCAACACCAATAAAACTAAACAATCCAATTTAAAAATGGGCAGAGGAGCTGACTAGACATTTTTCCAAAGAAGACATACAGATAGCCAACAGACACATGAAAAGATGCTCAACATCATTGATCATCAAGGGAATGCAAATCAAAACCATAGTGAGGGACAACCTTACACCTGTCAGAGTGGCTAGATCAAAAACACAAGAGATAGGAAGTATTGTTGAGGAATTGGGAAAAAAAGGAACTCTTGTGCACTGTTAGGAATAGAAATTGGTGCATCCACTGTGGAAAACAGTATGGAGGTCCTTCAAAAACTAAAAAGAGAAACACCACATGATCCAATAATTCCACTGCTGTGTAGTTACCCAAAGAGAATGAAAACACAAATTCAAAAAGATATCTGCATCCCTATGTTTACTGCAGCATTATTTACAATAGCCAAGATATGGACACAACCTAAATTTCCACTGATGGATGAATGGATAAAGAAGACATGGTTGTGCAAAAGCTTTTTATTTTGGTGTGTCCCAAGGTTTATTTTTGCTTTTATTCCCCTTACCAAAGGAGACCTATATAGAAAAATGTTGCTAAGACTGATGTTAAAGACATTACTGCCTAAGTTTTCTTCTAGGACTTTTATGGTGTCACGTTTAACATTCAAGTCTTTAATACATTTTATTTTTGTGTATGGTGTAAGAAAGTGGTTAAGTTTCATTCTTTTGCATGTAGCTGTCCAGCTTTTCCAGCACCATTTGTTGAAGAGATTATCTTTTCCCCATTGTATATTCTTGCTCTCCTAGTGTAGATTAATTGACCATATAAGTGTAGGTTTATTTCTGGGCTCTCTATTCTGTTCCATTGATATACTTGTCTGTTTATGTGCCAGTACCATACAACAAGGAAAAAAGAGACCAAAAAAAAAAAAAAAAAACCCTCTTAAATATAAAGAACAAACAGGCGGCTGCCAGAAGGCGGGGGGGGGGGGTGG
>CM053577.1:106980374-106999097 GCA_028646485.1 Cryptoprocta ferox
ATTACGCTAAGTGAAATAAGTTAGAGACAGACAAATACCATATTTTACTTACGTATAGAATCTAAAAAATAAAACAAAAACCAGACACAGACCCATAAATACAGAGAACAAACTGATGGCTGCCAGAAAGGGAAAAGGTAAGGGGTTAGGCAAAGTGGGTGAAGGGAAGTGGTAGATACGGGCTTCCTGTAATGGCATAAATCATGGAGATAAAACATACAGCATAGGGAATATAGCTAATGGTATTATAATGGCATTACACAGCTGCACTTGTGGTGGGCATAGCATAATATACAGACTTGTCTCATCTCTATATTGTACATCTGAAACTAATGTAACATTGTGTGTCAACTATAATATATATACACATCATTAAATTAGCAACAAAGTATAACTTTAAATTGAAAAAAAAAACAAGCTATAAAAGTAAATAATACGGTTTGTTGGAAGCTTCTACCTTTGAACATGTTCACATTCTATGACCTAATAGCGGCATTACTCGTGATGGGTATTAGAGTGTGTTCTAGTTGTTTTTTTAATTCTTAACAAATAGATTGGTTAAATAAATTATGGTATTCATACAATGGAATAAAATGCAGCACTGAAAATGAATAATTAACTACATGTAGTAAGAGGGTAATTTACAACCATAACGCTGAGCAAAAGAGACCAGCATAAAATTATATATTATATATATATTATTCCATTCATATAAAGTTCAAGAAAGACAAAACCTTTAGAGGAGACAGCGTAACAGTTGCAGGGGGTAAAGTCTGGGAGGGCGGCATGAGGAAGGGCTGTCTGGGGCAGGAAACATTCCATTTCTCAACATGGATGTTGATTTCACAGGTGAGTTCACTTTGATAATTCATCAAGTTGGACTCTTAGGATTTGTGTACTTTTCTGTATCCATATTTGAATGAAAAGTTTACTTTAAAAAATAAAAGTTTTTGGCAATTTATATAGGTTGGGATAGTTTTTCTAGGATTGATATGCTATTTGAGAAATTTGCAAAGGAATTCTAAAAATGCTAAAATGTTGGCAAAACAGAAATTGACAAGAGTTCAAAGAAAATCAGTGTAAATGAGGAAACTCCCGTTGCAATGCAGATATTTTAGATATATTCATAAGAATAATATATTCGTGAATATATTCTTAAGAATGTTTACATTTGAAACCGTATTCATCTTGACTATATTCAGTAAACGTATCAAAATGAGAATCAGTAAATTTGGTATATTCAGCAACGAACATATTCATAAGAATATATTCAAGAAAAATATGTTTCATGAATATATTCATAGAAGAATTGGTAAATCTGTCAAATTTGGTGAATTGGCTTTTGGCAAATTGACTCAGGCTCTGTTAGGAAGTGGCGGGTAGGGTGTCAATAGCTTATCACCAGCTGGGATCAGCCAAATCTTAGCTTTTCCAGGAATATTTCCTAGAACTGGAAAGAAAAATATGAATCCCATCTCCTGCACAATCCTCTCGTCTCCACTCCTAGTGAAGCCACTGGCCTGATTCTGTAAGCTACAACTTCAGCCACCTCTTCCCAGAGCTCAGGGAAGACCTCCAGACCACTCTAGAATAGCAGCCATTGCTATAGCAGAGCGCTTATTACCTTCGCCAGCAGGTTTTGCCATCCAAAACATGTGTTACCCTGGTTAGGTGGATATTAAAGGGAGACTCTCCTGAGCATTCAGTGACTAACTCTTAGGAGTGGGCTCCGAGATGATCTGAGATGAACCCTACCCAGTGGCTAAGTTACTCTGGTTGCAAATAGCAATTGCTCACATTTGCTCCACTGACCCAAGACACACAAATGGTTGAGCATATGTCTTGGACTGATTCCCTTATCTGTGCCTCATGCCCCAAAGGCAGTCTGCAGCAGGACAAAGAAGGCAGTCTTTGTGAAGGTAAGGAGTTACTCGTCACCAGGGCAGAAGCGACTGTCAGACCTTAGACCTACAGAATCACTACTGATCTCAATCCTTCTCCCTCAAAATCATCATGTATGATGACAGCCAGCCTGGAGGTCCATTGTGTGTGTGAATGCACACGTGTGTATGGTCGGGGGCAGATTGCAGGTGTATGCCTCTAGCTCTGTCACACCCACCTACCCCCACTCCCAAACATCCCTGAAGCAACTCCAGGAAAGGTCATTCTCTGTACTCAGCATCATCCTAGGGAATGCTTGCCAGCCCTGGCGTCCAGCAGAGGGGGCCCATGCTCTGCTCTGCCCCAGCCTGTCCCCCTCAGCATCCTGGACTCAGGCTCTCCTATTCTACTCTGCTGTCCTGTCCTCCCCCCTCCCCCAAGTAGGCCTCACAGCCTCTCCTGCTTCTCCACTGGTGGGTCTGCATGGACCATCTTGCCTTTCTCCCCCAACTCCCTGCCCTCCCCATCCTCTGCCATCATCTGTGAAGTACTACCCCACAAGAGAGATGAATTCTGAACGACATCTGTGTTCCACTCCAGTCTCCACCACTTACTGATAACATGGCTTCAGGGAGCATGTGCCCATTTTAGACATGAGAGGATGGATGCACCCATAGCAATGTTGTGAGGACCAATGAGGCCATCCACGTGGAATGTTTCATGCAGTGCTTGCTACATGGTTCTCATTGAATTACAAAGTGCCCATCTGGAAAAGGCCTGTGTAGAGGGGATTCCCTAACCCAGAAAACCACATGCCTCCATGGACTACCCTACAAATTTCCTACTTTTCTGAATAGGTCACACTTAAAATAATGTGCCAGGTCTTCTATGAACTTAGTAGCTCTCAGGGAAGGGTAAAGATTGATGAGGTCAGTATATGCCAGGCCCTGTTCTAGGTGCTTGCTATTATCATCATCTGTTCAGCATTTTGGGCTCAGCTGGGGCAGATGTCAACAGATCCCTCACCTTGGAGAGTTGAGGCACAGGAAATGTGTCACATGTCTGGCACATGTGCTAATATAAACAAGTGCATATATTTACAATAACTGTAGTTTTAAATTTTGTCCTTGGCTTTGTTTCTTTTTGTTTGTTTGTTTGTTTTTTGTGGTTTTTTTTGGTGGGGAGGAAGGGGTAGATTGAGAATGAGAAAGTTTTCCTCAGTTCCTGTTCACAGATTCCTGTTCCTTGACGCTCCCAGATGCCTCTCCACTCTAGGCCTCCCACACCCTTAAACATACCTTCCACTTTGGGCTTGGCCTCAGCCAGACGCTCCTGGAACTTCTTTTTGAAGAAGAGGGCCTGCAGTCGCTGCTGGTAGTGGTCGATCCTGTGGATGGGGTGAGCTACGTTATGAGGCAGCCCCCTCCAGCTCCAGGAGCTAGATCCAGACCCTCTTTTGCCTGTGCACTCCCAGCCCCTCTTCCATGCCCACTGCTCTGACCTGCTCATTTCATAGAGGAAGCGGTCAGCCCGGGCCATCCGCTCAATCTCATGCTTGTGCTCCTCGAGGAGGTCAATGTCACTTTTCTCTGGGATGAACTTGAGGAGCTGCAAAGGGTAGATGAAGGTCACACAGGAGACTGCTAAGAAGCTGATATGAGGGTACAATGCATGGATGCCCACACACTGCCCAGGGTCAAGATGGGGAGGGGTCCTTAAAAGAGAGAGGCATCCTCATGTGGTGGGTTTATGCTTCATCTGCCAAAAGGGGACCACAGACACCCAGATCTAGACTTTTTTTTCACTTTTTAAAACTGAGATGTAATTTATATATAGTAAAGTACACTATTCTTAAGTGCACAGCTGAATGATTTTTTTCTTTTAAACCCAAGTTTATTGAGGTATAATTTACATTAAATGCCTCGATCTTAAATGTGCAATTCAATGAACTTTGACAAAACCACCCACTGAACTCCCATCCGTATTAAGATACAGAAGATTTCCATCCCCCAGAAAGTTCTCTTGTAACACCTCAGTAAGCCACATCTCCACCTTATAGCCTCTCAACTGAATTCTATCACCTTAGATTACATTTGCCTATTCTTGAACTTCATATAAATGGACTCATGCTGTATGTTTTCTTTGGTGTCTGGCTTCTTTCATACAACACAATATCTGAGACTCATTCATGCTGTAAGTATTGGTAGTTTGTTTTTTATATGTACTGAACAGTATTCTATTGTAGGAATATACCACAGTATATTATATGTAGTAATTATATACAGGAATATATATATATTATATATATACACACACAGGAATATATATATACTATACTATAGGATAGTAATTATATACAGGCATATACCACAGTATATTATATGTAGTAATTATATACAGGAATTATATATATAAATTATACACATAAATACTATAATAAATATACAATATATACTATAATATATATAGTAATTATATACAGGAATATACCACAGTATAGTATATGTAGTAATTATATACAGAAATTATAAATTTAATTTCTCATTGATGGACAGTTAGATTGTAGACAGTTTGGGGGTTTCATGAATAAAACTGTTATAAGTACTCTTGCATCTATCTCTTAGAGTCAATGTTTACACTCATCTCTCTGCATCTAGCCATGGGATTGCTGGGCAGTAGCCTTTGTGTGGACTGCCAAATTGTTCCCCAAATCATTGTACCCAATGAGAACTCCAGTTGCTTCACATCCTTGCCAACATTTGGCATTGTCAGTCTTCGATTTTAACTATGACAGCGGGGGCATACGGCGCTGCCTCACTGTGGCTTACTGTGTTTCTCGGATGCCTACAAGTGTTGAGCCACTTGTAAACCCTCTCTCACTGAAGTACCTGTTCAAGTCTTCTGCTCATTTTAAAGTGGAGCTGTTTGTCATTTCCTCACTGATCTGGTGGAGTTCTTTATTCTGAATGAGATCTTTGCTAGATGTACATAAAGCAACTGTCTTCTAAGCTCTGGCTTGGCTTGTCCCTCTAGCAATGGTGCCTTTTGATGAACAGAATTCTTCATTCTATGAGGTCCAACTGATGGCGGTTTTGTTTGGTGCTTTCTAGATTTCTTTTGAAGGACCCAATAAGTTGAGGTGGAAGAGATTTGGGAAAGATATGACTATGGGTCACTTTGCTTTGTCTCGGGCCCAGGGGGGGAATCATACCTCGTATCTCCCTTCAAGGGCCTCGATCCCCTGGAAGAGATGCTGCCTTTCCTGACCTCCCCTCAGAAAGGCTGGTCCAGGGAGTGTCTGTAAACCTCTCCCCCACTCCTCCATCCTCCAGCCTGATTTCCCCTTGAGCTAAAAGTCTTGGCCTCTCTGGGGGCTTTCAGGTAGGGGTGCAGCTGCCCCCTAGTTTCAGCTCCCATCCCCTCCCCACTAGAGGCCTCACCTGCTCCAGCATGTCCTTTGCGAGGTCTTCCTGCTCATCCATCTTCAAGATGGCCTGCCGGATCTCCTCGTTAGAAAGCTTCAGCCTGAGGGGAAACCCTGCCCCTTGAGCAGCCTGGCCTGGCCCCTCTGCTCAGGACAGACCCCAGCCCTTCTCCTCCTGCTCTCTCTCCCTCATGTGAACATGGGAGTATATTCCATAGTGTTCCCTCTTTACCACCTTTGCAAAGCCTTCTCTAACTAAACTAATATAGTTCACTCTATAAACTCAATAATGAGATGTTTTAGTCTAAGTATAGACTTGAGTCTTGCTTGATTGTCGTAACTGATAGGGATGTTTGGGAGGAAAAGGGCCATCTTTAGTGTAGACAAAGAGGGCAAAAAGGTTTCTGATCCTTCTCCTCCTTATGCCTAAAATATCTAGTGCATCTCCATGGGAGGATGGGAATATCGTCAGGCCACAAAGGAGAGTGTTTCCTGCTTCCTTCACTGTCAGAAGACAGAAGAGCTCTTAGTCGTCTGACGGTGCCTCAGCTCCCACACAGCTGTTCCCATACGTCTTGCTGTCTGGGTGAGGGACAAGCCATCCCCCTCCACACATACACACACACACACACACACACACATACACACACACACAGCCCTTTCCTATCCTTCCAGATGCACAGCACTGGGAACCCTGAAGATACAGAACTCTCCTCCACCATCAGGAGGGGGAAACTGAGGCTTGGGGGTATATGGGAAGAAAGGGGGATGAATATCCCAGAGATGGCTGGGGCAGGGCTAAGAATAGTATGGGAGGCGGTGCCCTCTGACCCTGGCTCAGGCAGGAGGCCCCACACAGAAGCTGTGCTGTTAGTGCAGATACTGCCCTGTTTGTTCTGCAGCCACGGGAAATGCTTGGGGGCTGAGATCATGCTGCTCTGTGGCCTAAGCCTAGTGGGGCCCTCCATGGGCTTAAAGCAACTCTGCTGCCAGATGCTGACCAAGCTGGTCAGGGACCTCCTGACTGGGGCAGTTTCCTGTCTGCAGAGCCCACACTGCTGCTGAACATGAGCTCCCATGGGCTCCC
Organism: Cryptoprocta ferox; assembly: GCA_028646485.1. NCBI lineage: Eukaryota > Metazoa > Chordata > Mammalia > Carnivora > Eupleridae > Cryptoprocta > Cryptoprocta ferox. The sequence goes on from CM053577.1 coordinate 106,986,767, forward strand.
TAGAACCTTCCCGGGAGGGTTCTAGATCAGTGGTCACTTACCATTCCCAGGGGACAGCAGGGGGCAAGGGGAGCACAGAGACTGCTGTCACACCATTCCTCTGCTGTGCCCCTGTCTTCCAGGCATTTAGTTCCACTGTTGGCTTTTGCTCTAGCCCTCTCAAGACTCTGCCTCCTGGGGTCTCATCCCTCCCACCAAGGGCTGAAGAGGCTAGACAAGCACATACTTAGAGAGAAGAATGATGCAGTTCTGTGCCCTCCGGCCGTCAATGACCGACAACTCTTTGACCTTGCGGGAAGCCAGGTAGATGTCCTCTGTGGAGCCCAGCTCTTTCTGAAACCGACAAGACAAATAGAAAGGTTGAGGTATGTGTGTTCCCCAATCCCTGCCTTGCCCAACCCCGGGAGCCACGCCCACACCAACCAGGGGATACTCCTGGTGTGAGGGGGAGAAAAACAGGGAAAGAAAAAGACGAGAGAGAGAGACAAGGGTAGTTAATAACCAACTAGACTGGGACTTTACCATGGGTTAGAATGGGTTGGGGGCAAAGAAGGGTCCCCCCCTTTAGAGATTGCCCTCTCTGGGCAAACTAGAGAAGGAACTGTTCCAGTGGAAGGGGAATGATGGATCCCCACAGCTTTGGGCAATGTGATATGATCCCCAGCATCCCAGAGAATCAGCCCCCACTCCACCACCCCACCCAGACAGTTTCTCCAAGCTTATGATGAGAAGCCAGTTCCAAGTTCCCATCAGGCCACAGTTCCTAGACTCCTAAGGACTTCAAGCACAGCCCAGGTGCCCAGAGTAGAGGATGTGTACAAGTTCAGAGATGGGGAAACTGAGGGAGAATTCCATGAAGAATTTTCTTCATTGGGGTTCCAGCAGACAGACTCCCCCCCAAAACAGATTCCCTTCCTTCTCTTGGGCCCTTGGTAAGGTAGACAGGAAACTAGTTTTTATTCTGGGAGATTGCTCCAAGCACATGCTCCATGTTGTATAATTCCAAGGGCCCCCCACTCACATCTTTATCTTTGTGAATTGTGCCTTTGGGATTTTACAGTGCCCAGCCTGTGCAGTTTTACAGGACAGCCTTGCCTTGGGCCAACAGACCTGGAAGCTTTCTCTTTACTCCAGTAGACATTCACCTCCATTGCTGGTAGGAGTCTGCTTGAATTACTTCCCTCCCCTACATTTCTGCTTTCTCTTTGGGAACCCTTTCCCATGTTGCCCTGTAGGGATGGGTAGTAAAGGTAGAAGGTAGAATGAACAAGCCCTCTTTTTGGGCTAGTACAGGGCAGCAGCCCAGGACAGTGGTTAGAAGTTAGAGTGTCGAGAGCCCCAAGAGGATTGACTCACCTGCTGAGGATTAGTTATCAGCTCCTAGGCAGGTAGCAGCCACAGCCAACAGAGAATTAAACATGCACAATGTTAGCCAAGAGGTTCAGGAACCCAGGGACAGTAGGAGAGACATGGGGACCCCTCAGCATCCACTCTGTCCTCCCAATCCCAAGGCGACCCACATGGTTGGAGATGAAGACTGGCAAGTAGCCCTGGACAGGAGGTGCTTCTAGCAGACATGCACTCACAGAGAAGCACAAAGTGGGGAACAGGTCTCCTGCCTGCCCTGGGCCCAGTGGGACCACCACTCCCTATCCCGGGCAAGCCAGGCTCCCAAGCTTCCTAACCCCAGGCCTTAGCTGCTATTCTTCCCTCTCCTCTGCTGGGACACTGCCAGGAGGGCCAAAAGTATTCCTCCACTGCTGCATGACTTCATCTTTCTAAACAGGAGAGGAGATACAACCAGAAGGGGCCAGAAACATGTGAAAGCTGTATTCATTGAGGCAGAAGAAAGCATGTGTCCCTGAATTTTGCCTCTTGCCCTTGGTCTGTCTTTTGATCTCTAAGGGAGCTAAGGGGGCAGGGCCCACACCCGGTTCTTCCTTCCTGACCCTGATGGAGTTTAAATCACTAATTCAGGACCTGCATAAGACACAAAGGGAAGACCTCACAGCTCATAGGACCTACTTCCCCAACAAGCCCATGCATTCAGGGCCCCAAGATAGGGAAAGGAGGCCATCAGGGACCAGGGCCACACATCCTCTGAGATCTCTCCCACTCTGCTTCTGTGAATTCACCCGAAGTCTGGGTGACCCACCACCAGACAATAGTCTGGGTGAGGCCATCCCTGAAATAGGGGGTTCAGAGAAGAAACAGGAGACAACTCTTCTCCAGTCACCAAACTGGAAGGCCCCAGATGCAGCTTGTTCTAATTCCTATAGCCTCTCTTTCCCCACTGGTCCCCATCCTAGCCCAACCTCAAGGGTCCTAGAAACTGGATGGGCCAGGCTGGAATCCTGGATAGCAGGAAGACTCTCCAGTTAGGGGGAGTTGTGTGATTGACCATGCCTGATCTATCCCTTGCACATGCTCCCTATGTTCCACTCAGGAGCACTAATCCACAAGTGCTCAGAAGAACCCCTTCCCCCTCCTGCTAAGCCACAGCTGCTGCCTGAGGCCATGCCAGCCTGACATGGGCAGAGGCTAAAAATTCTGCCTGGAATTAGGGTAAAGAATCAGATGCCTTGAGCACTTACATTTAAAGTAAATAACAACCATCTGGTTTTTCTAGAACCCCAAGCCTAGGCCAGAGCCCCACACCCACTCTGTCCCTTTGGCTAGGCCCCTAGGAGGAGTCTTGTGTGCCTGTAGGAGGGTTGTATACAGGTCTGAACTTGGCAGAAAGCAGTGGGGATCCCAGTCACAACAGCAGCTGCTCCCCAGGGCCTAGGAGGGCACAGATCCCACTCACTGGCACCTGGAGTGTCCTCAGGGCTGGTACCCTGGGCTCAGCAGGGGAGACAGGAGAAAGTGGCACAGCACAGAGAGGCAACAATCTTCAGAGGGAGGCCAGAGAGAACACACTCTAAAGCCTTAAGGCTGGGAATGCCCAAACTGGACTTGGGGGGGGAGGGCCCCCAGATGTGCCAGCTACAGTCCAGATTCCTGGGCCTAGACACACCTCCTGACTCACATTCCTGTGAGGATAAGGTCTGAGAACTGGCACTGCCTCGGAGATGCTCTGCATTTGTCCACCCTTCCACCCTCTTACTGCTGCTAGAAGAGCAGGCTGACTGACCAGCCATCTGTAGGCAGTGTCTGCAGGGCTCTCCCATGTCTGCCCAGGCCCAGACCCACCTTAACCCCCTAACGTGATGTGGAGCAGCTCCATCTTCCTTGAAACAATGACATCCTTGGCCAACTGACTCGTGGGGGTGGGTGTTGGGAGAGTACGGTGGAGAAAGTGTTTTGAAAGTTATCATGCATGCTCTGTGTGGTGTCTAGATCTTGGGGCCAAAGAAAGAATAGGGGTCAAGGTCTACGACTTCATCTCCAGTGCTCCAAGATGAAAGAGAAAAAATGGACAAAATAGTATTTCAGTGCTTGGTGTGTAAATACACACAACGGTATATCAGAACTGTAATACAATGGGATGTTTCTCCCTACGGAACTTCACACCTTTAATTCAGATCCATGTCCCCAGCAAAGCATGGTACCTAATAAGGAGTAAAATCATTCAGTATACATGGGAGGAAGGGAGGAAGAGAGGAGGGGTTGAAGGTTGGGTTCAAGGGGCATAGGTGAAGTCAAGACTGGAAGTCTAGATCCAAGCAGCTGAAGGAGCAGGGTAGGGTCTTACCTGGTGCCTCTGATAAGCTGAAAACATTTTTTCAAAGTCCTCTAGGTCCAGCATCCGAAATACCTGCATGTCATCAATCTCATTCCATACGGTGCCAGGGACACGTTCCTAAGATTCAGCACAGAGAGAAGACCCAGGGGTTGACTCAATGCCTTCATTATGAAGAGGGCCAATGTCTCCCTAACCCTCCCTGTTCCCAGTGGCACAAACTACAGTAGCCAGGCTTTCAGGCCTTCAGAAGGGGGTTGATTCATCTCCCCGAAACCAATACTCTGCTCCAGGGCAGAGGCCAGAGATAACCCCCTTGTCCTCCTTTTCTTGTGGGACCACATGTAAGTATGTTCCAGAAATGAGTGGAATGATGGGTGGGCAAATATGAAAGAGGGTATGAAACTCCTTCCAGAAAAACCAAACCAAACCAGTGTTCTCTGAACATGTCCCCTAAAAATCAGTGTTGGCTGGAGTCACTGGACGGAATAGTGCCCATACATATTTGAGATCCTCAAATCCTCAGTGCCCACTACATTTCTCGTAACTGAGATGGTTATTTGCTCTCCCAGGGGTCTTCTTCCCACTTTCCCAGATTCCCAGAAAGTGGACTAATGCCAAAGCCTGAGACATCCTGGCCCCTATAGTGACTGCTCAGTCCAGCAAGACTTTGCCACAACTTCCTGTTGGTCAGACCCAGGAAAGTGGCCTATCCTTCATGGTTGGGATGCATCCAAGGGTTTACATTCCAAGGTCTCTCCACCTAGGAAATGCCCCACTTCTGTGTAGGACCCTGGCACTGAATTCCTGCCCTGAGGGGAGCCTCCATCAACAAAGATGAGAACACCCCAGTGGTCTCATAGCACCCTGAGAATGGTTCAGAGGGCAGAGAGCACAGTCCCTCCCAGGGTGCTCAGACTCTGTCCTCCCAGGAATCCTTGCCTCATCCTGAGCTTTGCTGTCCTTTAAATGGAATCTCCCACCTTCTTCTGCCTGGAAGGCAGCTGGAGAACCTTCCTAAGGCCACCGCCCCCTCCTCCCTCCATCTCCCCCTCGGCAAGGCTTACAGAGAGAAACATACCTTTCACTCACTTTTATTTTCTTAAACTCTGGAAAGGGGAGGCTAGGCCAGAGCAGGGGGTGGGGACATTCCTGTGGCCTTCCTAAGGCCAGGGACCCTCTTGTGGAATGCCGGGCTGGGACGCTCGGAGCAGCAAGGGATACAGGCAACTGGCCAAACCCAACACAGACACATTCTTTTCATGGCAGAAACAACCACTGCATGCGTGTGTGTGCGCAAGCGTGCGCACACAGGAGCATGCGTGGATTAGGGAAAGGGGACTGGGGAAGGAGCCAGGCCCCTGGAATCGGTAGGTGGGAGGCAGAGAGAAGATGGGAGGGGAAACTGAATCAGGAAAGCAGGGAAGGGAAACCTCTAACTGGTTCCCCATCTGAATCTAGGCTTGGAGTGGAGGTGGGTGGGCTCCACAAGAAAGCCCACACAGGTAAATCTTGCCACTGCTCTTTATTCCTGCTGAGGCGACAATAAGAAGAAAGGGCTGGAGTGAGAGAGCTGGATGGTCAACCCTGAGGAGAGTTTTCCCTAAGAGAACAGGCTAAGTGCCCAGCTCTCCCACCCTTCTTGCCAAACGCCACCACATCCCCATATGCAGCTCTTTGTGGAGGTGCAGCTGAACTCTGGAGCCAGATAGAAGTCCGTCCATTCCTAGTATTCTCCACATGCTGCATTTTACCAAGTCACTCTGATGTGCCCACTGTGTAGAATAATGCCTGATTTTAATTTTTGCATCACTCTGGCCAAGACCTCATCATTTCCAATCTAGATTCCTGGGGCTTCCGTCCTTCTAGAGACATCCTTTATATGCCAGGGAAATCTTTCTCCGAAACACTTTTCAGGGTGTTTCTCTCATTGAGCATCTGGGGTCAGGCAGACCAAGCCAGCTTGCACTCCCAGCCTCACCACTAAGCAGTCCTATGTAGGACTGTTGGAAAGTGGAGGGGTACTATTCTCTTTTTATTTCACATTAAAGGAAGCACAGTCTCAATGATGCTTGCTTACTGAGTCAAAGTAAGGATTAAGTGAGATAACACACTTAAAGCCTGCTTGGCAGTGCCACTCATAACAACTCACAAAGTATTATTTTTATTACTATGAATGTCTATGTGTTGGTCACTGTTCCAAGTACTTTATATATCAATTAATCCTCATAACAATCTTTGATATAGATGTCATAATTACTCCCATTTTACAGATTAGGAACCTGAAACCAAAATGATGAAATAACTCCTGGTCACATGATTAAAAGCTTGGAACTGGGATAATAGGTTCACAGTTATTGTTCAATGCCCCTCCAAGCCACCCCTGCTGAGAAATGTCTACAATTCCTTCAAATCCTTCCCATTCCCCATTCCATCAGACTTGTACTTTCCAGTCTAGGAATGACTGCTTGGGGCCCCTGAAGAATTTATATAGACTTTATTATTACTGGACCCCAGAGAAAATCCTAAGTGCAAAGCTCTACTTGATGAAAATGTTGCAAAAATATTAGTTGCCTTGTCTGTCTTCCTTAACAGCTAAGGTGCCTGATCAATTTTTCATTACCTTTTAAAAATCTTAAATTATACCAAAAGGGAACCTACAGAATGGGAGAAGATATTTGCAAATGATATATTTAATAAAGGGTTAATATCTAAAATATATAAAGAACATATATCTCAACACCAAAAAAAAACCCACCCACAAGTAATAAAATTAAAAAATGGGCAGAGGACCTGAATGGACATTTTTCCAAAGAAGACACACAGATGGCCAACAGACACATGGAAAGATGCTCAAACCCACTGATCATCAGGGAAATACAAATCAATGAGATACCACCTCATACCTATCAGAATGACTAGAATCAGAAATAGAAGAAGTAACAAGTATTGGTGAGGACACAGAGAAAAAGAAACCCTCTTGCACTGTTGGTGGAAATGCAAACTGGGGCAGCCACTGAGGGCAACAGTTGGAGGTTTCTCAGAAAATTAAAAATAAATATACCATACCATAGCATAATGTATAGAGTTGTCAAATCACTATGTTGCACACCTGAAACTAATGTAACATTGTGTGCCAACTATACTTCAATTAAAACATTTAAAAGCTTTTTTAAAGAAAGCCAAAAAATCCTTCAAATTATCATTGTAAGTACAGGAAACAAAAAATATACATATATTTTTTACCCCAAAGAAGTATATATATTATTGCTGTTCATGAACACTGAACATTTCCACACAGCCTGTGGCCTTTGGTTCTTCAGAGCTGTTTGTCTGCCTCATGACCATGGAGAAGTGCCCACAGGGCACAGCTGTGCAGAGCAGTTGTCACAAACGTCAACTGTGTGGCTTCAAAACTCTAACAGGTGTCTCTAAAATTTTACCAACTTAGATTGGAGATGTTATCAGAGGCCCAGGAGACTATGAATGGGCTATATTCATGCTTTGTCTTTCCACCTCAATTATAAAACCAGAGGTAAAAGGAATCCTAGAAATCTCACAGACAAGCGAAACTGAGGTACAAAGTGAATAATTTACACAGGTCACAGTTAGTTAGAGTCAAACTTGGTTTAGTTAGAGGTTAGAAGCTCTCCTTTAATCCCTCTCTGGAATCTCTGTTTCCTTAAATAAAATTCCTAATTTGCCAGATCCAAAGCTCTTACAGGGCAATGTTTTGTCTCAACTTTTACTGTTATCCATCAGAGCCCACTGCAAAAAGCTTTACACAAAGCAGTCCTTTGACTTGCTAGCTGGTCTACCATTAGGAGAGTCAGCTAACAAATAGCTGGCCACCTACTTCACAATCCCATGTCTCTTCCCACTTGAGTCTTCATCTGAGCTCATTTAAGCTTGCATAGGAAGGTAAAGTTATGAATTCCCCAGGAGTCATACCAAAAGACTGAGACAACAAAGAGGACATCCACTTGTCCCAGCTCTAAAATGATGTCTGCATGGCTGCTGCTGAAGTGTGCATATGGGAAGGCTAAGTGAACTCAGTTACCATCTATGCATTATACCTCAGGGACAAAGCCACAGTTCTTCTTAATAGGACACCTGAAATGTCCTCTAGAACCAGAGGCAAGGGCTTGACCCAGGCTGGAACTGGCCTTAAATTACTAGCTGTCTAATGCAACCCAGGGCATCTCTCCTCCATGCTCATGAGAGTCCAACAGAGGAATCAACTCCCACATGTGGACTTGGGATTGGTGATTATTAGTGCATAATATTCATGAGGGCCTCTCACTACTTAGCAGTCTAGAAAGTACCCAGTATGTTTACCTTCCCCCGGGAGGATGCCAAAATGGCTACATCTTGACATCAAACTGTTCATGGTAAGAGTACTATCACTTCCCCTGCCATGGCCTCATAGTTTCAGCCCTTTGAACACACTGCCCTGATCCTTACCATCTCTAGACTTTAGCCCAAAGTCTTTCCACCCTTTTTCTCAAATAGACCCTAACCTTAAAATTCTGGTCCAGCCATTGTGTTGTCTAGAAAGCGCCCTTGGTTGGCCCATGTTCTGGTATCTATATTGCTCCATTAACCTTCAGCACACACAAAATCTATCTGTAGATAGTGTTGCCAACGTGAGCCTTAGCACATTCATGCCTCCTCATCCCAGTATAGGTGTTCTTCCCAGTGACAGTAAGCTGCCTGCCATTAGCAATCCCATCTTCTGCATCCACTACCTCCTTGACCCCACCAAAAAATGAACTCAGGAGAGGGGATCTACAAACAACAAGAAGGAATCCATGGGGCTGACTGGCATTGGCCATGGGAGAATGGACTTACTGATCTCTTCTTTGTTGCTTACCTCATTAAGCTTGACCCAGTTGAAGGACTTCAGTGGATGAGAAGGCTGGGGGACACACTTCTTCCTGAGTGGGATATTGCTGCTGGGGCAAGGGTCTGGAGGGAGAGGCAAGCCCATGCTGAAGCAAGGTGGGGCACCAGGGGGAGTGGGAGGCCCACCAGGTGGAAGAGGTGGTGGTGGCGGTGGGGGGCAGCAGGCGAAAGGTAGAGGGGGTGGGGGTGGAGGCAGGTCATTGGTTGTCATCGAGGAAGACAGGGTAAGTGGACCCCCAGGGGGAGGTGGGGAAGACACAGTTCCTGTCTGTGGGGAGACAGAATAATAAGAAAGACAAATCCATCAGCAATGATGTCGTTCAGATCCCCACCACACTATTCCTCTCCTTATCCTTATTCTTCATCTGTAGTAGACCCCCAATCCTGCTCTCACCTCCCACACACATTTTGTGCCCCCCCCCATTTCCTGTGTCCCAAATGTCCAACACATACATAGATACAACCACAGACACACACACATAGGTAAAACACATACACATGACACTGGACAAAGTCATAGCTATCACAATGCAACAGCAGGAATGATGCATACTGTTGTTTAGGCTATTGCCTGCATAGGGGCATCCAACTGCACAGGGAGACGGGGGGCAAAATAGTACCTGCCCTATGCATTCTGATTCCTGGGGCAGTGTTACCCACGGGAAAGAGCATTTTTTCCTAATTAACGCAAAAGTAGCCGCCCCTTATACCCTCAGAGGTCCCCTCTGTCCTGAACCAGGGTCTTCCTCTCACTTCTTCATCACTTCTTTGGCCCTTCCCTACACCTGCTCTTCCCACCATATCCTGAAGGTCTCAGCTCAATATGTAAAAGAATAGGAGGGTGTCCACATACTGAGATTTCACTTAGTTGGGCTACCAGCTCTGCCACTTGTCCTCGAGCCTGGCGCAGCTCCTGGGACTCTCGGGCCAGTTTGTCCTTCATCTTGTTCAGTGTCCGCATCATCTCTTCCTTCTCCAATGTCTTTGTCTCACATTCTCGCTCCTTTCTCTCCAGCCTGCTCACCAGCTCCATGTGTTCTGGGATGGGGGTGGAACCAGAGAGGAAATGGGAAGAGAGAACATGCATATGTGTGTGTCTGCCTCTAATGGGTCCCATCCCCTGCTACACGTAGCAGGGGAGAGTTTGTTAGGAGTGTGCAGTGGCTTTAGGCAGAGACCCTTACCTTTCCGGAACTTTTCTGCCTGATCTCGCCACTGTTTCACTTCATTCTCATTGATGAGCCTGGTGGGGAGTACAGGGAAGGGTTGTTGACTGTTGGCTCACAACTTCCCAGAAGACATATCATCTTCCTATTCCCCACATTGGTTCCCTGATCTCCAATCTGTCCAGCCACATCAAGGAGGCTAGGATTTTGACTCTCCAGGTATCCCTCCAGATCCCCAGCTCTTGCCAGTTCTCATGTGTCTCTCCATGGACTGTGAAAGCTGAAAGGTCCCTTAGATAACTTATGATTCAACCACTTCATGATACAGTTGAAGCTCTTTAGACCAGAGATGAAGACAATATCTTTACTAATGGTAGAACTGGAACAAATCTCAAGCTTCCTTTAGTTTTCTAATGACTTGTATCTCTTTGTAAAAATAAATGTTTTTGCATTGAGATAGATCAAAATGTTGGCCCTACTGTGCTCCAGGCTTCCAAAGACCAATGTGTAAGAATAAGAGAAATCACCCACCACAGCAACACAGAATGCATATGCTGAGGGTGAAGAGGGGATGTGTTGAAATCACAGAAAGTCCTCATTCATGTCAAATGCTTATAACGGGGGTTTAAATTAAGCTATGACCTAGACACCAAAGTGTAGTAGAAAGAAAATCCCAAAGTGAGACACTAATAATCATTTTTTTTTGTAACTCTGAAAATGTGGAACAGTTAGGTTCATGAATCTTGGCTTCCTCCACCATATCAAGATATAAGACGGGACAGAGTATGAAATAGGACATAATTTGTGAAGAGATGTCTTTGGAGAAAGCCAGTGATGTCCTTTTTAGAGGTGCTAACTCCCTTACCATCATCCAGTGGCTTTTTTGGACCCACTCAGAGAGTTTTGACTCACATTCCCTGATGTTGGGAGGGAGGCATGGTAGACTCGGGTCTGACTTGGGGCCAGGCAGGTCTAAAGAATGAAGAAACATTAACCAGGAGAGTGGTACCGTGCTGGGACCAGTCAGCACTCCTAGAGTTTTTTGGTACAGACATTGAATGAGGGTTTCTCAAGGACCAAATGTGAGCATCATGGGAAAACTAGGCCGATGCCATTTTAAGCCCTGTCCATGATGTCCATATAGCAGAAAACTGGACTTCAACACTGTGCCATTGTGCAAAGGATTGCCAGTGAATCAGGAGGTGATTGAAAGGATGGTACCAACCAGCCCCAGAGGGTAAAAAGAAAAAAAAAAACCTTGAATGGCCAGTGGCCAGGGTTTTATAGTGACAGGCATTCAGCAAAGAACTTTAGAAGATCTCATAAATAATTCGTGTCTTTACCCATGTTCTAAGGCCAGAGAATAGGAAGCCTGTTTACTGAGTTACCTGATCAAGAAAGACCTTGTTCCTTTCTACTTCCTGCCACCACACTGCCTCATAGGGGTTAAGAAACTGGTTAGCTAATAGAAAAGGGGTGTGTGGAAAGGGTTATTAGAAGAGAAACAGAACAGAGAAAGAAAGCCAATCATCACACACTCCCTTTCCACTGGAGCTTCCAGCCCCAGCCTGGGGAAGAGAGAGGTTTAAGGCTAAATCATATCTAGAATTCACATGGTCCACATCTGGGACCAGTCCTTCTAGTTGCCAACTGGAGACTATATTGGTGGCTTAAAATGATCTTCAGAATTCCATTGCCCAAGAAGAAGCAAAAACTTTATTGGAGCAGAGGCATTTTCCTCCTCTGGCAGAGGAAAAGCTTCCCTACTAAATAGTGTAAAGAATTAGTAGAAGACAAAAATAAAAAGAATAAAGCTACATTTTGATTACTTGGCTAGGTGCATTTGTCCAGCACACCAGGTAGGATTAACCACATCAATATCCAACTACTTGCACAAATGAAAACAGTAGCATGAATAGTTCAAAAATCATTTTCTACCTGGCTTTGGAATGTGATATAATGAATCCTTGAGAGCCAGTTTATCTCCTTAAAGGGCAGCTAGCTCAGACTTTCATTTACAGCATCATTATCTACAATATCCAAGATATGGAAGCAGCCCATGTCCATCAATTGATGAATGGATAAAGAAGATGTGATATATATGTGTATGTGTGTGTATACATGTATACACACATGCATATATATGTGATATATATGTATACACACATACACATTCCATTGTGTAAATGGAATAGCCATAAAAAGAATGAAATCTTCCCATTTGCAATGACATAGATGGAGCTAGAGAGTATCATGCTAAGGAAATACGTCAGAGAAAGACAAATACCATATGATTTCACTCATATATGGAATTTAAGAAACAAAGCAAATGAGTAAAATGGAAAACAGAAACAGAGAGAGAGAGAGTTAAGTTATACTCTTAACTATAGAGAACAAACTGATGGTTACCAGAGGAGAGGTGGGTGGGGGGGATGTGTGAAACGTGATGGGGATTAAGGAGTGCACCTGCCTGGGGCACCTGGGTGGCTCAGTCAGTTAAGCGTCTGTCTTTGACTCAGGTCAGGTCTCACAGTTCATGAGTTCAAGCCCCACATCTGTGCTGACAGCTCAGAGC
>CM053577.1:106999597-107002097 GCA_028646485.1 Cryptoprocta ferox
TCCCTCTCTCTCTACCCTTACCCTGCTCATGCTCTGTCTCTTTCTCTCTCAAAAATAAATAAACATTAAAAACATTTTTTTAAAAGGAGTGCACCTGTCATTATAAGCACCAGGTGATGTATGGAAGTGTTGAATCACTACATTGCACACCTGAAATGAATATTATACTGCAGGGTTAACTAACTAGAAATTAAACACTTTAAAAAATAAAGTTAAGTAAAATTTTAAAATTAAAAAACTGTGCTATCATTACATGTTATTAATTGATGTGACTTTAAACTTGGTTGTCTGTGTTTATCTATACACACAAAGATAAACCAGATGACCTTAGGCTCTGACATCCTTGTCCAACAGCCTTCATTAAATTGCCATGCTCTTAGTGGTCAGCAAACTCTCTCTAAAGGATCAGAATAAATATTTTAGGTTTTGTATACCAGGTACAGTCTCTGTCACATATTCTCATTTGTTTTTAAAAAACTCTTTTAAAATACAAAAACCATTCATAGCTCATGGGTCATATGAAAGCAAGCTGAAAGATTGGAGTTAGCCCACAGACCATAGTTAATATGTTTGCTTATTTATTTATTTATTAGTTTTTTTTAATGTTTATTTATTTTTGAGAGACAGAGACCAAGTGCAAGTCGGGGAGGGGCAGAGAGAGAAGGAGACACAGAATCTGAAGCAGGCTCCAGGCTGTCAGCACAGAGCCCAACGCGGGGCTCGAACTCATGAAATGCGAAATCATGACCTGAGCCAAAGTTGGATACTTAACCGACTGAGTCACCCAGGCGCCCCCATAGTTAATATGTTTAAATTTTTAATGTTTTATTTATTTTTGAGAGAGAGAGAGAGAGAGAGAGAGAGACAGTGTGAGCAAGGGAGGGTCAGAGAGAGAGGGAGACACAGAATCCAAAGACAGGCTCCAGGCTCTGAGCTAGCTGTCAGCACAGAGCCTGATGCGGGGTTTGAACCCACGAACCGTGAGACCATGACCTGAGCCAAAGTCAGACGCTTAACCGACTGAGTCACCCAGGCACCCCCATAGTTAAGATATTTAAACTCTTCCTCTATCCACTCCATGCAATGGATCATTAAAAATTGAGCACATCCCTTATAAATCCGTGCTGTTCAATGTGATAATCACTAGCCATATCATACGGCTATCTAAATTTAATGAAACTGAAATAAAAATTCAGCTCCTCAGCCACATTATGCACATGGCAAGTGCTCAATGGCTATGCTTGGACAGTGCAGGTATGGAACGTTTCCATTATCTCAGAAAGTTCTGTTGGACAATGCTGCTTAAGGGGCATTTGGAAGTGTGTGGTTTGAGAGAGGGAGTAGAGGCTTCAATCGTGAGACTCCAAGCAGGAGAGGAAGGAGGAGGAAGACAGGTAGGAGCTGGCCACTGCTCACATGTTGACGATGTTCTTGACATTGAAGTTCTCCAAGGGAGCCAGGTCAGGGTCCACACCCCTCTCATCCTGGAGGACAATCTGCTGAAGGATGCGGTCCAGGAGCTGCCATTGCTGGAAGTAGCCACCATTCCGCTTGTCTGAGGAATAACAGACATCATACCTTTACTGAGCCCTGGAGTCCCCTGAGGCCCAGCCCTAGAGTCACTCACTGCCTGGGCCCAGGCTGATGAGGCATGCCCTTTCCCTCCCTTGGCAAGCTCCCAGTCTGATGGGGGAGGCACTGATGCTGCTGATGCTGGGAACTCACAAATCCAGTCATTTCTTGATGATCCACAACTGACTCTCTGTGAAAGTGTCAATCCTCCGACACATTTCTCTACTCCCTGAAGCGCTACCTGGCTGCCTTTCTTCTATGTATGTACCCTGAGTAGCCTATGCCTTGGGAATGCAAATTGCCTCTTACATTATCTAAAAAAAGCACCTTTCAGAAAGTAAATCTTCTCCAAAATATTACCTGCTAAATAATGAAGTCTCCAGGGAAATTTTAAAAAAGGAAAGGTTTTAGGCTTATCTGTGCTGCTGTTCTACAGTGAAAGATGAATGGAAACTAATTACAGGTATACACTGAGAGAGAGTCAGAGTGGGCTGGAACAGTGCTAATGGAAGCCAGGAAGATTTCTCAGTGAAGGTGACCCTGAACTCTGAAGGCAAAGGCTTGTGCATGGTGCCTGATCTCACAGGGCCCCACTCCCATCCCGTCATCACGATCTGGTGGGACATGGCCTTTCTTTTCACGCACTAGCCACAAGCCTCTCTCCCTCAGATCTTGAGCCCAAGTACTTTGTCTCAACTGACCATTAAGGGAGATCATCCAGCACGATCCTGACTGTTAAAGTCAAACCACAATGCCTACAAGGTGGAAAGTTATGTCTGCAAAGCCCCATTTGGAGGCAAAAGAGCCCCTTTGCATTGCCCATGGAACACCACACACAAGAACTCTTGAGGAGAAGTTGAGTTTCTCAGGGACTTCCTATGCCTTCCATGAAGATCTCTGGACTGAGCTTTTGAGAATGAACAGCTTC